>CM060688.1:149542942-150154442 GCA_030686995.1 Artemisia argyi | reverse complement strand
TCATGAACCACACGTTAACAGTCTGGGTCATAGGGTCTGCAGACCAAACCATGAGGGGACGGGAAGGATAACTTGCCAAAGTTAATCCTTCAGTGGGTTCAAATATAGTACTTATTGGTACCATCCAGAGAGATGTTAATACCAACGGGAGTTGTCAAACTCCAATAGATCTATCAACTATATTCGTGTTCGCGTGGGTAAAATATCCCAAACGATTAGATTCATGAATTTTGGTTATGTAATGATGGCAGATATTTTACTCGTTCAATAACCAATGAAAAAGACTTGTATTCGGTTTAAAGCATGTATCCCCCTCACAAGTTTGTAAAACATTTAAAAGTGAGGCTATGAAAACTCACCTGGGTCTTAAGGTAAGTAAAGTAAGGGTTTAGACAACTCACTCACGTATCCTGGGGGTAGTGTAGGTGTGTGTATGTCAAGTCTTAGTCTAGGTTTTCTTAACTAATTACTCTTAGGTTTTTATATATAACATAACACCGTTCGGGCCATCATAATTCAGATGTATATGACTCCTCACAGGAAGCTCCCTACTATTGTATTATGTTATTAACATAATACCGTTCGGGCCATCATAATTCAGAAGTTAATACTCCTCACACGAAGCTCCCTACTATTGAGTTATATTGTTATTAATGTTTAGTTATAACATAACACCGTTCGGGCCATCATAACTCAGAAGTATATGCAATAATCGTTTGAGGAGCCAGGGCACTTTAATTCGTAAACCCAGCAAACTTGTCAAAACGAAATATCCACATAGTACTCCTCGCATGAAGCTCCCTAGTATTGTGTTATGCTTCTAACTTAAATAGGTTTTATATTTATATGAAAATAGTCCGTTTTTACCCTTTAAATTTATATATTTACATTTTCTACCCGATACTTATAAACTTATAACAATTAAGCATATAACTTTCTAACTTTTGCACATTTAATCCCTATACTTATATACTTTAGATAAATGACAAAAATAGTCCCTAAACTATACTAACTTTCATTATTTACCCTTAACTTTATACTACCTCCGTCCCAAAATATAAGTCCAGTTTGAGTTTTTAAATCGAACTTTGACCTTAAATATTTTTGTTTGTATTATATAATGCTTGATGCAAAATATATGAATGGATTGTGTTTTCAATGTATTTTCATTTGGTATAATTTTCATCAAGTAATATATAGTACAAACAAAAATATTTACGGTCAAAGTTCGGTTTAAAAAGTAAAACTGGACTTATATTTTGGGACGGAGGGAGTAATATTTACATAATTAGTCCCTTTTAGTTTATAACTTGTTTTAATTTCTATCCTAAGGTTTCAAGACTTTGCAAAATGAGTCCTTACACTTATGACTTCTAGGAAATGTCAAAATAGTCCCTAGACTTTATAGTTTCAGGAATTTACAATATATACCCCTATGCATGTAAAGTTTTGCAAAACTAGTCCTAAATGCATGTAAATTATATTTTAACATAGCAACTAAGTTTCTAAGCTTATGTTTAGCTAATATATGTTTAACTAAGTCACCTAATTTAGATTATAGCATGTAATAGAGCAATTTAACATATAAACACATAATTTTCTAAATCTAGGGTTTCAAAATGAAAACTTCTAAAAATAAGTGATCAAGGCTATCCTAAGGGTTCTAATGCATGTTCTAAGGTTACTTGATCAAAAGATAAGGCTTACCTAGGTCGTATAAGGTGTAACGAGGAAACTAGGGTTTCTAGGGCTTCTCTCGGCTCAAACCACAACTCGACGCTACCAAGGCCTTGCTACTTGACTTCTATGGGTCTTATACTACAGAATGTATGTGAGGTAAAGAGGAGAAGAGGTGTGGAATGAAATGGAGGGGAAGAGAGGGGTATTTATAGGTGCTATGAAGTAGTGAGCACGCATGATGCTGCTAGGTGTCGAGGAGGGGGAGGTAGATTAAGCAAGGAAATGGGGTAATGTGGCAGGTCTAGGAGGTGAAGAGGAGAGGCTATGGAGTAGCTAGGGGCCTGAGATAGGCCGGTTGTGGTGAGGGGAAGCCGAAGGAGGCGGTTTGGAGGAAGGAGGTGACAAGTAGGTGATCCACCTACTTGCTTGGGTGGTTAGAGGTACTAGGGTGCTAGCTTACTATTATGGAGGTGCTAGGGTGGTTGCTTGATAGTTTTAAGGTATTTAAGTAGCTTAGTTTAAGTGTTTAGGTCAAATTTTAACCTAGTTTTGTTTAGTGAGAGTTTGAGGTTTTTTCTAGTGTTTAGTGTTTTATTCAGGATCCTAAGGGTGTTTAGTAACTAATATAACGTCCTAAGTGACTTATACTAAGTGGTGATAACATATGGTAAAGATTTGGGATATTTTAGACCTAGTTTTGGGAAGTTATGATCTAATTAGGGTTTTGTGCTTACATGACTTGTACCTAAGTTCTAGGGAGTTGTACTATGATCTAGGGGGTCTAATATATCCTAAAGTAACTAATGTAACTCATACCTAATTCTTATATACTTTCAAGTTAGTTCAGATAAGCAATTAGGGTTTTAAGGCTAACCGGGATCACATAGGTGCATTTAGGATTTTCTTGCAAGTATGGGGTATTAGAGTGATAGTTTTCTTAGTGAAAATATATTTGTAACCTTGACTTGACATACCGGGATGTTTACATCAAGTAAACATGGTAGTGGTTGGCATAGTTGGATATGTGAGCTTGTCTAGAGGTTAGTTAGGTTATAAGGATATAATAAAGCAAAAATTTAGCTCGGGAAAATCCTATAGGCATTTCTAATCCTAGATTGTGCTTAGTGAAGGCCTAAGTTAAGTTAGTAAGGCATTTCTAATCCTATTGTGCTTAGTAAGGGCCTAAGTTAAGTTAGTAAGGCATTTCTAACCTAAAGGGAAGTTAGTGGGTTATAGTGGGATGCTTTAAAAGTCATGAATGATCCCTTTATTTATAGTTTTCTGTCAGTGGGTCGATACGCCGTATCCATCATCCTTGATATGACATATTGGGCGTATTTAGTATGGGCTCCACCCATAAAATATTATGAGATATTAATTAGCCATCATTGTATACGACGTATTGGTAAAAATGCATATGTCATATTCTTCAGTTTCATGTCTTGGTCTTCAAAGACTAATCTTGCTTATCCGGCGTATCTCTAAGACTGAATTTGCCATATTCTTCAGTTGACTTTATTTCTTCATATGCGGACCAAGTTTCATATAGGCGTATATCCAGATGTGGATACGCCGTATTATGAAAAGTTAGGCAAGGTCTTGAAATTCTTCTAAGTATGGGAAGTCTGCTCAGCATGTATTTCTTCAATTTATTCATTTAAGCTCCAAATAATGCAGTTTTTCGTTTTTTTTTCCATATTTACTCTAGAGTTACTAAAAATCACAAAAGTAAACGATTAAGTAATGATTCTTATATAAATGATAGTAATTGAAAACTATGTATGAGATAAATGAGATATAAATGTAGTACTTATTTGATCACATCAATAACCTAGTTAGGGTTTTTAGTAATTGTTATTATTGTCATAAAAATTTAAACCTTAATTTTAGTTATGCATGGTTTTGATCGATTACTTGACTTCATTTGCATTTCGAGGCCACATAAATGATCATTGCACTAAGACAACTTAGTGCAATCAAAAGGATTTAATGGTGAGGCAAATTATAGGATTTCGCCCAAATAAGCCTAATTGTTTATATGCTTGTTTATATTAACTAAGTACACAAGTTAGTTTATCCTCCTTGTAAAACCCAATAGTTACACTCATTTTTAATGTAAGATACCTCTAGTTAAACCCTTATGACACATTGTTTTCATTTCTTTACACCATTATATGTTATGTTTCGTTACACGAATATACCTTAGCCTACCATGTAGTTTATATCCATGGTTTGTTGCTAGTTATTTTGGAGTATTTGATTGTCATTTTTTCTGTTTTGTATAAGTATTGAGTAATTCTATGCTTGTGAGAATTGGTCAGGATTTACACGTTACTTAGGAAATATGTGATGAGGTGATTATTTGCACTTTGAAAATATATGACTAAGAGTGCTAGGTGCAATTCGTCACTCATCCTCGCCACTCCTACGTGGAGGCTCGCCGTTCTCACCACTGCACCGCCCCCTCCTCAAAGCTCGTCGTTCCCCAACTCCTCGTGTGCACGACGAGCTCAAAAACCTGACAAAAGGATGTTGGAGTGGGGCCCAAGTGAATATAAACAACCTTAAGTGGCCATGCCAACCTCCTGAAAAGGGATGGCTTTACCTGGTTTGAGTCTGTGTGGCGGTGGGTTCAAACTCCTTGAATTAGTCGGTCATAAGGTCGAAAATCATGGTTACCAAAAAAAAAGTGAATATAAACGGTTATATTTTGTTAAAATATACTGTTTGATCTTGTAACTTGTAGGGAAGAAAATGTCAAAGCTTTCATCAATGGCTGCTGCCTTCACGGTAAGGAAGATACAAACCTAATCTTGTTAAAATATGCTGCCTTTCACGGATGGGCTAGGCTGGTGGGCCATAAAACACAAGTAAATCACTTGGGCATTCAGTAGGCTTCTTTGTTTGTTAAATTTATTTATGAAACATTTAGGTAATGTATTTTTATTGTAATGTATTTTTATTTTGTTCTAGTTATTATAGTTTTATTGTAATGTATTTTTATTTTTAATGAAATGAATTTATTTTATTTGGAAATTTGAATAAAAAAATTTGTAAGGAATTATTGAAGTCAGCATATAGATACTGCTGATAGGATTCTGCTGAAGCTTATATAGATTCTGCTGATGATCTGGATTTTGCTGATGCATTAGTTTCTGTGGATATAGTTAATCTGTAGATAAGTGTTAGTTATTTTAGGATAATATATGTAGAAGATCTTCTAGAGTTTTATGCATATACGTTTCTTGTAACAGAGGTTAGGGTTTCTTATAGTATAAAAGGAACCCAAGGTCATTGTATTATGTACGTGTCCAAAACATTATTAGTGAATAATAAAACGATCCATAGAGGATCAAAGTATTTAGTATATTGTTTGTATTTATATTCCGAAATAGATACAAGCTCACAGAGATTTGTCCATATAGTCTTGCTAGTGATTACATTAGTAGGCTATCGATCCATTGGCTCAAGATCTATCAAGGGTAGATCCTACAAGTGGTATCAGAGCCACAGGATAATCTCTATAATCAAACTTACCTTCAAACACCTTTTCATTCAATAACCATGGGAGATACAGACTCTTCTGATGTCACTCAAAACAATGCCAACACTCTCACACAACAGCTTCAACAATTTGCTTTTTCTAACAGCAACGCCAAGTTTCCCTATCTCAAGAAAGATGAGTGTGAGATTTGGGCTATGAAGATGCAGAACTGGATTGCCAGTGTTGACTTCAATCTATGGAATGTGATCTTGAATGGAAACAGTCCTAAAAAGACAGGAAAAGATCATAATGGCCTTGTCAAGATCTATCCTCCTTCATCTGCTGAAGAAATCCTTATTGTACAAAGGGAGAATAAAGCAAGAACCATCTTGCTTCAAGCAATTCCAGATGATCACATGGGTGATTTTCACTTTCTTGATGATCCCAGAGAAATCTGGTTGGCCATAAAAGCAAGGTTCGGGGGCAATGAGGAATCCAAAAGAATGAGAAAATCCATGCTTAAGTAGGAATTTCAGGATTTTTGGATATCAGATGAAGAGGGTATTCACAAGGGTTATGATAAGTTCCAGAAGATCCTGAGTCAACTGCATCAGCTTCAAGCCAGACCTGACAATGAAGAAGTGAATTCCAAGTTTCTAAGGGCTTTACCTCCTTTATGGTCTTAGGTCAGCATCTCATTGAAAACTAAAGGTGGCCTGGATTATCTCTCGTTTTATGACTTATATAACAAGCTCAAAACCCTGGAGCTTGACATCAAAGGGCACTCCTCTTATACAGCAACTCCATCACACTCTGCATTTGTAAGCACTCATTCAAACAGAATGTCACATGCTCCAAGTCCAAGCCCTTCTTCTACAACATTATCTTTCACATCTACTGCTCCAAAGGGTCATCCACAGACTAGTAATGTGATGGAAGATGTACTTCATTCGTTTGTTGCTGACTATGATCAAAAGCAGCAACTAGCTTATGAAGATTTTGAGCAGATTGAAGAGCTAGCATTGGAAGAGTTGGACTTAAAGTGGCAAATGGCAATGCTTTCTCTCAAAGTCAGAAGGTTTTAGCAAAAAGCTGGGAGAAAGCTCAATGTTAATGGAAGAGATCTAGCTCGATTTGACAGGAGAAAGGTAAAGTGTTATTCATGTGGAGAGGTTGGACACTTCTCAAGAGAGTGCAAGGCTAAGAAGGCTGAAGACACTACAAGATATTCAGCCTACAAGAAGAAGGAGTTGGAAGCTGGAGATACAAAGGCTTTGGTGACTAATGTGGATGTCTGCATTGACTGGAATGAGCATGATACTGATGATGCTGCAAGCAGTACTTCTCAACAAATCTCCTGTCTGGCTAGTTGTGATGCTGAATTTGCCTTCATGGGCATATCTCCTCAGGTATCTGATTGTGTTTTTGGGTGTGATATAAAATATAATGCTCTTAAAGGAGCTTATGATGACATGGAACCAAAATATAAAACCAGTTTTATTAAGGCTTAAGCTAATAAAGAAGCTGTTAAAACATTAGAAAAACAAAAGGTTTGGTTCCAACAAAATCAATTGGCTTATGAAGAGAAAACTAGAGTGCTAAAAAGGGATTTAGAGATGACTAGTAATGAGTTAAAATTTTCTGAAAAAAAAGGTTAGAGTTGAAATAGAGAAACAAGTTTTGCAAGAAAAGTTTGATAAGGAAGTGGCTGGGCATAAAGAATGGCTAATTTCAGGTGATAAGTTAGCTAGTTTGCTCTATAGTAGTCAGTCTGTAACATCTGAGATAGGTTTAGGTTTTTAGAAATATGTAGGTGCAGAGGTACACCATAGTTCAGATAAGAAAAGTAAGTATAACCCTGAACCTGTAAAATTCTTAAAAGAAGGTGAGATGCATGCTGTTCCAGGACCAATTAGAGGAGTATTTATGCCAACCACCGCTACCTCAGACTTTGATGGTTCACATCATTTGTATGGCAAAAAGTCAGGTGACTTGCCAAACACTGTTTGTACAACTAAGACCACATCCCACAATTTGGCCTTAGCTGAATCACAGAAGCACACTGGCACAAGGACTAATGACTCCCCTGACTCTAGGAGTGTCTCTAGTAATGATACTAATGAATGTGTCTCTTGTTTTTTCAGGGACAAGACCTCAGAGACCTCTACCTCTAGTTATGCCAGTTGTGATTCCAAGACCAAGTCAGATTCACCCCAGTCCTCACAAAAGTTTTCTGTCAAGTCCTCTTACAAGTCTGTTGACTCTAGAGTTGCTGCTGATGAAGTTATTTCAAAGACAGCTTCTCCTGAAGACTTGTTATTTACTTCTTTTAAAAACAATTCCTTTCAGTCATTACAAAACAATTCTATTTCTAGTGTTTGTTTGAATAATTATGTGGTTGATAAGACATCTATTGGTTTGAATAAATCTTCTAGAAAGAAGAAATGTTTTCTTTGTGGTAGTAAATTGCATTTGATTAAGGATTGTGATTTTTATGAAAAGAGGATGGGTGTTTCTGTTGCTCATAATAGACCTAGACCAAAGTGGACCAATGTTCATTCCAAACCCTCATATGTTTCACAGGCAACCCACACCACCAGCAGAACCAACTCAGTTTCTACTGATACGTCTATTCCTGCTGGTGGGTCTGTTTCTGCTGGTAGATATTTTACTGCTGATAGGAATAGACAATTTGCTAGACCATTTTCTGGATATAACAATAATTTCTTTCATAATGGTTATTGGCCTGGATATTATGACCCAATGTTTTTGGGAAGGGCATATTGGGATTCTGCTGTAAAGTCCTCAGCAGATTGTTCTTGGAAATTTAATAAACCATTCATACACAGGGGTTCCAGGAACAATAGTGGATCTAACTCATCTACATGGCTTCATTCTAATGATCCACAAGGCAAGCTCAAGTCTTTCATGAGTTGAGTCTCTCTATGGTACTTATGTTGTTGTAGGAACATCCTCTTTTAAATAAAGACTTAAGTATTAATGATAGTGGTTGCTCTAGAAGCATGTCTGGGAATCAAGAGAAGCTACATGATTTTGTGCCTTTAAATGGAGGCAAAGTGACATTTGGAAGTGGAGAAGGAAGGATCACTGGAAAAGGAACCATCAGAACTCTAAAGGTGGATTTTGAGAATGTCTACTATGTGAAGGAGTTACAAAATTTTAATTTGTTCTCTGTTTCACAAATTTGTGACAAAAAGATTCATGTGCTATTCACTGAGGAGGATTGTCTTATACTATTACAAGACTTCAAAATGCCTGATGAGAGTCTTGTATCGCTAAGGGTTCCAAGAAATCATAACCTTTACACATTCAACTTGAATGATGTCAAGCCAGAAGGTGATCTAGCATGCTTGGTGGCCAAAGCATCCTTGGATGAATCTACAAAATGGCACAGAAGGATGGCACATGTAAACTTCAAGGTTATCAACAAGCTTGCTAAAAATGGATTGGTTCATGGACTTCCTTCAAAGATCTTCACTAATGAACACAACTGTGTTGCATGCAACAAAGGAAAGCAACACAAGGCTTCTTATAAAGCCATCACTGCTGCCAGCACCATCTCAGAACCTTTGTAGTTGCTTCATATGGATCTTTTTGGTCCAAAATCTATCAGGAGTATTGACCATAAGTACTTCTGTCTGGTGATCACTGATGCTTATAGTAGGTTTATTTGGGTATTCTTTTTGGGGACAAAAGACCAAACTTTTTAGATTCTAAAAGAGTATATGGCTCTCATTGAAAACCAACTTAACAAGAAGATCAAAGGAATAAGGTGTGATAATGAGACAGAGTTCAAAAATGCCAATCTCATTGAAGTCTGTGGGACAAAGGGTATAAAAAGGGATTATAGCAATGCCAGGACTCCACAACAAAATGGAGTTGCTGAGAGGAAGAATAGAACCCTGATAGAGGCTGCAAGATCCATGCTTGCTGACTCTAAACTTCCCACTATGTTTTGGACTGAACCAGTTGGCACTGCTTGTTATGTACTAAATAGGGTGTTGATTACTAGACCACATAATAAAACACCTTATGAGCTTTTGACTGGGAAGATACCTACTGATGAGTGTGTGAATACTCATCATTTTTGGTCAATCTAAACTGCAAAAACATTTAAAAACACTTCGAAATGCATCAAAATATAGAAAATATCCCAAAATTGTGTTTTATATGTTTTAGATGCAAAATGATTGAAAACATATGAAAAACGAACAAAGTTTGCATAATTGGCAGTTTTAGTCCCTCAACTTTCAAAATTTGACAAAATCAATCCCTGGTAAAATATTTTTGAAGAAAAGCCAATATTGGTCCTTGGTAAATCACAAGTTATCACAAACGGTCCATGGAATAAAATTTTGAAATAATTATAATTTTGGTCCTTCAACTTTCACATTATGCAGGAATAATCCCTGGAATTTGGAATTTGGCAATTTTGGTCCTCAGGTACTTAATATTGGAAAATCAACAAACAAATGACCCTTGGAATAAACAATGAGATTGTCAGAAATGGCCCCTAATTTTCAGAAATTACATAAATGGTCCTTGTGATTTAACTAGCTACAACCAAACGGACCCTTGTTTTATTATTAATCCATTCCAAATCCAATCCACATGTCAAACCCACCACCAAGCCCATCCAACCTTATAACCCCCTAGGCCCATCACACTCCAGCCCACCTCCACCCTTTTAATAAAAATACCAGGTCAAACCCTGGTGTTGACCCTCCACCTCACTCACTCACCCGTGACTCTCCCCTGCCAAAAACCACCCTAGCCTGCCAAAACCTGCAACAACAAACACCATAATCACCACTACTCCCACACTCCACCCCTACACTACCTTTCCACCATATAACTCCAAAACCCACCTCCCTGCCACAAGAAAACTACCCCAGTTGCTAACCATCTTTTCCCGCCAAAAATGCACCAACGGCCAAGATCAAAAATTACTAATCCAAGGGACAAGGATAGAAGTGGAAAAGCTCAAGTGGGTCACATAAACCCTAAAGGACCAATATAAAAAGATAAATAAGCCAGGAAGAGGAGAGTAGTAGGTAATCTTAGTGTAGGATTAGTTTTAATGTAATAGCTCCTAATATAAGCTTGTAATCCCTTCTTTGTATCTTTCTTGCATTTTTAAACTTAATTCTCAGTTGTAATTCTAAATTTCAAAGTTAATCTAAGTATTATTTCAGTTTCAAGAATTTCGTATTTTTAATAAAATTTTAAATTTCTTGTTCTCTACTTCAATTGTATCTTGCATAGTCACAGTAGATCCCTTAAACCTTTTAAAAGTCATTTGAAACCAAAAGAAAGCATAAACTCAGAAAAGAAAAGAATATAAGAAAATACAAGAAAATATCACAAAAATAAAAAATGGTGGTCCAAGATGATGGAACAGAACAAAGGATTGAAAGAGTTTGGTTTAGAGCTTAGGGGAGCATTAGGATGATAATGGAACCTTGTGGTATCTTGTTTTGAGCTATGGACTCTTGTAAGCAAACTTCTTACATAACTTTTAGCATATTTTCCATTTTTTTGCTCAGATGCTACTATATGCTGTTTATTGTTGTTTATTTGTGTCAAATTGATGTTAGTTTGAGCCAATATAGTGTGTATGTAGCCTAATTCATCAATTAGGTTGGTTAGCTTGTTGATTCAGTTTCAATAGGGGTGTTTGGTTTGGTAGGTTTCAGGGTGTTATGGCCCATGTTGGTTGTTAACTGTGTTTGTCACATCTATGTTTAGGTTAACTCAGCACATTCAAGTCTTAAAATACAAGTCTTTTTCATTCAATAGTCAAAATTACTTTTAATCCCACTCATTTGTTCACTGTCATGTAATTTGGATCCATAATCACTCAAAATCAGTTCATTAGTTGATATCTTAGCTTATTGGAGTTTCATTCTATCTTTAAGTATCAATATTAGCAAGAAAATCATAATCAAAGCTCAAGAAAGTCAAAGTATATCATATTTCACAAAAGTCAATTTTCTTGTTTCTCAGTTTTTCCCCAACTTGGAGGAATTTTCATGACCTCTGTAGTTAGTTTTAGCTTATGAGCTTCTGAATTCATAAAATATGGAAGCTCAGCTTGTAAATGCTTATTTTACTTTATTTTTATGATTTTTCTATCAGTGCTTATTTGTTTCTTAAGTTGGTCTGTTTAAGCATAAGTCCCCTGCACCAGGATCCTTATCTGATGAGCTTGTTTACTATTGACCTTAATTTGATAATCAGTAAAGCTTAGAATAAGTTTTTTGTTGATTTGGTAATTCCACTGTAACTTCTGCATGTCCTTGTGCTTATCTCTCATTTGTATGCTTATATAGTTGCTTCTTTTGGTTCCTAAAATAGCCCTACCCAATTGATGTTCATCACATCAGTGAGCTATAAGCTCACTTTCATAAGCTCTTTCTGAGCTTATGAGTGAGATTTAGCTTGTGTTCTTGGACTTTATGGAAAGTTCATAGTCCAATCTTGTTGGTTCCAAGCTCATTTGGCTTCTCAGCTTATTGGACAAGCTTAAATCAAGCCTGCAACATTGTCTCATCAGGCCTGTTTGGACATGTGTTTTGGTTTTGCTTATTGTGTGCTTTTTAGCTTATTCCTTGTGTTTTTCCTTATTGTTCCAGCTTATTAGGTCTCCCTCAGGTCCCTTTAGCTTATTTGAACCTTTAGTTAGCTTATTAGTCCCCTTATTCAGCTTTTCAGTTTTCAAAATTTCTTTTTAAAGCTTATTTGTAAACTACTTATGATCTCCACTATTTCTGAGCTTATTTGCAAATTATAAAAAGTTTGGTTTTTCAAAAGTTTATTATTTTTAGTTGTTTAGTATATTTGTAAAGAGAAAATAAAAAATTAAAAAAAAAAGATTGCAAAAGGTTGTCACAAGTCAGGCTTGAACCCTGGACTTCTTGGGTTGACTAGTCAAAACCAAACCATACACGTGCACCATCTGGGCTATAGCATACTTAGTGTTTTATATTTTCACTCTTATTTATATAGTAGTGTTTGTCCATTCAGCTTATTAATCTTATTAACTTATTTTCTCAGCTTATTTATAAGCAACATAGCCTTTTTATATTTTTCCTAGACTTCTGCACTCATAAAGTATTTTTAGAATAAATTTTATATTTTTCACTATTCATTTAGTATTTTTTATAATTTAAATTAGTTTTATTAGTATTTAAATAGTAATTAATTAATAATAATTAATTAAAGAGTGTAAAAATTAATTTTCTTTTTCTAAAAATTTTCTTTTATCATTAGGATTGTAAAAATGTAATTTTCATATTCGTAGGTATTTTATTTCTCCAAAACTCGTGTTTTATTTCGTACGTCTACGTACATTTAAATCAGACGTACGCGTTTTTAGGTTTTAAACGTTTTTAGGTTTTCTAATTTTACAGTCTTGTTAATATAGCTTACTTAAGCTATTTCCTTGTATAAATCAGTAGTGCAGTCATTCACAACCCTTTTCTGTCCAAATTTACCCGATTACAAACCTGTTTTAAATACCTTTGCACGCCTAGCTGGGACATAACGACTCGGGGATTCACTGTACTCCTTGGTTAGTTGGTCTGAGACGTTTGACTTGGTTGACCAATCACTTGGTTAAATTAGTTGACCGTTCAGGACCAATCACCTACCATTGAGTACTTTAAACCTTTTGGATGTCAAGTGACTATCCTGAATACAAGTGATCACCTAGGAAAGTTTGAAGAAAAAGCTGCTGAAGGGTATATAGTTGGTTACTCAGCTCATAGTATGGCTTATAGGGTTTATAATTTGGCTGCAAAGAAGATTGAGGAGATTCTTAACCTGAGATTTCAGGAAGACAATGAAATTGTTCAGGGTAAAGGTCATGAATGGTACTTTGACCTTGAATACTTGACAGATCACCTGGGGTATACAAGATTTAAAACTAACCCTTCTGCAGGTACACAAGAGTCCCCTACTAACAGTGCAGGTACCCTGGAAGATGACTCAGACAGTGATTCAGAATGTGATGAACCCACTATTGTTGTTTCTTCTCTCCCTATTCATGTTGCAGGTCATACTAACAAAGTAGCCTCTGATGCCAAAGTTGCTGATGATGTGGATAACTCAACATATGCAGAAGATCTTGCTAGACTTCAAAAGCAAGAACATGCAGCTAATGAAGAAGCTAAAAGGCATGGTCTTAAGTTTGCTCAAGATACTGAGGCACTCTTGAGACAAGCTGCTCTAGATGCCAACAGAAACCCAATTTCTGCTGATGGATCCCCTGTTGCTGCTGTTGCCAATACTCCTGATGGCATTTCTGCTGTTGTACCTGTTTCCACTGCTACATCCATAAGCCTAGATGAACCTTTTACCAGCCCTTCAGACCTTGGCAATCGTAGACAAAGTGCTGGCATTTTTCAATTAGCTTCTTATGATGATGATTTTGCTTTAACTCTGACCAATCTTGAAACTTCTGTTGATGTTAATCCCAATCCCACTAAGAGAATAAATACCATTCATCCTCTAACCAATGTACTTCGTGACCCCAGTGCCATGGTTTAAACAAGGAGCACAGTGAAAAAGACACAATTTGGTCAATGTGCTTTTATCACTTATGTCACTACTCAGAAGAGGGACAATCATACAGATCAACAACATTGTTTGTTTGCTTGTTTCTTATCTCAAGTTGAACCAACCAGTATTAAACAAGCCTTGAGTGATCCTAGTTAGGTAGAGGCCATGCAGGAAGAGATGCAACAATTCAAGAATCAAGATGTATGGGTACTTGTTGATCTACCTGCAGGAAAGTTTGCAATAGGGACCAAGTGGATTTTAAAATGTAAGAGGGATGCTAGAGGAATTGTGGTCAGAAACAAAGCAAGATTGGTTGCTCAGGGTTTTAGACAAGAAGAAGGGATTGATTATAATGAAGTTTTTGCACCTGTTGCTAGAGTTGAGGCAATCAGGCTATTTCTAGCCTTTGCCTCCTACATGGGTTTTGTGGTATATCAGATGGATGTGAATAGTGCCTTTCTCTATGGCAAGATTGAAGAGGAAGTTTATGTCACTCAGCTACAAGGTTTTGAAGACCTACAGAATCCAAAGAAGGTGTACAAGGTTGTCAAAGCACTCTATGGTCTTCATCAAGCACCAAGAGCTTGGTATGCAAGGTTATCAACATTTCTTTTGGAGCATGGCTATAGAAGAGGAGCTATTGATAAGACTCTCTTCATCAAGAAGAATTCCAGGGATATCATTCTTGTCCAATTCTATGTGGATGATATCATCTTTGGTTCCATTAAAGAAGCTTGGTGCAGGGAATTTGAAGATTTAATGAAGAGTGAATTTCAAATGAGTGCAATGGGGGAACTGACATTTTTCTTGGGGCTACAAGTCAAACAACACCCTGAAGGGATCTTTATTCATCAGGAGAAATATGTTAAAGACATCTTGAAGAAGTTTGACTTTGAACTATTGAGGACTGCAACTACTCCTTAAGAACCTCCAAAGCCTAAGAATCTGAATGAACCAGATGAAGTTGTCAATGTTCATCTATACAGATCCATGATTGGCTCACTCATGTACCTCACAACTTCAAGACCTGACATCACTTTTGCTGTCAGTGCTTGTTCAAGACACCAAGTTACTCCATTGACTTCCCACCTGAATGCAGTGAAGAAGATTTTCAAGTATCTAAAAGGCCAACCCAAGTTAGGTCTTTGGTATCTAAGAGACTCACCATTTGTGTTGGAAGCGTACAGTGACAGTGATTATGCTGGAGCCAATTTGGAGAGGAAATCCACAACAGGAGGTTGTCAATTTCTTGGAAGAAGGCTAATTTCTTGACAGTGCAAGAAACAAATCATTGTGGCCACCTCATCTACTGAAGCAGAATATGTTGTTGATGCTAACTGTTGTGGTCAGGTACTTTGGATTCAAAATCAAATGTTGGATTATGGGTTCAACTTCATGAACACTAAAATCTATATTGATAATCAAAGTACCATTTCAATTGTTAAAAATCCAATCTTTCATCAAAGAACTAAACATATTGAAATTAGGCACCATTTTATAAGGGATGCAAATGAGAAACACTTAATTTAGGTGCTTAAAATTCATACTGACGATAATGTGGCTGATTTATTAACAAAGGCTTTTGATGGACCTAGGTTTAACCACTTAGTTGTCCACACTGGGATGGTTAACCCTTGACTGCTATGTTTGAGGGGAGGCATATGCCTTTGGGGAGGATTGATATTGATGTTGTAAAGTTTGTATATTATTATGTTTGCTAACTTTATTTTGCAGGTTTATTTCTAATTAGACGAACAATTTTGTATAAGTTTATCTTCTGTGTTCTGTTTTTAGTATGTGGTTTGCAGGTTTTTGTTTCTGCGGATGGACAAAGATCTCTATATCACATATCATGGAGTACATCAACCATACAGTGATTCTGGATTACAAGAAAGATCAACAAACAACATGACAACCAACAATCTCAAAAGACAACAACCCTACAACCTACCACTACCTAAACTCCTACTCCATCTTCCTCTTCCCCTTTCCCAGGTCCTTGGGGTTAGGCATCCTCTTGTGGACCCCTCCGGATTGCATATCTTTGTCCCACAGTTTGGGAGCAGCAAGCCCTAGGACAACCTTGAGTGGACCTTTGTACCTTTGGGAAGATTGAGGCTCCACAAGGACTGAGATTTTGCTCATATCAGCAACAACCCTTTCGATGTCACTAGTGTGAAACTCAGTGACTGGGGTGAAGTCTGGGAGAACAACTGCTAGGGGAGTTGGATTCAGAGTTTCCTCTGATGATGAAGGAGATGGATAGACCTCAGAAGGTCCCTCACCAATGTAGTAATATGCCCTCTTGATTTGGGGTATATCATAGGTAGAGTCAGAAGATGAATCAGAAGAAATGTCAATGACATTGGACTTAGGGTTCATGATTGGTGTTGTTGGAAAGCTTTTGGTGTGTTTGGTGTTAGTGTGTATTTGACTTAGGTAGCTTGTGACTTGAATACTTATTTATATAGATCTGATTTGGAGATTAATGAAAGTTAATGTCACTTAATGGGAGGTAGTTGAGTATGTGATATTTACTGATTTAGCAAGTTGACCATAAAGAAGATTCTACGGATGAATTATCCTATGGTTTGACCAATTGCTGCTGATAATACAAGTTGATCATACAAGATGTTGGATATGTGTTCCTGCTGATAGTTTCTACCAATATTGTTTACATCAGTGGAATGTATATTCATCAGTAGAAAAGCACTCAATCTCTTTCATTCAAACAAGACAATCAAGAAATAATAAACAAAAGCAACAAAGTTTTTGTTCATTAGCATCAAAAGTACAAGCAGAATGAAGTTACAACGTACTGAATAACATGCAAAACAATCCCAAAACCTAACACCTAGCCTATCAACCCTGACACTACTACTCCACTTTCCCTTTTCCCTTCCCTATGTCCTCTGCAACCTTGGTCTTGCCCTTGTTCTTGGAGAAGGTCTCATACCTTTGAGGGCAAGGGAGCCCAATCACCACTTCTCTTGCCTCTGGCAGAGGAGGATTTGACCTTCATTGTCTTGGTGGTGGTTTTGGATGGGAGGATTGGGGTCTCTCCGGTGTAGAGGGAGGCTGGTAAAGTGATGAGGCAAAAAATGATCCGTTTTTAGGGGGTCATTTAAGCCGGAATTGGAATTTATTTGATCAAATATTGCTCTAAATCATTCATTTTGTGATTTTAGGTACTTGGGGAGTGAATTCTGGAAAAGGAAGCATTTTGGACGTTTTTGGAGCATAAAAGTGAAGAAAACGGCAAAGTCTTAATTTTCCTTACTGGGAACAGTACCTGACGGCGTCAGGAAGGAAAAGATGACGACGTCAGGAGCAAAATGGATGACGGCCCAGAGAAAACATGACGACGTCAGAACAAGGGCGTCAAGAGTAAATTTGGTGACGGCCTGGAAAAAGATTGCACATGACGGCGTCAGATATAGATCTAGGCAATCCGAGAAGATTTTTGGCGGCGAGATGACGGCGTCAGAATTTTACTCTTGACGCTGTCACCTCATAAAATCTATATATACTTTTCTAATTTTCATTCATTAAAGAGGAACTTGTGTGGAGAATTTTAGGGCGTAACTTTATAAACCCTAGCTCGTTTGTAACAGTAGTTTCAAGGGTTTTCACCCTTGAAACCCTTCATGTTCAATTTAGATAAGTTTTCTTTCAATTCATTCAATATGTCTATGTGTTGTTTGAATATATCTTATGCTTGTCTTGATTTTAACATGCTAGGCTAGATCTTTTATGTCTTTGCTTAGATGTAATGAAACCTAGATGTTGATTATAGGTTGATTGCTTGTTTATAGTTGTAATGAATGAATGATTTCAATGTTAGGCTTAAGAAAACTGGCAGATCTCCATTGTGTAACTTGCTTGAACGTCTTAAGAAACATGAACTGATGTGTACTAGGTTTTTATGGTTATATTTAATGCATGAGTGAATTCTAGTGATCCCATGTTAGGAGCTTCTTGCAGGCTCAACATAGGAGTGAAGTAGGAGCTTATAGAATTGGGGAAGTAAGTACGCCACCCCATGATTGGTATTAAGGAATATAACCCATCATCCACGCAACTATAACAAGTAATTAACCTGTAAAAGATATATAGGGAGTAGTGAAATCTAAGTAAACACAATTCTCCCATTTATTGTTCACACCACATTAGTTTAATTAGCTTTATTTCATTTTTGTTATTTCATTTTGATTGCATCTTAGTTATTGGGTTAGTTGACTAGCAACTAATTCCGCCCCTCCTTCCAATACCCGATATTTTACTTGCTTTTCACAAAATATAAAAATAGAAAAAGAATCATCCCTCACCTCTAGACCTAGTTTTTAGGTTTTCTAATCCTAGCGACACTATTCCTGAGTTGAATGATCAATCCCCCGGTACTTGTCACTATACTATACTACAACGATCAGGTATACTGCCTGATGGGGGTTGTAAGCTTCTCGAGATCCCTCGAGAGGTAAAGCCTGGTGCAATTCCCACGTATTAAGTTTTTGGCACCGCAGCCCGGGGAATAGTTATTGTCTAGGTTAGAATCTCTTTTTATTAGGTCTACTTGCTAGATTCCTTTCTAGTAAGATTTTATTTTTATTTTTACGTTTTCTTTAGTCTATCTTATTTCTTCGTGTTTTTGTTCGTAACTCTTTACCATTCGACATTATGGAAGGTGCTAACATCTTTGAACCCATCAACCCACCACAACAAGACCACCCATAAAACCCACCACTAGCAAACCAACCTCTTAGGCCCCGAACCCTAGGAGAGTACTCCCGACCTAGCCACCAAGGCTATCGAAATACCATTGAGCTCACCCAAGGAGCTAATGTGTCTCCCTTGCGATCCGACACCATCCGGTTGGTGCAAAGCGGATGTGCATTCCATGGACTTCATTCCGAAGATCCAAATCAACATCTCAAGGACTTCCTTAAAATTGTAGATTCTATAGACCTTGATGTTACAACTAGAGAGTCAACCCGATTACGCCTATTCCAATTCTCTCTACGTGATCAAGCTAGTCAATGGCTTGAAAGTTTACCCGTGGGATCTATCACCTCATGGGATGATCTCACCACCCGTTTCCTTGCTCAATTTTTCCTACCGGGGAGAACTACCAAGCTTAGAAATGTTATCTTGATGTTCCAACAACGTCAAGGTGAAACTCTATATGAAGCATGGACTCGTTTCAAGGACTTAACTCCAAAAAGTCCCTCATCATGGCATAGATCTTTGGCTCCAAGTCCAAATCTTCTATGACCATATCGATCTCTCCACAAGGTGAACCATTGACCAATCGGCCGGTGGCAAGCTACGTGATCTAAGTGCGGAAGAATCATGGGAACTCATAGAAGATCTTGCTCTCTATGACAACGAAAGTTGGAATGATCCCCGTGATTTGAACAAAACGGTCAAGGCAATATCTTTGCCTTCAATGTTAGGCTTAAGAAAACTGGCAGATCTCCATTGTGTAACTTGCTTGAATGTCTTAAGAAACATGAACCGATGTGTACTAGGTTTTTACGGTTATATTTAAGCATGAGCGAATTCTAGTGATCCCATGTTAGGAGCTTCTTGCAGGCTCGACATAGGAGTGAAGTAGGAGCTTATAGAATTGGGGATGTAAGTACGCCACCCCATGATTAGTATTAAGGAATATAACCCGTCGTCCACGCAACTATAACAAGTAATTAACCTGTAAAAGATATCTAGGGAGTAGTGAAATCTAAGTAAACACAATTCTCCCATTTATTGTTCACACCACATTAGTTTAATTAGCTTTATTTTTATTTTTGTTATTTTATTTTGATTGCATCTTAGTTATTGGGTTAGTTGACTATCAACTAATTCCGCCCCTCCTTCCAATACCCGAGATTTTACTTGCTTTTCATAAAATATAAAAATACAAAAAGAATCATCCCTCACCTCTAGACCTAGTTTTTAGGTTTTCTAATCCTAGCGACATTATTCCTGAGTTGAACAATCAATCCCCCGGTACTTGTCACTATACTATACTACAACGATCAGGTACACTGCCTGGTGGGGGTTGTAAGCTTCTCGAGATCCCTCAAGAGGTAAAGCCTGGTGCAATTCCCACGCATCATAAAGATCATCACCTTCTTCTTCTTCATTAGATGATTTCCAGATGAAGGGCGACACGAGTTCACGTGGTGGTGGTTGATATGGGATCCAAGGATTAGGATCCTCAGAAGATTCAGAGGACCCTGCAGGATTGGGGGCTCTGCTTGAAGCACCTACATCATGTTTCTTCTTCTTCGCTTGCTCTTTTGTGAGCCCTCTTGGTTGGATTGGCATTTGGAATGGTGATGGAGAATTCAGAGATTAAGATGAATCAGAGTCAGATGAAATATTGATGATGCTCGGATTGGATTTCATGGTTGCTTCTTAATGTGTGGTTATGTAATTAGGGATTTGGATTGCGAAGTTGATTAGTGTGATTTGGGGATTTTTACCCCTATTTATAAGTTAAAGTAAGCCATGTGAAGTAATTTCTATTAATGCAAGGCGGTTGAAATTTATTTGGGAAAGAAAGTTTGACTTACATATGAGATTTTTACTGGATAATGGTTACTACTGATGAAGTGTTTCTGCTGATTGACCATATATTGTTGCTGCTGATGGAAGGAATGGTTGACCGTAGTCAACATTAAGTAGGTTTCTGCTGATTGAGCAAATGATTCCTGCTGTTTGACTTGGTTTCTGCTGACGAGTCAGTTTTATTTGGGATTTTATAAAAGTCAGATATTGGTCAAAGATTGTTCCGACAATTCTTGCCAATTACACTCTACGTTTGGAAACTTACTTCAAATAACCTAGACGTACAAATCCCACTCACAAATAACTGATTCCCTCTCCTTATAAAACTCAAAAACCATTTCAAAACCTCTCAGCATTCAAAACCCACTATCTCTTATCAATCAATGGCAGAACTTTTATTCAAAGGTGATCACAACAAACAAGCTTTCTTAGGTCATGATAAAGGAGATGCTCATTATGTTCAGATGATGGAATTTCTCCAGCGGTCAAAGATTTACTTTGCTTTAACCCAATACCCTGACGTTATACACGAATCTTTGGTTAAACAATTTTGGGGAACGGCCCGAGTGAGGTCTGTTGTAGAAGGACCAACGAAAATTGTGGCTACTATTGATGGTGAAGAATATGTAATTACAGAGTCATTGATTAGGAATCAATTACAACTGGATGATGAAGGTGGGGAGCATGAGGTACCTAAGGAGGAGATTCTTGCAGGTCTTGAGACTATTGGATACGGTGGGGATGGGAAGGTCTGGTATAAAAATCAGTTTTTCCCTAAATGGAGATTCTTGACACACACTCTGCTTCAGTGTATGAGCTCTAAGTCTGGAGGTTGGGATAAATTCTCCACAGATATTGCTCTTGCCATTGTGTGCTTATCTCAGGGTAGAACTTTTAATTTCTCTAAGTACATATTTGATGAAATGGTTAAAAATGTTACGGATACCAAACTTAAATTTTTAATGTATCCTAGGTTTCTTCAAATAATCTTAGGTATTCAGACCAATGACACTACCCATCTGCCTGTTAAGGGTTTGTCTAGCAAACTATTTGCTTCTATGCAAACCAAATACAATGTAGACCATAGGCCTTTATTACCTGCTATGTTGCCTGCTGGCAATGCAGCTGCTGGTGGTCAAGAACCTGCTGATGCTAATGCACCAGTAGATTCTACTGAGGGTCCTTCAGTTGCTCCTGATGCAAGTGCATCAGTTGCTACTGATGCCCAACCTCCACCATCTCTAAGGCCATCTACACCTAGACCTCCCACACCTATACCCTCACCAGTTGTTGATGCTCCTTCTAAGCATGTGTCAACTGAGGTTTTTGGCCCTGACCAACCTGTACTCTCCCCACAGATAACTAGACTTGCCACACCAAGTCAATTGAGACCTTCTTCTGAAGGTTATGTGGATTTAAAAGCAGGATTTTATAATTCTCCTGTTAGGACCAATGATGCTCCCAATACCACAGATATTCCTGCTGGTGGAGCTGAAGGTCCTGTTACTCTCACCTCCATGTGTAATTTGCTTGACAAATATGTAAAGAAAGTTGATGACTTGGAGAAAGAACTTAAAGAAACAAAAGCTAATTTAGGTGGTCAGATAGATATGCTCAAATCAAAGGTTTAGGATTTGGAAAGACAACTTGGACATAAGAGAAAGAGGCAAGTTGTGTTTGAGTCAGAAGATGAGTAGGCAGATGTGCCATTTGAGTCTCCTCATGTCTTAGCTGATGTGACTTTGGCTCAATCCTCACCTTCCCTTGTCCCTACCACTGCTAAATCTCTTAAGCCTTAGGAACCTATCAAGTATCACAGAAGGCAACCCAGATCTTATATTGGAAAGAAACCAAAGGTGTCAGTTGAAGATCAACATGTGGCTGCTGACTCAGGGATGCCTCCTTATGAACCTGTTACTGCTGTTCTTGGAAGTACTACACCAAGTGATGATATTGCTGAAGCTCATTCTACTGAAGTTGATATGAGTGGTGTTTCTGCTGAGCAGGTCACTGTTGTTGCTGAGCAGGTCAATTGATATGTGAGAATTGCGCCCTCGCAATAGGTTTTACCTCTCAAGGGATCTCGAGAAGCTTACAACCCCCACCAGGCAGTGTACCTGATCGTTGTAGTATAGTATAGTGACAAGTACCGGGGGATTGATCGTTCAACTCAGGAATAGTGTTGCTAGGATTAGAAAGCCTAATAAACTAGGTCTAGAGGTGAGGGATGATTCTTTTTGTATTTTTATATTTTATAGAAAGCAAGTAAAATCTCGGGTTTTAAAGGAGTGGGCGAAATTAGTTGCTAGCCAACTAACCCAATTAACTACAGATGCAATCAAATTAAAATAAAAGAAATGAAAATAAAACTAATATACTAGTATGGTGGAAACAATAATGAGGAAAGTTGTGTTTACTTAGATTTCATTACTCCCTAGATATCTTTTACAGGTTGATTAGCTTGTTACAATTGCATGGATGACGGGTTATATTCCTTAATACTAGTCGTAGGGCTGTGTACAATATTCCCTAACTCTATAAGATCCTACTTCACTCCTATGTCAAGCCGTTAGAAGCTCCTAACATGGTATCATTAGAATTCTCTTATGCATTAAATACAACCAAAAATCATAGTACACCTCCGATCATGTTTCTTAAGACGTTCAAGCAAGTTACCAATGGAAGTCTGCCAGTTTTCTTAAGCCTAACATCGAATACAATCATCCGTAACAATTATAAACAAACAATCAACCTATAATCAACATCCAGGTTTCACTACATCTAAGCGAACAAAATGAAAATCTAGCCTAGCATGTTAAAGAGAAGACAAGCGTAAGATATAATCACACAACACATAGACATATTGAATGATTTGAATGAATACTTATCTTCAATTGAACATGGAAGAATCAAGGGGTTGAAACCCTTGAAAAGCTGATAAAATTCATCTAGGGTTTATTCCCTCAAAGTTGCACACTAATGAATGAAAATTGGAAAACTATATATAGAGTTTACACCTTGACGGCGTCATGTATTAGCTCGTGACGCTGTCAACTCGCCGCCATGATAAAATTCGTATTTCCTAGATCCAATTGTGACGCCGTCATGTAGGAAATCACTCTGGGCCGTCACTAGTATTTGGACCCTAACGACCTTGGTGACACCGTCAGGCCAATAAGCTTGAAAACTCTCTGGGCCGTCACATTATAAGTTCCACATCCACCTCTTTTGTAACTCTTGACGCCGTCACTTGTAGAACCTTGACGCTGTCAAGTACCGTTCAAGGAAGGAATTTTGAGACTTTTCCGTTTTCTTCACTTTTATTCGCCAAAAACGTTCAAAATGCTTCCTTTTCCAGATTGTTAATACAAATATCGTCTAAAAACGTTATTTATATTTTACGATCTTCGCTAAGTTTTGTTAATGATAAATGTAAACTTTAGTTTCTAAGTAAAACATAATCTTAGTTTTAAAGACTTGCATAAACTAGACTTTTGCTACATTTTACATTTCATAAAACACAACACTTCTTATTTTCTAAAAATAGAATTGTCACATCACATTTATGGCAAGTTTTGTCATTATACATTTATGGAAAGAAATGTGTTTGACTTACTTAGATGTTGCTTGCAAGTTTAGTGTTTGACTTGATATTATGTGATGTGACATTGTTTGGTTTGCAAGAGTAATGAGATGTGACTTGGTTTGGTTTGCAAGATTTATTGCAAAACCAACTGCAAGCCCGGCGGTACCCTGGAGGTACACGGGCGGAACCCTTTTGAGGGGTCCGCCTGATCCGCCAGACCTGCAGAAGGTTTGTCTATAAATATTGAGCCACAAGTTGAATTTTGGCTCATCACTTGACATTACATTTTACACACACTTTCATTCTTTCATCTAACCTCTTAACATTTCATATGTGAAGTTTCTTTTTGTAGCAAAGAGATTCACGAGCTTACTAAAAGTAACAAGTATTCAACACAACGTTGCAAGACTTGTTAGCTTAGCATTGTGTAGACTTGTGTAGTTTACACTTCATTTGATTGGGTATTTTCAGTAGTGATCGGTTAGTATTTTAGTCCTCAAAATACAAAGAGTGTTGGGAGTTGTTGTACCCTAGTAAAAGAACTAACGGGAGTGGTTGTGCCCTTGTAAAAGAACACGACATTTAGCTTTGCGTCGGTAAAAGTATAAGCGACGTGTAAGGTTTTCTCCGCCGGTGAAAGGAGCTTGTTGACAAGTGAAAGAAACTCTCGAGTTGGATACTCGGGGCGTGGACGTAGGGCAAGGAAAAAGAGTCCTTGTTGCCGAACCACGATAAATACTCGTGTTGTGGTTTGATCGTTTCTTTCATTTACTTGCATGTTATATATTGTGTTTGTGCATATACCTTTGATCAAACGAAAAGTTTCAAAGCTAACTTAACAAGTTAAAAAGATTTTAATTGGTAAACTATTCAACCCCCCTTCTAGTTTTCCACAATTGGCATCAAGAGCTACGTTACTCAAGCTTTTAAAATATATTGTGTTTTAAAACTTGAAACGATCCATGGATTTTGAAAATTACAAAGAAGGGCAATCTATGCAGAGACCACCACTCTTTGAAGCAAATGGTTTTATATATTGGAAAAACCATTTTGAAACTTACGTGAAATCTAAAGATATAGATTTGTGGTATATAATTATTGATGGTGATAACGTAGTTACTAACATCAAAGATGATGATCAAAAGAAATTAATAGGTAAAAATAATGAAGCTAAAATGATGCTTTACAACCTTTGCCTAAGAAAGAATATGAAAGAGTCTTTTTGTGTAAAACCGCCAAAGATATTTGGCAATCTTTAATTGTCACTCATCAAGGAAACTCACAAGTTAAAGATAACAAAATTGATCTTCTTGTTCAACAATATGAACAATTTGTTATTTCCGAAGACGAGATTATTGATAATGCTTTTGCTAGGTTTAATACTATTATTACTTCACTTAAAGCACTTGACGAATCTTTTTGTAGTAAGAACTTTGTCAGGAAATTTCTTAGAGCACTCCATCCGAAGTGGAGAGCAAAAGTGACGGCAATTGAAGAATCTAAAGATCTTTCAAGCATGTCACTTGATGAGCTAATTGGAAACCTCAAAGTTCACGAAATGGTAATGGAAAAAGATTCAGAACTAGTTAGAGGCAAGAAAGAAAAAATTAAGTCCATTGCCTTGAAAGCTAGAGTCCAATCAAGTGATGATGAAGAATCTACTTCGGATAGTGATGATGAGGAATATGCTATGGCCGTTAGAGACTTCAAGAAGTTCTTTCGTAGAAGAGGAAAATTTGTAAGGCAACCTGATTGATGCTAAACCGTCAACCAAAGTCAACCACGGATGTGGTCAAGATAGCCAAACAGCCTAGATCAATGCTCCGCGGAATATAGTGGTTTCCCCGGGTCGTTATGTCCCGACGAGGTGTGGATTGTATTCAAACGGCTTAGTGATCGGGTGAATTTGGATGGAAAGGGTTTTGTGATTGATCTGAACTAAGGAATCTACAATGAAATAGCTTAAAGAATCTATATGAATAAGACGGGAAAGTAGGAAAAATTAGAAACGTTTAAAATCTAAAAATGCGTACGTTCACGTTTTAAATAACGTAAACGTACGAAATAAAAAGTGAAAACTGAAATCTGAAAACACCCAGGGGGTGAAAATGACTTTTTTACAAACTACAAGGTAAAAGAAAATTTTTAGAAAATGAAAATAAATTTTAACACTAATTAATTACTTAATATTAATTAAAAACTAATTAATTCTAATTATTAATATTTAAACAATTTAAATATAATACATTATTAATTAAATACTAAAAAGGTGAAAATAAAATTTCTAAAATTATAAAATAACTAAAAACAAGTTTTAAAAATAAAAATAAGTATTTTTGTCTTTTTGTGAATTTTCTATTAATTAATTACTAATTAATTACTAATTACCTAATTAAACTATTTTAAATTAAGAAAAATAGCAAATGAACAGTAAAAATTTTAATAAAATTTCTAAAATTATTTTATAACATATAAAAGCTATAAAAAATATAAAAACTAGGTTTTACTTAATAAAAACTAATTATGCTATTTAATACTTAATTATTAATTACTTATTAATTAAACTATTATTAAATCTAAAAATTACTAAATGACAACAGTAAAATCTATAAAAATTCCTAAAATTATTTTAAGTTACCTGGAACCTAGGAAAAATATAAAAAAGTGGTGCTATTAAATAAAAACTATTACTTCTATTTTAAATGTTACTTTTAAATTATCTAACAAAAATTGTAAAAAAATATCAAACAAGGAGAGAAAAATCTAGAAAAATTCTTAAATACACTATATAATACCAGGAACAAAAGAAAAATATGAAAACTCAAAAGTACTTATTAATAAGATAGAAATAAAATTCAAATAGATAGCATCTATTAAATAGAAGCTATCACTATCTTTAAAGCTTTGATTTCTGGTTTCTCTTGTTTGAAAGCTTCTATAAACTGAAAATGAGAGACTTGAGGCACAATGAGATCAGTTAGATATGAACAATAAGCATTTGGAAGTGCTTAAGCTTCCACAGTTGACTTTGGTCAACTGTGAGGGCTTAAATGGGAAAAACAAGTTCAAAGCTGAGAAAACTGACTCAAACTAGTTAATTGGACAAGTTTGAGGCAGAACCACTAAACTAAAGTAACTAGAAAGCAAAATGGGTCAATATGCATACAAGGCAACCCACAGCTTGACAGTCCAACTGTCAATTGTTTGAGCTAAGTTTTTGACAGCTCAAATGGGTTTTGGAGTGAACCAAGCCCTGAATTGTGAAGCCTACTAGTAGAAGTATCCAATGGAACAAGAAAAGAAGTGTGGGGCCCACTGTGGAAGGTTGCAGCCACCACCAAAGTGGTGGTGGTGGATGGCTGTACTGCTGATACAGGGGACTCACCCCCCCTGCAGTTGACTTTGAGACTAAGTGGACTCCACAGAAAAATTTGTAAAAATGAAATGATGCAAGGAATTAAAAGTTGAGCTGTTATACTACCACATATGAAAAGATCAAGTCCCTAATCTAACTACAAAATTCAGGAAAAATCACCCTAGATTTGGAAAAACTGAAAATCATGCATTTTTGACTTTTAGAGATATGCTCCTACTTTGACTTTGGTGGATTTCTAATGATCATGACTGACCTACATGGAAGTAAATAGCTATATTAATACTAACTTAAGTTGTTTTAACTGCTTGGGAACAGATTAGAGTGATAATGGATCTAGGAAACCTTGACAGTTAACTGTTGGGTGAATGGAGTGCAATTCTTTGACTTTTGCTAAAAACCTACCAATATTATGACTTGACTATGATAACTTGAACCTATAATTGAAGTCTCAATAGGTTTTACCAACTAAGAAGGGCATTAACTGTGTTGAACACACACAGCCAAACACCCCCTTAAATGACAGTTTTGATGGATTTCAAAGCAAATGGGTACAAGAGATTATTAAACTGATTTCTAATGATTAATTATGATCAAGGGAACTTAAATAAGCACAGAAAAATAAACTAATAACAACAAATATCCATGAATCATCAATATGCATTTTGGGCAGTTAGAATCAAAATGTGAGACAACAAAGAGATTGAGGAACAACTAAGGATACAATAGCATTAAATCAACATAAACACATGAAATAAGCATGGAAACACAGTGAGACAATAAATTAGAACCATGAAGCAGTTTATAGCTGAAAATAAAAGACAAGGCTTACAAGGTAACAAGCTTAGAACAAAAGTACCCAGGGCTCAAAACACAATCCTAAGACTCCCCATGGAGTTCTAAACCCATGCCTTCCTGAATCACCCATGTTCCTTGCATTCTTCTTCCTATGGACTGATTTTAGAATTTTCAATGATTTAATCCTAATTTTTTGTATTTTTTAGTTTTTTTGAGCAAAACAAGTTATGAGGCCTCAGAAGCTTATAAAAGCTTGTAAACAAGCTAAACTGAGTTTAATGAAATAGTAAATAACACTATTTAACATAAAACAAGATATGAAAGGATTTTGATTTATTTTAACCCAAACTGATTATAGCAAAGAAAGGATGAAATACTTGATTAAAAGCACTATAAATTGTACTAATAAGTCTGAAAATACATTTGGAAACTGGAATTAAGACTTGAAAAGCTAAAATAAATTACAACGAAAACTAGAGTTACAATAATTATCTACTACTTGTCCTCTGGTCTTTCTTCTCCTTTTGTAAGTGATGAATAGAGTTGTGTGGGTCCCAAGGGTCAAATCCCAGCAAAGATATGAGCCCTTGGATCACTTCTTTTAATCCTGGCCTTCAAATCCCTTTTGGCGCCAAAATGCCCACATGGCAGTTTGGGGGGTTGCTTGGAGAGCTTTGTAAGTAATAAATGGGGTTTGGATTTATTGGTGAGGTGGAGGGATAAGAGATGGGGTGAGTGAGCTGGAGGGATGGAAGGTTGAGTGTGTAAGGGAGTAGCAGGTTCAAGTGGTGGGGGAGAAGGTGATGTTTGTTTGACTTGTGGGGGTCAACGAGGGAGGGATAATACGGGGTATTAAATAAAACGGTTTTTGGGATTTTATTATATTATTTAGGTGGGCTTGGGTAGTGGGCTGGTGAGGGTGGTGTTGTGTTGTGGGCTGGATCAGACCTGGGTAAGGGTTTGGTTTTGGTTAGGATTTATTTAATCACAAGGGTCCAATTTGGTAAGCATAATAAATCACAAGGACCATTTTTGTAATTTAAGAAAGGTGCAAGAGCTGATCATGTAATTTTCCATAGTACTCACAAGGACCAAAAATGCCATTTTCCATAATCCAAGAACCACATTTTTTTTATTTTTCACTTTTAAAATTCTCGGGGACTAAATGTGTCAATTTTCAAAAGTCTAGGGACCAAACATGTAAATTCCTCAAACTTTTCATCCAGGGGTCAAAAGTGATTTTTGTAACTTCCCAAGGACCAAAAATGATTTTTCTTTCAAAATTATCCCACCAGGGACTGAATCTGCCAAAATCTGAAACTTCAGGGGCTAATTTGTAAATTTCTAAAACTTTTCCAATTTTTCACCAAAGGACAAAATATGACAACTTATGATTGTAAAAGGACATTTGGTGATTTTTTCCATATTTTGAATATCCAGGGACTAGTTTTGTCATTTTATGAAAGTCGGGGGACTAAAACTGCCAATTTTGCAAACTTTGTGCGTTTTTCATATGTTTTTACTCATTTTGCATCTAAAACATATAAAACACAATTTTGAAATATTTTTAGTATTTTGATGCATTTCTGAGTGTTTTTGTATGTTTTGCAGTTCAGATTAGACAAAAAATGATGAGTGTTTGAGCACTCATCAATCCTCCACACTAAACTATTGCTAGTCCCTAGCAATACTGTTTTGAAAACTTGATGGATTTGAAAAACTCTTTACCAAAATCCATCACTTCTGGAGTAGCCAGGTGTAAGAACTGTGGCACACCTGATAACCGTGTGATTTTGAGCAAACCACCAGCAGTCAACGGATTTGATTAGTCTTTACCAGGAGCCGTTTGCTTCTGGACTAGCCAGCTCTTGATGGAATAGTCAACAACTTGGTGAGCTGATTACCAATTATGGATTTTCCACAGCCTTTACCACAAGCCATAATCTTGCGGGCTAGCCAACTCATTTGTTTTTGGGGAGTTGATGAACCGTACAATTTTGGGCAAATTGCAAGCCGTAAACGGATTTGAGATGTCTTTACCAAGAGCCGTTTGCTCCTGGACTAGCCAATCCCTTTTGTCGGTTAGACAAGGCGAACTGATTACCACAAAAATTTTGAAGCACCAGTGAAAAAATTTTAAAATTTTTGAAATTTTGGCTAAAACGGGGGTATTATATAATAAAATGTGATAAAATTCGCTAGAATAGCGAAATACCCCCCCCCCCCCCCCCCTCCCACACTTAGCATGAATATTGTCCTCAATATTCACAATCCCGGCTATTATGCCGACATTTTGAACGTAAAAGGGCAACATTACAAGCCAAGCATGGAAAACACCATTTTGTATTTTCACTTCTGTAATCATAGCATGGGGGACTCCCCCACACTTAGGGTGAAAACCCTATAAGCATGCTACTGTTTTTGTTTACCGAGTCGCTAGCTTGACTCGACCCCTAATTCATTTGTCATTGGGGAAGCATGATGTGGAAGAAACAATCTCAATCGGACTTTCATTCAAGATGTTTGGACAAACATTTGAAGCACGTGAAAGTTCCACACCGATGAGATAAGTATCCGGCTCAAGATAATGATACATGAAAATGCCGGGATCAAATATAGTGTCCTCACTCCCGAAGGAGTGAAGAAGAGAAGAAGTCACCCTGTAGGTGAAGAAAAGGAAGAAAATCATGATAAAAAGCATGATTTGATCTTCTTCCTCGAGAGCAGGCTCCGTAGCCTGAGTTTGGATTTCAAAGGGTAAGCTCGTAAACAACCCGGGAGGGTGGGTGGGAATTTGAAAATTCTCATAACTGAGAGCATCTCCCCCCGGGATATCAAACTCAGGAGGAGTCGTGACATGATGAGCGAGTTCACCGGAGAACTCCTCATGAAGAGAATTATTCACAAGATGTGAATCTGTGAACTCATGTTCCGGAATAGACTCACAATCCTCGTTCTGAATATCTAATAGTAGACTATCAGAAATCGAAGTGAATTCAGATTCGAATTCAAATAGAGGATTAGTGAGAGTAGTATTGAATGTTTCGGGAACAAAGTGAATATTATTCTCTGTTGGACTGCTGGGATCAGAAGTGAGTGACGGATCATGAGATAGGAGACTTTCAATTTCTCCCAGACCGGCTTGGAAATCGAGGAGACCATCATCACCTTCAAATGAAAGTGGATTGATGTGAGCAAGTTCATCAGCGAACTCCTGTAGAAGATGATCAGCATCAGTTTGTGGAACTGACGCCTCAACATACTCGATGTCTCCATAAGATGTACAATCATCGCTAAAATCTGAGAAAGTCTCAAATTGATCTTTAGTACACTCAATGGGTGAAGGAATATCACACATGTGCTCAAGAGTTCCCTGTGACTCTCTTGGGATTGGAACAAGGTTCTCAACACTAGACTTTATAAATTCGTCCGATTCCCTTTCAGGAACAGTGTCAAGATGCTCGTCCCCCATGATCAAAGAGTGAGTGGGAACCTCGGGTGTGATAGCAGTTGTTTGAGATGGAATCTTAACTGCTGGATATCAACTGATGAACTTGATGAGGTTTTATAAAATTCAAGGATATCAAGTGTATCCTCATCATCACTGTCATCAGGAATAAAACGGAACTGAGAGCTAGATTTGGCTGCTTTTTCTCTTGCAATTGATTCCCGAATAGATTTTTCATAGGCATCTTGGGCATTTATTCTAGCAGCCTGCTCTTCAGCAAGCAATTCTTCCATGGATTTTTGATGAGTGTGTCTTTGGGCAAAGTCGTCAACTAAACCCTTAAGCTCATCAACGATTTTCATCAGATTTTGCATTTCTGGAAGAAGTGCTTGATTCATATCGTACTGTGGAGGTTGGTCATAACAAGGTGTGTCAAAATTGTCACAAGGATATGGATTCCCCGCTTGACAATCCGAGCTGAAGTGTGGACCTCCACAGTAATCACAACAGTAAAACTGTTGAGGCTGTGAGTCGTATGTGCTAAAGTCTAAATTGTTATCAGGAAATTGCTCATAGACAAGCGTGTTTCCCGATTGACAATCAGAACTGTAGTGTTAACCACCACAATACTCACAACAGTAAAACTGCTGAGACTGATGGTGTGGTAGCTGGTGGAATGAATTAGTGGTGTCATGATAGGAATAGGGATCTTGGTTATAGACAGACCCGTTTCCTGACTCTATCATGCCACAACTGGGGCAATTGCCACCATTATGAGGACTACCACACCACTGGCAAACCAGAAAGTGTGGATGAGACATAGAAAGAATCAAATGTGTATAGAGGGTGAGGAAATGAGAATCAAAAGGGTAGGAAGGTGAAGGAGAATGTTTTTGGGTTTTTGGATAAACATTTTGTACAAATGAGAAAGAAAATATTTTTGTGCTTTTGTGTTCGTTGAAAACTGAGTTTAAAAAGTTTTCGTGAACGTTTTTGTTTTGATAAATAGAAAATATGAACAAAGGATGGATAAATGTACAATGGAACGAATTCCAAAGACACTAATCAGAAAAACCGTTTAGATAAACGCGCACGACCTCCCCGGCAGCGGCGCCAAAAGTTGATTGATGCTAAACCGTCAACCAAAGTCAACCACGGATGTGGTCAAGATAGCCAAACAGCCTAGATCAATGCTCCGCGGAATATAGTGGTTTCCCCGGGTCGTTATGTCCCGACGAGGTGTGGATTGTATTCAAACGGCTTAGTGATCGGGTGAATTTGGATGGAAAGGGTTTTGTGATTGATCTGAACTAAGGAATCTACAATAAAATAGCTTAAAGAAGCTATATGAATAAGACGGGAAAGTAGGAAAAATTAGAAACGTTTAAAATCTAAAAATACGTACGTTCACGTTTTAAATAACGTAAACGTACGAAATAAAAAGTGAAAACTGAAATCTGAAAACACCCAGGGGGTGAAAATGACTTTTTTACAAACTACAAGGTAAAAGAAATTTGTTAGAAAATGAAAATAAATTTTAACACTAATTAATTACTTAATATTAATTAAAAACTAATTAATTCTAATTATTAATATTTAAACAACTTAAATATAATACATTATTAATTAAATACTAAAAAGGTGAAAATAAAATTTCTAAAATTATAAAATAACCAAAAACAAGTTTTAAAAATAAAAATAAGTATTTTTGTCTTTTTGTGAATTTTCTATTAATTAATTACTAATTAATTACTAATTACCTAATTAAACTATTTTAAATTAAGAAAAATAGCAAATGAACAGTAAAAATTTTAATAAAATTTCTAAAATTATTTTATAACATATAAAAGCTATAAAAAAAACATAAAAACTAGGTTTTACTTAATAAAAACTAATTATGCTATTTAATACTTAATTATTAATTACTTATTAATTAAACTATTATTAAATCTAAAAATTACTAAATGACAACAGTAAAATCTATAAAAATTCCTAAAATTATTTTAAGTTACCTGGAACCTAGGAAAAATATAAAAAAGTGGTGCTATTAAATAAAAACTATTACTTCTATTTTAAATGTTACTTTTAAATTATCTAACAAAAATTGTAAAAAAATATCAAACAAGGAGAGAAAAATCTAGAAAAATTCTTAAATACACTATATAATACCAGGAACAAAAGAAAAATATGAAAACTCAAAAATACTTATTAATAAGATAGAAATAAAATTCAAATAGATAGCTTCTATTAAATAGAAGCTATCACTATCTTTAAAGCTTTGATTTCTGGTTTCTCTTGTTTGAAAGCTTCTATAAACTGAAAATGAGAGACTTGAGGCACAATGAGATCAGTTAGATATGAACAATAAGCATTTGGAAGTGCTTAAGCTTCCACAGTTGACTTTGGTCAACTGTGAGGGCTTAAATGGGAAAAACAAGTTCAAAGCTGAGAAAACTGACTCAAACTAGTTAATTGGACAAGTTTGAGGCAGAACTACTAAACTAAAGTAACTAGAAAGCAAAATGGGTCAATATGCATACAAGGCAACCCACAGCTTGACAGTCCAACTGTCAATTGTTTGAGCTAAGTTTTTGACAGCTCAAATGGGTTTTGGAGTGAACCAAGCCCTGAATTGTGAAGCCTACTCGTAGAACTATCCAATGGAACAAGAAAAGAAGTGTGGGGCCCACTGTGGAAGGTTGCAGCCACCACCAAAGTGGTGGTGGTGGATGGCTGTACTGCTGATGCAGGGGACTCACCCCCCTGCAGTTGACTTTGAGACTAAGTGGACTCCACAGAAAAATTTGTAAAAATGAAATGATGCAAGGAATTAAAAGTTGAGCTGTTATACTACCACATATGAAAAGATCAAGTCCCTAATCTAACTACAAAATTCAGGAAAAATCACCCTAGATTTGGAAAAACTGAAAATCATGCATTTTTTACTTTTAGAGATATGCTCCTACTTTGACTTTGGTGGATTTCTAATGATCATGACTGACCTACATGGAAGTAAATAACTATATTAATACTAACTTAAGTTGTTTTAACTGCTTGGGAACAGATTAGAGTGATAATGGATCTAGGAAACCTTGACAGTTAACTGTTGGGTGAATGGAGTGCAATTCTTTGACTTTTGCTAAAAACCTACCAATATTATGACTTGACTATGATAACTTGAACCTATAATTGAAGTCTCAATAGGTTTTACCAACTGAGAAGGGCATTAACTGTGTTGAACACACACAGCCAAACACCCCCTGAAATGACAGTTTTGATGGATTTCAAAGCAAATGGGTACAAGAGATTATTAAACTGATTTCTAATGATTAATTATGATCAAGGGAACTTAAATAAGCACAGAAAAATAAACTGATAACACCAAATATCCATGAATCATCAATATGCATTTTGGGCAGTTAGAATCAAAATGTGAGACAACAAAGAGATTGAGGAACAACTAAGGATACAATAGCATTAAATCAACATAAACACATGAAATAAGCATGGAAACACAGTGAGACAATAAATTAGAACCATGAAGCAGTTTATAGCTGAAAATAAAAGACAAGGCTTACAAGGTAACAAGCTTAGAACAAAAGTACCCAGGGCTCAAAACACAATCCTAAGACTCCCCATGGAGTTCTAAACCCATGCCTTCCTGAATCACCCATGTTCCTTGCATTCTTCTTCCTATGGACTGATTTTAGAATTTTCAATGATTTAATCATAATTTTTTGTATTTTTTAGTTTTTTTGAGCAAAACAAGTTATGAGGCCTCAGAAGCTTATAAAAGCTTGTAAACAAGCTAAACTGAGTTTAATGAAATAGTAAATAACACTGTTTAACATAAAACAAGATATGAAAGGATTTTGATTTAGTTTAACCCAAACTGATTATAGCAAAGAAAGGATGAAATACTTGATTAAAAGCACTATAAATTGTACTAATAAGTCTGAAAATACATTTGGAAACTGGAATTAAGACTTGAAAAGCTAAAATAAATTACAACGAAAACTAGAGTTACAATAATTATCTACTACTTGTCCTCTGGTCTTTCTTCTCCTTTTGTAAGTGATGAATAGAGTTGTGTGGGTCCCAAGGGTCAAATCCCAGCAAAGATATGAGCCCTTGGATCACTTCTTTTAATCCTGGCCTTCAAATCCCTTTTGGCGCCAAAATGCCCACATGGCAGTTAGGGGGGTTGCTTGGAGAGCTTTGTAAGTAATAAATGGGGTTTGGATTTATTGGTGAGGTGGAGGGATAAGAGATGGGGTGAGTGAGCTGGAGGGATGGAAGGTTGAGTGTGTAAGGGAGTAGCAGGTTCAAGTGGTGGGGGAGAAGGTGATGTTTGTTTGACTTGTGGGGGTCAACGAGGGAGGGATAATACGGGGTGTTAAATAAAACGGTTTTTGGGATTTTGTTATATTATTTAGGTGGGCTTGGGTAGTGGGCTGGTGAGGGTGGTGTTGTGTTGTGGGCTGGATCAGACCTGGGTAAGGGTTTGGTTTTGGTTAGGATTTATTTAATCACAAGGGTCCAATTTGGTAAGCATAATAAATCACAAGGACCATTTTTGTAATTTAAGAAAGGTGCAAGGGCTGATCATGTAATTTTCCATAGTACTCACAAGGACCAAAAATGCCATTTTCCATAATCCAAGAACCACATTTTTTTTATTTTTCACTTTTAAAATTCCCGGGGACCAAATGTGTCAATTTTCAAAAGTCTAGGGACCAAACATGTAAATTCCTCAAACTTTTCATCCAGGGGTCAAAAGTGATTTTTGTAACTTCCCAAGGACCAAAAATGATTTTTCTTTCAAAATTATCCCACCAGGGACTGAATCTGCCAAAATCTAAAACTTCAGGGGCCAATTTGTAAATTTCCAAAACTTTTCCAATTTTTCACCAAAGGACAAAATATGACAACTTATGATTGTAAAAGGACATTTGGTGATTTTTTCCATATTTTGAATATCCAGGGACTAGTTTTGTCATTTTATGAAAGTCGGGGGACTGAAACTGCCAATTTTGCAAACTTTGTGCGTTTTTCATCTGTTTTTACTCATTTTGCATCTAAAACATATAAAACACAATTTTGAAATATTTTTAGTATTTTGATGCATTTCTGAGTGTTTTTGTATGTTTTGCAGTTCAGATTAGACAAAAAATGATGAGTGTTTGAGCACTCATCACAACCTAAAGATGACAAGAAAACTTTCCGAAAAGATTGTGATGATAGGAAAGGAAAGGTTGAAAGAAAATGCTATAGGTGTGGAGACACAAGTCATCTTGTAGGAGAATGTCCGAAACCACCCAAGAGCAAACCTCAACAAGCTTTCGTGGGTGGTGCTTGGAATGACTATGAAGGAGATGACGATGAGCCAAAGAATGACGATATTGCTCTTATGGCTCACAACTCAAATGAGGTATTATCCGACTCATCTTACTCCTCTATTGATGATGACACTTTACAAAAAGAATATAAAAAACTTTGTGAATTAAGCTTAAAAATCATAAACAAAAATAAAATTTTGAAAACTAAATAGGAGTTTTTAGAAAATGAAGTTTATGAGTTAAAAGAAAAGGCTAAGAGATTAGAAAAGAGTAAAAGTATTGACACATCTTGCAAATCATGTGAAGAACTTAAACTAGAAGTTGAGAAACTCAAAATTACTCAAAATGATCTAATTAAACAAACCACAAAGTTTAAGAAGTTCGATAAGAGCATTTCTTGTGCGGATGGAATTATGAAACTTCAAAAGTCACCCTTTGATAAAACAGGACTAGGATTTACGAAAATAGAAACTTCAATGGGTCAAATGAAACAAGAAAAAATTGTACAAGAAACAAATAAAATTGCTACAGCAGCCTGCGGATTAGGCGGAACCCAATCTAGGGTTCCGCCCGTTGGCCCCGAAGGTTCCGCCAGACCTGCTGCAGCAGTAACCTCATCCACTTCGGATCGTTCAAAATTTGTTAAAGTTACATACAAAAGTGGAACAAAACCTGTGTTTAAAACTGGAGTAGGATTTAGTAAAAATGAATTTAGAGCTAAAACTACTCAACCAAGACCTAAGACTTCAATTCCCAAACGCCCCTTTCCAAAGAGCAACTTCAACGCTCGACCAAACTACCAACATGTTTGGAACCAAAACACTCCTAGACATTACCAAACTCCAAACCACATGCCATGGAACCCTTATGCTCTATTTTCATACTTGGAACAAATTAATGGCAAGCTTAACCAAAATGGACCCATGAGAAATTGGGGACCAAATGTTTGAGTGTTTTTCATAAAATAGGTGTGCCTCAAAGTTTGTTTGGAACCGGATGAATGGATTAAAGATAGCGGTTGTTCAAGGCACATGACGGGTAACAAAAGCCTCTTCACTTCTTATCACAAATGTGACGGAGGTAATGTTATGTTTGGTAGTAATGCTAAGAGCAAAATCATCGGAAAAGGTACAATCTCTCATGACTCCCTTTTTATTAATGATGTAGCTCATGTTGATAACTTAGGTTTTAATCTCCTTAGTATTAGTCAACTTTGTCGTAATAAGTATAATGTTCTTTTTAGTGAAAACGGAAGTAAAATACTTAAAGATGGTATAACCATAGCCAAAGGTGTCCTTAAGAATAACGTATATGTCATGAAGATGGATCCAACATCTAGAGACAAACTTTGTCTTACCTAATTAGATGAATCTTCAACTTTATGGCATAGACGTTTAGGACATGCTAACATGAGACTAATCCAAAACCTCTCCTCCAAAGACTTAGTTCGAAACCTACCTAAGTTGAAATATGACCAACACTTTTGTGATGCTTGCAAAGTCGGTAAACAAGTCCATAATAGCCATAAGGTTAAAAACTTGGTTTCTACATCTAGGTGTCTAGAACTTTTGCATATGGATTTATTTGGTCCATCCGCTATACAAAGTTATGGAGGCAACTTCTACACTTTGGTCATAGTTGATGATTACTCAAGATATACTTGGACAAAATTTTTGAAAAGTAAAAATGAAGCTTTTGATAAATTTGAGATTCTAAGTAAGAAAATTCAAAATCAAGTAGGGTCTAATATTGTGTCTATTAGAACGGATCACGGTCATGAATTTGATAATGAATTTCAATTTGGAAACTTTTGTGATAATAATGGTATAACTCATAACTTTTCGGCTCCTCGTACTCCTCAATCTAATGGTGTAGTAGAACGTAAAAACCGGGCATTGCAAGAGATGAGTAGAACAATGCTTAATGAATAAAACATTCCACAAAAGTTTTGGTGTAATGCCGTCGACACTTCAACATACATTTTAAATCGAGTCCTAATTAGACCATTTTTGAATAAAACCCCTTATGAACTATATAAAGGTAAAAAGCCTACATTAGGATACTTTAGAGTGTTTGGGAGTAAATGTTTCATTCTTAACACCAAGGATTATCTCACCAAATTTGACCCAAAGTCTTATGAATGTGTATTTCTTGGATATTCACAAAATAGTAAAGCATACATTGTTTTGAACAAAGAAACCTTAAGAGTCGAGGAATCGTTGAACGTAACATTTGAAGAGAGTCCACCTCCCTCTAAGACATCACCTTTGGTAGATGATGACTTAGTTGAAAGCCAAGCAATAGAAAATCAAGAAATTTTAAGTGATGACAAAGAAGATGAACTATTTAACAAAGAAATTGTCAATGTCAAAGAATCTAAAAGTCATCCATTAGATAGTGTCATTGGCAACATTAACGAAAGAACACTAAGGTCAAAAGTTCAAAATGAAAGCAACTACTTTTATTTCGTGTCAACCATTGAACCTAAAAATATTAATGAAGCAATTAAAGATGAGTCTTGGGTAATTGGAATGCAAGAAGAGTTAAACCAATTTGTTAGGAATGATGTATGGACATTAGTTCCTCAACCAAAGAGTCAAACTATAATTGGAACAAAATGGGTATTCCGAAATAAAATGGATGAAAATGGAATTGTGTCTAGAAACAAAGCTAGGCTAGTTACACAAGGATATAACCAACAAGAAGGCATTGACTACGATGAAACTTTTGCTCCGGTTGCTAGGCTCGAGTCAATTAGAATATTACTTGCATATGCGTGTGCACACAATTTTAAACTCTTTCAAATGGATGTCAAAAGTGAATTTCTAAACGGAGTCATTAATGAAGAAGTGTATGTTGCTCAACCACCGGGCTTCATCGATTTTGAAAAACCAAATCATGTTTACAAACTTAAAAAGGCTCTTTACGGACTTAAGCAAGCTCCAAAAGCATGGTATGATCAACTTAAAACATTCCTAGTTGACCATAAGTATACCATGGGCTTAGTTGATAATACTCTCTTCACTAAGAAGAAAGACTCACATATTATCATAGTCCAAATCTATGTTGATGACATTATATTCGGATCAACTTGTCAAGAATTATGTGTGGATTTCTCAAAAATCATGCATGACGAGTTTGAAATGAGTATGATGGGAGAACTCAACTTTTTCCTAGGACTCCAAATCAAACAACTAGAAGATGGTATCTTCTTTAACCAATCTAAATATATTAAGGACATGCTTAAGAAATTTGGACTAGAAGATTTGAAACCTATCAAAACTCCCATGTCCACGGAAACTAAACTCACCAAGGATGAGGAAAGTGAATCCGTAGATAGTACTAAATATAGAGGTATGATTGGTAGTCTACTTTACCTAACGGCTAGTAGACCCGACATTATGTTTAGTGTTTGTCTATGTGCTCGTTTTCAAGAAGATCCTAAAACTACCTATCTCGAAGCCGTTAAAAGGATTTTTAGGTATATTAAGGGCACTACACATTTAGGTTTATGGTATCCCAAAGGAACGGGAATAGACACCATAGTGTATGCCGACTCGGATCATGCCTGTGACTATGTCGATAGAAAAAGTACAAGTGGTATTTGTACTTTTGTTGGACATTGTCTCACCTCATGGTTCTCTAAGAAGCAAACGGCTCTTGCTATCTCAACAACGGAAGCCGAGTACGTTTCGGCCGGAAAGGCATGTCAACAAGCTCTTTGGATGAAGCAAGCTCTTGTCAACTACGGAATTCAACTCAACGACATCACAATTCTTTGTGACAACAAAGGTGCCATTGATCGTAGCAAAAACCCGGTTCAACATGCTCGTACCAAACATATTGAAATCCGTCATCATTTCCTTCGTGACAACGTTCAAAAAGGAAATATCTCAATTGAGAAAGTTTCTTCCGAAGACAACATAGCCGACATTCTCACAAAACCTCTTAAACATGAACCTTTTAATCTTCTTAGGCTAGGCTTAGGACTCATGGAACCTACATTGTAATTCTGGACATTAGACAAAAATCACAAAAATCAAATCAAATCCAAAACCATCTTTCTCAGCAGGGTCGGTGGAACCCTCAGCCATAACGGACGGAACCCAACTCACGGTTCCGCCGTATCCGTCGACCTGCAGAATCATTTTCTTTGTTTATATTAAACCAAACACCCATTATCTCATACCACCACTTCCAAACTGCTACTATTCACTTTACCATCCATCCATACCTACGAATTCTTGGTCTTCCATTCATTTACATTGCAACTAAATCATCATTGTAAGTATTCTAAACATGATTACAATCCTGATCTGAGTCTAGGAATTCTATTTCTTGCACAAAAACAAAAACTTGGGGTTATGCATTAACTTGAAAAACTCATGCATTAGATTAGGTGTTTAATAAAACTAATCATGTTTCCCATAGTTAGGAATTGCATCTTTAATTAGTATAAACATGTTTGCTAAAACACCCCATGTCAAATCCTTCCAAAAATTTCTCACAAGTAGGACAAATATTTTTTCGTCTCTCATTGAGAATACAAAATCAAAACATTATGTTTAAAACATCACTTGCATAATGTCTCTTGAATGCTAAAGGGAATACATAACCAATATGTATTTTCGGGTACATTCAAACGAAGCTACATTGAACTAGGAGCGTTTGAGTTATCTTTTGTTTTATAACAAAACTAGCATAAAACGATTTTGAAGCATCAAAATGAGTCAAGATAACCGCACCTCCACATTGTTTTCATATAGGCACACACTAGAACTTCCACATAATAATAGTGGTTTACGTAAACTAAAATGTGAAATTTTGTTGTTCTAGGAATCATCATGCCTCCTCTAACCCACTACGACCACAAGGACACCATTAAGTACCTACCAAAACACCACAAAACCAAAGGCCTTACCCCAAACCAAGTAAACGTTTTCAAAGCCCTAGAAAAACACTATGTCCATGAGGGTAGAACCATTGACCCATCCTTCCTAGAAGGCACAAACGTTTACGCCGATTTTGCCACAATCAATTTTGAATGTCTTTTGAATATCGACGAGCCTATTTGTCCTAGGTTCATTCTAGAGTTCTATGCATCCTCCGTCCTCTCCACGGATGATTATGGTCATATGTTTATCAACTTTAGGGTTAGCGGTCATCAATACTCCTTCACTCTTGAGGAGTTTGCTCAAATCCTAGGTGTTCCAAACCGTGGTACTTGCCTCTATTCCGACTTGCACTCCCTCTCAACTCTTGATAACCTCCAAGACCGTATCCACCCTTATGACACACCCCTTGTCTCAAAAGACGTTCTCCGTGACCACCTCTTTGTTAGGACCACCACCACTAGGAGAACCCGTTTGGGGAATGAGGTCGATAAGGACTCATATGGAATGGAAATGAACGAACTCAAACCCAAATTCAAGAAATGGGAGGAAGTCCTTAGAGCCAATGTCATTAGCACAATAGGGAACCGTGACCATATCAACCTTTGCCTTTGCTACATGCTCTACTCCTTGTCCATTAGGCAACCCTTCAACCTTGCCTACTACATGTCCAAGAGAATGGCCGACATTCCCGTGCATGGCATAACAGCTATGCCGTATGGAATGCTCTTGACCCGTCTCTTTAGGTTCATCTCACCCATTCCACCAACTCCAAACGGTCTTCGCCTTAACTACTCTCTCATCCCACACACCTTTGTCCCACTAAGTGATAAGAGAGTGTACAAAGCCCAAGGAAAACGTCCACATCCTCCTACCTCATCTTCGTCTTCCTCAATGAGTGAAGATGACAATTTGCCAAACTCTAGGCTCCCTCCTCTCGAATACCTTTCTCAACTACCGGATATTCCTAATGAGTCGGAGGAGTTCAAGCAAACAAAAGGGATGTTTAAGAATCTTGGAAGGTTCCTTGGAAAGCTCAAGAACAAGATCGATCATCAATGAGTACGGATGTGTAGGAGTGTTTGGCACAAGGTGCTATTTAAACAATTTGGTTGTGTAAACAATGGTTCTCTTGAATTTATGTGTTGGTAGGATGTTTGATACTATTTGAAACATGCTTTAACTAACAATGATGCAGGGAGACAACTTTTGGTAAGTTGTCAAATTTTCATGTTTATATAATTTTCACTAAGTATAGTGAAATTCGCTAGCCCCCGGTCAAACTCCTATGCTATGCGTGTTTACATGTCTAATTTTTGCATCTCCTAACCAGTTATGAATTATATTTTTGGTTTTAGGACTTTTCAATAATTTAGAAAATCGTCTCGCGGGTCAAAAACGTGGACTGTCACTTTCTGAAGGTTTGGCAGATCTGGCGGTACCCAAAATTGGGTTCCGTCAGTGCAATTTCTGGGAATTCCAGAAATGGCCCAACGGACCAGGCGGCACCCTCAAATGGGTTCCGTTTGTGTATTCTGAGGGTGCCGCCAGAAACCTGCAGAATTTTTGTTCTCATTTTCACAATTCAACATCCAAACACCAAAATCCAATCCTTTTAGGTAGAAACCCATTTCTTGCAATGTGTTTAGCATAATAGGGTACTCATTCTTCCATAAACTGAACCCAAACCAATTCCCGCCAAAATTTAAAATTTGCCATAACAACCTCAAGGACCCCTCACACATAAAGGAAGAAACCTTTTTAAGGGATCCTTGAAATTCCTGAGATTTATACTACCACACATCCACCAAAACCACTAAGCATTTAGTTCAAAACTTGTCTTCTCACTTCACCATTTTCATTGGATTGACTTCTATGATTTGACAACCCACAATTAGTTCTCCAAATCATTAGAAACCTCCATTTTTGTATGGACTAACATCAAATCCAAACACTCCTTTCCATAATCCTTCAACACTATAAATTAAGCCATCCTAAACACTATCAAATCACACCTTCTTCACCACAATTTCTGAAACTTCTACACCATTTTTCACCATGACTAAGTCAACAATCACCAACCAACCATCAAGACCCATCCGGAAAACCGCCCGGATAAGTGTAAAACCACTATGGTCTAATCAACCCATCAACTTAAGCTCCTCATCTTCGGATGAATTCACATCACCTATAAAAAATGAACACTTTTTGAACCTTGCATCTCCATCACCATCACCCAATCAACCAAATGAGCTCACTCCACCACCAACTAAATCACCTATTGACCCAAGTCCACCAAGTGCTCCAACCCAACCATCCAAAACTTCATCACCATCACCATTACCCAAAATGGAACCTATGAAGTTATTTGGGTCTCCTCCCACATCACCACACCCTTTTGTCCAAGATCTTAATGATCTCCCACCAAGACCATCACAACCACCACCTTTTTCACCAAAGTCAATTCTTGACCAAGATAACCTTTTTAACCACATTCAACCTCCACAACAAGTGTACCATCAACCTAAACCATTATTGTTTCACCCAATCTACCATGACATCCATGGTCCTCTATATGGAGAACCAAACTTTGAAAACAATGATCACCCAAATCCACCATATTATCAAGCCCAAACCTTTGAGACTTTCTTCCCCTCATATGAGGAAATCCAAAGCATGGTTGAGAACCACCTTCATCAAGCAATGAAATTTCAAACTACCTTGCTTGACTCAATACCAAATCCATCCTCCACCTAAGAACCAAAAACCAACCAACCTTCAAACCAAGAAACCAAAACCAACCCATTTCAACCCACTCATTCCCATGCTTGCTCAAATTGTGAGCAAATGGGTGAAGCCATCAAAACATTGCTTAACCAATTCCAAAATGAAACCCGTTTTGCATTCCAACACATCATAGAACGTTTGGATGCTCTGTCCCACCCCAACAAATCCTAGACAATCCTTGGAGGCCGTTTGCCCCAATTTAGGAAAGTAGAATTTTATTTTTTTTCTTGGTTATTTTTTAGTTTTTGTTTAGAAGTAGAAGAATAGTTCTCATTTCTTTTCTTTTGACTTTTAAAAGTCAAAATTTTACTTGGAATGATATTTCTTTCTACTCACTTTAGTACATTGTTGGTTGATCATGTTTGTGTTGTCATTGTGGTTGCAATGTGTGTGGTAACTACATCCTTGACTATATATATCACCAACTAACAATTTTTTTGTAGGGTCCAAAATCCATGTTTCCCATCTTGGCACTCCATTTAAGGGGAGTATCGACCAAGGGGGAGCATGGGAATTATTCCGCTTCGCCACTCTTCTTTTTGTTTCGACAAAAAGGGGGAGAAATATATTAAACTTTCAAAACTTAATATGATTTTCATAACTTAAGTAAAACAAGTTTAATATTAATTTTTTTAAAGTCTTAAAAACCAAGATTTTGTGAGTTACTTAAAAACAATGTTTATGTTTTGTCATCAACAAAAAGGGGGAGATTGTTAATACAAATATCGCCTAAAAACGTTATTTATATTTTACGATCTTCGCTAAGTTTTGTTAATGACAAATGTAAACTTTAGTTTCTAAGTAAAACATAATCTTAGTTTTAAAGACTTGCATAAACTAGACTTTTGCTACATTGTACATTTCATAAAACACAACACTTCTTATTTTCTAAAAATAGAATTGTCACATCACATTTATGGCAAGTTTTGTCATTATACATTTATGGAAAGAAATGTGTTTGACTTACTTAGATGTTGCTTGCAAGTTTAGTGTTTGACTTGATATTATGTGATGTGACATTGTTTGGTTTGCAAGAGTAATGAGATGTGACTTGGTTTGGTTTGCAAGATTTATTGCAAAACCAACTGCAAGCCCGGCGGTACCCTGGAGGTACATGGGCGGAACCCTTTTGAGGGGTCCGCCTAATCCGCCAGACCTGCAGAAGGTTTGGCTATAAATATTGAGCCACAAGTTGAATTTTGGCTCATCACTTGAAATTACATTTTACACACACTTTCATTCTTTCATCTAACCTCTTAACATTTCATATGTGAAGTTTCTTTTTGTAGCAAAGAGATTCACGAGCTTACTAAAAGTAACAAGTATTCAACACAACGTTGCAAGACTTGTTAGCTTAGCATTGTGTAGACTTGTGTAGTTTACACTTCATTTGATTGTGTATTTTCAGTAGTGATCGGTTAGTATTTTAGTCCTCAAAATACAAAGAGTGTTGGGAGTTGTTGTACCCTAGTAAAAGAACTAACGGGAGTGGTTGTGCCCTTGTAAAAGAACTCGACATTTAGCTTTGTGTCGGTAAAAGTATAAGCGACGTGTAAGGTTTTCTCCGCCGGTGAAAGGAGCTTGTCGACAAGTGAAAGAAACTCTCGAGTTGGATACTCGGGGCGTGGACGTAGGGCAAGGAAAAAGAGTCTTTGTATCCGAACCACGATAAATACTCGTGTTGTGGTTTGATCATTTCTTGCATTTACTTGCATGTTATATATTGTGTTTGTGCATATACCTTTGATCAAACGAAAAGTTTCAAAGCTAACTTAACAAGTTAAAAAGATTTTAATTGGTAAACTATTCAACCCCGCTTCTAGTTTTCCACAATTGGCATCAAGAGCTACGTTACTCAAGCTTTTAAAATATATTGTGTTTTAAAACTTGAAACGATCCATGGATTTTGAAAATTACAAAGAAGGGCAATCTATGCAAAGACCACCACTCTTTGAAAAATATTGTGTTTTAAAACTTGAAACGATCCATGGATTTTCAAAATTAAAAAGACCTCTTTGATAGTTTATCCTAGGTGCTTACACCAAGTGGTGGAGGTTTGATCATTTCCCAAGCCTATGGCAATCTATTTTGCTATGACAGGTAGTGAGAGATGTTTTCCATTTCCATATTGTGATATATACTTTATTACACCCGAGAGATGTGAGTATCTAAACACTATTTGTGAGGTGCTAGTGTATGACCTCCGTGCTTGTCTTTGGTCTTTAGTGGAACGATTATTTATTGTAATTACTTTTATATTAGTTTTAAATGACCCCTAACTTGTATTTTGATTAGAATAAAAGCGCATTTGCTTGAGGACAAGCAAATTTCAAGTGTAAGGGTATTTGACGAGGCGAAAAGTGAACCATTTTTAGGGGGTCATTTAAGCCCGAAGTTGTGATTATTTGATCAAATATTGCCCTAAATCGTTCCTTTTGTCATTTTAGGTACTTTTGGAGAGAAATATGGAAAAGGAAGCATTTCGGACGTTTTTGGAGCATGAAAGTAAAGAAACGGCAAAGTCTTAATTTTTCTTGATGGGAACAGTCCCTGACGGCGTCACAACTTCCTTAATGACGGCGTCAAGAGTTACAAAAAAATTGGATGTGGAAAATACACGTGACGATCCAGAGAGTTTTGTGCATTGGACATGACGGCGTCACCCAAGGCCGTCATGGTCCAAGTATTAGTGATGGCCCAGAACTATTTCATACATGACGGCGTCAAAATCAGATCAAGGCAATACGATTTTTATTATGGCGGCGAGTTGACGGCGTCACAACCCAATACATGACGCTGTCACCTATTGTAATCTATATATAGTTTACCAAATTTCATTCATTAGAGTGTAACTTTGAGGGTGCAACTTTGAGGGAAAACCCTAGGTCAAATTTTCCAGCTTTTTCAAGGGTTTCAACCCTTTGAATCTTTCATGTTCTATAAAGATAAGTACACTTTTAATTCATTCAATATGTCTATGTGTTATTTGAATATATCTTACACTTGTCTTCAATTTAACATGCTAGGCTAGATTTCTTTTGTGTTTGCTTAGATGTAGTGAAACCTAGATGTTAATTATGGGTTGATTGTTTGTTTATAGCTGTTACGGATGATTGTATTCGATGTTAGGCTTAAGAAAACTGGCAGACTTCCATTGGTAACTTGCTTGAACGTCTTAAGAAACATGATCGGAGGTGTACTACGATATTTGGTTGTATTTAATGCGTAGGAAAATTCTAATGATCCCATGTTAGGAGCTTCTAACGGCTCGACATAGGAGTGAAGTAGGATCCTATAGAGTTAGGGAATATTGTACACGGCCCTACGACTAGTTTAAGGAATATGACCCGTCATCCATGCAATTGTAACAAGCTATCAACCTGTAATAGATATCTAGGGAGTAATGAAACCTAAGTAAACACAACTTTCCTCATCATTGTTTACACCACAATAGTAAAATTAGTTTCATTTCATTTTTGTTATTTGATTTTGATTGCATCTTTAGTTATTTGGGTTAGTTGGCTAGCAACTAATTTGTAGAATATACATAATCATAAGCTCGTATGGTGTTGCATGTATGGATCAACTAGTGTAGTTTTAGAGAGAGAGATTAGAGAGAGAAAGAGATGGGAGCCTTGAGAGAAACTAGAAATGTATTAGCTTGTGAATGAAGGTCCAACCCTCTCCCTTGGGTGGGAGACGGTATTTATACTACAATACTTGGTGCTCCATGAAACGAGTTGTAGAGTGAGCTGAAAGAGGGTAAAGACCCGACCCACTCTACGAATACTATATACATATTTTAACTACTAATAAACTACGTACTAACTATAATAAAGATAATTCTACGAGCTACGTAACGCTTAGCAATACTTGGGGTGACCGAGTATTTAACTGAATAATCGTATTCCTAACAATCTCCCCCTAAGGGAGGTCACCCCAGAAGATAAGTACGGAATTCTTGCATTCATGAAATCTTGTAGCTCGTAGACTTTGATTCTTCAAACATGTCTTTGTACATTCAGCAGCAGACTCTAGATGGTGTGTTCATTGAGTTGGATGATCTTTGGCATTACTTCGAGTTCATCATCCAACAGAGTATCTGCAAGTCATCTTAGAGTAGTAATGTCTCCATGTGATTTGAACATCTTTGAGTTGACATGCTCACACTTTTCTGGATCATGATCTTCTGCTTCAGAGTTGTGGAAGCATAGATGAGGCCAAATCAATGATCATGATTTCTTAGATAGTGATGTTGAAGTGTGAGCATGTGGTGATGGATCAGCATCTTTTCTGCAATCGACAGCAACCGTCAGAATTTCCTGCAAGCAGACAGTTAGCAATAAATCGTCCGGTACTTATAGGTTTGGAATTAGAGATTGTCAACAGCATAGTGTGAAGACTCCTTCTAACCCTTACCAAGACTGTTCCCAATCGGCAAACCCTGAAAGGATTTACACGACCTACCTAAGTAGGTCAACGATTGGGTGAGTCGCTGGAGATCACTCCACGACTGTTGACCGTTTGTAACCATCATGACCACTAAGCGTAATCCACAAGGAATTACCTAAGTGACATGCTTTCAGGGATGCTTGATGTTGACCCTGGCAGGAATTTCCATTCAATCACTGGGAGTTACAATAGTAACTTCCCTCATAAATGTTTTGGCAGATTGCTAAGATCTGTGTAGGACTCATAAGTTTACCACTGGTGTCCTTAATGTTGAACAACCAGGGTAGAAGTAGCACGTGTTCCTATGAGATCTTTGTATGCATCTCGAGGCTCTAGACTCAATAAGTGCATTTGGTTTTCCTATGCGGAGATTAGGGAGAGGTCTCCTGCTTCAATATCAACCATCTCTAAGAGATATGTCGATAGATTACATCGGTTCCCCGTGAGAATGAAACAAGTTCTTTTAAGAGAACTTGAGTGGCTAGAAGGTTTAGTGCATTGCGTCACTGGGTCCATGACGTCTTGTCTTCAATACCGATGTTGCCTTAGCAACAATCAGTAGATTATGAATTGAACCCGGTTTCTGCCAGAAGGTTGAATAATTGGAGGGCTATTTCTTTTCACCCTTTCTCATTCTCACATTTCTCTTTTTTTTCATAATCATACCTACGGACTTCTAAATACTATCTATTTGGTATTGTCCATGGGTAGATCCCTCCGGCTCTGGCGGATCATAGGACGGTTTTCTTAGCCTTAGCCACCTTATAACTTCATGACTGTCCTAAGTTGCCATTTACCAAATCATTGAAAATTCTCTCAATGTGTTTATAATTGAGAAACACATTTTGTTAACACATTGAGAGTTTTGTCATTTTCAAATGCTCCCCCTTAACATGTGCACCGATGTTTTGATGATGAATTTGCACATGTCGGGAAGAGTTGCACTTTAGAATTGATCCACCTTTAGTAAACATGAACAGGCATTCGAGACACGCTTACATCACTAGTTAGACAAGCTTGAAATTATTACCCGGCCTGGTCAAGTCCACAAAGGTTTCTCGAAACGGTACACTCTACTCAGACAAGTCCTCTTCGAGACACGCTTACATCACAGGTTAACCCAGCTTGAAGTTATTACCCGGCCAAGACTAGTCCTTTCGATTGATGATGGTTTTTGTTTCGTCAATTCATTGGTTAAGTCTGAGACTCGATCTCATAAGATGCAAGGATCCTTTTTCACAAATCATTTGCTCCCCCTCAATATGTGCATTGATATACAAAAGAGTTTAGCACATATAGGAAAGCATTCATAGCATTCATTAGGGTTCAACACATCACATTTTAATCAGATTTTCATATTTAAATCACATTTTCTCCCCCGATCAAAAATTTCAAACCATTTGAGATTTGTGATCCCAAGTGATTTAAATAAGTTTAAAGATTTTAGGAGAAAGATGTGTCAGATTAAAGAATGACTGATTTTGAGATGATACATTTGCTCCCCCTTAATCCTTGAGGGAGCATGTTATTTGTTAGAGATGATGAGTTTATAAATGATTTATAGTTCAACGAGAAACTTATGAAATAAAAAAAATCATGTACTAACACATAACATTTGATACCACATTACTTATGACGCACAAGATAACTGGTGGTGATGGTGAAAGAGTTGTTGTCATTGTTGCAACCGATGTTGTTGTTGTGGTGAAATCAAAGCAAGTCAATGCAGTTTGAACATCTGATCAAATGGTTAGAGCAGGAGCAGGCACATTCACATCAGCCATGGAATCTGCATAAGAGTATCAACAAAGATATGCATACATACAAATTCACTCTTAATTAACTGCTACCACGTAGCAGCTGCCCTACTCATAATACCATATTCATATCATGAGCAAAGAACATTCAAGCAACTCATCAAAATGCTATCTAGCATGAAGAGAAACTGGCAATCATGAACATTCATTGCAAGTTTCTATCAGACATAAACAACAATCACTAACATGGCAATTCACGCATGTTTTCAACATTCAAATCAGGAGCTTAGGAATAAGATTCTAACCCGGTAACTACATACCTAAGCAAATCCTGAGAACACGAACTCATAATCAGCAACAATCAAACAATTATCAGCAAACAGCAAACGAAGCACAATCAATCAGATTATTCGAATGCCATAGGAGAGAACAAGAGCATCAAACACAATAGTTTTCCACCATCATTAAGATTTTGGATTTAAACGTATTTAGGGGATTAAGCAAGGATACCAACGTGAGACAAATGGACCTTTTAGATACATAAAGCTAGAAAACTATACGCAACTAGCACATAATGCCCTAATCTTTCTAACAACTAACACATTTGGCCATTTAAGATAAAGCTTAGTAAGTTCCTCTTCAACTAATACCCCATTAACTACAAAACCTTTTCTAACAATTATGAGACAACCAAGAAATCCGTTTGATGATATAAAATTGGAAGTCACTCTCCCCCTCAATTGATGGCCCATTGTCATTAATTGAGTGACAAATTTGATGAAGTATCTAGGACTGATTGATTTACAAGCAACACGTTACCACCATGTATCACTCAAATAATTTTCTGAAGAATCAAAAAAGAAAATTATTTGTTTTGATAAAAAGAAGACTTCTCTTCTTAAACAAGAAATAATGCACTGAAACGTACATTAGATCGGAAATGCACGAATATAAAGTAATTCATGCCTTTGTTAGGAACAGTCGTCTTTTTGGCGACGAACTTTCCCCAATATTAAGACCGGGTTGCTATCTGAAGTAATAGCAAACCATCTTGAAGGAATATTTTTAGAGACGACATGTTTTAGAAAAACATTATTAAAAAGAAAAACTCTTGCTCAAGCATATGTATGTTTCCGTGTCATTATTGAATGACATTTCTAGAAACGTACATAATATTGATTACACAAGAGACATGTCTTGAGAAAAATATTTTTGGATTTTTTATGATTTTTCTGATTTTTATGGGTTTTGTAGGTTTTACATTTTTCTATTTTCATTATGGTATAAGATATATACAAGGATATGTGAAGCAAACCATTTCTCCTCATTTTCTTCCTGAAGACGTTTGAGAGAAACGGGCGAAGGACTCTTCATTCCAAATCATGAGAAAATGAATTGAAACCGTTCTCTCAGAAGTGCTTTTGTGAAGGAATCCGCCAGCTGAAATTCTATCCACACAAAGTAAAAGTACCACTACCCCTTTCTCAACTTGTCCCACCACACCTTGGGAGAATCCGTTTCCCAGGAGAGACTTTGAAAGTGTATCAAACCATGCCCTAGGCGTCTTTTTTAGGCCAAAGAGAGCCCTTTTCAGACAATAGACATGGTTAGGACGATCAAAATATACAAATCTTTCCGGTTGACTGAAATAAAGAACTTTAATCAGCTCGCCATTTAGAAATGCAATTTTCATATCCATTTGATAGACCGTTATGCTCTGACTTGCAGCATTGGCGAGAAACATTCTGATAGCTTCAATACGAACAACCAGAGCGAAAGATTCCTCTAAATTAATGCCTTCCTGTAGACGATATCCCTTAGCAGCAAGCCTTGCCTTGTTTTCAGAACGACATAATGCTCATCAAGTTTCACTTTGAAGATCCACTTAGAGCAATAATCATTGCACAGTCTGGAGGTAGTACCAATTCCCATACTTCAAGTCGATTGAAAGTGCTAGCTTCATTTTGCATCGCATTAACCCAAGGCATGGGTGGTAAGTTTCCTTCGTGTGAACACCGGTTGAGAAGGATATCCAATAATGTTGTCAATCGGATGATCCTATATTCATTTTCTGAGATGTTCATGTGGATGTAGGTAGGAACATGAAGAAGCCGTGTTTGTATTCTTTGAAGAGGATGTCTCAGAAGAAGATTCATGAGCAAACAGGTGTTAGTACGGAGCATCTTCAAGAGGAGCAAATGAATTCACTTCTAAAGAATAGTCGACTGCAGTGCCTTGATGTACTGAAGCAGATTGAAGGTTTGACGATGATGGTGAGTAACTTGCAGATTGAGCATCTTGATCAATTCAAGTAGACACTGATGAACCATTTGAGTTGTACAGAACTGGAGTAGTGGCAGCTGGTGGTGTCAGTGTATCATCAGTAGGTGTCTTAAAGTATTCATCAATCATTTGGTCAAACAAGATCTTCAAATACTCATTTGTAGGTGATACATAAGGTACATGCAGGAGTGGGATTCTGTACAAGACCTGAACTGATTGATTCAGGAGACAAAAGTTTAGACGCGGGTCCTGCACTGATGTGTACAGGAGCCATATGCTCAGTCAGCTCAACGAATGTGACGTGAACGGTTTCCAGGATTTATCGGGTTCGTTTGTTGTAGACTCGGTATCCCTTACTATCTGGAGCGTAACATTCCCAGATCTTGACTGTCATTTTGTAGGGAAACATAAAGCACCAAACACAAATAGAGAGGAGAGATCCGGTTTCTTGCCATGTATCAGCTCATATGGAGTTTTGTTGTGAAGAGTATGAATCAAGTATCGGTTTTCGGTGTAACAAGCTGTAGCAATTGCTTCCGCCCATAGGATCATCGGTGCCTTGGAGAAGTAGAACGAGTTGTTTGTTGATAAACTCTGTTCCATTGTTTGTCCGAATGATTATGACGGTTATGTGAGTCTTACTAGCAGTTGTTTGATGATTTTTATGATAACTTCTGGAGTCACGTCCTTGGTTCTCAAAAACTTTACCCATGTAAACCGAGAGTATTCGTTGACAACAACAAGTACACATTACTTCCCATTTATACTCTTCACACTTATTGGTCTGCCTGGGTCCATGTGAAGGGTGTAAAGAACATCCATGTTGGTGTAGACAATTTTAGGTTTGTGAGTATGCTTCTTTCGTTTACCCAGTTAACAAGCCGAATGAAGAAATTCTTTTCGAACTTTAATCTGGGTAGACCTCATACAAGATCATTGTGAGCAAGATCATAGATGGTACCAAAGTTCAAGTGATTAAAACTTTGCTGCCGTAGCCACGATTTGTTCTTTGAGGCCTTTGTGAGAAGGCAAATAGGAGAGGACCACTTCATGTCTTTGATGGAAAAAGGTGTATAGATGTGTGCCATGACTGTCTTTGAGAAGATCAATACCATCCAATTCTCAGACGAAGCATGTGTAATTTCTGAAGGCAATCTTCAAGATCGGAATCAAGATATTGACCAACAGAGAACATATTATGCCCAAGTCCTTCCACTTAGTATACCCAGGAAATTAGCTGTCACAAGAAACATAATCTCCATAACTTATAATTACCCCAAAATGATAGTTCCCGAATCTAACTGTCCCGATAAACTTATTCACGAAATTCTCGTGCCCTGAGCGATCCCCAATCAAAGGTTTAGAGCAGCCTGAGTCCAAATATCAAAGGATGAAATGTACGACCTGCATTTGGAAACAGACGAGAGTAGAAAATTTGGAGCGTCGGATCCCCAATTTGAGTTGGGTTCCAGTTGGTTAGTGCAAACAAGTTCAGGAGCTATTAAGACCTTAGGTGCATTCGTTTCAATGGTGGAAATATCACTAGTAGATGCAATGGGCCTAGTTAAAGGACATTGGGTCTCCAAAGGGAAAGTTCTACCAGTTGGCTTCCATTCCTTAATAGGCACTACTTTAGAGTTGGTTATCCTAGTTAAAGGGCACTGTTCTCCTATAGTGAATTTCCTTCCTGTGGGCTTCCATTGATAACCGACATTGGCAAACAGTTTACCTGTTGCTTTCCAAATTTGCTTACTTTGTTTAGCTCTCCAAACTTTCTTAACTGGGGTTTTGTTAAACGACTTCAGAAATTTCTCAACACATTTATCATGATTACTCGAAATTATGCATTCATTACATGTTTTGCAACGTGAATTAGGTTTTGAATTATGACTTATTTTTCTCAAGTTGGACTTAATGTTCCTCATGTGGTCGTCTACTTTCTTTTTAGGAACACTTTTAGCAGGTGAAGTCCTATTATTCCTTCTATTTTTCCTTGGTTTAGACTCTCTAGCTTTAGTGTTACTATTTACTCCTGTAGACGGACTAATGGGAATATTAGTCTTATTCACTTTCGGTTGATGAACATGTTTTGATGTGTTGGGATCTGAAGTTTCCAAGGGTACCTCAAAGGTAACATGCTTGTTCTTAGTCATAGATGATGATGCAGTAGACCTATCTCGCTTGCTATCAATTTTAGAATATGTACCAATAGCATATTCTAAGAGTTCCTGAGATCTATTAGTGAGAAGCAGGCACCTACAATAGCATCATCAAGTGGTTTTACAATCCTATCCTCTTCAATGGTTTCACGAAGCAAGTCAAGGCACTCCTTAAGATGTTTAAGATAGTCTCTATGAACTAACTCATTATTCCTAAGGGGAAGAGGAATATTCACAGCATCAATTGCGTACTTCTTACAAGCAGAAACCTTTTGAACAACATTATCACAAGTGATGATTGGCATTTTCCCTTTCACCTGAGTCTTTGGATTCTCAATCTCATTAAGCAAAGAAGTTATATTTTCATTGTTTATATCATGTGTGATCTTAATTGAATCATATAACTCTTTGTAATGTTGTTTAACTTTTGAATTTTCAGTACGAAACCAATCATTTTCATGTTGTAATTTATTGATGGTATCTTGAAGTTGAAAATTATGAGAATCTATAGGCTGTGGTTTTTGGGTGCCAATCACATCACTCTCGTTAGACTTCAATTGGGCAATTTGAACCCTCAGTTTCCGAATCGTGTTAGTGTGAGCTTGAATCTTTTCATCACGTTTGGCTAATTCAAAATATGCATCAAATTCAGGAGCATCCGAAGATGTCTTGGCATTTGAGATTTTAATTCTTTCTTCTAAATGTTGACACTTTAATTGCAAATTAAGATTATCAACTTCTAGTTTTGACAAATGCCTGACCATGTTATCATGGTCATCGTTTTGAATTTTCTCAAGCAATTTTAAATTCTCCCCCTCAAGCTCAACAACACGATTCTAGAAAACGTTCAATGCAATAGACATGCAGGCAGATAATGTAGAATCAGTAGCAGTGTAAAATACATCCTGCGCAATACATTTAGCAATCAAATTCTCATTCATGATGAGAATATTTTTCCTCGCAACTTCACTGTATTTAAGATCAATTGCCAATTGTTTACCCTCATTTTCCACATCTTTAAACACCTTTTTCATTTGAGTCACATCATCATTAATGGTATTTTTAAGGCCTTCAAAATGTTCTTTGAGAAGTTTGAAAAATGGCATGACTTCAGTTAGGTAACATTGTTTTGTTTGCTCAAAACCCCTTTCCCCTTCTGTAATCCCTGTTGGTGTAATTCTCATTTTACATGTTTTCTCAAAGTCATTAAACAATTGACCTAGAACATATAACCCAATTAGAGTATTACACTGTGTGGGAAGAGTAAATGGTACAAGGTGCCTGGGTGTATTCAGGGGATAAATCGTTGGGTCAGCAATCCTAAAGATAGTGCGTGTGTTACCCACAATTCTTTCAGCTTTCATTTTTTCTATGTCTATGTTCCAGAAGACTTGCTCTGGAGTAAATTTCTTTTGTGGGACAAAGACAACTAATTGAGTATCTTCAGAGTAATCATAATTGTACAAGATTTTATTAGCTATGCACAGGGGATCCTTTAATTTCTTAGCTAGTTTTTCTCTGGTTCTATCTTCTATCTCATTGCCCTCATCATCGGATGTAGCATCAGGAGGGGCATGATTAGGCTCAAGCATAATGTTTGTATCATATAATGCCGGCTGTGCACCTATACTGCTTCTAAGGAAATTGGCTTTTGGCTTAGTAGATTCCTTCTCACTATGATCATCACTCAACTTCCTATGTTTATGCATCATTTGAGCAGTTTGAATGGTTTGGCCTTGCGTGTATAACTTATCCTCAAGTTTATTTTTTAGGATTTTAAGACTAGAGAAATCATTTAGGAGTTTTGTTTCCTTTTCTTTGAAATCATGTTTGAGTGTGTTTAAGCCATTCTGAATCTCTTGTTTTTGTTTAACGGTTTGATCCAGTTGTTTTTGCAAAGATTGTAACTCCTTTTTCAATGTTTCTCGCTTAAGATTATTTTCAGATATGTATGCACGCATTTGCCATTCCATGTTCTGCTCACGTCCAGTGAGTTCAAATCTAGCACGTTGTTCATACATTGCCACCTGATCCTTAAGGATATTAAATCTAGTGGTCAAGGAGTCATCAGGGTTATAGGCAGTGTTCTCATGCAACACACAATCATCATTTAAAACAGAAGATGCACTACATTGTACAACAGACACTTCATTGTGTTTCATATGTTGTTCACATGAGTCAACATTGCTATTTCCCATGTCAACAACATCTGAATCGACATCGTTTGTCGGTTGTACTTTGTTAGGAATCTTTTGTTCATCAACAAAGTTACACAGTTGGAGTACCTTAGCACATGACACATGTTCTTTTACCGGTCTGATATATGCATCCACATCACGTGTAGGAGTCATTGAACTGTTCGTTGTGTCAAGCTTATCAGTTTTAGATCCTCTGCCTTCGGTGACATCTGTCCCAGCATCCGATGCTTTACCTGAACCCACAATATTAAAACTTGATTGCTCCCGACATGCCTTCACCTTGTCTTCATGCTTGAGTTTGTGTTGTGCTCTTTCCATAATGTACTCCTTCACATTACCCATGAGTTGGAGTAGTGTGACTCTGAAAACGTCAACTTCAATTCCCGTATGAGTAGCAAAGCTCTTTTTCGTCATTTGACACTCATGATCATACTCCTCAGTGAAACGTGAATCAATGAACGCTTGAAGTTGGTTGTTGATCACACAGAATGCAGCCATAGATCTATCTTCAGAAAATTCACCCTTTTCAAGTTGTTGTTGAAGTTGATCTAAGTGTAGAGTCATTTTGACTGTGAAAGTCTCAACATTTTGACCAAAGAGTGTTGCGAATGCACGATTGAAACCTCCCAAGTATCCAGGTTTTGCAAAGAGAACCTTGAGATGTGAATAGAGTGATCGAAAACATTCAATGCGACTATTCTTTGCATTATCGGGCAATTTAATTGGCTGATGAAGCACATTATTTAGAATTCGAGCACGAAGGTTCCATAGCAGTGATTGTATGTTATTTAATCGTAATTTGGTTAGGTTGATGCAAGTAGTTACGGTGAAATTTTTGGTCACAAAACTTAAAACCTCAATAACTTCACTCCGGAGGTGATTTGGGCCTCGAAAAATTCGTTTCACGACTTTGTGGTGAAATCTCACAATATTCAGCCTGTTCCGGACGTTTTGACAGCTAATTCGCTGAAAACAGAGTTACGGTTCAAAAGTTATGACCGTTTGAAGTTTCGACGTAAAAAGTCAACTATGGTCAAACAGAGTTAACCGCAGGACTAGGCAAGGTAACCGCAGGAAAGGTAACCACAAGGTGAGTTAACCACTAAGATTTAACCGCAAACCACTTAATCACAGAAAGCTAACCACAATGAGCTAACCGCAGACCACTTAACCGCAGAAAGCTAACCACCATGAGCTAACCGCAGACCACTTAACCACAGAAAGCTAACCACAATGAACTAACCGCAGACCACTTAACCGCAAGAGCTAATCGAAGTATACAAAAATCCAAATCTGTCACTTTCCTTGCGATTTGTTTGTATTCCCAAAATAGTAATCGTAGCAAACTAACCGCAAAAATCAGAAACTAAACGCAGATAAGCAATGCAACAGTAGACTTAACCGCAACTATGAAATACGCCCCAAATCAAGTCCAAACTTCAAATAGATTAAAGATATGGTATAGCCAACTGAAACACAATGTTCAACTAACACCTATGATCATAAAAGTACATCACTAACATGTCAAATAACACAAGAAAGATCAAACCATGATGTTTTCAAAGAAAACTCTTCTAACTCACAAAAACTACACAAAACCACACCAAATCCGATTCTACAAGGCCCTAAGATGAAACCTTGGCTCTTGATACCAATTGTAGAATATACATAATCATAACTCGTATGGTGTTGTATGTATGGATCAACTAGTGTAGTTTTAGAGAGAGAGATTAGAGAGAGAAAGAGATGGGAGCCTTGAGAGAAACTAGAATGTATTAGCTTGTGAATGAAGGTCCAACCCTCTCCCTTGGGTGGGAGAGGGTATTTATACTACAATACTTGGCGCTCCATGAGACGAGCTGTAGAGTGAGCTGACAGAGGGTAAAGACCCGACCCACTCTACGAATACTATATACATATTTTAACTACTAATAAACTACGTACTAACTATAATAAAGATAATTCTACGAGCTACGTAATGCTTAGCAATACTTGGGGTGACCGAGTCTTTAACTGAATAATCGTATTCCTAACATAATTCCGCCCTCTATTCCAAAACCCGAGATTTTAATTGCTTTTATAAAATATAAAAATACAAAAAGAATCATCCCTCACCTCTAGACCTAGTTTTTAGGCTTTCTAATCCTAGCGACACTATTCCTGAATTGAATGATCAATCCCCCGGTACTTGTCACTATACTATACTAACACGATCAGGTACACTGCCTGGTGGGGGTTGTAAGCTTCTCGAGATCCCTCGAGAGGTAAAGCCTGGTGCGATTCCCACGTATCAAGTTTTTGGCGCCGCAGCCAGGGGAATAGTTATTGTCTAGGTTAGGAAAGTTGGAATGATCCCCGTGATTTGAACAAAACGGTCAAGGCAATATCTTTGCCTTCGAACAATTCTAGCACTCCCAACCGTAGGATCATGGAACTTGAAGACCAAGTCAAGTTTCTCATGAAATCTTACGAAGCTCCCAAGCCTTCAAGCTATGTGAACAAAATCACTTCTTCATGCGAATTATGTAGTGGTCACCATGACACTCGTGATTGCGTAGAACTCCCTGGACAAGCTTTTGCAGACTAAGCATCCTCGCGTACTGATGAAGAGGGAGATAAGTGGTACATTTTCAAACCCAAGCCAAACCCTTACGGTGATTCCTACAACCCTTCTTGGAAAAATCACCCGAACCTTAGGTGGAAACAAAACCAAAACATGCCCCAAAACAATTCTTCCAATCCACCTAATCGTTACCAACCAAACGGTCCACCCGCTAACCGTATTTTCAACAACAATCCTTCCAATAACTATGGTTAGACATAAGTTTTTCCAGAAATTTTCTGGAAACTTAACGTAAAGATTTCTGAGGTCACTTCTGACGACGTCAGGAGTTAACTCCTGACGGCGTCATGTGTAAAAATTCTAAAAATTTTGCGAGTTTTGTTTTTCTAACGGAGTCTTAAAGTTTTTTTTAATTCTTTAGTTTTATAAACTCCAGTAAATCTGCAAACATTCATTCCACAAGCATTATATCTTACATTGTTTTCTAGGACTTATTAGTATATATAGAATGCCGCCGATTTTACGCGAGGTTGCCTTGTTTGTTTTCTCAGGTTTAATAGGTTATATATGACAAGAAGATGATTTATTTTTCTAGAAGTGAAGCTTTGAATGTTTATTTTCTTGGAGGAAGATCTAACCTTGTTAACATACTATCCACACCGAACGAATCAGGGGAGTATTTTCTTTCATTCTTTTACCTATTTTACTTTTACATCCTTTAATTGAACATTGGGGACAATGTTCATCCTAAGTGTAAGGGGAAGGTAAATGATGATACCTTATAGGATACAATTGTACTTGAGTTTGTTTGTTTGATGGTAGTTGTGTAATAAAACTAAGAGAAATACTTTGTTAGTGTAATTTTAGCGCCAAAATTAAAATATTTTACAACATTTAGGAGTGAAACTTTAGCCTTAGCAAGCGTCTCATGGATAGGAGTTGTATGACTAGCACAAAACCGTACCATTTAGAAAAATTTTCCACCCAAATATGTGAGGTTCGCCTTTAGATTTGATAGGAAAAGCATTCATTATTAGTGCTTATGAGTGTACCGGTAGCATTTAGATTCTAGAACTTGCGTTAGTGATGCATCCCGAGACCGCTAGTGAGACTACATTTGTGTAGTAGGATTTACTACATGATAAGAGGCATTAGGATCACCCTTATGTTAAACCCGTATCATAATTACTTGACCATTTAAGTCATATTACTTGGCTAGTAAAGTCAATTAATTTTTTCCACACATTAGCGTTGTACTCATTTTTAGTACACGAAACCCCTAGTACATCCCTCCGACCCTATCACATCAGACACACAATTATATCATGCATCAAATTAAGCAAGATTAGATGTTACTTCAACAAACTCATAAAATATATATGTTTTCATGCATCACCTTTTTCATAAAAGAATACTCCGTAACCAATCACATCATACACACAATTATATCACAAATTACTCCATAACAATCATCTTAAAATACAACTAAATAAGAAAACTTTCATTAAACTCAAAGTAACAATTGTTCATTATAAGTATCAAGGTGTACCTAGATTAAGAATTACAATGAATAAACTTGTGGAACTATAGCAACCACACTCCTCCAATTGTTCACTAACGTAAGTAAACAACTCCAAACTCGAACCAAGGCTTGAGACTCGAACTCAACACTTTCTGGACGTTTTTCACAACACTTAGTAAAATTTCAGGCAATATAAGATGAACTAACAATATTTGGTGTAATACTTAGTTAGATATTTGATAGTATATGTAATCTAGACCCTAAGTAGTCATTATATAGCGTAATAACACTTATCCTTCAAGTAAAAATGTCCCTCTTGAGTTATTTAAGCAGAAATGATCAGCCACAAATGATTATGGGGAGTAAATTCGTCCATAAATGCAAGACTTGTAACAGCAGTCACCTCCATCCGATCGGTTTCTCTCCATCTGATCGGATGGCACTCCTTGAGAATACTCCAACCGAATCGGATGCGGTTTGCATCCGATCGGTTGGACACTGTCTGGAAATTATTCTTTTGTCTTTTTACGTTCATGCATTGTCTTTCTTCGTGGCATGACTTTATTCATTAGAACTTGATATTTCCTTGATAAATATGTGTAGAAGACTTGTCTTTATATCCATGCGTCGTTTCTTTCTTTCTTGATCTTCTTCAAACTCTCCAAATGTGCATGATCACTTCATTTCTTCATCTTTTAATCATTTTTACCTGCTTTTGGCTATATTTGCATGCATAAACACTTTTCCACGATTAAGTAACTAATATATACAAATATGACCAATTTCCATGCGTAAAACAAACAATAACGCGACTAAAAATATGTCAATTTTGAGCGTTATCAAATCCCCCACACTTGAGCTTTGCTCGCCCTCGAGCAAGTCTTAATCAAAAGAAAATTGATTTCAATGGCAATAGTGCAAATATCGTATTTGAACTCAAACAAGTAAATAAAGAGTTTGATAACAATTCTACGCACCTTACGAAGATAATTTGAAATTCACTCATCACTCAATATGTGTCATGATTAATAGATCACTCATTGCTCAGTCATGATTTATGTTTCTTACCATAGGCTTGTACAAGTATCAAAACAATGATATAATTCATCAAATAGGTCTTTTATTCGGGTTGTAACGTTTAGGCTAAGGGTAAATAAAACCTTCGTGCAAATATCTTATTTAATAATTACACTAAGTCAAAAAGGTAAGGATAAGGCATGGGAATATTTATGAAATTGGTTTTAAAGAAAAATAAAATCAAAGTCTAAGTCTCATTGTTGCTAATCACGAATAAACCACAAATCCCATAAATGATAATAGTTACAATCTTTCTCCTCTTCGAACTTTCACATGTTGATACATCAATTCACCATAAAAATATTCTTCATACTTAGCACATTGGCTAATAACATATCACATAACTTTCTTTATTCATAATAATATAGCACATTTGCTATAATTGTCACTTTATAGTTGCGATGATTTTTTTTTTTTTTTTTTTTTTTTTTTTTTTTAATACATCTCCCCCACACTTCGCATAAGCATTACCACAAAAATACAAATAAGAAGTTGCGCACCTTCATCTTTGTCGGAATGGCACACACAAATAACAAAGTGTGTCTAACTCATAAACATCAAAAACAATCCAACATACCAAGCAACTAGCAACCCACCGTTTAGACTTTGACAAGGGTTAGGCTAAGGTTTAAAGTGTAAAATATTTTTGTATTTTTCTGAATTTAAGAAAATAAAAAGGATGGCTCAAAGGGTTTAACTAGGGGTATCTAGCGCTAAAGATAAACGCTAACAAATGGGTTCCAAATATGAGGATAACTAACCGATGTGGTTAGCAAAAATTTGTTTTGTAAACGGATGGCCATTTGGTTTTATATCCTAAGTTTGCCTCTTATCATATGAATATATCTTTATCATTCGAAAATGATTTAACCGTAATGCATAACAAGTACAAGTTCTAGAATTTACACAACCACCGGCACACTCATAATGAAATATATAAATAGCATGAGAAACACTATTCACATAAAAAAAATCCTCACAATTTATAGTAATAAGGGTATAAAATTGTGCTAGCAAATGTTATAAATTCCGAGACGAATTGCTCTTTAAACTTAATTTATTCTCCAAAAATATCATTATTATTTACCATTGAATCAACCTTATTTTAACTAAAATATGAAGGGCGAACTACTTCTAGTTACTAAAGTTCACGACTCTAAAAAAATGAAAATTTAAAATTAAAAATTATGCAATTTTTCTATTTTCTTCCCTCCCCCACACTTAAGTTTTGCATTGTCCTCAATGTAATAAAAAAAATGACTTCAAAGTAAAGAAAATGGAAAATTTTAGAAAATACCGGAGTTAAATACGCAATATGCATATTTGATCATAATAAGCAAATGAGTTTATCGACTCCAAACGTTGATCAACTATATGCTTCCGTAACAAAACCCCTGCAAGAAAACTGCAAAATATACGAAACAACCAAACAAACACAAACAAAAATATCTAAACGAAATAAGTAGAAAATTAAGTTACGTTATAAATCCTAAAAGAAATAGAAATAATTCGACACATAATTGTTTTTGACACAAACCATAAACCATATGACGATCACTCGTCATCATCAATAATCCTTGTTGGGATGAACTAACTCGTCCTCGCTCTCATCTTCATCCTCATCATCGTCTTCATCCACCACTCGTCGCTTCTTCTTTCCAACTCTTGATGACGAACCTCCAACATCATAACTCGATCCTCCAGGATTAAAACTTGATCCACCCACATTGACACCTGAACTACCATACTCGGGAAGTCTACCGTATGGAGGGTATGGCTCGGGAAATGGTGAATAACCAAGATAAGGGTAGGGGTATGGTCCAGGATATGGAGAATATGATAACGGGTATTGTGGAACATTTGGTGGGTTGTAAGGAGGTACCTCATAATTGGCATCTTGTGCCAAGTGTTAGATCATTGGCATGGAATAATCAAAGTTGTAATTATTCCTCATCATCATTGAATCTTTCCAAACTTCCCTACACTTAATAGCATTCAACTCTCGGTTCCAATCACCCCATCCCGAATCAAAACCACTTTGAGTATTCCCCGAAAAACTTCCCATTTGAGGTTGTGATGGTGCCTCCGTATAAGCTCCTGATTGCGCCCCCACACTTGGTTCGGTCCAAGGTCCCAAAGTCTTATTATTCCTATCCAATGCTTTCCCAAAACTAAAAGCATCCCATATCTCACTCTCCATCCTCACTCGACACTTCCTCAACTCATTCTCATTATAGTACCCAAGATTCTTAGCCAAAACGGTCACATAATGACCTCCACAAACATCACTTTGTTTCTTAATTCCCGGTGCTCTCTTAGAAAGATATTCGGAAATAATCCATGCCGCATTCCCATTCTTATCTTCCTCCAATAACTTCATCACCCATAGGTCCGGTTGACTACATTTGTCTTGTCTACCACTCCTATGCAACAATCCCCAAGAAATCAACTTTTGTAACACCTTCATCAACGGATTCCTAATCCTAGAAGAATTCCTCCTAAGACAAGTTGGATCACCAATTCTATTCCAATAAGCACCAACACCCGTGTATTGATAATGATCTCTAGCCAAGCTCACAAAATGTGGTCCAAACAACCTATGATTAACCTCACTTTCCCCATACAAACCTAGGGCAACTGTAAAATTTGGCAAATAGAAAGAATGTTCGCGCCCACACAATCTAAACCAAATACAAACATCCCCAAGAACATCATTCACCTTCCTATCAAAGTAAAATGTAGAAAAGAACTCCAAACACCATTCCTTGTAAACATCCTCACGTATACTAAAAGCTCTTTCCCAAGAATAATCTTCAAACCTATCCCCATCACCGGGATACACATAAATCATAGTCATCATGCTCCTCAATTGATCCTTACATTCATACTCCGCAAGCAAATCCCAATCAATCAATCTAGGCTTAGCAATCTTTCTTTTTTGAAGTTTTGAAAGACGTTCCCTATACGCATTCTTCTCATCTTTGTTTTGCACATGAGAAAACTTGACATTATCATTAGACTCCGGTTTCAAACTGAAAGTGATCCTCTTCCTCTCGTTCCTTTTCAAATACTTGTTAACAAGCGGGTTTCTTTGACTACGACCCAATCCTGCAACATTTTCCTGAAAGAAAACTCAAATTATGTTATTATAAAAGTATAAAAACTAATACCAATCATTTTAGAAACTAGAAAACGCGATTTCAAAAATGTCAAAATTTTTTCCGTAGCATCCATCCGATCGGATTGAGCTCCATCCGATCAGATGGATCTTTTGGCACACTCCTATCCGTTCGGTTGCAATTCGCAACCGAATCGGCTGGAGTTTCTGTTTACATTATGCATCCTCAATCCATTCTAAACGTTTCCCAATCAATCCGAACTTCTTTCTAACTTGTAATCTACCATTTTTGAGTGCTTCTAACATCTGAACTCTCCTATCAACGATTCGTAACATTTCCATGCATCAACCTAATGATCCTATGAAACTCAAGAACACCATCTACTAAAATCTTCCAATTAGTGCTCTAATTAACAATGCAATTACCTAACATCACTAATTATCAAGTATGTAACTCCTGGGATTCATCAATTGCAAATAAATTAGCTCCAAAGATTCTACCCAATTCAATCCGAAAATTCAGTCAATCAATTCTTACTCAAAACTTAATCAATTAATCTAATTCTTTTTGCAATACATTCTCCTATCATCTAATCACTTATCCCCAAAATATTACATCTTAATTCGAACTAATTCAAAAATACCCAATTCGTGACCTAATTTCAATCATCCGAATTAAAACCTAATTGAATGAAATTAATGATGTAACTTACTTGACTTGATGCCGTTGATGATCAATCATCACTCCTGCAACTCTTAAACAACTTCTTATGGTCGAATTTATGACCCCAATTTTTTTTGGTGGATTGTGTGTGTGGTTTTCTTGGGTTTTTGAAAATTTTGGTTTATATATTCAATTCCATCCGATCAGTTGTGAATCCATCCGTTCGGTTTTGTATGAAATTGATTTTTCAAAGTTTTTCCACTAATAAACTTGGTACAAGCACTAGTAGTTCTTGTCTCTTCAAAAACTTATCTTTTTGTATGTATATATTCCAAACACAATTTGTCTACCAAAAATTTGGTCATCATTTCTACTTCTAAACTTAAGACTAAAAATATAACTTAACCTCTTAAAAACTAGTAAACATATAAATAGATAAACAAACAACTAGATAAATAGATAGTTTTATTTCAAACATGAAATGGATAAAACCTAAAAACATAAAATAAATTGCATGAAATTAAAAATATGAAACAAACAAATAGCACAAGATGTGCTTTATTCTTGTGATCATTCTTCTTCATCCATAGAAATATTCATTCCTAAGAATGTCTTCTCCACGATACTTGTTTGACAACTTCCTAGTAGTCTTTTGAGTTTTGAAACTTCGTGCAAAATTCCTTCCGCTAGGACATGTGATATCAAATTTGCAATGCCAATCACCATCTCCTTCTTCTCTTTTGTAAATGCTAGGACCATCGGATCCCCATTCCAAGTTCTTCAATTGGACCGGTAAAGATCCAAGAAAATCTGTCAATTTGTTAAACACAAAATGTTTTTAATGGGTTAAAGAAAGCCTCCATTGTTAGAGCCCTTTCCATTTCATCCTCAATATCAAAGAAACTAGGTGTGCATGGGCCAAACTTAGGCCTACCATCTTCATCTCTTCCTACTTCAAAGCAACCAAGGTAATCCTCCTCTTGGTCCTCATCATTATCATCCCCATTACTACCCCCTCTAGGCTTTGGATAGTAAGTGTTCTTAAGAATTCTATCGTCAATTATCATGGTACCTCTTCCCATATCTATTATCGCTCCACATGTTCTTAAGAATGGTCTACCTAACAAGAAAGGTAGTTCCTTATCAACCGCAACATCCAACACAAGAAAATCAGCCAAGAACGCTTGGTAACCAATTTGAACTCTAACATTCCTTACCTCCCCCATTGCTTTCGCCTTAGAATTATCCGCCATAGTGAGTTTAGAATTGTTAGGCTTAGGGTCTCTTAATCCTAAATTTTGATACAATGGGTAAGGCATAATACTCACACTCGAGCCCGTATCGGCTAATGCATATAAAGGAGTTGTCCCATTAATTTTAACCGGCAAAACAAAATTTCTGGGATCATTCATTTTCTTTGGGAGCCCATTCTCAATTATCCTTCTCTCCTCTACTTCATCAAAACTATTATCTTCCAACTTCGACTTTGCTAACATAACCCCATCTAATTTCTTCCTATAATCCATGTAGTTTCTTAACACTTCAATGACCGGTTTGTTTTCCATCAATTCACTAATTTTTGCTTCAAGATTCTCTAAGATAGCTTGTTTTTGCTCTTTGGTTAAGGGTTTGCTACATTTTGGTGAATTTGGTGGAGTTTTGGATGATGATGATGATGATTTGTTTTCTTTTTCTTTTTGGGTGGAGGGTTGGGTTAATTTGTTCAATGGTGTTTTATTTCGGTTAGCCTTGCCCATCTTACAAATTTCATCCCTTCCTTCCTTTATCTTTTCCATACTTTCACAAACATCAACAAGCATTCCATTCACACCTTTTCCTTCTTCCAAATCACTTATGTTAATTTGTAACTCCCCAAGTGCGAAATCCAATGTACACTTGGTAGTCATAAGAAAATCTCTACCAAAGATAACCTCCGGTTCATCGGCATTAGTATATTCCACAACCACAAAATCAAATTTGAAAATGTGACCATGAGTGTTCACTCTAACTCCTTTCACTTTCTTCCTTCCATAATCTCCATAGTCAATCCTAACAAAACCAAGCTTGTCAAGTACTTCTTCTGAAATGTAATTGTCTCCATATTCCATGTTCAACTCCGCATCCCACGCTTTAACACCTTCCATCGCACAAGGTGTAGAATACCTCATGTGTGGAGCATCGAATTCCTTAAGTGGTGCTCTTGTGAAAACAACAACCTTCCTTTCCTTCTCCTTCTTTGGGTAACACATTTCATGTGGCAAGTAAGACACATTGTCACCAACAACCTCTTCTCCTTCTAAATCTAACTTAGCCTTTTCCAATATGCTTTCCAACTTTTCCAAAGAATCACCGAAATCCTTGAACATATCCTCCAAATCTTTCAAGTACGCCGAAATCTGACTTAAACTCTCCATTTCAACTTAAGCAATTACTAACTATAACATAACCATCAACAAAAACATCCAAATCATTAGCATGAGGGTTAGTTGTAAGCAAATAACTCTTAATATGAAATAAGAATAAGTAAATTAACAAACTAAAACACTTAGAATTGAAAATAAACTAGAAAATAAAAATGTTAAAAATTTTACCGTAGCTTCCATCCGTTCGGATGGACATCCATCCGATCGGATGGGACAATTTACCCACCTCCAACCGGTTGGAACCCGCAACCGATTCGGTTGGAGCTTCTGAAACATTTTTTTTTTCTTTTTTTTTTTAATTTATAAAAAGACTAAAAACTTGAAAACTTTAAAAGCAACCATTGAATGTCTAATTAACTATGACTAACTGTATTCTAAACATTGTAAAAGCATTAACTCTATTTAAAATTAATCAAAACATTAATAACTAATCATAATAACATCTTAAAACTAATAATTACTAATATTAATCATCTATTCATTAAAATTAATTAACTAAAAACAGAAAACTGAAAATTAAATGAACAAACAAGAATCTTAAAATTTTACCGTGGCCACCAACCGATCGGATGAATATTCATTCGAATCGGTTGGCTAAAACCAATTTTTTTTTTTTTTTTTTTTTTTTTTTTTTTTTTTTTTTTTTTTTTTTACTCTAAAAACTTGAAAATTCACAAATTACAAATAACTTTATTACTAAAAACTAAGAAATTAATCAAATCCCTGGCAGCGGCGCCAAAAACTTGATGTGCGTTTTATTAGTGCAAATTTTAAAATTTATAAACACGATTTATCCGATTATTTATTTAGCACATACGAGCAAGTATACTTGTCCGATGTAGTAAAGGTGGGTAAGTCGAGTTTGTCCCAAGGGATTTGATAGTTTTAGTAATAAGAAAAACGTTTGTTAAATAAGGGCTGTTAATCCAAATTTATGTAAATATCAATTTAAAAGAAACTCAATAAGAACTAAGCATATACTTGTGTATAATTCCTTGATTGGTAATTAGGAGTATCATGACAATTTAAGTATAAAGCTTGGTGTAAAACTTGTTATGATGCGCAACTAAAAATGAGTAGTTATACAATCTATGATGTATGTCATGTTTTACCTACCACTAACAATTCTATCACCTAAATGACTCCTTTCAGACATATCAAATGAGTATGATAATTCTATAATCACATGGTTGTTTTGAGAATCACTTCTTTTCTTATGAATTCTTACGAATCCTTTCGGTCCTTTTTTGTGATGAAATCTTCTCAAATCCATTTTAACAAGTAAATAAGATGGGGTGTCAAGCATCATATTCCATACTAATTCGTGCACTAGTGTTTTGGAATAAAAACAAGTTGAAACTCCTTTCGGACCTATTTTTCCAAAGATTGTTTTTACCAACAAATTAAGCAAGATTAGATGTTACTTCAACAAACTCATAAAATATATATGTTTTCATGCATCACCTTTTTCTTAAAAGAATACTCCATAACCAATCACATCATACACACAATTATATCACAAATTACTCCATAACAATCATCTTAAAATACAAGTAAATAAGAAAACTTTCATTAAACTCAAAGTAACAATTGTTCATTATAAGTATCAAGGTGTACCTAGATTAAGAATTACAATGAATAAACTTGTGGAACTATAGCAACCACACTCCTCCAATTGTTCACTAACGTAAGTAAACAACTCCAAACTCGAACCAAGGCTTGAGACTCGAACTCAACACTTTCTGGACGTTTTTCACAACACTTAGTAAACTTTCAGGCAATATAAGATGAACTAACAATATTTGGTGTAATACTTAGTTAGATATTTGATGGTACATGTAATCTAGACCCTAAGTAGTCATAATATAGCATAGTAACACTTATCCTTCAAGTAAAAACGTCCCTCTTGAGTTATTTAAGCAGAAATGATCAGCCACAAATGATTATGGGGAGTAAATCCGTCCATAAATGCAAGACTTGTAACAGCAGTCACCTCCATCCGATCGGATGGCACTCCTTGAGAACACTCCAACCGAATCGGATGCGGGTTGCATCAGATCGGTTGGACACTGTCTGGAAACTATTCTTTTGTCTTTTTACGTTGCATGCATTGTCTTTCTTCGTGGCATGACTTTATTCATTAGAACTTGATATTTCCTTGATAAATATGTGTAGAAAACTTGTATTTGTCAAATCCTTTTGTCCATGCGTCGTTTCTTTCTTTCTTGATCTTCTTGAAACTCTCCAAATGTGCATGATCACTTCATTTCTTCATATTTTAATCATTTTTACCTGCTTTTGGCTATATTTGCATGCATAAATACTTTTCCACGATTAAGTAACAAATATATACAAATATGACCAATTTCCATGCGTAAAACAAACAATAACGCTACTAAAAACATGTTAATTTTGAGCGTTATCGCCAACAAAACCGTGTATTCCATATCCCTACACCTAACGTTATAACCCTTTGAAAAGACCTCTTTGATAGTTTATCCTATGTGCTTACGCCAAGTGGTGGAGGTTTGATCCTTTTCCAAGCCTATAGTAATCTATTTTGCTATGACAGGTAGTGAGAGATGTTTTCCATTTCCATATTGTGATATATACTTTATTACACCCGAGAGATGTGAGTATCTAAACACTATTTGTGAGGTGCTAGTGTATGACCTCCGTGCTTGTCTTTGGTCTTTAGTAGAACGATTATTTGTTGTAATTACTTTTATATTGGTGTTAGATGACCCCTAACTTGTATTTTGATTAGAATAAAAACACATTTGCTTGAGGACAAGCAAATCTCAAGTGTAAGGGTATTTGATGAGGCGAAAAGTGAACCGTTTTTAGGGGGTCATTTAAGCCCAAAGTTGAGATTATTTGATCAAATATTGCCCTAAATCGTTTATTTTGTCATTTTAGGTACTTTTGGAGAGAAATCTGGAAAAGGAAGCATTTTGGACGTTTTTGGAGCTTGAAAGTGAAGAAAACTGCAAAGTATTAATTTTCCTTGCTGGGAACTGATGAGGCGAAAAATGATCCGTTTTTAGGGGGTCATTTAAGCCAGAATCCGAATTTATTTGATCAAATATTGCCCTAAATCGTTCCTTTTGTGATTTTAGGTACTTTGGGAGTGAAATCTGGAAAAGGAAGCAATTCGGACGTTTTTGGAGCATAAAAGTGAAGAAAACGCCAAAGTCTTAATTTTCCATGCTGGGAACAGTAGGTGACGGCGTCAAGAGTAGTTCCCTGACGGCGTCAAGAGTAAAATTCCATGACGATCCAGAAGAGATTTGATGGCGTCATGAAGGTAGGGCGTCAAGAGTAAAAGTCATGACGGCCTGGAAATGATTTTTACTTGACGGCGTCAAATGTAGATCTAGGCAGTCCGAGGATTGTTTTGGCGGCGAGGTGACGGCGTCACCTATTTGGTCTTGACGCCGTCAGACCCCTTTTCCTATATATAGTTTTTTAATTTTTCACATTTAAAGAGAGAAGTTTTGGGAGAAACCCTAAGTACGATTTTGGTGTAACTTTACAGGTTTTTCAAGGGTTCCAACCCCTTGATACCTTGCATGTTTAATCAAGATAAGTGTTCTTCTAATTCAATCAATATGTCTATGTGTTGGTTGTCTATATCATGTTCTTGTCTAAATTCCATCATGCTAGGCTAGATCTATCTTGTGTTTGCTTAGATCTAACGAAACCTAGATATTGATTATGTGTTGATTACTTGCTTATTCTTGTCTTGGATGAATGATTTATATGTTAGGCTTAAGAAAACTGGCAGATCTCCAATTGGTAACATGCTTGAACATCTTAAGAAACATGAACCAACGCGCACTAGGTCTTTATTGGTTGTATTTAATGCATGAGCCACTGTTTACAATCCCTATAGTTGTGCTGGGCATGGTGTAGGAGGAGATAAGAGCTCATAGAATTGGGGAGTTATGTGTGCCACCCCATGAATGGTATTAAGGAATACGATCCGTCATCCATGCAATTATAACAAGTAATTAACGTGTAAAAGATATCTAGGGAGTAGTGAAATCTAAGTAAACACATTTTCTCCAATTACTGCTCACAACCTTAGTATAATTTAGTTTATTTTCATTTCTAGTATTTTATTTTGATTGCATCTTAGTATTGGGTTAGTTGATTAGCAACTAATTCCGCCCAAATCCTTCAAACCCGAGATTTTAAATTGCTTTCTATAAAATATAAAAACACAAAAATAATCATCCCTCACCTTTAGAACTAGTATTTAGGCTTTCTAATCCTAGCGACACTATTCCTAAGCTGAACGATCAATCCCCCGGTACTTGTCACTATACTATACTAGTACGATCAGGTACACTGCCTGGTGGGGGTTGTAAGCTTCTCAAGATCCCTTGAGAGGTAAAGCCTGTTGCGATTCCCACGCATCAGGAACAGTACCTGACGGCGTCACAACTTCCTTAATGACGGCGTCAAGAGTTACAAAAAAGGTGGATGTGGAAAATACACGTGACGATCCAGAGAGTTTTGTGCATTGGACATGACGGCGTCACCCAAGGCCGTCATGGTCCAAGTATTAGTGACGGCCTAGAACTATTTCATACATGACGGCGTCAAAATCAGATCTAGGCAATACAGTTTTTATTATGGCGGCGAGTTGACGAAACCCAATACATGAAGCCGTCACCCATTGTAATCTATATATAGTTTTCCAAATTTCATTCATTAGAGTGTAAGTTTGAGGGTGCAACTTTGAGGGAAAACCCTAGGCTAAATTTTCCAGCTTTTTCTAGGGTTTCAACCCTTTGAATCTTTCATGTTCTATTAAAGATAAGTACTCTTTCAATTCATTCAATATGTGTATGTGTTGTTTGAATATATCTTACACTTGTCTTCAATTTAACATGCTAGGCTAGATTTCCTTTGTGTTTGCTTAGATGTAGTGAAACCTAGATGTTAATTATGGGTTGATTGTTTGTTTATAGTTGTTACGGATGATTGTATTCGATGTTAGGGTTAAGAAAACTGGCAGACTTCCATTGGTCACTTGCTTGAACGTCTTAAGAAACATGATCGGAGGTGTACTATGATATTTGGTTGTATTTAATGCGTAGGAGAATTCTAATGATCCCATGTTAGGAGCTTCTAACGGCTCGACATAGGAGTGAAGTAGGATCCTATAGAGTTAGGGAATATTGTACACGGCCCTACGACTAGTATTAAGGAATATGACCCGTCATCCATGCAATTGTAACAAGCTATCAACCTGTAAAAGATATCTAGGGAGTAATGAAACCTAAGTAAACACAACTTTCCTCATTATTGTTTACACCACAATAGTATAATTAGTTTCATTTCATTTTTGTTATTTTATTTTGATTGCATCTTTAGTTATTTGGGTTAGTTGGCTAGCAACTAATTCCGCCCACTCTTCCAAAACCCAAGATTTTAATTGCTTTTATCAAAATATAAAAATACAAAAAGAATCATCTCTCACCTCTAGACCTAGTTTTTAGCTTTTCTAATCCTAGCTACCCTATTCCTGAGTTGAATAATCAATCCCCCAGTACTTGTCACTATACTATACTACAACGATCAGGTACACTGCCTGGTGGGGGTTGTATGCTTCTCGATATCCCTCGAGAGGTAAAGACTGGTGCGATTCCCACGTATCAAATATTATCCTATAAGGTATCATCATATACCCTCCCCTTACACTTAGGATGAACATTGTCCCCAATGTTCAATTAAAGAACGCAAAAGTAAAATAGGTAAAAGAATGAAAACAAATACTCCCCTGATTCGTTCGGTGTGGATAGTGTGTCAACAAGGTTAGATTTTCCTCCAAGAAAATGAACGTTCAAAGCTTCCCTTCCAGAAATATTAATCATCTTCTTGTCATATATAACCTGTTAAACCTGAGAAAACAATCAAGGCAACCTCGCGTAAAATCAGCGGCAATCTATTTATACTAACAAATCCTAGAAAGCAATTTAAGATATAATGCTTGTGGAATAAATGTTTTACAGATTTCCTGGAGTTTATAAAACTAAAGAATCAACAAAAACTTTTAAGACTCCGTTAGAAAAACAAAACTCGTAAAATTTCCAGAATTTTACACGTGACGCTGTCAGGGGTTAAATCCTGACACCGTCAGAAGTGACCTGCAGAAGTGACCTCCACCTAATGTGTCTTATCGATGAAATCCTTTTCTAGATAGAATGGGCGTTGAGGTCCTATAAAGTTCCTTTCTATCCAAGGTCCATATCTAGATGGTCTCCTATTCATCTCTACCCAATATGGTGTCTGTTCGTCCTCACAATCGTAGCAATGCTTCTTAACATCATAAACCGACCAAGTCTCACCATCTTCTAGCGATATCTTAGACTCCTTACAATTTATCATGGCACTAGCGGTTGCTAAAAATCCTCTTCCGACTAACAATGGGCATGTAGTATCACTAACCATATCTAGGACGTGAAAATCCGCTAAGATAGTTAATTTTCCTACGTGAACAACTACATCCTTGATCATTCCGATCGGGTGGGCAATACTTCCATCCACTAGACCAATTAGTACTTCCGTCTCCTCTAACTTTCCTAGCTTAAGAGTGGTGAAAAAGGGACAAGGGAATCAAGTTGAGGCTTGATCCTAAGTCGGCTAGTGTGTCGAAAGCTTCGGATTTTCCAATCTTACAAGGCAAAACAAATATACCCGGATCATCAAGCTTCTTAGGAAACTTGTTTTGAACGAAGGCGGTCCCATTTTTACCCAATTTAAGTTTCTCATATTTCTCTAGGAGGGCACTATAGTAGGGAGCACGGGCTAAGACATTAATGACGGGGCGTTCAAGGTGGAGCTCCTTGAATTCATCGTCAAGGTCTTGTGTAGGAGGTGTTTCAACTATGTTATCGACTGTTTTAATATCGGATGTTTTATTCAATTGGTCCTTTGGAAGAATTTGGGTTTGCTTGAAACACGTGCTCATTGCTTTGACCGAATAGTATTGTGGAAAAGAAGTAGATGGCGAAACTAATGATATGGCATTAACGTTTAGTTTCGGGTTCTTGACCGTGTCGCTTGGGAGTGCTCCCATTTCTCGGTCATTGAGAACTTTCAACAATGTGTCGATTTTGGTGGTCATCTCGCTTTGCTTTTGTTTGAAATCGGCTTCAAACTTAGATATGCGAGCTTCTTGAGATGCCATAAACTTGGACATCAATCCTTCAAGATTATTGGTACTACCATAATTATTGGAAGGATTGTTGTTGAAAGTACGGTTAGAGGATGGACCGTTTGGTGGGTAACGATTAGGTGGATTGGAAGAATTGTTTTAGGGCATGTTTTGGTTTTGCTTCCACCTAAGGTTCGGGTGATTTTTCCAAGAAGGATTTTAGGAATCACCATAAGGGTTTGGCTCGGGTTTGAAAGTGTACCACTTGTCTCCCGCTTCGTCGGTACGCGAGGATGCGTAATCCGCAAAAGCTTGTCCGGGGAGTTCCACGCAATCACGAGTGCCATGGGGACCACTACATAATTGGCATGAAGAAGTGATTTTGTTCACTTGGCTTGAAGGCTTAGGAGCTTCGTAGGATTTCATGAGAAACTTGACTTGGTCCTCAAGTTCCATGACCCTACGGTCGGGAGTGCTAGAATTGTTCGAAGGCAAAGATATTGCCTTGACCGTTTTCCTCAAATCACGGGGATCATTCTAACTTTCGTTGTCATAGAGAGCAACATCTTCTATGAGTTCCCGTGATTCTTCCGCACTTAGATCACGTAGCTTACCACCAGCCGATTGGTCAATGGTTCGCCTTGTGGAGAGATCAATATGGTCATTGAAGATTTGGACTTGGAGCCAAAGATCTATGCCATGATTAGGGACTTTTTGGAGTAAGTCCTTGAAATGAGTCCATGCTTCATATATAGTTTCACCTTGACATTGTTGGAACATCAAGATATCATTTCTAAGCTTGGTAGTTCTCCCCAGTCAGAAAAATTGAGCAAAGAAATGAGTGGTGAGATCATCCCATGAGGTGATGGATCCAGCGGGTAAATGTTCAAGCCATTGACTAGCTTGATCACGTAGAGAGAATTGCAATAGGCGTAATCGGGTCGACTCTCTAGTTACAACATTAAGGTCTATGGAATCTACTATTTTAAGGAAATCCTTAAGATGTTGATTAGGATCTTCGGAACGAAGTCCATGGAATGCACATCCGCTTTGCACCAACCGGATGGTGTCGGATCGCAAGGGGGACATATTGGCTCCTTGGGTGAGTTCAATAGTGTTTCGATAGCCTTGGTGGCTAGGACGGGAATACTCTACTAAAGTTCGGGGCCTAGGAGGTTGGTTTGCGAGTGGTGGGTTTTGTGGGTGGTTTTGTTGTGGTGGGTTGATGGGTTCAAAGATTTTACCACCTTCCATGATGTCAGATGGTAAAAGTTACGAACAAACGAATGAAGAAATAAGATAGAACCTAAAAATAAAAATAAAAATCTTACTAGAAAGGAATCTAGCAAGTAGACCTAACAAAAAGAAATCCTAACCTAGACAATAACTATTCCCAGGCAGCGGCGCCAAAAACTTGATACATGGAAATTGCGCCCTCGCAATAGGTTTTACCTCTCAAGGGATCTCGAGAAGCTTACAACCCCCACCAGGCAGTGTACCTGATCGTTGTAGTATAGTATAGTGATAAGTACCGGGGGATTGATCGTTCAACTCAGGAATAGTGTCGCTAGGATTAGAAAGCCTAATAAACTAGGTCTAGAGGTGAGGGATGATTCTTTTTGTATTTTTATATTTTATAGAAAGCAAGTAAAATCTCGGGTTTTAAAGGAGTGGGAGGAATTAGTTGCTAGCCAACTAACCCAATTAACTACAGATGCAATCAAATTAAAATAAAAGAAATGAAAATAAAACTAATATACTAATATGGTGGAAACAATAATGAGGAAAGTTTTGTTTACTTAGATTTCATTACTCCCTAGATATCTTTTACATGTTGATTAGCTTGTTACAATTGCATGGATGATGGGTTATATTCCTTAATACTATTCGTAGGGCTGTGTACAATATTCCCTAACTCTATAAGATCCTACTTCACTCCTATATCGAGCCGTTAGAAGTTCTTAACATGGGATTATTAGAATTCTCTTATGCATTAAATACAACCAAAAATCGTAGTACACCTCCGATCATGTTTCTTAAGACGTTCAAGCAAGTTACCAATGGAAGTCTGCCAGTTTTCTTAAGCCTAACATTGAATACAATCATCCGTAACAATTATAAACAAACAATCAACCCATAATCAACATCTAGGTTTCACTACATCTAAGCAAACACAATGAAAATCTAGCCTAACATGTTAAAGAGAAGACAAGCGTACGGTATAATCACACAACACATACACATATTAAATGATTTGAATGAATACTTATCTTCAATTGAACATGGAAGAATCAAGAGGTTGAAACCCTTGAAAAGCTGATAAAATTCGTCTAGGGTTTATTCCCTCAAAGTTGCACACTAATGAATGAAAATTGGAAAACTATATATAGAGTTTACACCTTGATGGCGTCATGTATTAGCTCGTGACGCCGTCAACTCGCTGCCATGATAAAATTTGTATTGCCTAGATCTAATTGTGACGCCGTCATGTAGTAAATCACTCTGGGCCGTCACTAGTATTTGGACCCAGACGGCCTTGGTGACGCCGTCAGGCCAATAAGCTTGAAAACTCTCTGGGCCGTCACGTTATAAGTTCCACATCCACCTCTTTTGCAATTCTTGACGCCGTCACTTGTAGAACTTTGACACCGTCAGGTACTGTTCCAGCAAGGAATTTTGAGACTTTGCCGTTTTCTTCACTTTTATGCTCCAAAAACGTCCAAAATGCTTCCTTTTCCAGATTTCTCTCCAAAAGTACCTAAAATGACAAAAGGAATGATTTAGGGCAATATTTGATCAAATAATCTCGAATTCGGGCTTAAATGACCCCTTAAAAGCAATATACTTTTCGCCTCATCATCAATGTTGATATGAGTGATGTTGCTGCTGAGAAGGTCATTGTTGGTGTTTGATTGGTTCCAAACAGTCAGGTATTATTAACCAATTGATTTGGTCAACAAAGTTAAACTGCCTAGAGTCAATGCTCCAAGGATAGTATAGTTTTTCCCCGGGTCGTTATGTCCCGACGAGATTGCAATGGTGCTTGAAAACGTTTATGGGAATGAGTGGCACTGAGGACAGTAACCAAAGATGATTTGGAATTGATTATACTACTGATTGCTTGGTATTTGAGCAATTCAAACAATATTAACAATTACGAAAACACAGATATGATTACAAGTACACAAATAAGAAATCAGAATTGATTACAGACAGAAGAAAAGGTGAGATTTAAACAATTTAAAACTTCAGGGGGTGCAAATAAAAATTTTACAAACTTAATTATAAAAGAAATTAAATTAAAAACAAAAATATTTTTTTGATTATTTTATTATTTAATATTAATTATTTACATAAAAACTATTTAACTATTTAATTAAAACTAATTAACTTAAAAACTTTACAAAACAAATTTTAACTAGGAAATTGCAAAATTAATTTCTAAAATTCTAAAATGACTTAAAATAAAATTAAAAATTAAAAATTTGTGTTTTTGTCTTTTTGTGGAATTTTTATTAATTAAATACTAATTATGTTAATTAAACTATTTAAAATATTTTAAATTACTAATAATACTAAAGATGAATAGGAAATTATAGAAAAATTTATAAATCTAACTAACCATCTCAGAAATCCTAAAAAATTATAAAAAACTTATAAAAATTATTTTAGACTATTTTACTAATTATTTACTTATTTATTAATTATTATCTAATTTAACTAAATTAATTAAGAAAATTAGAAACTTAATAGTAGTAATTAATAGACTATTTCCTAAAAATATTTAATGATTTATAAAACCTAGGAAAAATATAAAAAGGAATTGTTGTTAATTAAAAATTAATAAAACTATTTAATTACTAATATTGCTTAATTATTTAATTAAAATAAAATTAATTCTAATAATTACTAAATTTAAAGAGAAAAATCTAGAAAAATTACTGAAAATACTTTAAGGTAAAATAAAATTAAGAAAAATATAAAAATGATGAAGTGCTTATTAATAAGCTGAAAAGAAAAATTAAAAAGATAAATCCTATTAAATAGAAGCTATCACTATTTTAAAAGTTGGTTTTTTGTTGGTTTTTCTTTTTGACATATGATTATATACTAAAAATAGAAAACTTTTATGAAGACACATTTGATTTACCTTATAAATAAGCTTTGTGCACCCCCTTGGTTCTTAATAGTTGGTAAAATAGCTTATTAGGACTTGTGTGTGAATGAAAAAAGCTAAGTTAAGCTACCAAATGGACAAGTGAGACAAAACAGATGGAAATAAGTTTGAAATAAGCAAAATGACATAAATAAGCACACCGAATAAGCAATTATAAACAAATAAACATTATAAACAACTACAAGGCGAAAACAGGCCAAATACAGGGACTTTTGGACCTCTGTGGGGTCCACAGAAGTCAAGGGGGTCCAAACTAGGCTTTGAACCTTGGAGTTGACCTGTTCAACTCTGGAATAAGCCAATAAGCTAAGCTTATGGCTTATTATTTAGCACTGGGTGGGCTTGGGATTTGGACTCAAACACTGAGTGACTCAGTGTATGCTTCTGAGAACAGGTCAAAAGGTGGGTCAATTAAGCTATCTTGCAATAAGCTGAAGTCCTAGTTAAGCCTGGTTATGTAAACTAGAGCTGATAAGCTCTTCAAAAAGCTAAGGACAAGGTATGGGGTCCACTGGGTCAGTAACAAAGTGTCTTGGAATTTTGGCCAATTCCTGTGCACAGGGCATGCACTTGCCCTGCAGCTCACTTTGAGCAAGTGTGGGGTCCACATAAAAATTCACAAAAATAAGCTAAACACAAATTTTTGTAGATAAGCTGAGGAACTTATATCTGTGAAAAACTCAAGGTCTAGAAGTTAACACAAAATTCTTGAAAAATCCTTGAAGATTTGATTTTCTGCCTAAGTGTGCAATTTTGACTTTTTGAAATATTAAGCTAAGTTGACTTTTATGAAACTCTACCTAGATTTAAGCACTGATTATGTTGAAATGAGTTAAAATAAGATGAAATTAAGCTAATACAACTACTTGTGAAATGATTTGATGAGATATGGACTTAAAACTTTTGACAGATAACAAATGAGACTAAATCAAAAGGTATTTTGACTTTTTTCAAATGGTCACTGGTTTTTACGGTTATTCTGATTCAATATGAACTAGGTGAGCATGTTTCAAGCATAAGTGATCAACCAAAACCTTTTTAACTCAGTGAAACAATAAGATCCAAACACCCCTTTAAGGTACTGTTTTGTTGATTTATCTCTCAAAATGAACCTAAAGACCAAGAGGTCACTACCAACTGACTTACTATGTTGTATTAAGCTGCAATAAGCATAAAGAACACAGATATACTCCACAACTACCAAAGATCATTAAATAGATCGATGATCACAGTCAACCTGAGATTTGAACACCAAATGTTTATTATGAACTAGTACACTATTCTAAGCTACACTATGACTAAATAACACCTAATAAGCATAAACAAACCAAATAAGCAGTAAAATAAGCTATGCTACAGTAAATATCAATTTAACTAAAAATAAGAAAATTTGAAACTTACAAGGGATCTTTGCTCAAAACAAGATCAAATATGCTCGAGGAGCTACTCTACAAGCTCCTAGCTTATCAGAGATAAGCTAGGTATAATCCATCTTCCAATTCCATTACTTGGCACTTCCTAGAGCTTTCCACAGTCAAATGCAAAGGTACCCTGCTTTGTTTTTTGTATTTTCTTTCCTTTTTTATGTTTTTCTTATATATTTTAGAGCTTTAGTGAGCTTGTGGATCATGTTTAATAACTAGACAGCTTAAACCATATTTTACTTTACACTTAGATTTTTACAATGAAACTGAAATAAGACAGAGCTTGAAATAAGAACTTGAAAGCTTATATTAATTTAAGAAAACATATTACAATTTAGAGTTTGACTAGAATTTGAAAGATACAACTAATTTTACAATGATTTTAAATAAGCTAAAAAAAAACTACCCTCCTTCTCCTTTGCTTCTTCTTCCTTTTATAGTCACCTCTGAGGTCTTTTAGGGTCCACTTGAGCTTTCCCAGCTACAATCTTGTCCATTGGATGAGATTGGGATGATCTCAACCCTTAAACTGCTTTGGCGCCAATATATAAATAGGGCAAATTGGACTGTGGATTTGCAATTGGGGGGGGGGTGTGGAGCATTTAATGTGGAAGTGATGGTAGATATATGGTGGCTTGGGCGGTGGAAGGTGATGGGATATGCAAGTGGGGTGGTGTCTTTGGCAGGGAGTGAGGAGGAGGGAAGGGATGAGGGTGGTGGTGTTTGACTACGTTTGACCGAGGGTCAAACTTTGACCCTCTATTATTTAGAACGGTTTTTAAAGGGGATGGGCTTAGGGGAGATGGGCTTGGGGAAGGTGTGGGCTGGTATGTGTTATTGGATTGGATTTTAGTTTTGGGGTAAATAATACTTAGGTCCGTTTGGTTTTAGAAATTAGCACAAGGACCAATTTTGTAATTTGCCGATTGTTGAGGGGCTGAACTTGTGACTTTCCTATAGTTCTCAAAAGGACTAAACCAGCCAAGTATGAATAACCCAAGGACCATTTTTGCATATTTCCAATTCTAGGGGTATTTTCTGCCAATCTTGTAAACTTCTGGGACCAAACATGTACTTTCACCAATATTTCCATCCAAGAACCATTTTTGTCATAGAAGAATAGTACAAGGACCAAAATTCATTTTTCTCAAAGCTTTTACATCACATGGACCATTTTTGTCAATTTTGCAAAGTTGATGGACTAAACTTGTAATTTTGTGAAACTTTACACCAAAGGACTAAACATGTAATTTGTGATTCAAAAAGGACCTTTGGGTGACTTTTTCATGTTTTAGAATAACCAGGGACTAGTTTTGATAAGTTTTGAAAGTTGAGGGACTGAAACTGCCAATTATGCAAACTATGTTCATTTTTCATTTGTTTTTGATTATTTTGCATCTGAAACATATAAAACACATTCCTGGGACATTTTCAGTATTATGATGCATATTTGAATGTTTTTGGATATTTTGGCAGCTCAGATTAGGTAAAAATGATGAGTATTTACACACTCATCAGTGTTCATACATCAGTTGATACATTCTTTGTTGCTGGTAAAGAGTATGTGGTTTCACCTAGCATTGATTCATCTGTTCCAGAGCATACTACTGATGGAGACACACCTGCTACTCCCTATACCAGAGGATTTGCTGATATTAATATTGATTCAGCTGTTCCGGATTTAACTGTTTATCCTATGGAGGAGTCAGACATTCTAAAGGATGATTCTGCTGAAATTGCTGGAGTTTTTGATGATGATCTTGTCTCAGAAAAAGAAAAACTTGAGCAAGAAATACTTCTGAAAGAATGTGCAGATAAGAAGAAAAACAGGCTAAATATGACTCAGAGTTTCAATCTACCCACAAGTATGTTTCTACTTTGCCTCTTGCAAGACAAAGAGAATTGGATGCTGCTGTTCCAAACTTTGATGAGGCTGATTGGATGCACATTGGGCAGCAAGTGGTTTCCAATCCTGTTCTTGCTAGAGAGATTCTTGGAGATAATATTTCTGAAGCTGATTATGCTCCTAGGATAGTTGAGATTATGAAACTCAGAAGGAAGGCTGATGCTGAAAAGATTGCCAAAGCAAAGAGGGATAAACCTCTTAAACAATCACAGCAAAAGAAGATGATGAGAGAATTTGTGAAGAATCAGAGTAGTGCAGTGTATAATAATCCTTGGACTAAAACTCAGGTCTGGTCCTTATCAGATGAACAGCTGATTCACCAATACAATTTGATCAAGACTAGATTTCACAAGGATGGACTTCTTGGTTCTCATCAGTCTTATCCAAGTGTGCCGCCTGCTGATTCAGAACCATCTTTCCAAGGCTTTCAAATTGGTGATGCTACTGATACAGTACCTTCTCCTTCAGCTGATAACATTTCATCTGCTGATCAGGTTACACATATTGCTGATACTGCACATGCTGTTTCTGTTGATCCTTCTACTGAGGTTTCTGCTGAAGATACTCCTGTTGATAATACTTCTTCTCTGGACAAGAGAAAATCTAAGGTTGTTGAAGAAGCTATTCTTTCTAGGAAGAGGTCTAGAAGACAGATGGAGGAAGATAGATTAGGTGAAGAGGCTGCACAAAGATTACATAAGGATCAAATTCATGAGGAAAAGGTAAGACTTATTGAACTTGAAGCTGCTAGGGCAAAACAAGCTAGGTTGGATATGGAGGCTCAATATGTTCCTGTCTCACCTTCTGCAATGGATTCTGCTATTCCCCCATCAGTATTTTCCTCAGATGATACTCCTGATCCTTCAGCAGTTACTCATGAGCCTGCACTGACCATTGATGAACCATCTTCTCCTCACTCTGCTATATATATTCCTGGCAGAAGGGCCAAGAGAATGGCTAGAATAAAAACATCTAAACCTCCTCCTGTGAAGAGGATGTTGGACCTTAATGCTGATGATGCTTCTTTTCTTGAGGAAGGGTCTCCTGAAGATTAGCCTGAGGGGTTTCTCAATGTCTTGGTTAGATGGGAGGTTTCTAGTAATGGGCAGTCTAATACTATTTATAGGCTTGATGGATCCTCTATGTCTTTCACATTTCTGCAGGAAATTTTGCATCTTGTGGATCATCAAGATCTACTTACTCTTTATGACCTGGTTACCAAGTATTATACTAATCATACTCCTGAAGGTGCTGGGTTATATCTATTGGGTGATCTTCAAGTGCTTATGGACTCTGCGTCTTCCACTGGTTCTGGTTATGCAGTTTGGAATAATAATCATAGGTGGAAAGTATTAAGTTGGAGGTTTTATCCTGTTCCCTATGTTCATGTCTTGGAAACTACATCTGGTATTAGGGTGGCTATGTTTATAGACAGGGATTATCCTCTGACTGTGACTCTTATGGAGAAAATGCTTCTGCATCATTTGGAAATTCCTCCTGATCCAGTTGGGAATGCTAGACTCTTTGCTGAGTCTTTGATTCGGTTGTTCAAATCTAGGATCAGGGCAGCCAGAGCTCCTTGAATATTGGTATTGTATATTGTTGTATGTTTATTTTCTTTTTTTATTGAAAAAAAAAAAAAAAAAAAAAAAAAAAAAAAAAAAAAAAAAACCCCTAAGATATTTGTATAGTATTTTGATGTTGTATGCAGGTTTTGGTGTTGGTAATTCACTACACCTTATTTGGTTATCAACTTACCCAGATGTTGATTATTCCATCAAAAAGTTGGCTAGTCCAAAGGGTACAACTTTGGTAAAGACAAGTCAAATCTGTTGATAGCTGTAATAGTTTGCTAAAAACTATAGGGTTCTCAACTCACCCATGCTTAACAGATGAGAGTTGGATTGTTGTCAATTGACCATGGATTTTTCCTTGTGGTTACACCCCCAGTTGGTAGGTGTTCTGCCTTGGTTTGCGGTGGTAAGATTTTAACGTTGTAATTATTAAACAATGAAACGGGAAAATCTTTTTGTGTTTTTCTTTAACTTTTATAGATATAATACATATACTAGAAACAAAAGAAAAATATTTTTGGTTTTTTATACGTTTTATAAAAGCGTAACTTCTTGCGAAGGTTCTACAAGACTAATCGTCTAAACCTTATCGAGACTTTCGACACACAGCCTCCCCGGCAGCGGCGCCATTTGATTCGTTGTGTTTTGGTATGTGCAAACAACAATTTTATCAAAATATCAACAATTTGTCGTGAGACAAACAATCGTGAAGTAAATACGAGTAAACCGTTTAGGAAAACAATTACCTCGCAAAACTTGTGAAAGTGATATTCAAATTGTGAGACCGGGAAGTGATTTCCCGGGTCGTACCCCAACGAGGTGTGAATGGAAAGCTTCGAATGAGATTTGGATTAAAATCTTGTATGATTGGAAAGGTTATTTGGTTTTGCGATACGTTAAACTAACGAATTTGAAAATTTAACGAAAGTAAAAGTAAATTAACCTAAGGCAACTAGAATATAAGAAATACCTAAAACACTACGGGAAAGCATAACTAGTTATCGGGAATCCTAAAATGTTAACTAAATTCAAATCGTGACGTTTAATAAAAAGTTACACGAGTGCGCTGAATAAAACGCGAGTTTTGAGTTACGAAGGTCCTACGGGCTTCTAATAAATTTTCTAACGTACTACAAGTTAAAAGAAAATTTCTGAAAAAAAGAAAATAAATTTTTCAACAAAAATTCTATTTATTACGAATTTAATACTAAAAATTACAAATTAAAGTCTAATAATTACATTAATCATACTAAAAATCTGAAACTTTTTATAAAAATTTCCTAAGTTAAACTTGAATTAAGAAAAATTTAAAAAGTGGTTACTCAATGCAAAAATAAGCAATAAATAAGCTAAAAAGCTCATTAAGCTAACTTGGCTGAAACTACTTCATAAAGAAAATTTGTAAGCTATGACTTGAAAAAGTCCCTAGGGCGAATGGTGTTTGTGTGCTATGTTGTGGACGGGGAAAGGGGTAAGGACCTGGGTTCGAATCCCAGGCCTTGCCTTTTTGCTATTTATTTTGTTTTCCTTCCTTTTCAAAACTCAAAATACAAACACAAACAAAGTTTGAAGATGAACTGATTCAAACAGACCCTACTTCCAGATTCAAGTTTGTCATTTTTTATTCAAAATTGTCTTCTTTTCTTTTGAAATCCCATACACACAAATGAGCTAAACAAGCTCTAATAAGCTTTAAGCCTAAACAAACGTTATAACAGAAACCACAAATGCACGATCTACGACAACGAATAATTTGAACCACGAATCAAATAATTTATTGCCTACTGATGCGTATCAGCAGCAACGAGTAGCAGTGGGGCAATTTTGGAGAGCCGAAATAAGCTAATAAGCAAGCAACTAAACCAAATTAACCATGCATAATTCACGACAGCTTATCTAGGATTTAAAAACATCCAACACTACACCATAAATCAAACAAATGAAGACATTATGATCCATTGAGAAACGGGTCGATGTCCACAATGCTGGGTGTAGAGACTGGGTTAAGGCCTGCAGCCTCGTTTGAGCAGCTGTGGGACCCACACCAAAAATCACAAAATTGCAATGAGTATGGGAATCCAAAGTTGAGGTGGCAGGCTATCTTCTATAAGAATTTCATGGTCTAGATCCTATCCTAAAATTCACTAAAAATCCTAGAAGATCTGAGATTTCACCCAAAAATTGATTTTTGACTTTTGAAGTTTTTATCCCAAGTTGACTAAACTGAATTTCTTTTGATCTTAGATTACTCAGATTGATTAGTTAAGATGATTTGAACCCAATTTCAACAAACTTAACTAAATAAATGTCGAATGGATGAATACTACTCTAACAGTTAGGCTGCTACAATTTGTAAAGGGTGACTTTGGCTTTTTACTAACAATAACCAATTTTTTTTACTCTGATTGTCTATTTGGACCTAAAATAACATGCTCAAACAGAAAATAACCTTTCAAACAACCTTGAGACTTAGATAAACAGTTGAGCCAAACACCCCTAAACTTAACTATTTCTAAGTAAATTACTAGTATGCTACACAAACTAACCTAATCAATTTATATTAAGCTAATTCAAATTCAATTAAACAAAAATTAACAAGTATAAAAGACAACTAGCAACTAACACAGATTATGATCAAAATAAGAGGTAAGAGCCTACTTGACTTCCAAGCAAAGACGAGGCCTGGGAACCATGAACCAAGAGTAACCTAACTGCCCCCATGGGCTCTAAACCAAACTCCCATCCAAGCTGCTTCTGCTATTTTCACTCTCTTTTTTTGTAGCACTTTTTCTTTTTCTTTTTTTTTTTTTCAAATTTAAGTAAACAGTACAACACTAAACAAACTTTTCAGTGAAATAATAAAGCTGTAACACCTTGATTGGAAAATAAATTCATAATACTTTCATTAAACTTGAAAATTGTTGAGTTACAATAAAACTTAAAAACTTGAAAGATATGAACATAAACTGAGATGCCTCTATGGGCTTACAACAATACCTATTTATACTAAACTAAGGTAGTAGGTATGAAAATACATTCCTTGGCTCCATCTTCATTGAGTGAAAGTGGTTTCCACATCAGCTGTGCTTCTTTATCTCTGGTAATCACTGAGCTGGACCTTTGTGCTTCTTCACAATAAACCATGACCTTTGGATTAATTACAGCTCATCATAGCCCCTTGATTTTATCTTTGGCGCCCAAAAGATGTTGTGGATTGCCAACATGTCCTGCTGTGAATGGTTTGAAGTGTTAGGTAAAAATTTGAGGGGATTAGTGGGATTGGGAGAAGGTTTTGAGGACAAGGGAGATGGTGATGGTTGAGTTTGGCATATGCAGTCACAGGGGGGGGGGGGGAATTGGTGATGGAGATGGGTGGTATTATTTTATCAGTGTTTGACTGAGTGGGAGGAAGAAGAAATACGTTTTAAAAAAAAAGTATTTAGGGTTTGGAATGTGGGCTGTGGGTATTTTTTTGGGCTTTGGGAGACACATGGGCTGGTATAATGGCTCGTGGATTGGGTTGTGGTATTAAGGATATCCATTTGGTTTAGTGTTGTAAAACCACAAAGACTTAATTTGCAATAAGCTGAAATTTCACGGACCATTCTTGTAAATATCCCACGTCACCAAGAGGACCAAACCTGTCAAGTTAGATAAACCATAGGACCAAAAATGCAATTTTCCACATTTGAAACACCGGGGACTAAAACTGTCAATTGGCCAAATTACAGGGACCAATTGTGTAATTTTCCAAAACGTTTTACCCAAAGATCATTTGTGATTTATTTTGACTTTTTAAAGAGCAAGGGTTGACTTTTCTTTGAAAATGATTGACCAGGGACTAGTTTTGTAAAACTTTGAAAGTCGAGGGACTGAAACTGCCAAATATGCAAATTTTGTTTATTTTTCGTTGTTTTCACTCGTTTTGCATCAGAAACATATAAAATACGATCTTTGGGATTTTCTTCGCATTTTGGTGCGTTTTTTAGTGTTTTTGATCATTTTGCAGTTCAGATTTGACTAAAAATGATGAGTATTTACACACTCATCAATCCCCCACACTAAACTATTGCTAGTCCATAGCAATCTTTTTGAGAAAACTTAATGGATTTGAAGTCTCTTTACCAAAATCCATCACTTCTGGAGTAGCCAGGTGTAAGAACTGTGGCACACCTGATAACCGTATGATTTTGAGCAAACCACCAGCTGTCAACGGATTTGATTTGTCTTTACCAGAAGCCGTTTGCTCCTGGACTAGCCAACTCTTGATGGAACAGTCAACATCTTGGTGAGTTGATTACCAATTATGGTTTTTCCACTGCCTTTACCACAAGCCATAATCTTGCGGGCTAGCCAACTCATTAGCTTTTGAGGATGATGGGGAGTTGAGGAACCATACAATTTTTGGCAAATTGCAAGCCATCAACGGGTTTGAGTTATCTTTACCAAGAGCCGTTTGCTCCTGGATTAGCCAATCCTTTAGTCGTTTAGACACGGAGAATTGATAACCACAAAAAATTTTGAAATAAAGTGAATTTTTTTTTTTATTTTGGCCAAAAACGGGGTACTTGACGGTATAGTTTGATAAAATTTGCTAGAATTTTCCCCTCCCCCACACTTAGAGTTGAATATTGTCCCCAATATTCAAAGTCTCGGCTATTATGCCAAAATGTTGAATGAAAGACGAGAATATTAAAAGCTAACTGTGGGAATGTCATTTGTATTTTTCACTTTATTCATACAAACACACATTTTTTTTTGGAAAGATATGTACATCTCAAGTAGCTGCGGGGGGTGGCCACTCCCCCACACTAGGGTGTTAGAAAATAGAAGGAAATCAGATACACGGGTGAAAACCCATGTTAGTTGTTACTTGTTTTTGTTTGTCAAGTCGCTAGCTTGACTCGATCCCCGAATTCATTGGTCCATGGGGAAAGTTTGGAGGTCCGGGACAATAGGTGGTATGTCCCCTCCAAAATAATGTTTCAACCGATGCCCATTTACTTTAAAATTTGGACTGTCGTCTTGAGATAACTCGACGGTACCATAAGGATAAACTTTGGCAATGGTGAAAGGTCCAGTCCAGCGGGTTTTAAGCTTACCCGAAAAGATCTTTAATCGAGAGTTAAAAAGAAGGACTTGATCACCAACGTTGAAAACGCGGTTCTTGATTTTGGAGTCATGGATCTTTTTGTTTTCTCTTTATAGATTAAAGAGTTTTCGTAAGCTTGATCACGAAGTTCATTGAGTTGAAGTTTTTTCTTTATAGATTAAAGAGTTTTCGTAAGCTTGATCACGAAGTTCATTGGGTTCATTGAGTTGAACTTTCATGTGATCACCCGCAGACTTAAGATCGAAATTTGCATTCTTCAAAGCCCAATAGGCTTTGTGCTCGAGCTCAATCGGTAGATGACAAGCTTTTCCATACATGAGCTTATAAGGAGTACACCCGATGGGTGTTTTATAAGCCGTGCGAAAAGCCCATAGAGCGTCGTCTAACTTATCCGACCAAGAGGCACGGTTTTTGCCTACGGTTCTTTCAAGAATTCTTTTCAAACCACGGTTTGAAACCTCCACTTGCCCACTCGTTTGTGAGTGATAAGTGGTAGCAAGTCGGTGAGTGACACCATACTTGAGCATGACTTTTGCAAATTGCTCATTGCAAAAGTGAGTACCGCGATCGCTTATGATAGTGCGGGGAGTTCCAAACCTTGAGAATAACGATTTCAAAAATTTTACGACTACTCGGGCATCGTTGGTTGGGAGAGCTTTTGCTTTGACCCATTTTGACAAGTAGTCAATGGCCACGAGTATGTACTTGTTCCCTCGTGAAGACGGGAACGGCTCCATAAAGTCTATGCCCCAAACATCAAAGATCTCACACACTTGGATGACATTTTGTGGCATTTCATCCCGTTGTGTGATCTTTCCTTGACGTTGACATGAGTCACACGATTTGACTAGGTCATGGGCGTCTTTATAAATGGAGGGCTAATAAAAACCGGATTCAAAAACTTTTCGAGCGGTGTAGTTCGGGCCATGATGTCCCCCGGTGGGTCCATTATGACAAGCCTTAAGGATTTTCATGGCTTCTTGGCCATGAACACACCTTCGAATAACCTGATCCGCACAAATTTTAAACAGACAGGGATCGTCCAAAAAGTAGTGATTAACATCTTTGAAAAACTTGCTCTTTTGGTGGTACGACATCCCTTTGACAACGAAGTTCCCCGCATGGTAGTTTGCAAAGTCGCCAAACCATGGGGTACTAGAATCACCACGAGAGGAAATCACATTAAGTGTCTCGAGAGGAAATGTTTCATTGATTTCCTTTTTCTCGAGAACACCTTGATGAGGATTCTCCAATCGGGAAAGATGGTCAGCAGCGAGGTTCTCGGCTCCTTTTTTTTATCATGAATGATGATATCAAATTCTTGTAGGAGGAGAACCCAACGGGGCAATCTCGGCTTAGTGTCTTGCTTGGCAAAGAGATATTTTAGAGCCGAGTGATCCGTGTACACTATGCACTTAGTCAAGATCAAATATGGCCGAAACTTCTCAAACGCATACACCACGGCTAGTAATTCTTTTTCCGTCGTGGTGTAATGAGCTTGAGCTTCGGTCAAGGTTTTGCTTGCATAATGAATCGGCTGAAAATGCTTGGTTTTTCGTTGCCCCAAGACCGCACCCATTGCAAAATCACTTGCATCACACATGAGTTCGAAAGGTTGGTCCCAATCGGGGGCAACTAGAATGGGTGCCTCGGTAAGCTTTTTCTTGAGAGTTTGAAAAGCCTCGATGCACAGACAAATGGAGTCCCTTTTTCAAGAAGTCGGGTCATAGGCCTAGCTATCTTTGAGAAATCTTGAATGAATCTACGATAGAAGCTGGCATGATCCAGGAAACTCCGAACACCTTTAACAGTAGTGGGAGGAGGAAGCTTAGCAATGACGTCGATTTTAGCTTTATCAACCTCAATCCCACTCTTGGAAATCTTATGGCCAAGGACAATTCCTTCCTTGACCATGAAATGACTTTTCTCCCAATTTAGACTAAGATTGGTGTCTTCACACCTTTGAAGCATTTTGTCTAAATTGGCAAGACATGATTCGAATGAATTCCCAACGACCGAAAAATCATCCATGAAGACCTCCATTGTTTTCTCGATCATGTCGTGAAAAATGGCCATCATGCATCTTTGAAACGTGCCCGGAGCATTGCACAAGCCAAAAGTCATGCGTCGATAAGCAAATGTTCCGTATGGGCACGAAAAAGTCGTTTTTTCTTGATCTTGAGGATCGATGGGAATTTGGAAATAACCCGAAAAACCGTCAAGGAAACAATAGTATTCATTTCCCGCCAATCTTTCGAGCATTTGATCCATGAAAGGTAATGGAAAGTGGTCTTTACGGGTGGCGTCGTTTAATTTTTGATAATCAATGCAAACGCGCCAACCCGTTACCAATCGAGTAGGAATTAACTCGTTATCATCATTTTTAACAACTGTGATGCCACCTTTCTTGGGCACACAATGAACGGGACTCACCCAAGGACTATCCGAAATAGGGTAAATTAAACCGGCATCAAGAAGTTTTATGACCTCTTGCTTGATAACCTCATGAATCTTAGGATTTACCCGTCTTTGTTGTTGAACCGCCGGTTTAAAGTCATCCTCCATCAAAATTTTGTGCATACAAAATTCCGGGTTAATACCCTTGATGTCGGAAAGTCTCCAAGCAATGGCTCGCTTGTGTGACTTTAAAACCTTGAGAAGAGCGTGTTAATACAAATATCGCCTAAAAACGTTATTTATATTTTACGATCTTTGCTAAGTTTTGTTAATGACAAAGTATGAAGTTTAGCTATAAGTAAATCATCACTTTAAGTGTTTAAGTCTTGTTTAACTAAGGTTAACATTTCCTTTTAAACAAAACATTGTTTTTACTTCTTAAACTAAAATGAGTCTTGTCACATCATATTTATTTCTAAATATAGTAAGGTCACATCACATTTATGGCAAGTTTTGTCATTATATATTTATGGAAAGTAATGTGTTTGACTTGCTTTGATGTTGCTTACAAGTTTCATGTTTGACTTGATTTAAGTGATGTGACATTGTTTGGTTGCTAGGAGTTATGAGACAAGACCTTGTTTGGATTGAAGAGTTATTGCAAAAACCTACTGCAGACCCGGCGGTACCCTGGGGGTACACGGACGGAACCCATCTGAGGGTTCCGCCTGATCCGTCAAGCAAGCAGTATGGTGTACTATAAATACCAAGCCATAACTTGATTTTTGGCTAACCCTTTTAGGACATATATTCACATACTCTCTCAACTAACTCAGTAACCTTTTGATTTGTGATTCTCTTATGTAGCAAGGGACTTCATAAGATCATTCAAGAAGTTACAAGCTTCAACTCTAAAGTTGCAAGTCTTGATAGCTTGGTCATGTATGAGCTTTGATAGTTTGTACTTCATATGTGTCATGTATATAGAAGTAAGTGGTTAGTATTTTAGGCCTCAAAATACGTAGTGTGTCGGGAGTTGTTGTACCCTTGTAAAAGAACTAACGGGAGTGGTTGTACCCTTGGAAAAGAACTCGACATCTAGCTTTGTGTCGGTAAAAGTGTAAGCGACGTACGGGAGTGGTTGAACCCATGTAAAAGAACTCGACATCTAGCTTAGTGTCGGTAAAAGTGTAAGCGACGAATGGGAGTAGTTGTACCCTTGTAAAAGAACTCGACATCTAGCTTAGTGTCGGTAAAAGTGTAAGCGACGTTGTAAAGGTTTTATCCGCTGGTGAAAGGAGCTTGTTGATTAGTGCTTATAACTCTCGAGTTGGAAACTCGGGGCGTGGATGTAGGGCAAGGAAAAAGAGTCCTTGTAGCCGAACCACGATAAACAATCGTGTTGTGGTTTGATCGTTTCTTTCTTTATCTTTGCTTATTACATGTTGTCTTTTAGTTATAATTGCTAACCACATATAAAGCTTTCCAAAAGAATTAAAACAAGTAAAGTTGTATTTATATCTTGAAACAAATGTAAAGCTTTTCAAAGAACTAAAACACGCAAAGTTAGGATCATCACAAGTAAAGCTTTTCAAAGCATGAAACAAGTAAAGTTAGAATTGTTATTCACATGAAAAGCTTTTCAAATAATCAAACATATAAAGTTGTGTTTATATCTTTAAGCAAATGTCAAGTTTCTAAAAGGATATTTAAGCTAAATAAGAATCAAAAAAGCGGTAAACTATTCAACCCCCCTTCTAGTTTTCCACAATTGGCATCAGGAGCTACGTTACTCAAGATCTTTAAAATAGAATGTATTTTAAAACTTGGATCGATCCATGGATTTTGAAAATCTCAAAGAAGGGCAACCTATTCAAAACCCACCGCTATTTGAAAAAGAAAACTTACTTGAGTGGAAAAGTAATTTTGAAAAATATGTGAAATCAATTGATCAAGATCTTTGGCATACTAATTCTTTTGGTGATCTCAAAACAAAAGAAAACAAGTTTTAGAAAACCAAGATAACTATCTTAAATTTGATAAAAATACTAAAGCTAAAACAATGATTTATAAAGCTTTAGTACCAAATATGAAAGAATGTATTTTTGTCAAATGGCTAATGATATTTGGAAAAATATGTTAAACTTTCATCAAAGAATATGTCAAGTCAAAGATGATCAATGTGATCTTACATATGAATTAGAAGTGTTAGAAAAATTAATTGATAGACACTTAGTAGAAGTTAATACATGTGCTACTAGTTTAAATGTTTTTAATGAAGGTACAAGTGAAGATGATTACTCATGTCATGCTCGTAATGGACTTACTTGTGATTCATGAAATAACACGTATGAAGATGAAGCCAATCATCCGGTTTGTGATTCTAAACTAGATAAAACATCAAGCAACACTTTGAAACCAAACACTTTTGCTTTGACAAATTTATCCTAGAGTTTTCTAAACTAGAAAATGAGTCTAAAACGTTTATGCAACATGGACCTAAAAACTATCTTCAAGAAAGAGTCTTCAAAATCTTTTAAGAAAATCTTTGAAAAGGAAATCTTGTTAGAAGATAAAATGTCAAGAATTGAGAGTAATGTTGAAATTAATCTAGAATGTAAATTATGTCTAGATTACAAACATGAGATTAAAATGCAAAATGAGAAAGGAAAAATTATTAGTTAAATTTGATGAAAGCTCAAAATCTTTTGAAAGATTGTTGAGGAGTCAAAGGTTGTTTAAAGATAAAACCGGAGTAGGACTTAACTCAAAAGCACCATTAACTAATAAAACAAAAGCAAGTAAAATTTGTCTAACCTAGAAGATAGACTTAGAGATAATTATATCTCTAATAGAAACTCATGATAGAAAAATTAAGATTATCATGCTCTATGCTTTTATATGATTGTCTAACCTTCTTGGATACATGAGTAATTGAGTTTCTAAGCGTGTCGTCAAACCAAGACTCTACGCGTTGTGTTTTTCCTCTTGATAGCATCTCTATGCAATTTAAAAGGTACACATTACTTAAACTTGACTTTAATAGTCTCTTGCTTCTAAGCACTATGTGTTAGAATATGTGTTATTAGTAATACTCTAAAAGTGTTTACTTACTATTTAGTAATAACTAGGATTAGATACTATGCAACAAGGAAATTCGTCTTTAGTACTAGTAGGAGATATAAGGTGCTTTAGTTCTTTAACCATCAAGAGATAAACACGAGAAACTCTTGAGTGAGTCTCACTCAACTCTTGCTTACAAGTGAGCTAACTAAGAATTTCCTAAGTGTTAAAATGTCTAACACTTTTGTGATGCTTGCAAAACAAACCTTTGTTAAATAACATTCTCAAACACCATACTTTGAGTCTTAAATTGTGCTTTTCTTCAATCACTCCTTTATGATAATCTCACATAAAACACACAAGGTGAAATAAATCACATTAGCATATATTAGGATGTGTGAAAGAAAATAAGTTTTCAACATCTAGGATTTACACATCAAATGTGACACATAGTCTAATGATGTTGTACCTCTTGGACTTTTTAAAAATAAATAGAGTTCATAGTGTCCTAAGTAAGAAAACCCAAAGAGTCGAGGAGTCGTTGAATATGACATTTAACGAGTGATCTCCTCCTTCTATGATATCATCTTTGGTAGATGATAACTTAGTCGAAAGTCCAATGATGGCAAGACAAGCATGGAGTAAAAGTACAAAACAACATCTTCTCACCTTGAGTTAAACATTGAATCAAGCAAAATTGACATTAGCTATAAAACTTGATTTAGAGGTCATAGTTGTGTCTAAACAAGTCCAACAAAAACAATTTTTTTTTTTTAATTTAGAATAAAACAACTAATGAAACGAAATTGATATTTCAAAGTAATCAAGTGAGTATAGTGTCAATTTTTGAAAGACCTTTTGATAATAAAAGCAAGCCACAAAAGCAAGGGATTTTAACTTAAAGACATTCCTAGTTGCTCTCTTGTTCTCAATGGTTAAGTTATTGATGACTTATCGAGAATGAGATTAGTAAATCCGTAGGTAAAACTAAATGTAGAGAAATGTTTGAAAGACTACTTGTTCTCATAACAATTAGATCCAACATTATGTTTAGTTTTTGTCTATGTGCTCGTGTTAAAGAAGATCCTAAAACAACTCTCTAGTTGAACCTATTTGGATACATCATTAAGTACTACACAACTCAAATTATGGTCTCCCAAAAAACGGGAATAGAAACCATAGTGTTTGACAAATGGAATTATGTCGGTAATAAGTTGATAAGAAAAGCTCAAGTGGTACTTGTACTTTTATGCTTACTTACCCAATGATTCTCCAAAACGCGTATGTCTCTCAAATTTGTATCGAATGAAGAAGCACATCAACAAGCTCCGCTTGAACAAGCAAACTCGCATCAACAACGGAATTCATCTTATCAACATTGCTATACCTTCAACAAAGGAAGCATCGACTTCAGCGACAATTCAATCCATTATGTTCTTTATTGACATATTGTGATCCATCATCATCGCCTTGGTAAGATTGTTCATTGAGGAACGTCTTAACTAAGAAAGTCTTCTACGTTAACTATTTCATCATCACGTTATCAAAATCTCTTGAATGAAAAGCATTCATCATCCCTAGGCTTAGTCAAGGACTCATAAGACCTAAAACCATAGTTTTGAACATTAGGATAAAACCAAAAAAAAATCAAAACAATTTCTTTTGAGTTTTTCCCTGCAGAACCCACGGAACCTTCAGACTATACGGGCGTAACCCATTTTTTGGTTCCGCCTGGTCCGCCAAACCTCAGAATGTTTTAAACTCTTTATTTCAAAGCCAAACACCCTATTAAGTCTTAACAAAAACTAACAAACAGCATCACCCTCTCTAAAACACATATCCTCACGAATTTCAGGGCTTCTAATCCAATCTCTTCCAATCCAACTAACTTTGTAAGTATTCTAATCACAATTACATTTTTAATTTAATCATAACATTTTTGCTTACAATCATTAACTAGAATCTTAGGGCTTTTGCATAAAACTTCATGATTCATGAAAAACTTGGTGGCTAGTCAATTATGTATTTCATTAAGTTAAGAAATGTATCTTTTCATTGTTACCTTGATTTACCAAACACACCAAGAGCATTATTTTTCTAATTGCAACATGATTCATCACCACATTGTTAAAACAAATGAAAAACATCATTTAAACATCACTTGCATACTATCTCTTGAATGCTAAAGGGGATACATAACTAATATGTATTTTCGGGTACATTCAATCGAAGACACATTCAATTAGGATAGTGTTGGTTATCTTTTGTTTTTACAACAAAATTTGCATAACAAAACGATTTGGGAATCAAAATGAGTCAAGATAACCATGTCTTCACATTGTCTTGCATATAAGAATATATTAGAACATCCTCGTTGTTAAAAGTCATTAATATACAATTTTATGTTTTCTAGGAATCAACATGCCTCCCGCAAACAAATCCGATCACAAAGAAACCCTTAAATACATGCCCAAACACCATATGACCAAAGGTCTCAACCCGGTTCAAGTAGAAACCTTTAAGGCATTAGAAAAACGCTATGTTCACGAAGGTAGAACCATTGATCCATCCTTTCTAGAAGGAACTTCTATTAACCAAAACTTTTCCGCAATTCACTTTGATTGTCTCCTTGATATAGATGAGCCCATTTGTCCTAGGTTCATCTTGGAATTTTATGCAACCGTAAACCTTTCCTCATGTGCCGGTGGTAGGATCTCATTAAACTTCACAACCAATCAAATATCACATGATATAGATTTAAAAGACTTAGCTATAATTCTTGGTGTACCAAATGAGGGAACTTGCCTCTACACGGATAAGTGGCCCATTTCAAGTCTTGATACTATTGATCGTTTTTATCCATACGATACACCTCTTGCTAGTAAGGAAACTATTAAGGAACACCTCTTTGTTAGAACCTTTACCACTAGGGTGAACCGTTCGGGGAATACTGTAGATAAGGATCCTTTTGGTATGGAGCTCAATGAGCTTAAACCACAATTTAGGAAGTGGGAAGAAATTCTTAGGGCTAATGTCATAAGTACCATAGGAAATAGAGATCACATCAACACATGCCTATGCTACATGCTTTATAGCATTTCCACCGGTCAACCCTTCAATTTAGCCTACTACCTAGCCAAAAGAATGGCCGACATATCCTTGGTCGGAAAAACCGCTCTTCCATATGGAATGTTTCTTACCCGCCTCTTTAGAGCAATCTCGCCCATTTCTCCTAACGAAAATGGAATACACCTTGACTACGCTCTCGTTCCTCACACCTTCGTTCCTTTAAGTGATAAACGAGTTTTTAAAAATAAGGGCAAACGTACTCGATCACCCACTCCATCTTCATCATCATCCGGCATGAGCGACGATGATAAACTACCAAACTCTAAGTTACCTCCTTTAGAATACCTTCAAGCTCTCCCCATCATTGACAATGCTTCCGAAGAATTCAAGCAAACCAAAGGAATGTTCAAGTGTTTTGGAAGGTACCTAAACAAGCTCAAGAAGAAGATAGACCAGTTGTGAGAAGATTAAGGAGTGTTTGGCTTATGAGTGCTTTAGAAGCGTCTTTATGTTAAAACTATGTGAATTATGTGTTTTTCACTTTCATGGTTTATTATGTTTGTTGGATCATGTTTGTATGAAATCTTATGCATAATGACAATGTTTAAGGTGTTTGTCATTTTTTTCTATGCTTATGGGAATTCTTACTAAGTATAGTGAAATCCTCGACCTCAAGGTCAAAGTCCCATGATTGGTATGTTTACATGTCTAATTTTTGCATTGCCTAACCAGTAATACCTTATCTTTTTGATTTTAGGAGTTTTCGAAAATTTTGAAAATCGTCTCGCGGGTCAAAAACACGGACTGCCTAATTTTTTACCCCTGGCGGATCTGCGGTACCCAAAATTGGGGTCCGCCAGTGTGTTTTCTGGGAATTCCAGAATTGGCCCAACGGACCAGGCGGTACCCTCAAATGGGTTCCGCCAGTGTCTTCTGAGGGATCCGCCAGACACCTGCAGAAATTTTTTCCATTTTTTCTTAAGTCCAAAACTTGTAATGTGTCAAAACCATTATCCTAAGTGAGAAACATCTTCAATTAACTTCAATAACCATATTAGAACTACTTTCACTCACTAAAACAATTAGGAAGACAATTCCCTCCAAAAATTCAAATTCAAACATAACTAACCCAAGGAACCCTTTTAAAGGATCCTTCAAAATCATTGAAACATTTTTCAACCAAATCACATCTCATGATCACAAAGCATTGAGTACATTTGTTGGTCTTTCACTCCACCTTATTCTATTGGAATAACATGCATTGATTTGACATATTCATGAAAATTTTGCAAATCATTTGAAACCTCAACCTTTGAATGGTAGAACATTAAAACCAAACACTCTATTCAATATCTTCTTCATCCTATAAATTTGAAAGCTTTGCAACAATTCAAATCACACCATCACCATCAAAACTTCTTCTCTCAAAACATCAAAACCACACCTTTAAAAATGACCAAATCACACACATCATCCGAGTCATCAAAATCCCTTTCAAGAATCACTAGGATTAGTGTTAAACCTTGTTGTTTTAACAAAACCGTCAAAACAAGCTCATCTTCTTCAAGTAATGCTTCACTTAACATTTCTTCACCTATCCAAGATTACCTAAATCTCACTACCTCAACACAATCCCCAACACATTGTAATACCAATGTGATCACCATTCAAGATTTGCTTAATCTTGCTACTCCACCACCTTCTCCATCACATTGCAACTCAAACCTAGCCATTAATCCATCACCAACTAGACCTCTGAGTGAGTCAACTTCACCTTCTCAACAAGCTTTTAAATCAAAAACTCCTTCACCTCAATCACCAACACCTACACCAATGGAACTTTTTCATACACCACCAACATCACCATTAACCAATTTGGAAACTTTTGATGATCTATCATCAAGTCCACCATCCTACTCACTCTTTGACACCATAACTCAAATGGAAACCCAACAACACCCTAGTGAGCAACTACATGATGAACCCCATCAACCATCATTAGTAGAACGGTTGGCTTACCGTTATGCTAGACCATCCATTTTTCCAAATGATCAAGGTCATACCCATTCACAATCACTTGTGTTTCACCCAATTTACAAAGACCTTCATGGCAATCCTTCCGGCGAACCTAGTTTCCGCCATTTTGTTCAAAATCAACAACCACAACCACAACAACAACAACCATCACCACAAGAACCTTCCCAACAATTTGAATCCCTACTTTCTTCCTATAAGAAAATAGAAGCATCCATGAGGGAAAAACCTCCAAACATGAATGAGGAAATTAACACTCATTTAAACCACCTAAATGCCTTCAAACGAATGGTTGATTCTCAAATCAATCATGTTATGGAATTCCAAACGGCATTAAGCTCAACAAATGAAGGAAGCAAATACACTTCTCAACCATCCACATTTGCTTCTTCAAGTTCAACCCATCCACCACCAACAAATCAAACCTTTCTTCCACCAAACTTTCCCCGCCATGGTTGCGGACAATGTGAAAGAACCGCTCACATTAGTGAAGGGTGTAGAAGGGAACTTAGGGAACTTTCCGAAGAAATGAGATTTATCTTAAACCACATTTTGGATCATCTAACATCCTTGTCTCATCCACCTCAACATTAGAGTCTCCAAAATGAAACAAAACCGTTTCTCTTGGAAAAGGTCTCCCATTTTAACCAACAAACCAAAACCAAGTCATCTCCTCACCTTTCAAAATAAAACCCGCTACAACCCTCAACTCACATTTTCATCCTTAAACAACCCCATCCTTGTTTTTGGAAAATGTTTCTCACAAAGGAAAATGATGATTTCCTTGTAGTTTTTTATGGTCGTACCTTATTTGTAGCTTTTTCTTTATTTCTAGAGGTAGGATAGTGTAACCAAAATTTCTTGTCTTTGACTTTTTAAGAAGTCTAAATTTTACATGAAATGAATTTCATTACACTACAAGGTTTTCTTTGTTTGTTGACCATTTAGGTTTGATGTGTGAACGATACCTTGTTATGGTACCATACATAAATCTTGTGCTTTATAAACTAACCTCTCTTTTTGTAGGTTCATTTTCCATGTTTTCCTTCCTTGATACTCCATTTAGGGGAGTAATGTTCAAGGGGGAGCATGAGTGTTGTACTATTTCACTTCACAACTCTTAGTTGTGTTTTACATATGAAATTCTTTCATGACTTATCTTGTGCAACAACTAACCTTTTTCTTGTAGGTTCAAAATCCATGTCTCCTCTCTTGGCACTCCATTTAGGGGGAGTATCGTCCAAAGGGGAGCTAGTGGTTACTTCCGCTTCGCTACTCTTCTTTTTGTTTCGACAAAAAGGGGGAGAATTTATATAAACTTGTGCTTATCAACCTCATCTTTGCAAAAACAAGTTTTTATAATAAGTTTATAAAACTTAACACTAAAACTAGTGACTTACTTTTAAATAAAGTTTATGTTTTGTCATCAACAAAAAGGGGGAGATTGTTAATACAAATATCGCCTAAAAACGTTATTTATATTTTACGATCTTTGCTAAGTTTTGTTAATGACAAAGTATGAAGTTTAGCTATAAGTAAATCATCACTTTAAGTGTTCAAGTCTTGTTTAACTAAGGTTAACATTTCCTTTTAAACAAAACATTGTTTTTACTTCTTAAACTAAAATGAGTCTTGTCACATCATATTTATTTCTAAATATAGTAAGGTCACATCACATTTATAGCAAGTTTTGTCATTATGTATTTATGGAAAGTAATGTGTTTGACTTGCTTTGATGTTGCTTAAAAGTTTCATGTTTGACTTGATTTAAGTGATGTGACATTGTTTGGTTGCTAGGAGTTATGAGACAAGACCTTGTTTGGTTTGAAGAGTTATTGCAAAAACCTACTGCAGACCCGGCGGTACCCTAGGGGTACACGGACGGAACCCATCTGAGGGTTCCGCCTGATCCGTCAAGCAAGCAGTATGGTGTACTATAAATACCAAGCCATAACTTGATTTTTGGCTAACCCTTTTAGGACATATATTCACATACTCTCTCAACTAACTCAGTAACCTTTTGATTTGTGATTCTCTTATGTAGCAAGGGACTTCATAAGATCATTCAAGAAGTTACAAGCTTCAACTCTAAAGTTGCAAGTCTTGATAGCTTGGTCATGTATGAGCTTTGATAGTTTGTACTTCATATGTGTCATGTATATAGAAGTAAGTGGTTAGTATTTTAGGCCTCAAAATACGTAGTGTGTCGGGAGTTGTTGTACCCTTGTAAAAGAACTAACGGGAGTGGTTGTACCCTTGGAAAAGAACTCTACATCTAGCTTTGTGTCGGTAAAAGTGTAAGCGACGTACGGGAGTGGTTGAACCCATGTAAAAGAACTCGACATCTAGCTTAGTGTCAGTAAAAGTGTAAGCGACGAATGGGAGTAGTTGTACCCTTGTAAAAGAACTCGACATCTAGCTTAGTGTCGGTAAAAGTGTAAGCGACGTTGTAAAGGTTTTCTCCGCCGGTGAAAGGAGCTTGTTGATTAGTGCTTATAACTCTCGAGTTGGAAACTCGGGGCGTAGATGTAGGGCAAGGAAAAAGAGTCCTTGTAGCCGAACCACGATAAACAATCGTGTTGTGGTTTGATCGTTTCTTTCTTTATCTTTGCTTATTACATGTTGTCTTTTAGTTATAATTGCTAACCACATAAAGCTTTCCAAAAGAATTAAAACAAGTAAAGTTGTATTTATATCTTGAAACAAATGTAAAGCTTTTCAAAGAACTAAAACAAGCAAAGTTAGGATCATCACAAGTAAAGCTTTTCAAAGCATGAACCAAGTAAAGTTAGAATTGTTATTCACATGAAAAGCTTTTCAAATAATCAAACATATAAAGTTGTGTTTATATCTTTAAGCAAATGTCAAGTTTCTAAAAGGATATTTAAGCTAAATAAGAATCGAAAAAGCGGTAAACTATTCAACCCCCCTTCTAGTTTTCCACAGAGCGGTTTTGTTTTCCTCATTCAAGTCTTTAGCGATTATGACGGGAAACTTATCGTCACCCTCCAAAAACGCGTACTCGAGATGAGGCGGAAGTTCCTTGAGTTCGACATCAGGAAAGTCATCAGTTTTTTCAACATCTTTGAATTCCACATTATGAAGTTCTTTTGGAGGAAGAGATGAAGGATCATCATTGAGCAACTTCTCAAGGAGAAGTATGTCTTCCTCGGGATTGATAGAATCATAATCAACATAAGAATCACACGACAAACAAGCTTCGATTTCTTCCAAAATGAAGTCACCTCCCAAAAATGGGGTAAGAGAGGGGGGAGAGACATCAATGGAATAATTGATTGATCCTTGCACATTTAACACTTCGTCAATATGGTCATCGCATGCAAAATCGATGACATCAAGTCGGTTGATTTCTTCTCGTTCTAGGTCGAGAAGATCTTTAGAAGTGTTTTCAATGTTTATGACCAATTTTTCATCGCCAATTCTAAGAGTCATTTCTCCTTCGAAGACGTCGATTAATGCACGAGCCGTTTTTAAGAATGGTCTTCCCAAAATAAGGGGGACACGAAGATCGGCATCGAAATCAACGACTATGAAGTCGGCAGGAAAATGGAACTTGCCAACCTTCACAAAAACATCTTCAGCAATACCCTTCGGAATCGTAACCGAACGGGTTGCTAATTCGAGAGTCATTCGTGTTGCTGTAAGCTCGGGAAGTGAAAGTTTTTGCCAAATAGAGAAAGGCATGAGGTTTATGCTAGCGCCAAGATCGGCCAAGGCAAAGCATTCCTCAAGCTTTTGGAAATCACATGGAATGAGAAATTTTCCGGGGTCTCCTAATTTTTCGGGAAGTTTCTTTAGGAGGACTGCCGAACAATTTTCGTTCAAACGAGTTTTGGTGAGTTCAAATAGTTTCTCTTTGTTACTTAGAAGACTCTTGAAAGTGGAAGCAAACTTGGGCATGTAGAGAAGAGCATCCGCGAAACTAATGTCGAAGTGTAATTTTTGAAAAATTTCAAGAAACTTTTTCATTTGATCATTAGTTTGCTCGTGGAATCTTTGATCATTTAATCGTGAAGGATATGGTATTGAAGCTTTTGGTTGAACGGGATTTTCCGAGGGTTCAAAAACAATTCCCGGTTTAGATTTGGTTTTGGGACAACATGAGGTTGGATGTGTGCGGTACTTCGTGTACTTGTGATTTGCACCTTATCCTTTGTAGCCTCGTGTTCACGTTCCACTACTTCGGGAGGAGAAGAAGATGTGGTAGTAGGAATCGTGGGTCCATCATAAGAAACTCCACTACGGGTTGTGATCGCCTTTACATCGCCCTTCGGGTTGGCGATCGTGTTGCTTGGCAGCGTTCCCGATCCCGAAGGTCGATCATTTAAAGACTTCTTTAGTTCAGAAATTTGACCGATCAACAACCTGTTAGTTTCTTCTTGAGCTTTCATAAATTGCTTCAACAATTCATCGGTTGATGATTGAGGTTGAGCAATGGTTTGATTTTGAGGAAAGTTTTGAGCTCGGTTGTTTAGATTGAAGCCTTGATTTTGAAAATTTCCATGGTTTTGATTACCATGAAAATTGTTTCCTTGATTGAAATTACCATAACCTTGGTTTCTATTCAAGTTTCCTTGATTTTGAGAACCTTGGTTGTAATTTCCCCCTTGATTTTGATATTGGTTCATAGGGGCTTGAAATTGGTTTTGAACATTCGGGTTTCTTTGTTGATTTTGATTGTATCGATTTCGATTATTGGGTTGAGAAAAACCGGGTGGACCACTTTGATTGTTAGTATGGTAATTTGGTTCCATTTGAGGACGGTATTGGTTACCTCCTTGATTAGAATTACCGACTATCGCATTGACTTCAAATGGATTGCCATCGGTGGCAGTACAATTATAGTAAGCGTGTGGACCACCACAAGTAACACAAGTATCAACCTTTTTTACTTCAGCAGGTTGAGAAGAAACTTTCTTCATTTTGGTGAGAACCAAAGCATGAATAGCTTCCGTGAGCTTGTCAAGTCTAGCATCGGTGCTAGATTGAGCCACGGGTGATGAGGAAGAAGGACCAACATTAACTTGTGAAACAACCGCTTTGCTTCGTGGAATGCGGACCTTGGATTTGTTTTCAATGATCATCAAAGCATCTTTGGTGGTGCGATTCAAGAAATTACCTCCCGCGGAGGCATTAAGAGAGTCTTGATCGACTTGGCTCACACCATTATAGAAAGTGTCAAGTTGCATTAACTCGGAGAAACCATGATGAGGACATTTACGAAGCATGTCCATGTAACGATCCCATGCCTCACCGAATGATTCATCAAATTTTTGAGTGAATTTCATGATCTCATTCTTGAGGGCGGTGGTTTTAGATGGAGGAAAGAATTCATTCACAAACTTCTTGACCAAATCTTCCCACGTTTCAATCAATCGAGGGGGTTGTTTGTCTAGCCAATTTTTGGCAGCCCCATCGAGGGAAAAGGGGAAGAGAAGAAGTTTGATAGCTTCCTCAGGGACATTTTTGCATTTGATGGTAGACGTGATTTTGTTGAACCATCGAATGTGATCTTGAGGATCGTCCCTCTCGAAACCATAGAATTGACGCGAGGTGACTAAGTTAATCAACCCCGTCTTAAGTTCAAAATTGTCAGCCACGATGGCTGGAATGATGATAGCATCTCCGTAACCCTCGATGGGTGCTTGGAGAAGCTCATTCACAGTGGGCTCGGCCGCCATGATGGGAATAGTACGAAGCTCGGGTTCGACTATTCGATTGGTACGTCGTCGATTACGCCTTCTCGGAATGTTATTAAGCGATTGCAAAGGACTTGTTGACGTAGACGAATGTGTGTGCATGCACCACAAAAATATCAATTAAAACAATACCACTTTAAAGACAAGGGAACTTAAACCAATAATCAAGTACGCAAGGTTAACTTCTAAGGAAAAACGCACAAAGGAGCGGGAGAGAATAATGGATCTCTCACTGGGCGAAGTTCGTTGGATCGCCACATACCGTTTCGACTCCTATTAAAGTGTGTTTCTCGTTTAAAAGTTTTCCAAAACGCAAGTGATACTAAGGCAAGTTTTGATCTTTGGTTTGGGAACTTATTATGGTCACACCCCCAGTTGGTAGGTGTTCTGCCTTGGTTTGCGGTGGTAAGATTTTAACGTTGTAATTATTAAACAATGAAACGGGAAAATCTTTTTGTGTTTTTCTTTAACTTTTATAGATATAATACATATACTAGAAACAAAAGAAAAATATTTTTGGTTTTTTATACGTTTTATAAAAGCGTACCTTATTGCGAAGGTTCTACAAGACTAATCGTCTAAACCTTATCGAGACTTTCGACACACAGCCTCCCCGGCAGCGGCGCCATTTGATTCGTTGTGTTTTGGTGTGTGCAAACAACAATTTTATCAAAATATCAACAATTTGTCGTGAGACAAACAATCGTGAAGTAAATACGAGTAAACCGTTTAGGAAAACAATTACCTCGCAAAACTTGTGAAAGTGATATTCAAATTGTGAGACCGGGAAGTGATTTCCCGGGTCGTACCCCAACGAGGTGTGAATGGAAAGCTTCGAATGAGATTTAGATTAAAATCTTGTATGATTGGAAAGGTTATTTGGTTTTGCGATACGTTAAACTAACAAATTTGAAAATTTAACGAAAGTAAAAGTAAATTAACCTAAGGCAACTAGAATCTAAGAAATACCTAAAACACTACGGGAAAGCATAACTAGTTATCGGGAATCCTAAAATGTTAACTAAATTCAAATCGTGACGTTTAATAAAAAGTTACGCGAGTGCGCTAAATAAAACGCGAGTTTTGAGTTACGAAGGTCCTACGGGTTTCTAATAAATTTTCTAACGTACTACAAGTTAAAAGAAATTTTTTGTAAAAAAGAAAATAAATTTTTCAACAAAAATTCTATTTATTACGAATTTAATACTAAAAATTACAAATTAAAGTCTAATAATTACATTAATCATACTAAAAATCTGAAACTAGTTAAACTTGAATTAAGAAAAATTTAAAAAGTGGTTACTCAATGCAAAAATAAGCAATAAATAAGCTAAAAAGCTCGTTAAGCTAACTTGGCTGAAACTACTTCATAAAGAAAATTTGTAAGCTATGACTTGAAAAAGTCCCTAGGGTGAATGGTGTTTGTGTGCTATGTTGTGGACGGGGAAAGGGGTAAGGACCTGGGTTCGAATCCCAGGCCTTGCCTTTTTGCTATTTATTTTGTTTTCCTTCCTTTTCAAAACTCACAAACTCAAAATACAAACGCAAACAAAGTTTGAAGATGAACTGATTCAAACAGACCCTACTTCCAGATTCAAGTTTGTCATTTTTTATTCAAAATTGTCTTCTTTTCTTTTGAAATCCCACACACACAAATGAGCTAAACAAGCTTTAATAAGCTTTGAGCCTAAACAAACATTATAACAGAAACCACAAATGCATGATCTACAACAACGAATAATTTGAACCACGAATCAAATAATTTATTACCTACTGATGCGTATCAGCAGCAACGAGTAGCAGTGGGGCAATTTTGGAGAGCCGAAATAAGCTAATAAGCAAGCAACTAAATCAAATTAAGCATGCATAATTCACGACAGCTTATCTAGGATTTAAAAACATCCAACATTACACCATAAATCAAACAAATAAAGACATTATGATCCATTGAGAAACGGGTCGATGTCCACAATGCTGGGTGTAGAGACTGGGTTAAGGCCTGCAGCCTCGTTTGAGCAGCTGTGGGACCCACACCAAAAATCACAAAATTGCAATGAGTATGGGAATCCAAAGTTGAGGTGGCAGGCTATCTTCTATAAGAATTTCATAGTCTAGATCCTATCCTAAAATTCACTAAAAATCCTAGAAGATCTGAGATTTCACCCAAAAATTGATTTTTGACTTTTGAAGTTTTTATCCCAAGTTGACTAAACTGAATTTCTTTTGATCTTAGATGACTCAGATTGATTAGTTAAGATGATTTGAACCCAATTTTAACAAACTTAACTAAATAAATGTCGAATTGATGAATACTACTCTAACAGTTAGGCTGCTACAATTTGTAAAGGGTGACTTTGGCTTTTTACTAACAATAACCAATTTTTTTTTTTACTCTGATTGTCTATTTGGAACTAAAATAACATGCTCAAACAGAAAATAACCTTTCAAACAACCTTGAGACTTAGATAAACAGTTGAGCCAAACACCCCTACACTTAACTATTTCTAAGTAAATTACTAGTATGCTACACAAACTAACCTAATCAATTTATATTAAGCTAATTCAAATTCAATTAAACAGAAATTAACAAGTATAAAAGACAACTAGCAACTAACACAGATTATGATCAAAATAAGAGGTAAGAGCCTACTTGACTTCCAAGCAAAGACGAGGCCTGAGAACCATGAACCAAGAGTAACCTAACTGCCCCCATGGGCTCTAAACCAAACTCCCATCCAAGCTGCTTCTGCTATTTTCACTCTCTTTTTTTGTAGCACTTTTTTTTTTTTTTCAAATTTAAGTAAACAGTACAACCCTAAACAAACTTTTCAGTGAAATAATAAAGCTGTAACACCTTGATTGGAAAATAAATTTATAATACTTTCATTAAACTTGAAAATTGTTGAGTTACAATAAAACTTAAAAACTTGAAAGATAAGAACATAAACTGAGATGCCTCTATGGGCTTACAACAATACCTATTTATACTAAACTAAGGTGGTAGGTATGAAAATACATTCCTTGGCTCCATCTTCATTGAGTGAAAGTGGTTTCCACATCAGCTGTGCTTCTTTATCTCTGGTAATCACTGGGCTGGACCTTTGTGCTTCTTCACAATAAACCATGACCTTTGGATTAATTACAGCTCATCCTAGCCCCTTGATTTTATCTTTGGCGCCCAAAAGATGTTGTGGATTGCCAACATGTCCTGCTGTGAATGGTTTGAAGTGTTAGGTACAAATTTGAGGGGATTAGTGGGATTGGGAGAAGGTTTTGAGGACAAGGGAGATGGTGATGGTTGCGTTTGGCATATGCAGTCACAGGGGGGGGAATTGGTTATGGATATGGGTGGTATTATTTTATCAGTGTTTGACTGAGTGGGAGGAAGAAGAAATACGTTTTTAAAAAAACGTATTTAGGGTTTGGAATGTGGGCTGTGGGTATTTTTTTGGGCTTTGGGAGATACATGGGCTGGTATAATGGCTCGTGGATTGGGTTGTGGTATTAAGGATATCCATTTGGTTTAGTGTTGTAAAACCACAAAGACTTAGGGTGCGTTTGGTATGCTGCGAGGAATGACAATGGGTATGAGTTTGATAGTAGTGGTGGGTCCCTCAACTATGAAAGATTCATTCCCCCCTATAGAGTTGTATATGGAGTATGGAATATATTAGACTTTCATAGTCATAGTTATGGGCCCAGCATTCTAAACAAACACAAACTATCACTTTCATAGTGATAGTTTGATTCCCATAGGTGGAAACCAAACGCACCCTTAATTTGCAATAAGCTGAAATTTTACGGACCATTCTCGTAAATATCCCACGTCACCAAGAGGACCAAACCTGTCAAGTTATATAAACCATAGGACCAAAAATGCAATTTTCCACATTTGAAACACCGGGGACTAAAACTGTCAATTGGCCAAAGTACAGGGACCAATTGTGTAATTTTCCAAAACGTTCTACCCAAAGATCATTTGTGATTTATTTTGACTTTTTAAAGAGCAAGGGTTGACTTTTCTTTGAAAATAATTGACTAGGGACTAGTTTTGTAAAACTTTGAAAGTCGGGGGACTGAAACTGCCAAATATGCAAATTTTGTTTATTTTTCGTTTTTTTCACTCGTTTTGCATCAGAAACATATAAAATACGATATTTGGGATTTTCTTCGCATTTTGCTGCGTGTTTGAGTGTTTTTGATCGTTTTGCAGTTCAGATTTGACTAAAAATGATGAGTATTTACACACTCATCATCTGCATTAAGTCATCTGTTAATTAACATGACTTAATGAAAAATTAAATAAACAGGCCCTGATATTAAGTTTTTCGGATTAGTGGTATTTAATACCTAGCAACAAGGGATGATTTGGAGGTAAACTATTTGTTTGTTATTTTTATATTAAAACGAATTAAATGTTTATCCATGTCTTTTATCCTCCTATTAGGGGTGGCTATGGTTGCGGTTTGGAGCACGACATGAGCAATGCCGCTCGACATCATGACTGACACTGTTTCGGCATGAACAATTTGGCAAGAGAATCGGAAAACTTTGCCGAAGAATCATGGGCATTAAACCCCAAAAACTAGCCATTAGTCCCCTTTAATATTTGACTGTTTGGTCATTTAAAAAAATCTCTTTAAATTTACAATTTCAAATCATAATTCACACATCAAATCACACAAACAATTCACATTTTATTAACCATGTCTTCATTATCCTCTTTTTCATCCTCGGACGAGTTAATTATTCCCGCCGAATCATCCGAACTATGGTTATCCGGTAGTACCTTCGAAACCCTTTTAACCGCGTACGATGCCCTTTAAGACACGGAAAGCTCTACCCAAATCCGGGGGTATATCACCCGTTTTCGTCAAAGAGCTCTACAAACTCTATTGAATGACTATTTCGTCGAACAATCAAAGTTTAACGAAAATGTTTTTCATGATCGTTTTCGTATGAGTAAAACCTTGTTTTTAAAAAATCGTTGGTGATATTGAAGCGCAATTTGAATAGTTTCAAGCGGGTCAAGACGCGAGGGGAAAGAATAGTTTTATGCCGTTACAAAAATGCACATTGGTCATTCGGCAACTCGCAATGGGTGAACCTCTGGATAGATTTGATGATTATTTAAACATAGCACGAAGAACGTCAGGTTATAATTTTTTCTATAAATTTTCGTTATTATTTTCTATTAAATAGATTTCGTTATTATTCTTATTAAATAGATTTCGTTATTATTATTTTTTTAAGTTGTTGTTATTTCTTTTTTAAAGTTGTCGTTGTTTTTTTAAGAAAAAGTTGTCGTTATTATTATTATTTTTATTTACTATTTAATATTTTGTAGGTGAATGTCTTGATAAGTTTTGCGATGCGATTATAATGTTATATGGTCGAGAGTTTTTACGTAGGCCGACAACCCATGACGTTGCACGCTTATTCGAGGCACATGAAGAAAAACATCACATTCCTGGAATGCTTGGTAACATTAATTGTACACATTTTGTTTGGCGAAATTGTCCTAGACATTTGAGAGGCCAATATAAGAGAGGTGATCACCAATACCCGACTATTATGCTTGAAGCGACGGCTTTAAATGATTTGTGGATTTGGCATTCATTTTTTGGTCCTCCCGGTTCAAAAAACGATATCAATGTTTTGAATCAATCTCCATTGTATGTTACGGAGCGAAATGGAACGACGCCAAACAGTTCAGTTTTTTTAGATGGATGGCTTTACAAACGTGGATATTATCTTACCAATGGAATCTATCCTAAGTATTCAACGTTTGTTAAAGCATATCCGTATCCCACTGACCCGAAGGAAAAGAGATTCAAGAAGCTACAAGAATCTGCAAGAAAGGATGTCGAACGAGCTTTTGGTCGTCTTAAAGGAAAATAGATGATTCTCAGTCGTTCTCTCTGGGCTATGTCGGTCCAAAAGATTCGAAAACTCATTTATACGTATATTATATTGAACAATATGATTTTAAAAGAAGACCAGAGGGCAATATCACCGGTTCATATAATGGATCCGCCAGTCGCGCCAGTTTATGACATGAATGTACTACCGGGGTTACTCGACGAAGATATCCATAGCCGTCTCCGATATGATCTTACGGAGCATGTAGCGGCTCAAGACTTACCATACTTCGATGACTAGTGATTTCCTATTTTGTTTTTTTTTTTCTAAGTATTATGTAATTTTCTTTGAATTATTAATGAAATATAATGTTTTTATTAAATTGTTTAATATAATTATGAATATAAAAAATAAAAAATAAAATTAGTTTTTATTTGAATCATGGTTGCCACTAAAAAAGTATGGTTAGATATGGTTGAATCACGGAATGTGTTGGCTTGATTTGATTGGTTAATGACGAATTATGGGGGAGGCATCGAATCATGACTGCCACCCCCTTGAACCCGTTAGTGTTTATTGTTTTTATTCATTTGCCTTTTAATTGAATTTTATTTAGACTCTAGTGGTGGAGAAGTGAAATACTTTCAAGCAGATGATAGGATAATCGTCGAGCAGTTGAGCGAACACTTAAATGAAACATATACATTATTGAGAGATTGAGTGTATTTCCTTTTCCATTTCGTGAGGTTCTTGGTTTTAAATTATACTAGATTAGGTAATTTTAAATTTATATTTTCCAGTTTATAATTGGAAGATATATTTTAGAATTAATGCTGGAGTCAACTTAAGGACAAGTAGAATTTAAAGCGACTGATAAAGTCATATGTTAGACATTGCACATCTAGATCATGTCACTAGTTGATTTTCTTTCACTTATTTAGTTATTTGTTTTTTTATAATTTAATTAATTTTCAATTAACTAATTTGCTTTATTTATTTTATAGTTTAATTTCATTTTAATTAGCGAAATTTATTTGTTCTTTAGATCGACACTCGGATTTCTAAAGTGTTTCCTTGTATAAATTTAAAGTATTTCCTTGTATAAATTTAAAACCGGATTTCTAAACATCAGTCACTTTGCTATAGCTATCAAATGCTAATATATATACGCTTTTAATTCGCTATACATAAGGCGTAAAAAGTATAGACGCTGTAAAGTGTAAATAAAAAGATACACCGTAAAGCATTTTTTACTATGTTTCACACCTGCACAAAATATCCTTTTTCACTTTGTGTAATCTGTATCTTTATGGAAACAAGACCAAAGAAAAAGTTGATTCCATTTTCAAACTTTTTATAATCGTTTAAAATCCACCTTTAACAAAGTAAACATCACTAACGATAAGATATTATGACATGTTGTCCTAATTAACAAACACATTATCACGCTCCATATTTCCATATCATCACATTCACATATTTACCGCTCCCATTATCAACTTTTTCCCGACACACACTTATTCGACATTATGACAATCTCGAGATCGTCATAAAAAAATAAACCCACTCTACACGGTCACGATCTTCTCTTCACAAACTTTCACACTAGATATAAAAACATTCTTTATGCGTTACTCAACCATTCACATTAACATTTATTTCATATTTATTACAAGTTCACTTCACTTCACTTCCTTTGTCTCCATTCATTCAAACAAATTATTCATCTAGCTAGTCTAATGGAAGAAAGACCAGAAACTGAGCTAATTTCCATACCTGCGACGCCAAGGGATTCCACGCCAGAGATACTGACACCTTCTGGACTGCGGTCACCTAGACCGCACTCCAAAGAAGGTGGCAAGTCATCTACTGCGTGGACTCCCACGTCGTTTATATCACCAAGGTTTTTGAGTCCCATTGGGACGCCTATGAAAAAGGTGTTAGTGAATATGAAAGGCTATTTGGAAGATGTTGGTCATTTGACGAAACTTAACCCGCAAGATGCATGGCTTCCTATTACTGAGTCGAGGAATGGGAATGCGCATTATGCTGCATTTCATAATCTTAATGCTGGTATCGGGTTTCAAGCTTTGATCTTGCCAGTTGCTTTCTCGTTTCTTGGATGGTAAATCTTGGACTTTATCATATTATGTTTTGTGTCTTGTTCATATATGTTATTGAGATGTGTTTGAGATTGCTATATAAAAATGTATATATACACAGTTTACAACAAAGTAACTCGAAACTGCTTATCTTACATACACGTTATGTTCCAAAATTATTGTACATATTTTTTGTATGAATTTGTTTTTTAGTGTCATTTTCATAATAATATAATCTTAAATTGTGTTCAACCCATAGTTATACATACTTCCATCATTTTGGTATTTGTGTAAATGTTTTGTACTATGAGCATGAATAATCTATGCTTTTTAATTTGTATTGTCTAGCACGTTACTCGGAAACAATTGGTGTTGGAGTACCCGTCATTTACTTTTTCTTGTCGAATTTCATCATGGTTTTGAGTCTTTTCACCGAACAAAGTGGTGGAAATTTATATCTCTTATTAAAGATAAACAGTAAAGATATTTTATGTAATATTTCATATAAATTATTTAATTACTTAAATAGACTAAAAGAAAGTTAATTTTCAGCCTATAGAACGACAATATTAAACGTTCGTTAAGTATAATGAGTTATAACATCTTTTGCTTTGACGACCATAAAAGAGTTGATAATTTATATCTTTAATTAGATTAAGTGATATAGCAACATGGTTTTGCCATTTTAACCCACAAAAAAGTAATAGTTTTTCTAGCTTTTAATTGGTTAAATGATGTACTACTCCATTGCTATTCGTTATAGCGCACATTATACAATAGTCTAATGAGCGCTTATAGTCTGTAACTATAAATTACATCTTTTTTTTTTGGCTTGTGACGAATTCACAGTGCCGACCTGAAGGGGTGGGTGAAGCGGGCAACCGCCTAAGGACCTCAAAATTTTACTTACGGTTAATTTATCACATGTACTTAATAGGTTAGCAGTTACTCGAAATGATATTCTGGAGCAAATTGACTACCAATATTTGATCTAATATATTGCATCATAATGTTTTCGCTTTTCAAGTGGATAGTTTGCATTATATATTTTAAACGAATGCTGCATTTTATTTTGCATTTATTTTTAGAGTTTTTATGGTCTCATTTCGTACTTTCACCTGCGCGCTCCAAAAACTGGCAAAGGCACTCCTAATTCTTACAGTTATATATTTCTACCAATCAGCTAATAATCAAACAGCAAAAAATTTCATGTATTGTGTTTGGTTTATAAATGCAGGAGTTGGGGGATCATTTCATTAACCATAGCCTACATTTGGCAACTATACACCTTGTGGATCTTAGTACAACTTCATGAAGCAGTTCCTGGCAAGAGGTACAACCGATACGTTGAACTTGCCGAAGCAGCATTTGGTAAGAATCGACAAAGAGCCTCTAATCTTTAAGCCCGTTTTTGAGTGATTGAGTGATTTATGATTTCAGACTTATTAGACTTCACTTATCAACATTTATGTCTATTTAGCTATGACATCCTAAGTTCCTAACGATGTTTTCTTTTTCTTTTCTGTTCAAGGGAATCGATTGGGGGCATGGCTGTCGATCTTCCCAACAGCTTACCTATCTGCAGGGACCGCGACAGCCCTGATTTTAATAGGAGGAGAAACCATGAAACTCTTTTTTGAAATTGTGTGTGGGCCCACGTGTACATCAAATCCATTAACAACAGTAGAATGGTATTTGGTTTTCACATCTTTATGCATTGTGTTGTCTCAACTTCCAAACCTTAACTCTATAGCCGGACTATCACTAGTAGGAGCTGTGACCGCCATCATTTACTCAACCATGGTCTGGCTCCTCTCGGTTACCCAAAATAGACCACCCAATATCTCTTATGAGCCCATCCCATTACCTTCATTTACCTCTTCCATGTTCTCGGTTTTCAATGCACTCGGTATTATAGCATTCGCATTCAGAGGGCATAATCTAGTACTCGAGATTCAGGTAAATTGACTTTTAAGGTCAAATAGTAAATTAATCTGGCTTCACATTTGATTTAGATACTTTGAAACTTCAGAATGATTCTAGAATGATTCTAGAATGATACTTATTAACTTTAAACTAGCTGTACACATTTTGTACTGAATATATTTTAGTGACCATTTTGAGATACCTTTGATTTTAAGGTCAAACAGTCTGTTTTTGGACCTCAAAAGTGATTTAATTCATTCGAAGTTAAAGAAAAGCTTTATTATATAGCATAGACTATATGTTCTACTTCAAAATCTGTATGATGCTATCGATTATGTAAGAAATCCAATCAGATTATGTATTTAACGGTATAACTGGTTTGACCTCAAAAAGGTAAAATTTGAATATTGCTGACAGTTTTGTGGTATGTTCTCAGTCAACAATGCCATCAACTTTTAAGCACCCGGCTCATGTGCCAATGTGGAAAGGGGCTAAGGTTGCGTACTTCTTCATTGCCTTGTGTTTGTTCCCTGTAGCCATTGGTGGTTTCTGGGCTTATGGAAATCAAGTAAGTGCATTCATAGTATATAACCATTTCATCCTTGTCAATATCAAATGTATAACAGATACTAATCCAAATTTCAATCTTGCAGATGCCTCCAGGAGGGATTCTTAACGCCCTATTTGGCTTCCATCAACACGACATTTCAAGAGGGCTACTTGCAACAACATTTCTCCTAGTTGTCTTTAGTTGCTTGAGTAGCTTCCAAATCTACTCAATGCCCGTTTTTGACAACTTTGAAGCTAGCTACACGCACCGCACAAACAGACCTTGCTCAGTATGGGTCAGGTCAGGTTTCAGGGTGGTTTATGCATTCATAAACTTCTTCATTGGGGTAGCATTACCATTTCTTTCCAGCCTAGCTGGATTGTTGGGAGGACTAACACTTCCGGTCACATTTGCATACCCTTGTTTCATGTGGGTGTTGATAAAGAAGCCAACAAAGTATAGCTTTAATTGGTACTTCAATTGGTCGCTCGGGTGGCTTGGTGTCGCGTTTAGTTTTGCCTTTACGATTGGTGGTATTTGGAGCATTGTTGATAATGGGTTAAAGTTGAAGTTCTTTAGGCCAGCCTAACTAATGATAGTTTTATTTGTTTTTGGTTTTTGCTTATGTGATTTGATATATACAGTTTATGATATATGTCATGTGTGTGGTAATTGTATTATATGAACAAGTTATGTGCATTTCGATATAAAGTAATTTTCTTGATCTATATAGACAACACAAGTAACTAGAAAACGTGATTAACTGAATTCAGATGACTACTAATATAGCTTAACAGCGTAGTGTGTTCTTGTTTATAGGATATAGAAATTTTGTAACTGAACTGAGAATTTTGTTGGTGGCTGTGATCCTCAACTGCTCTAATGACTCTTTAGATTTGTTTCTCTTTAAAATTTCTCTTAAAGTAAAAGCTTAAAGTTTACAGTCAAAGATTATGCACATTCTAGTCATGGAGACAACCTCTTAGGTGCATACAATAGCAATAGTAAAACTATAGTGACAAGATTATGCGAGGTGACTAATATAATTTAACTATGACTGATTAGCTAATTATCGTGAGCTATATATTGGAAATTGTGAGGCGCAATATGAGATATTTATTCAAGAAAAAGTAGCTGCATTAAGATGACAATGATATAGGCATGCTTAATAATGTAATGAACATGACATACCATATTCAAGCAAAGCGATTGGACCGGTTGGAGGGAGTCAATCCCCCGCCTCTGTCTCTGCCCCTGAGTTGAAGTGATTAAATTCACGATATTCATCTGACCTTACTGTGAGAGTGGAGAACTATTACTTATCGAATATCATTTTTCTTCCCTGAATTCACTCATCATTTCTCTCGATATCCTCCTCTCCTCTAGACAGCAAATTCATGAAATGAAAGTTACATCATATAAAACACAAATGCAAGCACCTCATACAAGATTTCATCTTAATTACGATGATGCAGTTTAAGTAACATTTACTGGCATAGCGTCTAGTGGTTCTTAAAATTTGCTCTCATTATTGATATGTAAAGGATGCGTTATTTGCAAAAATCTTTATCCTAGGTCTTCATCTCTGGTTTACTTAAATACGGGATGCGTTATTTCCTTCTCGTTTAATATTAACGGCAAGTCTCAGGTCATGTGACCCCAACTAGAGGTCTTCGCCAAGGAGATCCCATATCGCCCTATATTTTTGTTATGTGTGCAGAAGTGCTATCATCTATGATAAGGAAATCTATTACTGAAGGTCATATACATGGAGTTAAAGTTTGTCGGGGAGCACCATAAATATCTCATCTCTTCTTTGCTGATGACAACATCTTTTTTACAAGATCTTCAGTAGAGGAAAGTTGCAGGTTGAAAAGCAAAAAATCCTTTAGTGCCAATGTTGATATTCAGGTTCGAACTCATATAATTGAATGCTTAAATGTTCGTGAAGTTTTTCATCAGAATAAATATTTGGGACTGCCTTCAGTTATTGGAAGATCTAAGAAGGTGGTTTTAAAAGCTATTCTGGATTAAATAAAAAAGAAACTTGGTGGATGGAAGGAGAAAACTTTATTGACTACGGGGAAAGAGGTTCTTATTAAGTCGGTAGCGCAAGTAATGCCTATATATATTATGAATATCTTTTTACTTCCAGGCAACTTAATTGATGATATTCACAAGGCTCCTAACGCATATTGGTGGGGTGACAGGGTTAAACAAAACCCAATTCAGTGGTGTACGTGGGAAAGGATGTGTGTTTCAAAGTTTCGAGGAGGTCTTGGATTTCGTCACTTGGGATTGTTCAATAAATCACTTCTCACAAAACAAGTTTGGCGCTTGATCACATTCCCCAACAACTTTGGCAGCTAGAACTCTTAAGGCACGTTATTTCCCAAGATCGAGCTTCTTTGATGCCAAGATCGGATACCGACCAAGCTATATCTGGCGTAGTTTTCTTTTGGTTAAAGATATTGTTTGTAAAAGGATGCAAGTGGAATATTGGTGATGATCATAGTGTGAATGTATGGAATGACTTTTGGGTCGATGATTACAGAAGTTTGGATCCAAAACTGAATAATTGTGATGTTGATCAGGTTCGGATGGTTGGAATCATGAGCTTCTGTATTCATTATTTCCACATAATATTGCAAGAAAGATTGCATGTTGTTTTGTAAGCAAGTCAAGGAATGATGTTCTCTATTGGTATAATAATCCAGGAGGACGATTTTCATGCAAATCTTCTTATCTTTTGCACTTGAAGCAGATGAAGACATGGTCCGCACTACTACTATCTCTAATAATGGAAAGCGAGAATCCCAATTAAAGTCAAATTATTTATGTGGCGAGCCTGGAATAATTATGTGCCTACTATTGACAAACTACAATCTCGTGGGTTGAATCCAACATCTTCTTGTACTAATTGTAGGAGACAACAGAAAATTTAGCACATGTCTTGTTAAAATGTTAGGCAACAAAGTATGTACTGAATCGTTGTAATTTCAGTTGTTTATATGATACACAAGGGGCTGTCACATTTCGAGATTTTTGTCAGGTAATTCTTGAGAATTGGCCAGCCGAATGGGAGACATTCATGATGATATTGGGGAATGTGGACGAGAAACATACATTCTCATACACCAATTAAATGGTAGAGAGGGGAATGTGGAAGTTATAGCGAAATCGGTTTATCAGATTTTCACAAGGCAAATCAGATAGAAAATTTTAGCGGCACAAGTGGAGTACATAATACTCATGTAGGTAGGTGGTTAAGGCCAGGCGTTGATCACATAAAAATTAACTATGACGATATGTGGCAAAAAGAGTCTGGAAAGGCGGGTTTAGGCTTTATAGCCCGTGACTACAAGGGCGAGGTCTTATTTTCAGGTGGACGTTTAGAATGTTATGCAAGTTCTCCCCTAGAAGTTGATGCAAAAGGTGTTCATTCGGTTATGACTTTTGCACTTTGTAAGGGGTACTCTCACGTTATATTTGAGACAGACTCGTTGTGTCTAGTTAAGGCGCTTCATAAAAAAGTCACCCTGGTACAAATTGCAAGTCTTTTTTAGATATATTATCCAATTCAATGGCTTTCAACTTTTGTAATTGGTCTTTTGTTAAAAGGGAAGGAAATAGGGTAGCTCATACTATAGCTTCTTTAACGTTGAGTTGCTCTCATTAGTTTACGTTAGATGGTAGTGTTTCGAGTTGTGCAAACGTTTGGATAACTAAAGATGTAATCTTGTCTAATATGAAATGATATCTTTTCTCTTTTATCAAAAAATAAATAAAATAAAATAAAATACGGGAACAAAATTTTTTTTTATAATTAATTACTCATATTTAGAAATTTTATACGGTAACGCTAACATAATTGAACAAAAGTTTATTACTCGCATCGAAAAATTTGGTTTCTTTTATCTAATAGCAATATATTTCAATTATTTACTTATCATCTATATCAACCCCGTTACATTACCTTACAAACTTTCAAGTTTTGTTTTGATATCATACGTTTGCTCACATTTCATGACATGTTACCGGCTATAGTGGTTAATAATACCTGTTTTGCTTTCGAATATGATTGTCATGCATTTTAGGCATGAACTAAAGCATGTCTAACAACAAGATAATGCCAAGTGCAAAAAACAAAAATTAAGATTTAGTAAGAAAAAATGTATAAGTGACCTTTCAAATTATTAATGGATTAAATATAAAGTTTAACCATATATATTAGGTATTTCTAGTATTGCTCTTGGTTTTAACATATATATATATATATATATATATATATATATATATATATATATATATATATATATATATATATATATATATATATATATATATATATATAGGGAAGGGATCCGGTACATTTTTGGATTTTAGTGCGGATGTACGGACGAATCTCAGCCCTCCATCTAGTCAACCATCTGAAAAAAGTGGAGTGGCATTATCATAAATATCCCGTCTTTTTTTAAGATCGTTACTATCGTATTAGCTTTTTTTCTGAAAAAAATTCAAAAAAATCTGAAAAAATTAAAAAAATAAAGAGGACAACAAATAATTAAGAATCGCTGAAAAAAATTTCAGAAAAAAATCGTTTTCATCGTTAAAGGTATTGTGATTTCAGAATCTGATTTTGACTTTGTTACAAAAGTCAAGATCTGATCTTGACATCAAGATCAGATCTTGACTTTTGTAAAAAAGTCAAAATCAGATTCTGAAAACTTTTTTTTTAATAAAAAATTTAATATCACAATAACTTTTTTAATATCGCAAAAACTTTTTCTTAATAAAAATTGTTAATATCGCCGTAACTATCATGCTTTCTTAATATCAAAGTTATTTTTTTTTAATATCACTTTAACTTTTTCTTAATATCGTAATATCACGGTTCATTTTTACATGTAAAAAAACTTAATATCACGGTACCACTCATAATATCGTTAATATCACATTAGCACTCATAATCAAAAAAGAAAAAAGTGCTCAGAAAAATCTGAAAAAATAAAAAAATACAAGAAGTCAAGATCAGATTCTGGAATGGGTGATCAGATTCTGGAATGGGCGGTCCAGATCCATCCGCACATCCGCACTAAAAAGAACCATCCGAACGTGATCCTTATATATATATATATATATATATATATATATATATATATATATATATATATATATATATATATATATATATATATATGGAAGGGATCAGGTACGTTTTTGAATTTTAGTGCGGATGTACGGACGAATCTCAGCCCTCCATCTAGTCAACTATCTGAAAAAGGCGGAGTGGTACGATCGTAAATATCTCGTCTTTTTTAAAAATCGTTAATATCATATTAGTTTTTTATCTAAAAAAAATCTGAAAAAAATAAAAAAAAAATAAAGAGAACAACAAATAATTAAGAATCGCTGAAAATTTTTTAAAAAAAAATCGTTTTCATCGTTAAAGGTATTGTGATATTAGCGTCTGATTTTGACATTCGTAAAAAAGTCAAATCACATAATCATTTTTTTTTTACTAATATCACTTTTTTTTATAAATGATGATATTAAGTTTTTTACTAATATCACCTTTTTTTTTTCTTACATGTAAAAAAGCTTAATATCATACTTTCTTAATATCATAGTTAATTTTTTTAATATCACCGTAATTTTCTCTTAATATCGTAATAAAAAAAGTAATGACATTAAGTTTTTTAGTAATATCAAAGTTAAATTTTTTAATATCAACGTAACTTTTCTTAATATCCTAATAAAAAAAGCAATGATATTAAGTTTTTTACTAACATCAAAGTAATTTTTTTTTAAGTAAAATCGTTAATATCACGGTAGGACTCATAATCAAAAACAAAAAAAAAAAGTGCTCGGAAAAATTTGAAAAAATAAAAAAAGTAAAGAAGACAATAATAGTAAGGATCACTTAAAAGGAAAAAAAAATCGTTTTAATGGTCAATTGGTACCCGAAAGGTTGCGTCAGATTTTGATTTTTTTACAAAAGTCAAGATCAGATCTGGAATGGGTGGTCCAGATCTGTCTGTACGTCCGCACGAAAATTAAAAATCCGCACGTGATCCTCACTCACTCTCTCTCTCTCTCTCTCTCTCTCTCTCTCTCTATATATATATATATATATATATATATATATATATATATATATATATATATATATATATATATATATATATATATATATATATATATATATATATAGTTATATATATATACATATATATTATATATATAGGGGCGCGTTCTATGCAGTACCAATATTAAATACAGTATTTTACAGTACCAATTTGGACCAATAACAATTTAGTATTATTAAATTTTTTTAATTAATTCATAAGGGTAAAATAGTAAAACACATTTTTATTTTCATTTCTTATTTTTATAATTAAAAAACGTTTTTGTAGGCCCCTTAAATTTTGGATTTTGTTTTAAGTTTTAAAAACCGAGTGCATACGTGTTTTTTTATTAATATTGTAAATTTCATATAGTTCTAGCGTACATTTTTTGGCTTGAAATTGTAATTGCACATATGTTTCTAGTGTACATTCTTTAATCTTTGAAAGTTATAATTAAAAACATAAACATATATGTAACCTTGTAACGAATAACAAACCAAAAATATAAATATAAAAACAAAATTAGATATCGAATACAATTCATTTCGAATACAAATGCAACTAGTTAAATATAGTATCCATGTCATTAAACATGTGTGCACTCTAATAAAAACATATGTGTATGATTCACTTTTACTTCAAATTCATTAGAACATATGAGCACTCTTGCAAGAACATATGTGCACGATGCACTTTCTCGTCAAATTCATTAGATTATTATGTGCACGCATTTCGATAACATATATGCACGACTTCTAAAACACAAGTGCATTCGTTGATCATCTTCATCACATGCCGTCTTTCGAATTTGAGCCATCCCCACTGAAACAAATTTAAAACAAAAATAAAACTACTTACATAATTTTGATATTTTAATATAGGATCAATACATGTTACGAAAGAGTTAAATGATTACTGCTATCTATTTAAGACAATTCACTGTTCTTTTGAACCACATTATACCACCAGATGTATGCACTTGTGCAAAGTTGTATGGCTCCACTTACAAAGCAGGCAACATATATTATTTGAAGATATAATAATTTTGAAATGATCAATTTACTATAAATCGCTTATTTCAAAGTTTACTTACCGTACAATGAACAAATTGTCATATACCGAACAAATAAAACTACTTACTACACATACCAAACTAACACAAAAATTACTCCACTTCCAACACCATCATATCCCTCTACCACCACCACCCAACACCAACACCTCCCTGTACCGCCACAACGTACCATCACCCTCTCTCTCTGCCGCCGCACCCTGACACAACCACCATCACCACCACCCCTACTGCCACACCTCACCACCAAAGTGGCCGAAAAAAGAGGCCAGAATTTCATAAAAAATTGCCACAAAACTGGCTAGATACCAGATAAGATGACCGGTTATGGTATGGCGTCTACGTGACATGACACAGTCAATTACTGCATTTTGTAAGTTAAAAATAATTTATGGTTGTTGGTGCAAATAATGTCCTAAAAATGTTATTTATATCTTTCGATAAATCTACATTTTGATGATAACAAAATGTAACAACACTTTACGTCAAAATTAACGTAAACAAGTTTTTAGTCGAAATATCATGTTTCTACGTAAATCACTCTTGGTAAGAACAAACAAATTTACAACTTGACAAATGATCAAAGAAGTGAATTTGTGTTTCAAACTTCACATTTTTAATGCGACAAAATATTTTTTCAAAAATACATTTTACAAATTATTTTTAAATTATAAAGAAATGTTCTAATTGGAAAAATAAGTTTAAAATTCATAACTATTCCCCCCCCCCCCCTCCTCCCAAAAAAAATAAAATAAATAAATAAATAAATAAATAAAAACAGCTCCAAACTTCCCCAAATAAACCTTCACCACTAAATTTAGTGGTACATATGGTATTTAGTGGTATCGTCCCCCTGTAACGGTTAAAATTCTTTTGCCTATAAATACCAGTCTAATTCACAGTTTTTAGGCATCATTTTTCACATAAAACATTCCGTGTTTGAGTCCCCATTCACACTTACATTTCCTTGATCATTTAGATAGTTTTCTTTTGTTTAAGAGTGATTTTTTCTTCCAACCAAATATCACCTTCATTCCTCTTTTAGTCCAAGAGAATAACACAAAGTATCAAAAAGATACAAGGTGTTAGAGTCATTGTGTAGTGCACTTGCATTACTCATAGTTTATTTGTTGTATCTTGATATACATCAAGTTGTCTTAGTCTTGTTTAGTTATCTTGTGTGGATCATTGTGATCTTGTTGAGATCTTGGAGATCTCTTGTTGCTAGTGTGTTAGTGTGTTGATCAAGTGGATCAAGAGTAGTGTGTGAGGATCGTGTTGATCATGTGAGAAGTATGGATCGTGTGGATTGTGAGTGAGATTGGTATTAGATAGATTAATACTCGACATTCATCGTTCTTTGTTCTTAGTTGATGTAGTGGTGATCATCTTATTACAAAATGTAATGACCGAGACTTGAGTAAATATAAAAGTACGTTCCCAACAATCTCCCCCTAAGGGTCGGTTATCACGGTTGCTTGACGTCTTCTTCTTTGTCTTTGACTTTTGACTCATATAACTTAAGACGTCTTCAAAAGAGAGTGGGTGTTCTTTTGCTTCATTGTTCATTGTTCGTAATAGATGTGGTAGTGATCATCTTATGAAGTTAGCTGCCATGCGTCACTTCTGCGTCTGTGGTGGTCGTCGTCCATTCCAACATGCTCATACACCTTTGAACTTAGACATTCACATGCACGTAGTTCCCTTTCATTCACATAGATCTTTAGTCCTTAAACTTTGTAGATTCTTCTTTTCGGCGTAGAATCTAATTTTGAACATTGTGTTGCTTAGATCTTTGAGGGAGCTTTTGTTGACTTCAAGATGTATGTATGAGCATGCGGAATCAGTCTCCATGGAGATGATATGTCCCTGAAAGTAAACAGTTAGCAACAAACAACCGGTACTTACAGATAAGAAATTAGAGATCGTCAACAGCATAGTGTGAAGACTCCTTCTAACCCTTATCAAGGCCGTTCCCATATCAGATACTCCTGAAGGAGCTTACGAGACCTACTAGGTAGCTCAATGACTGGGTGAGTCGCTGGGGATCACTCCACGACTGTAGACCGTTAGAAACCACCGCAAACACTAAGCGTAACTCACGAGGAGTTACCGAAGTGACCTGCTGTCAGGGCTGTTTGATGTTGACCCTGGCAGGAATTTCCGTTCAATCATTGAGAAATACGTATGTAATTCTCTCATAAACGTTCTTGGCAGATTGCTAAGATCTGCGAAGGACTCGATAGTTTACAGCTGGTGCCCATTGATGTAGAACACCAGTTAGAAATACTAAGTGTTCCTAAGAGATCTTTGATGTATCTCATGGCTCTAGACTCGATAAGTGCTCACTTAGGTTTCCTATACGGAGACTAGGGAGGGGTCTCCTGCTTCAATATCAACTATCTCTAAGAGATAAGTCGATAGATTACACTGGTTCCCCGTGAGAATGAAACAAGCTCTTTTAAGAGAACTTGAGTGGTTAAGAATGTTTAGTGCATTGCGTCACTGGGTCCATGACGACTTAATCTTCAATACCGGTGTTGTCTTTGCAACAACCAGTAGCATATGAATTGAACCCGGTGTCTGCCCTAAGGTTGAACATATGGAGGGCTATTTCTTTTCACCCTTTTCTTTACTTTTCTTTTTAATTCTTCAACTCCTTCTTTCCCTTTCATTCTTTTCTCCTTTTTTCCGTATCATACCTAAGGACTTCTAATTCTAACTATTGGTGATGTCCTTGGGTAGATCCCTCCGGCTTAGGCGGATCATAGGACGGTTATTTCCTAACCTTAGTCACCTTATAACTCCATGACTATCCTATAATTGCCATTGAAACCTTTGAAAATCTCTCAAAGTGTTTGTGTTTATCAAACATTTTGTTTAACACTTTGAGAGTTTTTATGTTTTTCTTATGAAGGGCTCCCCCTTCACATGTGCTCATATGTATTTAATAAATTTGCACATGCGGGAGGAGCGAGCACTTTTTGAATTGATCCACTTTCAGTGAACAAGACCGATTCGAGACACGCTTACATCACTAGTTAAACTAGCTTGAAGTTATTACCCGGCCTGGTCAAGTCCACAGAAAGTTTCTCGAAACGGTACATTTCTACTAAGACTAATCCTTTTCGAGACACGCTTACGTGGCTAGTTAAAGAGTTCCATTGTCAGCTTTTAGGTGACAACTAGCTCTAGTAACTAACTTGATGTTATTACCCGTCGAGGAAAAGTCTTTTCGAATTTACTAACTTTTATGTTTCGTCAATTCCTGGGTGAATCTGAGTCTAGCTCGCATAAGATTTGACATTTCTGCAACTTTTAACTTTCATATTTTAATCACTTTCCTTTTCTCCCCCTCAAAAATAGCATATAAGATGTTGTTTTTAATAAACATTTTGATTAAAATATGCTTTTTGAGTCTTATGGGGAGATATCAACAAGAACTTTTGTTTTCCAAAACGATGAGTTTTCAAGTGCTCCCCCTCAACAAGTGAATACTCATTGAGGTGAAATACTTGTCTTTTGAGCAGAAGTATGAAAATCAGAAAATGTTTGATTAATTCTACTCAAAAGTAAGAAGCCTTCGCTCCTTATATAAGGATTGAGGCACTGAAGCGTACCTCAGGGTCCTTTAAATACAAGTGCGGGTTGTACACTGCTATATGTGCACAAACTATTATTTTGACAAAGCATTTTGATTTCAAAATACTCCCCCTCAAATAATGAATGTTATTCGAGAGACAGTCTTCTTGAGCAGAATTTTGAATCGTATTATAAAAATACTTTTTGAAAATTAGTGAGATGATTCTGCTCAAGGTTTTAGAAAACACAATCAAGTATTATACAACAAAGAATGCTTGAAATTCAAAAATCTTTTACTGTTGAAAAGTTGTTTGAGACCCGGAGTCTCTCTTTTGAGTTTTAAAATCTGAAAAAGATTTCCATCTAAAGTTGAACCTCATGGGTTCTTTTTGAAGATTCGTTTTTGTGATGCATGGAAAACATCCGGTATTTGGGATGTTCAGATCAGAGACATTCTTTTATTGAAGCCAAAGCATTCTAGATTGTGAAAATTTGAAAGGTTTTGAATGACTTTGCTTTGGTCTCCACACTTGCTTTACCGGTGTAAAACGAGAGTGTAGAGTTTAGAAAAATTTGTTTCTCACCATTTTGAATCCTTTTACCAGTTTAGCCTTTAAACACATTTTGCCCTTTGACCTCAAAATATGTTCCATAAGAAACATTTTGTCGAATGTTGAAATTTTGACTTTCAATGGGATGACATGTATTTGCACACAGAGAAAATGCATCAGGCACAAACAAGTATAAGATGAATAAAAAATCTCATTCTAAATCAACCTAAGTGCTCAGAATTCTCAGATTAGCACACAAAATCACAGATAAATTCATTCTTTCACTCGAGATTTTCCAATTATGATTATGCTTAGGGGTAATGATTTGAGTCTATGCACACATGTTAGCATCAAAATGCAGGAATATTGAACAAACAAATGCCCTAGTAGCAGCAAAGACATCGACATCTAAAACCCTAAATCACATGATTCTAAACCTATGTTGTATCTAATTGAGCAAACACATCAATCGAGCATTCTTTAGTGTTCTCTAAAGCTATATAAACTAGTTAGTTAGACAAAACACATAAAAATGAAAGCCCTGATTGATAACCCTAGTTTCTGATTATGCATTTTTGACCGTTGAAAACACTTGAAACATTTAGGGAATGATTAGACAACAACCATGAAGAAATTAGAAACTCACAATTGGGAACATTCGAGGAAAAAAAAATCGTTAGCCTGAATCGATGAGGTTTATCGATTATGTGTGATACTTTTGAGAATATTTAAAGAAACCTTTATTAGAGCCCGTTTTATTTTCCATGCAAGATCCTTTTTTGTGAATCTTTACTCATTAAAGGTAAATTACTTTTCCATTTGAAGTCCAAACTAGATTAATTTGGGATCGTTGCAGAAAAAATTCCTTTTCTCCCCCTCGAATTAGCATATATTTTGTGAAACCTTTTTGCACTTTTAATTTGAGAGATCGTAAAACCTTTTTGAAAATGAGTTTAAATCCGAATGATGAAGAAACATATTATCCTTGATGAATAAAAATTGAGGTGTCCAAACTTCATGATATTGTGAAAAGTTTTCTCCCCCTCAAAACATGTTCCATTTTGACAGAGTAAAGCAAAATTAGTTTAAATGGAGGAACATAGTTTTGAAGATTCGAAGTTTGTACACAAAGAAAGAGGATTCTTTTTGTAGAAAAAGTATTTACAGAAAGACTTTGATGTTTGACTCTTCTTAGGTTTTAAGAAAATTTTGCAAATCATCAAGAGTCAAACACCGCATACCAATATGGTGAACTAAATCAACAAACCTTGATGGAGGTAATGCCTTTGTAAACAAGTCCGCCAATTGGTATTCAGTTACCACAAACTCTAATTCAATTGTACCCTTCTCAACATGCTCCTTGATGAAATGGTAGCGGAGAGCAATTATGTATGGCCTTGGAATGATGAATGGTGTTGCACGAGATAGCAAAAGCACACTTTGAGTCGCAGTACATTGAGATCTAGACAAATACATAGCCGTAGTCCGTGAGCTAAGTTCTCGTCCAAATGACTTGAGCACCGAAAGCAGACATGGCTACATACTAAGCTTTTGTTGATGACAGTGATGTACAATCCTGCTTTATTGACTGTATCTCTTTGTAACTAAACAAGATTTGTTGCGAATTATTGTGCCTTCTGTGTCCATATTGTTTTTCCGAATCCGTTTAATTCCAATGATGTGTCGAAGGATGATGTTGGTAGAGCGTATGCATATTAGACGGATCCAAATTGCAAGAAGACGACTCTATTATATCAAGAACGGTTGGAGTCGGTGCAAATGGATTGAAGAAAGCATTTCCGTCATAATCTGCAGGTTGTGGTACTGATTGTTGTTATGGATGTTCAGATGATTGTCTGGAGTTGGAAGCGGTTTATCTTGCTGTTGTTGGAGATTCACTTGGAGGACCGTCTTTCTCAACAGTGTTTGTTGAATATTCTCAGGGTGTGCAGCAGAAATTGGTGAGACCTCTTGAGGATGGTTTTCAATTGAATCATCAAACAGTTTGAGCAAACAGGGTTTCCAATTCCTTGCGAGAGAGTGACAATGGTTCAGCCGAAAAATCCGGAAAATTTAGACGGTTGATTACGGGTCCTAAGCTGTTTTGCTTAGAAGCCATTGTTGATGTGCTTTTAAACGGTTGGATGCGGGTCCTAAGCAGTTGTGCTCAGAAACCATAACATTAAGCTCGGGTCCGAAACTGATTTGTTCCGAAGCCATTCCTGTTATATCTGCAAAGAAAGAAAGAAGAGACAAGAAAAACAGAGAGCACGGAACCCCAAGAGAAACTGGGTTCCAGATGTTAGAAGCATAAAGATGTAGTGTCAATTATCTTCTTGACACTCGAACACACAATTCCAATGGTTTTCCTTCTTGTCTCAGGGGTAGATATAGTAGAGTTCACATTAGTTTTGGTGCAAATGTCTAAAATTTTTCCTGTAGGAATCCACCTAAGACCAATTGATTTGAAAATTCTACCCGTGGGTACCCACCTAGTGTTAGATCTAGGAGAAGTTTTCCTTTTAGATGCAGTTGAATGAATTGTGGGAGCATCACTTCTTTGAGAAAACCTACGTCCTATGTTGATCCACTTCTTAGGTTTCTGACTTATGACTTTTGGTTCAACGGGTTTGTTTATCTTAGTCGATTGAGCCTTTTCAAGTGAATTTCCCTTTTGAAGATATTTTAAAGCACAAACAACATGATTATTTACGCAACTACTCTTAGAAGCTATCCAATTCCTATTAGTTTGTTGATTACTCTTAGGTTTTGGTGTGCAACTACAAGCAGTGTTCTGTACTACAGTGGAAGGCATCACATGAGGTTTTGAACCTAGAATTCTGATTCGTGAAAATCAAGCTATCAATATTATAGTATAGATATAAACTCAAGAGATCCGCAAAGAAATACGGATAACCCGAGGTCGTAGTCCGTGTGAAGGATGAATGGAATTTCGAATTCCCGATTCGTGAAACGTGTCGTGAAAGTGGTAAAAAGTGATGTGAATGAGATTACACTAATGAAATAGTAAATGAAGCACAAATAATCAACTAAACACGTAAATCAAGTAAGGCAACTAGAAACGTAACGTAGAATCGAAAACGTAAGCTAAAACGGAAAATAAACGTTAACGAACGAAATAAAACGCGACTTTTAAGCTACGCTACTCCTACGGACTTGGAAATAATTTTCAAAAATTAAAAATGATAAAAGAAAATTTTGAGAAAAAGAAAAATATTTTTTTGACTTTTTAATTATTTTTTATGAATTAAAAACTATTTAACTAATTAAAAATTAATAGAAAATGGAATTTAAGTGAGAAAAATGAAAATTAAATTTTGAAAATTATAAAATAACTAAAAAGTAATTTTAAAGCTGAAAACTAATTTTTTTTGCTTTTTATGTAATTTTTGGGAAATAAAAACTATTAAATCTAATTAAAAACTATTTAAAATTCAAATAAAATTGAAAATAAATGGGAAAAATACCAAATTAATTTCTAAAATTCTAAAATAAATGAAAGTAAATTTTAAAAATATTTTTGGATTTTTCTTGGGTTTTTCTGATTTTTTTTTTGGAATTTTCAGTAATTAAAAAGTAATTAAAAATGATTAAAATTGAAAATAAAATAAGAAAAATAGTAAATGGACTTAGAAAAATTTGAAAAAATTACAGAAATTCTAAAATATTAAAATGAACTTCAGAAAAAATTTTGAAAGAAAAATAAGCAAGGAAAGTGCTGAAAAGCTGAAAACTGCTTATTGGCAAGTGCTTATTAATAAGCACTTTGACCAAATCTTAACCAAACTTTGACCAACTGATTGTAGGACTTAAATGAGCACAAATAAACAGAACTAAGGCCAATGATTACTCAGAAACACAGATTATGATGCAACCAGGCTCAATAAGCACTTAATAAAATAAGCAGTTGGTAAACGGCAAAAGCAAAAGGCTCACAAATGATATTAGCTACTGAAAATCACAAAGTGACTAATATGAACCATCAAACTCAGATTAGAACAACTGAAATCCTCTAGCAGCCCTATTACTTTGAAAACAGAAACTAGTGCAACCTACTCAACTAATAAGCAAATAAGATAGAGCAAATAAGCTTAGATACACAAACTTGTGGGTTCAACTTACTAAATGACCACCAGAGATCACAAAACAATCAAAAGAGAGAGTTTCTAATCCAATTTACCAACCTAAAAACAGCCAAGAAATATTGTTGAGAACTGAGGTGCAGGGCAATTCAGGTTCAGATAACCAACTTCAATAAGCTTTTTTAATGAGCAAATGCTTTTCAAATCTCAAATCTCTTTTTGATACTTGTAAAACACCTATCAATATTCACAAAACAACTTTCCAAATTGATTTTGCAAACAAAATGATTGTTGTGCACTTCCTTGAAGGTCTGATCAAAACAGAAAAACAATAACTATTTTGACTTTTTGATTTGGTTGAGACTTTGACTAAAATGAATTTTAAACGCTGAGATCTCACTGAAAATATGATATCAACCTAGTGTATAAGTAAAATAAGTTGAATCACAAACTTATGCAATAACTTGAATGATTATGCAAACTATATTAACCTACTGATGTGCAAAATGAAGAAACAAAATATGATATTGACTTATAGCTATGATCCAACTGATTTGATGCTAAAACCTAGTTGACTATACTTAAAATAAATTGTTTATGCAGATACTGAGTGAAAAAAGCTTAGGAACAAACAGAAAACTAGTAATCCAAACACCACTATTGAGTGACAGTCAAAGCTTAATACTACTCACAATTAATCCAACTCAGTCCAAACCTCCAATATCAATACCAAATATGATTAGTGATGCTTAAATGAATCCAAACCACATATCTCTGATGCAATTAGAAACACAAAAACACAGATCCACTAATATGCAAACCAAACCTCAACTTAAGTGTAAACAATACTCCAATAATTAACATTGATGCTATGATGAATCAAAAACACAGATCTCAGATGTTCAAACAAATAGATCCACAAATGAGATGTAACAGTAACACTTGCTTAACTCAATCCAAAACAACCTCAGATCCAACAGTTCTAATGCAGTTAAGGCTCAAATCAAACTAAGATGCACATAAACAATTATCATCAACCAACACAGATTCTCAACTAAGTTTAATGAAACAGTGATCTCAAGTATGCAAATAACTAAAATCAAAGATAAACTACTAACAGTAAGCAAAAAATGATAATTAAATTTGAAAAATTAAATGGAAACTCACAATTCAAATCCCCCTCAGCTCAAATAGAGGGGGTTCACTTAGCTTGCCTGTCTTTTGACAGGCCAATGAGCTCCTTATTGGCTGCCTCAACTCCAAATAAGCTCAAGCTTTTGAAATAAGCTAACAGTTGACCACTAGTTGACTTACTTGTAGCTTTGAGAGATATGAGTATTTGGTGCCAAACAAAGCTCCACAAAAGCTATTTTAAGCTTATATGAAACTGAATAAACAAATTAAAAGCTTATTGAAGCTTTTGTAATTAAGTATTTTGTATATTATATATATATATATATATATATATATATATATATATATATATATATATATATATATTATTTTTTTTTACTTCAAACAACAGTTAGTAAATAAACTGAAAAGTAATACTAAATTTAAAAAGCAATAATAGAAGAGAAACAATAAGCTGAAAACAGGTAATAAACAATAAGCAGTAAATAAGAGAAATAAGAATTGAGACAAGTAATATAAAACTGAAATAAGCTTTTCATTAATAAAAGAAATTCATTACAATTTAAAACGACAGCATAACAATACATAAAAAAAGGCACACCTAAATGACTAGAGGAAGGGGGTATTTATAGCTGAGGTTGAGCCTGCTAGGGTTAAGGAGCCTTCTGGAAATGTGTTTCTTTGGTGTAATATCGTCCCTTGATCTCTCCTTGGTCCCCAATCCATTCCTTTTAGCCGTTAGATTAATTGTTGTGATGTGATGTATCCTCGTGATGGTTCCTCATTGGTCCACGTGCCCTCTCAGACATTCCCTGACGCTTCTGACCCTTCTAGAAGACCCAATGATTGGGTAATTATTAATAACACGGGGTAATTTTGGGTAAAGGGTGGATTAGGGTTCTTAGAGGAACAGTGAATTCTGGGGTTGGTAAATTATTTGGGGGGCGGGAGTGGATTTGGTGTTTTTATTATTTATTTTGGGGACTCGTTGACCGGGTTTGTTTGTTTGACCGAGGCTAAGATGGTGGGCTGGGTAGGATTATTAGGGGTATTGGGCTTTTGTGTAATACGGGCTTTGGGGTTTTAGTGGATCCGGTTGTTATTGTAAGGTTTAATCAAACAAGGACCAATATTGTACAAACTCAAAGCTTAGGGATCAGAACTGTATTTTATCCAAAGTACTTCCCAAGGATAATTCTTGCCATTCTCACATAGTTGAGGGTTGACTTTGACCATTCTTTGAATATTATTCCAAGGGACCATTTGTGTAATTCTCTGAAACTGCAGGGACTAAATTCGCCAATTCTCAAACTTTGACCAGGGACCAAATATGTAACTTTGACGAATCTCTGAGGTTGACTTTGACTTTTTGAGCTTGGACTTTGACCATTTGACTTCCCCGGCTCCGACTTTTGACACTTTCCATTCTCGTGCTCGTTTTTGTCGGTTTTTTTCTTTGTTTTCGTTCATTTTTTCTCATATCCGTACCTGCACATACACAAATACAAAAACATGCATTCTCTTGGCATTTTTGGTTAGTATTTGGTATTTTTGGTCTGAAATGAAGCCTAAAAAGGATGAGTGATTAAGCACTCATCAAAATCCCCCAAACTAAGGTATTGTCGTGCCCTCACGCAATGTCATCACCTCACGCTTAAGAGATAAATAATTTTAAGACTTCTTTTTACTGACATTGTAAAGTAGCAATGATGTTCAAAAGAGATAGTAAAATCATTTATTCTCAAAAACGCTCCATTTTCCGATTTTCATAAATAATAACTACTACTACTCTTTTTGTACTTTTCATTTATATATGTGACGGTTTGCCTTGACTTTCATTATCAATTCTTATCTGTTGATAACTTTCAGGGTCTACGAGTAGAAACACTTCTCACAGAGAAGAGACCATACGGATAAAAATCGTCATCCTTGATTTTTCACAAGCTCCCAAACTAAGCGTAAAATCGAGATCATTGTTTACCAGAAGTTAGATGCTAACACTGCCCACAAAAGTTACTTGTGTATTACCTCTTGTCCCCAGGTCCTAAGTTTTGTATCTAAAGATTTTAATTTGTGAGAAATGAATTGCTTCATATTTTCTCGTTTCGATATTTGTTAGTCCGATAAGAGCACAAAATTTGAACGCTAAGTAGTTTCCAAACTTTCCCTCGAAAACCCCTGCATACAGAAATCGGGTCCACATGAAGGTCTCTGATTTAACACGATTTGTGGAGGCTCCCTTTTTATTTACGACCGAGACATACCATGTTTGATACCCGAAATGGAAGCTTTTTATTAGGGAAACCCCCGGAGTCGAAGCTTGGCATTTTTGCATAATCATAAGCACTTTAATAATACTTTTGTCCTTAGTCCTTTATTCTTTTACAGTCAACGGTTTATGAGCCGCTAAGATGTAAGAGCTTTATTATGACTTTGGATTTCTATCCGCTGCTTTTTATAGCTTTGGATTCCTCTGCCTTTTTATTTAGCTTTGGACTATTATTATCGATATTCATAATCATATGCCAAACCCCGAGTCCTACGGCCTTTACTAAGATCACAACATCGGCTGCGAACCGGCAAGATGCAATAGTCTATTTCACCGTAACACTGGCAGTACCTCAATGTGTACCAAACCCCCATATGCAGAGATTTTGTTGGGAACGAGAAAAAACAAAGTATTGCCCAAACCGTATACCCTTAATTAATCCTAGACATCTATTTATATATATTGGTGACGTTTCTGATGGGAACAAGGAGGCCACAAGTACCTCTCGTGGGTTTTTTAAATCCCAGTAATGCGATCCGTGTATAACACGAAACTTCCAAATAAACTCTATCATTCCTCGATCTCCGCAAATTTAAAATCCCAAATAATGAGATCCGCGGATGCTTAGCCATAATCTTATGATTATTTTGGTTAAGGGAGACGAGCTAGGGCTCAACACGCCCGGTCAAGTCGAAACATTTATTTCAACTCTCGCCGGTAGGAAAGTCTAAACAAGGTGTCAAAACTTATTATTCATATCATATATATATATATATATATATATATATTTCATTTTTTTTAACTCAAATAAAGTGGTGACAAAAAGTATAATTTTTGGTGGAAAACGGAGTTGCGTAAGTTAACAGTTCAGACGATGGTACAGGTCAAATCGAATCGAAGATTCACCCCCCCCCCCAGACTAAAGTGAAACATTGTCCTCAATGTTTTAAGGGTACGGGTAATCCTACGTAAAATCTAAGGCCGTTTATTAAGTATGCCAAGAGATAAACGTTAGTCGATAAGATTTTGGATATGGTGAATTTCCGAAAGAGCAGCGAAGGATGAGACTCGAGTGGAGAGAACGACAAACCACGAGCACGAGAGTCCTCAATCTTCGGGGAAATTCCTGAACATTCATAAACAACAACCACGAAAACACGAGTTTGGAAAGGGTCGCCCCCCTCACGTCACGTTATTAAAGAAAATAGAAAATAAAGAAAATGAAATTGGATAAGCACGGGGTGCCTCCCACGAAGCGCTTGTTTTTGTTCACCGAGTCACATGAGCTTGACTCGATCCCCGAATTTAATCGTCCTTGGGTAAAGTCTGGAGATCCGGGACAACCATAGGTGGTATGTCCCCTCCGAAGTAATGTTTAACACGATGACCATTCACCTTAAAATTGGGACCATTAGGTTGAGAAAGTTCAACGGTTCCATAAGGAAATACTTGGGTAATGGTGAATGGTCCAGACCAACAGGTTTTTAACTTGCCCGAGAAAATCTTTAACCGAGAATTGAAAAGAAGGACTCGGTCACCAACATTGAAGATGCGATCTTTAATTTTAGCATCGTGAATCCTCTTTGTTTTCTCTTTGTAGATCAAAGAATTCTCATAGGCCTGGTCACGAAGCTCGACTAATTCATTCAATTGAACTTTTCGGTGATCACCCGCGGTTTGAAGGTCAAAATTAGCATGTTTCAAGGCCCAGTAGGCCTTGTGCTCAAGTTCAAAGGGTAAATGGCAGGTCTTCCCGTAAACCAGCTTGTAAGGAGTGCACCCAATGGGTGTTTTGTAAGCTGTACGGAAGGCCCAAAGTGCATCATCTAACTTATCGGCCCATGAAGCACGATGTTCACCTACGGTCCTTTCTAAAATACGTTTCAAGCCACGATTGGAAACCTCAACTTGACCACTCGTCTGTGGATGATATGCCGTAATAAGACGATGTGTAACACCATATTTGAGCATAACTTTAGCGAATTGGTCGTTACAGAAATGGGTCCCATGATCGCTTATAATAGCACGAGGTGCACCAAATCGGGCGAAGAGACTTTTAAGAAATTTCACAACAACTCGGGCGTCATTGGTGGGTAGCGCCTTCGCTTCGACCCATTTAGACAAGTAGTCGACGGCCACGAGTATATATTTGTTACCACGAGAAGACGGGAATGGACCCATGAAATCGATACCCCAGACGTCAAAAATTTCATAGACTTGGATGGCATTTTGAGGCATCTCGTCCTTCTGAGAAATTTTTCCTTGACGCTGGCAAGAATCACATGATTTAACCAACTCATGAGCATCCCGGTAAATCGTCGGCCAGTATAAGCCGGAATCAAAAACTTTCTTAGCGGTGAAGTTGGCACCATGATGTCCCCCCGTGGGTCCATTGTGGCATGCCATAAGAATTTCAGCGGCTTCTTTACCGTGAACGCACCGCCGGATCACTTGATCCGCACAAATCTTAAACAAATAGGGGTTGTCCCAGAAATAATGCTTAACATCTTTGAAGAATTTTTTCTTCTGCTGGAACGACATCCCTTTCCGGATAAAATTCCCCGATGGTAATTCGCAAAGTCGGCGAACCATGGGGTACTAGAATCACCATGTGATAAACTCCCCAGTGTCTCGAGAGGAAAAGCTTCGTTAATCTCCTTTTTCTCGAAAACACTTTGGTGGGGATTTTCTAAACGTGATAAGTGATCAGCAGCAAGGTTCTCAGCTCCCTTTTTATCGCGAATTTCAACTTTGAATTCTTGAAGGAGGAGAACCCACCGCATCAAGCGTGGCTTAGCGTCTTGCTTTGCCATAAGGTACTTAAGAGCCGAATGATCCGTATACACTATGCATTTCTTCAAAAGCAAATAAGATCGAAACTTTTCAAAAGCGTAAATGACGGCTAACATTTCTTTCTCAGTAGTCGTATAATGGTATTGAGCGTCGGTCATAGTTTTACTAGCATAGTGTATCGGCTGAAAATGTTTGGACTTGCGTTGCCCCAGGACTGCACCAATGGCATAATCGCTGGCATCGCACATTAGCTCGAAGGGCAAGTCCCAGTCGGGGGCAATTAAGACGGGAGCCTCCGTTAACTTCTTTTTAAGAACATTAAATGCTTCGATGCATTCATTTGAGAAGATAAACAGAGCATCTTTTTCAAGTAAGTGGGTCAGAGGCCGGGCTATCTTAGAAAAGTCTTGAATGAAACGTCGGTAAAAGCCGGCATGACCGAGAAAACTTCTAATTCCTTTTACAGTGGTGGGATGAGGTAATTTTGCAATAACATCGACTTTAGCTCTATCGACCTCAATCCCGGATTTTGATATCTTATGGCCGAGGACAATGCCCTCTTTGACCATGAAATGGCATTTCTCCCAATTTAGAACCAAGTTGGTGTCTTCACACCGTTTCAGCATATTTTCTAAATGGGAGAGGCACGAAGTGAAAGAATCTCCATAAACTGAGAAATCATCCATGAAAACTTCCATGGTTTTCTCGATCATATCCGAGAATATCGACATCATACACCTTTGGAACGTGCCTGGAGCATTGCATAAGCCAAAAGGCATACGACGATAGGCAAACGTTCCATAAGGGCAAGTAAAGGTAGTCTTTTCCTGGTCCGGAGGGTCAATTGGTATTTGAAAATAGCCGGAAAATCCATCAAGAAAACAATAGAACTCATTTCCCGCTAGGCGTTCTAGCATTTGATCCATAAATGGAAGTGGGAAATGGTCCTTTTGAGTCGCATCATTCAATTTACGATAATCAATACAAACTCTCCATCCGGTAACAAGACGTGTCGGAATCAATTCATTATCTTCATTAGTTACGACGGTCATTCCACCTTTCTTCGGTACGCAGTGGACCGGGCTAACCCAAGAGCTATCCGAGATTGGATAAATCATTCCGGCATCGAGGAGTTTGATAACTTCCTTTTTGATAACCTCATGAATTTTTGGGTTAACCCGTTGTTGTTGTTGAACGGACGGCTTGTAATTATCTTCAAGTAAGATCTTATGCGTGTAAAAACGAGGGTCGATACCCTTAATATCAGAAATTTGCCAAGCGATGGCACTCTTATGCTTCTTGAGCACATCTAAGAGACGTTTCTTCTCCTCATCTTTAAGTTCCTTTGAAATGATGACGGGAAGTTTATCGGTTCCTTCCAAGAATGCGTATTCGAGATGAGGAGGTAAATCCTTGAGCTCGGGCTCCGGAGGATTCTCAGTAGACGGCTTAACTTCTTTAACGTCGGCCATTTTAAGGTCCAGCGGAGGGAGGGACGGGTTGGGATCTTCATTTAACAATTTCTCAATCAAAAGAACATCTCCCTCCGGATCACAATCGGAATGATCAATTTCCGGTGAAATCGAATCATTAGCAAGAAAGGCCTCGATCTCTTCCAAGATGAAATCACTTCCCTCAAACGGAGTAAGGGAAGGAGAAGGATCGGAAATTATCGGTTCAGAAGAATGAGTGGGATTGCCACTCGAAGCATGTTCGGTAAAACCAAGTAACTCTTGAGCGTACTCCTCCGTTACTTCGTCGATAACGTCAATTCGGTTAACGGAATATTTGTCAAACTCGGAGGAGTACCTCGCGGTTTGATCCAAGTTAAAAGTTACAGCTTCAGTACCAACGCGTAAGGTAATTTCTTCATCGAAAACATCAATCAAAGCACGGCCAGTCCTTAGGAAACCTCTCCCGAGAATGAGAGGTACCCGCGGATCAGCATCAAAATCAACAACGACAAAATCGGCAGGGAAATGGAATTTTCCCACATTAACAAAGACATCCTCGGCTATTCCCATCGGGCGGGAAGTAGATCGGTCGGCAAGCTCGAGGGTCATGCAAGTTGGAGTTAAATCGGGTAAAGACAACTTCTTCCATATAGATAACGGCATTAGGTTAATGCTAGCGCCAAGATCGGCCAAGGCGAAGCATTGAACCATCCCAGGGAAATTACACGGAATGAGAAATCGACCGGGGTCTTCGAGCTTTTTGGGAAGCTTTTTGAGGATAACCGCCGAGCAATTCTCATTCATCTGGGTTCGAGATTTTTCAAACAATTTCTCTTTGTTATTCAAAAGACCTTTTAGCATAGAAGCAAATTTAGGCATCAAAAGTATAGCATCCGCGAGAGTTATGTCAAAATGTAGCTCTTGAAAAACTTGGTAAAACTTTTCCATCTGAATTTTATCTCTCTCACGGTGATTTTGTTCGTTTAAGCGTGACGGATAAGGTAATTTTGTTTTGACGGGTGTTTCTTTCTCAGATTCGTAAACAACTTTATCTTTTCCTTTGGACGTTGGGACCACCGGAGGTTGGATGTTCTCGGTCCTTCCATTATTACTAGGAATTTCCGTATCCGTTGTTGCCTCGGTTTCACGGACGACTACCTTGGGAGACGAAGAAGAAGAAGGGGTAGTCGGAGCCGTTGGTCCATCGATTACAATACCACTCCTAGTCGTGATCGCCTTAGCATCGCCCCTCGGGTTAGCGATCGTGTTGCTTGGAAGAGTACCCGAGCCCGAGGGTCGATCATTTAGAGACTTCTTCAATTCGGCCATTTGATTGATTAACATTTTATTCATTTCCTCTTGACTTTTCATAAACAGCTTAAGTAATTCATCCGAAGAAGACTGATTCACAACTGGATTTTGAACATTTTGACCATGATTGTTATTATTGAAACCTTGATTCTGAAAATTTTGATTTCCATGATTATAATTCCCATTATTAGCATTTTGAAAATTTCCATGAAAATTCCCTTGATTCGGGCCTTGATTATAATTTCCCCGATTTTGATTTTGAAAACCATGATTTTGATTCTGAAAACCATTGTTCATCCGATTTTGATTAGCATTGTGATTGAATTGATGATTTCGGTTTTGCACATTTTGATTAACTTGATTAACCGGATTGACTTGATTTGGTTGATTGAAACCGGGTGGTCCAACATAATGGTTCGAACGGTAGCTAAGAAGATTTCGGTCACCTTGTGGTTGGTATCCGTTACCGCCCATATTGTAGGTTCCCGAAGTAGCATACACATTCTCGTGAGTGTAGCCACCGGTGGCTGGGTACTCAAAATACGAATGAGGACCACCACAAGTCTCACAAACATTGTTGACCATATTAACTTGATGGTTTTTGACTTGATTTTGATTCTGAGACGTTTGGTGCATTCGTAAAACAACAGTCGACAAATCATCGAGTTTCTTAGTAATTGCGGCTATTTCAGAATTAGACGTAGAAGAATTTTGAGCAACGGTTGTTCTTGATTCATTCCTCTCGGCAGAGGAATCCCAGTAATTGTAATGAGCGGTCATATTCTCAATTAGTTCGTAGCAATCTTCAGGACGTCGTTTCATAAAAGTTCCACCCGCAGCTGCATTGATCGTGTCTCGATGTCGCAAAGTCAAACCATTGTAAAACGTATCAATTATCGTAACAAGAAGCATGTTATGGTTTGGACACCGATCAATAGCAAGCTTATAGCGTTCCCAAGCTTCGAATAAAGATTCGTTGGGAAGCTGACGGAAATTGCTAATATCGTTTCGAAGTTTCGTCACCATCGATGGTGGAAAATATTTCGCCAAGAACTTCGATACCATTTCTTCGAAGGTATGAATCGAGTTCTTGGGAAGACGATCAAATCAAGCGGTAGCATGATGCGTCAAAGAATAGGGGAAGAGAGAAAGACGAAGGGCGTCATCGGAGACCCCATGTTGTTTCATACTTTGGGTGACGGTTAAAAATTTGTCGAGATGCTTGTTAGCATCGTCACCCGATAATCCGTGAAATTGGCATGAATTCTGGACTTGTTGAATCATGTGGTGCTTAAGTCCAAAATCCGTAGCCTCAATATTGAGAGGGGCAATCGGACCGCCTCTACCGTGCATTGTCGGTTGACACAGCTCCTCCATCGTTCGGAGATCGGGAGCTGGTGCATTTTGAACAACACCCACCAGAGGGTGTTGATTGTTGTGGTTATTTTGTTCCATTTCCGTAATGTTAGGGAAACGAACTTTGTGTGTGTGACGTATCAAACTCTCGGGGTTCGATAATGGAGAAATAAGACGTTTAGAAGATGAACGGGTGTTCATACACCACAAAAACTCAAATTTTGAAAAATAAAAGGAAAATCAAATTTGAAAAGGAAAATCTTTTTGTATTTTTGTTTTTATAAAGCAAAATTCAAAAACTTAAACTTTTGTTTTTCTTTTTCAAACGTTACGTTAATTGTAAAACGTTTCCCTTAATCTACTCGCGACGGAACGGGAGAGAAGAATGGATCTCTCTTCAGCTTGCAATTTAATGTCAAAGCTTCCGTATTTTCCGCTTATTCGGTTGTAGAATTAAAGTAATCCGTCTAGCAATTAATTTCACGCGTAGTTATATTGGGAGACTTATTTGGTTTACAACGCCCTTCCTTTCGGTCGAGTCGAGGCTGTAACTTTATTATTTTTTTTGGTGTTTTTGAAAACACTTTAGGAAAAGTGTTTTTGATTTTTCAATTTTTATAGTTTTTATAGAAAATATATACAAGGAAGGTTTCAAAACACAATTTCGAAAAACGAAAACGAAAAATTCACTTCAACCTTCCCCGGCAGCGGCGCCAAAAATTGATTCGTGAAAATCAAGCTATCAATATTATAGTATAGATATAAACTCAAGAGATCCGCAAAGAAATATGGATAACCCGAGGTCGTAGTCCGTGTGAAGGATGAATGGAATTTCGAAATCCCGGTTCGTGAAACGTGTCGTGAAAGTGGTAAAAAGTGATGTGAATGAGATTACACTAATGAAATAGTAAATGAAGCACAAATAATCAACTAAACACGTAAATCAAGTAAGGCAACTAGAAACGTAACGTAGAATCGAAAACGTAAGCTAAAACGGAAAATAAACGTTAACGAACGAAATAAAACGCGACTTTTAAGCTACGCTACTCCTACGGACTTGGAAATAATTTTCAAAAATTAAAAATGATAAAAGAAAATTTTGAGAAAAAGAAAAATATTTTTTTGACTTTTTAATTATTTTTTATAAATTAAAAACTATTTAACTAATTAAAAATTAATAGAAAATGGAATTTAAGTGAGAAAAACGAAAATTAAATTTTGAAAATTATAAAATAACTAAAAAGTAATTTTAAAGCTGAAAACTAATTTTTTTTGCTTTTTATGTAATTTTTGGGAAATAAAAACTATTAAATCTAATTAAAAACTATTTAAAATTCAAATAAAATTGAAAATAAATGGGAAAAATGCCAAATTAATTTCTAAAATTCTAAAATAAATGAAAATAAATTTTAAAAATATTTTTGGATTTTTCTTGGGTTTTTTTGATTTTTTTTTTGGAATTTTCAGTAATTAAAAAGTAATTAAAAATGATTAAAATTGAAAATAAAATAAGAAAAATAGTAAATGGACTTAGAAAAATTTGAAAAAATTACAGAAATTCTAAAATATTAAAATGAACTTGAGAAAAAATTTTGAAAGAAAAATAAGCAAGGAAAGTGCTGAAAAGCTGAAAACTGCTTATTGGCAAGTGCTTATTAATAAGCACTTCGACCAAATCTTAACCAAACTTTGACCAACTGATTGTAGGACTTAAATGAGCACAAATAAACAGAACTAAGGCCAATGATTACTCAGAAACACAGATTATGATGCAACCAGGCTCAATAAGCACTTAATAAAATAAGCAGTTAGTAAACGGCAAAAGCAAAAGGCTCACAAATGATATTAGCTACTGAAAATCACAAAGTGACTAATATGAACCATCAAACTCAGATTAGAACAACTGAAATCCTCTAGCAACCCTATTACTTTGAAAACAGAAACTAGTGCAACCTACTCAACTAATAAGCAAATAAGATAGAGCAAATAAGCTTAGATACACAAACTTGTGGGTTCAACTTACTAAATGACCACCAGAGATCACAAAACAATCAAAAGAGAGAGTTTCTAATCCAATTTACCAACCTAAAAACATCCAAGAAATATTGTTGAGAACTGAGGTGCAGGGCAATTCAGGTTCAGATAACCAACTTCAATAAGCTTTTTTAATGAGCAAATGCTTTTCAAATCTCAAATCTCTTTTTGATACTTGTAAAACACCTATCAATATTCACAAAACAACTTTCCAAATTGATTTTGCAAACAAAATGATTGTTGTGCACTTCCTTGAAGGTCTGATCAAAACAGAAAAACAATAACTATTTTGACTTTTTGATTTGGTTGAGACTTTGACTAAAATGAATTTTAAACGCTGAGATCTCACTGAAAATATGATATCAACCTAGTGTATAAGTAAAATAAGTTGAATCACAAACTTATGCAATAACTTGAATGATTATGCAAACTATATTAACCTACTGATGTGCAAAATGAAGAAACAAAATATGATATTGACTTATAGCTATGATCCAACTGATTTGATGCTAAAACCTAGTTGACTATACTTAAAATAAATTGTTTATGCAGATACTGAGTGAAAAAAGCTTAGGAACAAACAGAAAACTAGTAATCCAAACACCACTATTGAGTGACAGTCAAAGCTTAATACTACTCACAATTAATCCAACTCAGTCCAAACCTCCAATATCAATACCAAATATGATTAGTGATGCTTAAATGAATCCAAACCACATATCTCTGATGCAATTAGAAACACAAAAACACAGATCCACTAATATGCAAACCAAACCTCAACTTAAGTGTAAACAATACTCCAATAATTAACACTAATGCTATGATGAATCAAAAACACAGATCTCAGATGTTCAAACAAATAGATCCACAAATGAGATGTAACAGTAACACTTGCTTAACTCAATCCAAAACAACCTCAGATCCAACAGTTCTAATGCAGTTAAGGCTCAAATCAAACTAAGATGCACATAAACAATTATCATCAACCAACACAGATTCTCAACTAAGTTTAATGAAACAGTGATCTCAAGTATGCAAATAACTAAAATCAAAGATAAACTACTAACAGTAAGCAAAAAATGATAATTAAATTTGAAAAATTAAATGGAAACTCACAATTCAAATCCCCCTCAGCTCAAATAGAGGGGGTTCACTTAGCTTGCCTGTCTTTTGACAGGCCAATGAGCTCCTTATTGGCTGCCTCAACTCCAAATAAGCTCAAGCTTTTGAAATAAGCTAACAGTTGACCACTAGTTGACTTACTTGTAGCTTTGAGAGATATGAGTATTTGGTGCCAAACAAAGCTCCACAAAAGCTATTTTAAGCTTATATGAAACTGAATAAACAAATTAAAAGCTTATTGAAGCTTTTGTAATTAAGTATTTTGTATATTATATATATATATATATATATATATATATATATATATATATATATATATATATATATATATATATATATATATATATATATATATATATATTATTTTTTTTTACTTCAAACAACAGTTAGTAAATAAACTGAAAAGTAATACTAAATTTAAAAAGCAATAATAGAAGAGAAACAATAAGCTGAAAACAGGTAATAAACAATAAGCAGTAAATAAGAGAAATAAGAATTGAGACAAGTAATATAAAACTGAAATAAGCTTTTCATTAATAAAAGAAATTCATTACAATTTAAAACGACAGCATAACAATACATAAAAAAAGGCACACCTAAATGACTAGAGGAAGGGGGTATTTATAGCTGAGGTTGAGCCTGCTAGGGTTAAGGAGCCTTCTGGAAATGTGTATCTTTGGTGTAATATCGTCCCTTGATCTCTCCTTGGTCCCCAATCCATTCCTTTTAGCCGTTAGATTAATTGTTGTGATGTGATGTATCCTCGTGATGGCTCCTCATTGGTCCACGTGCCCTCTCAGACATTCCCTGACGCTTCTGACCCTTCTAGAAGACCCAATGATTGGGTAATTATTAATAACACGGGGTAATTTTGGGTAAAGGGTGGATTAGGGTTCTTAGAGGAACAGTGAATTCTGGGGTTGGTAAATTATTTGGGGGGCGGGAGTGGATTTGGTGTTTTTATTATTTATTTTGGGGACTCGTTGACCGGGTTTGTTTGTTTGACCGAGGCTAAGATGGTGGGCTGGGTAGGATTATTAGGGGTATTGGGCTTTTGTGTAATACGGGCTTTGGGGTTTTAGTGGATCCGGTTGTTATTGTAAGGTTTAATCAAACAAGGACCAATATTGTACAAACTCAAAGCTTAGGGACCAGAACTGTATTTTATCCAAAGTACTTCCCAAGGATAATTCTTGCCATTCTCACATAGTTGAGGGTTGACTTTGACCATTCTTTGAATATTATTCCAAGGGACCATTTGTGTAATTCTCTGAAACTGCAAGGACTAAATTTGCCAATTCTCAAACTTTGACCAGGGACCAAATATGTAACTTTGACGAATCTTTGAGGTTGACTTTGACTTTTTGAGCTTGGACTTTGACCATTTGACTTCCCCGGCTCCGGCTTTTGACACTTTTCATTCTCGTGCTCGTTTTTGTCGGTTTTTTTCTTTGTTTTCGTTCATTTTTTCTCTTATCCGTACCTGCACATACACAAATACAAAAACATGCATTCTCTTGGCATTTTTGGTTAGTATTTGGTATTTTTGGTCTGAAATAAAGCCTAAAAAGGATGAGTGATTAAGCACTCGTCAAATTCCATCATTTTGAAGTAGTGCCTTTTTCCTAGCCTTTTCTAGATCATAGTTCTTGTACATGTCATATTTGCCATAAAACTCTTTACTTTTAATGCTCGTTTTAGACATTGTTTTCGAACTAATCCTAGATGAACCAGGTATAATCACGTGTTGAGATTTAGCAGACACAGATGCATTTTCCTTAGGCCAAGAATGTGGAGTGACTGGTTTTGTCAAATTGTTTTTCTCAACAACCTGGGAGGAAAACCGAGATTTTGAAAATTTAGGTTGTTCAGATTTAAATGCAGCAGGTTGTCTAACCATTGATTGTTTTCTATTTGTTTGAGAAGGCTGTTTCCCCAAGATTGACGGTTTTGCAAACTTAGTATCCACACTCTGGCCAGTCAGTCTTCTTAATTTGTTTTGTAATGCAGCATGTGCAAACACCTTTTCTTGAATTTGACCTTTTAAAAGCTCATTTTCTTTAACTAATGTGTCCACACGTTTTCTTTGTTCATTCAAAAATTGACCATTGTTGCCCGAATTTATAGCTTCGTTTTGCATTTGAAGTTCAAGTGAGATGCAATGTGCCTCTAGTTTTGAAAAATCTTTATGACACTGGGCAATGGTCTTTTTGAGAAGAAGGTTTTCAAACTCAAGAGTTTGGTATGATGTTTCAGTAATTGGATTATCAGGTAAGGACTCAGACTCAGAATGTATTACTAGACATTGAACAACATCCTGGTCAACCTCTCCTTCATTACTGAAGTTAGGTTGCTCAGATTGTTGTTTCTCATATGCAGGCATAATATGATCAACAGTAGATTGTACCTCAACCATTTGCTCTTTGTCAAAGTTCGGTTCTTTGTCATAGATGGGTATGAAATCTTCCTCATCCATCTGTCCTTTGTCAAGGTTGGGCTCTGAGTCATAGAAGGGTATGATCTCTGCACAATCTGCATCTTTATCATTCCCCAATCTGCTGTTGTCATCCTGCACTTCTGATTCTGTCCCTTTGCTTTCCATGACAACCACATTAGCTTTTAATGAATCATCTTTATGAACTTGCTCTTCTTGAATCTGCAACTTCTGTTCTTTGATAGCACTCAGATGAAGTGATCTTTCATTAAGCATAAATTCTAAGCGGTTTAGGCGTGAAACAAGTTGATCTCTAAAATCTTCAACCTCCATACTTGTGATGTTCTCTCTCCATACATTGCTTTCATATTTATAGTGTATGAGAGCTTTAAAATGCAATGCCATGAACACTTTGAACTAAGCCTTGAGCGCTCTAAATCCTGCCATGCAATCGCTTCCCTGTTTAATTTGTTTTTCAATTTGAACAATGTTTTCTCGGAGTTTCCTTTGGAAGGTTAGACGATCCGTTCCAGTTCCGAAAAATGCATTAAAGGTACCCCCCCCCCCCCCCCCCGTAGGAAACCATGCATCTGAGAGAATCTTGCATTGAGTCTTAACTGATTCAAAATGAGCTAAGCAATTTTCTGTAGAATTGATGGCTCTTTTCTCAGCTTCAGTCTTCTTTCTCTCAAATGGGTCTTTAGAGTCATCAGAAGCATTTGTGTCGTATACTGGTTTAGTATCATCCATGACACCCAAATTATCTTCCAATGTTTTAACCTCATTGCCTACATTAACTACATTTGCAGTATTCTCACCATTCCCAACCATCCTTTGAGTAATACTTCCTTGTATCACAACTCTTTCACCTTGCTTGACAGCCCGATTTCGGGAATTTCGGGAATTTGATAAAGCCTGACTCGTAAATTGTATGAAGTCTGAGATGATGGAGTTGTGACTTCGTTCATGTATTTGAGACCTTGATTGATACATTTTCTCTCTGTTTAATCTCACAACTGGATCTACAGAATTATCAGACTCATATTCTGAGCCAGTATTATCCATGTGAAATTCCTGCATGTTTGCCATTAACATCACATCTGCTGTATCGGCTTCCAAATCTGCTGTATTGGATTCCAAATCTGCATATTCATCATCAGATGGAATATCTCCCATGACACTTTGCAAAACTGTATTGAGATTACCCCCTTCAACTTCCATTTGACTAAGTGTGGCATTGTATTCAACATTATTGTCAAAGACTGGAGTTGAATCATAATCCTGAGCTTCCTCATCTGCAATATTTTCTGTATATGCCAAGAATGCCATGCTTGGTTCGATAAGATCTTCTTCATCATCAGTATCTTTCATTGTGTTTAAGCATTCAGAAGTTGAAGTTATATCGCCATTGCCTTTCTTAGAAGATACTTGACTAAGCTTCACTAGATTTTGCAGAAGAGATTGCACATTATTATGTAGTGTTGCAGGATGGTACTGTGGAATGAAGAAAGGCTCAGGTGCATTCGGAGGATTGAAGAAGAGACCATTTGGAGTGTAAATTAAGGATCCATGGTCAACAGCTGGAGATGGTGGAGCAGGGAGAATGGTCTTCAGAGGATTCATGCTTAAACAGGATTCAAGAATTTGCTTCATTCTGATGTGATGAAGTTCTTCTGTACGATGCATAGCTTCAAGATATTTCCACATTTCATAAGCACTGGCTTGAAAGTCCATATTCATGTAAATTGAATTGGGAAGGGCTAATGTCATGAACCATGCAGCCTGATGGTCAGCATCGTACTGAGCAAGTTCAGTAGCATTCAAATCTTCATCAATTTGTAGTCTGATAATCCCTGTTGAGTCAGCAAGAAATATCATTTTGTATGGACCATCTTGAATGGATTTAAGCATGAGATCTGCAGCAGGACGATCTGTGAGCCATTGTAGAAATCTCCGTTTCCAAACAGTATACGTTCCTAGTAGCAACATCGGAGGCCTTGATTCATTGCCAAAGAGCAGAACATGGCGAATGAGAGAGCTGTAACTTTGTTGTTGATGATACTGTTGCTGATGAGAATATTGGTGAGGAAGGTAGTTGGAAGAAGGTCCTGTTGCTGATGACTGTTGCTGAGGAAGGTAGTTGGAAGAAGGTGATTGAGACGTTGTAGATGACATTGCTCTCCCCCTTGATTGTTGTGATGTAATCAAAATAATCAAGCAAAATGTCACACGCAAGGTCGAAATAGTGAATTTAGATTTTCCCTCCAAAAAATATTTGAAAAATTTTTCTTTCCCAAAATTTGAAAATCACTATGAAATGCAATAATAAAGTTGCAAGAAAAATTTGAGTTTCAAAAATTTTGCCGCCAAATTTCACCGAAAAAATTTGAATTTTGGCCTAAAAATTTGAATTTTGGGCCAAAATTTTCAATGTTATACCAAAATTAAAATTTCGCGTAAAAATTGAACGTTTAGTCTCTGGTAAAAATTAAATTTTTTTTTTTTTTTTTTTTTGAAAATAAGAAGAGAAAGATAAGGAAAAACTTAGGTAAGTGATTATGTTAAAACTTGGATCGATAAAGATAAATAAAGGTTGTAATTAGATTTGAAAAAACTTGATATCAAACTCGGTATGTTAAGATGTTGTTTCAAACTCGGTATGTTAAGATGTTGTTTTCAAACTCGGTATGTTCAAGTTGGTTTCAAACTCGGTATCTTCAAGTTGGTTTCAAACTCGATAAGTTCAAGTTGGTTTCAAACTCGGTATCTTCAAGTTGGTTTCAAACTCGATAAGTTTAATCAAGATTCCTAACTCGGTAGATAGACTTGAGTTGGGCAGAGTTTCCCCTTAGTTAAAGTCACAATACACCTAACTCGATAAACGATTAGGGAATGAAGGCTAACTCGCCAAAATCTCAAACTCGATAAGTAAATTAACACCTAACTCGAAAGAATGGAACACTTAACTCGATAGAACTTAGTATTCACCTAACTCGATAAGTGAAATGAACACCTAACTCGAAAAAATGGAACACTTAACTCGATAGAACTTAGTATTCACCTAACTCGATAAGTGAAATGAACACCTAACTCGAAAAAATGGATCACTTAACTCGATAGAACTTAGTAATCACCCCTAACTCGATAGAACTTAGTATTCCCCTAACTCGATAAGTGAAATCAACACCTAACTCGCTAAGAATTAAATCCTAACTCGAAAAACTAGGCGATGAACAGTACCATTTTTTCCCAAATACACAACAAAACCAAGTTTTTACTACCAAATCAAACCTAAATCAACCTATATTATCCCTTGGTGAATGATACCACTTGTTAGGTCATGATTTTATAACATAATCACTAAGAGATCTAGAGAGAGAAAGAGAGTAGAGAGAGAGAGTGGAAGGAACTCTTAAGAATGGAATGAAAGAAAAATAAAATTACCAAGAGAACCAACCCCTCTCAAAGGAGAGGTTACATAGTATTTATAGGTGAGGACTAGGGCAACACTCCCTTCCTCCCTATCTTGAAAATGAAATGGGCTTAAGGCCCATGGGCTTGCTACATAAGCCTTAAGTTATAATAAACATATAAGCCTTAGCAACCTATTACAAGTAAATGACCGAGACTTGATAAATAGTAAAACTACGTTCCCAACAAGCAAAAATGTCAATAGTACATAAAAAAGCCCAAAAAATAAAAGTTCAGTACATCAAAAAGCCATTTTTTTTGTTCGCTACACGAAAGTAATTTTTTGTGACAAGTATGGTACATTATTAAATATTTTTCCCAAAAAAAAACTGAGGCTTAGTTCTTGTGTGAGATAATTGTGTGAAAGTAGGTATGCTATATATTGTAAATAACGAAATTTTCTTTTGGGTAAAAGGTTTTTCTAGTAAATTTATTACTCCAAAAACAATTAACCACAACGAATATGGGTGATTTCCATATCTTAACCCAAAACTAGGTAAAAACAAACACACTAACTGTGCTTCAAATCTAAACTATCATAAGAATGACATGTCACACTTATGAGACCTACTACAAATGCTATCTAAGTTGACCCCTAAGACTAATATCATAGGCATCAACGAACTTCATTTGAGCATTAGCCAAACCATGATTAACATAATCATCATCATCATACGGGTTTTCATCATAAGTTTCCTTCCATTGTTCATACAAGCTTTTATTTCTTATTTCACTACCACTTTTAGAAGCTTTGTTGACCTTAGAGCTCGTATAAGCTATAAAACTGGCAGTTTCGTTGCTAGAAAGTGTTAATTTACAAAGGTTTAGCGGCTTCCCATCATCACCCACTATCACAAGCTTCCATCAAGTATATTGTGAAAAACTAGAAGGGGGATTGAATAGTTTACTGCTTTTTAACTTATTAATCTTTGAAAAGCTTTTCGTGTAATCAACAGTTATAACTAATTAACAATAATTAATATGCAAGTATAAAGAAAGAAACGACCAGACCACAACACGATTGTTTATCGTGGTTCGGCTACAAGGACTCTTTTTCCTTGCCCTACTCCACACCTCGAGTTTCCAACTCGAGAGTTTCAAGCACTAGTCAACAAGCTCCTTTCACCGGTGGAGAAACCTTTACAATCGTCGCTTACACTTTATCCAGTACAAAGCTAGATACCGGGTCCTAGTTCAAGGTAGAACCTTCCTAACGTCGCCTATCCACTATTTCCGACACTAAGCTAGATGTCGAGTTCTTTTACAAAGGTACAACCACTCCTTGACACTATAGTATTTTGAGGACTAAAATACTAACCGAGCACTTCTTAACAAAATACAAATGATGTATAAACTTTCAAGAGTTTACACTATAGAAGTCTAACAAGTCTTGCAACGTTGAGTTGAAACTTGTCACTTCTCGGATGGACTTGTGAACTTTGTTTCTACGCAAGAGAATTACACAAGTGAGTTGCTACTGAGTTAGATAAGATGAACAAGTATTTGTATGCAAAGTATGACTAAAAGTGATAAGAGATTTCTTGCAAATGGCTTGGTATTTATAGCCAACCAAACCAGCAGACTGGCGAATCCGGCGAAACCAAAACAAGGGTTCCGCCAGGTCTGACAGTCAAAAACTCCAAGAAATCTTTCCATATCTAGCAATGTCACATCAAGTTTATATAAGTCAACACACAATGGATTGAGTAGAAAACAATTCAAATGTGTAAGAGATCTTTATAGAAAGTCAACTACTAGATTTAGTAAGCTTTCCATAAATGCACATGATGTAAGTTATGATGTCATATTATGTTTTCTATATTAAGTAATATAACAAAGTTATGCTTAATATGAAATGTAAAGTCTAATTACACTAAGACTATAACTAAAATGATGTTTTACTAAAAACTAAAGTTTACACTTTGTCGTTAACAAAACTTAGCAAAGATCGTAAAATATAAATAACGTTTTTAGACGATATTTGTATTAACACATATGACTTTCTAGTTCATTAATCCTTGCAACCAAGGGTATAGTACTTGGACTACCAGATGCCATAAAACTAGTAGTTTCATTGCATACCTCTTCCACTTCACCATCACTATCATCATTAACCAAATCATTAACCTCATTTCCTTCACTAGCTTTCTCAATACAATCGTCATCCAAATTACATAGAACACCAAACACATTATAAGTATTTACCACTTTAGCACGCTTTTTTAGTTGTCTAGACGTAGAAGTCTCGTTTGTGTTATCTTTTGAAGTACAAGTCTTGGTATTCTTTGGTGCAACCGGCCTATATTCAAACTTGTTCATTGGAACACCATTAAACTTCTTTGGATTAACTCCTTTCCGCTTCACAACCATAAACCCATCATTAGAAAATGTTCTTTGTAAATAACGAAATCGTCGTGTTTAAATTATGCTTTACACTATAGCATTGTAAGATAACAAAGATGTTGTGTTTGAAAAGAGTTTGAAATTTTAGTTAAAAGATGTTTTTTTTGCTCTGGATCCATTGGCGAAAGTTCATTATAGTTTTATTTTAAGGAATATTTTTGAATGAAAGTATGAGTGAAGTTCAATTCCGAAAGATTGCCATTGGTGTTGATCAAATACACGCTTAAATTTTCTACCGCCCGATGTAATATATAAACACTCTAAATAGTGAATATACATCGCCATAAGACTGTCTCTATCGTAAGAGTATCTACAAATGAATTATGGTGACCGGTGAGCATGCGATGGATATGCATCGCTTCACCATTACGATGTGACAGTTGTTGGTGGAAACAATAATTATTATGGATAAAAAAGTAAAAAAATGGTGAAAAAGTATGCTAAGATGAGGCCGAGTTATCACCATTTGTCTTTGACTTATTCATTACATTTAACTTGTAACAATCACTCAGTCTCTCACATTTAATTATATTCCACTTTATTTTACATTTAGATAGACATAAAACACATAACACGCACAAAATTACTTTTGAACAAAATAAGCCTCTTTTATGGCCTTAACGTTTTCTGGCTGGGTTGCTCTTCTACTAAGAGTGCAAACGTGTCAAGCTTTTTCCGAGTAACTCGAGCACAGACTCGACTCAAGCTCGTTCGAGTCGAGCTTTATATTTTGAAGCTCGATAAGCTTGCGAGGGTGACGAGCCAATTATTTTGAAACTAGAATTCGACTCGAAAATTTATTCAAGTAGCTCGAACTCAAGTTCAACTATTTTAAATCGAGTAGACTTCAATTAATTTACGAATCGATCTCAAATAGCTTCGTGATAGGTTCATCGTACCATCAAACCGCGCCCGACTCGAGAGTCATGCCAAAGTTCCACACTCTACACACATGCCTTCGTTTTAGGATTCGGTACTCGGAAGTACACCTCTCTCTCTCTCTCCTCTTTGATTCCCTATATCTTCCTTGAAATAATGAGTTAATTCAATTGAATATCAAATGTATGCGAAAATTCAATTGATTTAATCTCCAGTGTTTTTCTGATCACTTAATTGAATCATATACTAATTTGACGATGAATGCTCCAACAATAAGACCACCTCATTTCATTATTAACCCTAACAACAACATCACCTTCGATCAACTGGTATATACATATCCTCTGCATTTTTCTTCTATTTTTATTATTTTAGGGATCATTAAAATTAGGGACATTTTTTGTTGGTGTTTGAGTTTATTAACTTTAGCTTATGGCTTTTTTAAGTCAATAAAAGCTCAAGTTGATTAACTCACTCTCCAATATTCATTAAGCTTATAAGCCAGAATATAAGGTAGATTTAACACCTCCTATGTACATTGGGTTTTGACATTGCATAGGCTTATAAGCTGTTTTCGGAAATAAATAAATGTACAATAGTTTTTAAGATGTGTTGTGAGAATGTACATTTGTGTTTTACTAAGGGGATGTCGAATATTGGAGGGTGTTTGGTTTAACTTTAAACTGGGCTTGTGGGGTTAATGAACTTTTTAGAAGCTTATAAGCTCACATTTGTCGGCGTATGAGTTGATTAACTTTAGCTTATGGCATATTGAAGTATATAAAAGTTCGGTTGATAAGCTCATATGCTAGCACAAGCCACAAAGAGCTTATGGGCTTTTATGATATTCAATAAGCCTATAAGCCAGAATATAAACTAAATCAAACACATCCTAAATACTTATTGTGCTAGTTAGTCTATTTTGCTGTTCATTATGTAATTCTAGGGGTTTCCTGTTACAGAAAATACCTTCAAAATTTAGCAAACATTTGGAAGGGAAAACATGTGGAATGGTTTCACTGATGGGTCCCAGTGGAAATACCTGGCATGCTGAATTGTCACAACAAAATGACGGTTTATATATCGTCGATGGGTGGGCGGTTTTTGTGAGAGATCACTTTCTACAAAAAGGAGACTCTTTAGTTTTCAAATACGATGGTAACTTGCATTTTACAGTACAAATCTTTGACCAAAGTTCTTGTGAGAAAGAAACTGCTTTTTCTGCCGACTGTCATCAAGATTTGAGCATTTTCGATCAGCATTTTGGTAAAAAGAGGGAACGAGAATATGCATCTTTGTTGACCAATATGGCTGGCTGTGTGCCAAAGAAAGCAAGAAGTTCACTAGCCCATGAAGCGACCAACATAGCTGAGACGCAACCAGGCCTACAAGAAACCATAAACGGACGATGTGTAGTGGCAGACTTATTGAATGACGGCAGTGGGTTGAAGAATTCTATCACTCATGCTTTGCCTTTATCGGGTAAAAATGATTACCATCTGTTTTGTGTCTGATTTAGTTTGATTATATACTTATATTATTTAACATCTAAGATAACATAAAGTACTAACAAGTTATATTACACCATGCTGTGGTGGATTTCCAAGTGAGATTTTAGTCATTAAGCCGGTTATCTGTTAGAGTTGCGTTATTACTGGTAATTAGTAGAGTAAGAATGGTTGCACTTCCTTTTTAATAATAGTATATCCATGATTAAAATAGTCAATATTATTATATTGATAGTTAGATAAATCTAGATGTAAGGTTTGTGAGTTGTGCTTTAGTATGCTCGGCATGACTAGTGATTTAAGGCTAAGTCACCTACCTCTAGCAACCGGGTCATCTTAATGGTGGCCTTTTGAAAGCATGCCAATTTTGTATTTATCGTCACTAAAGTGTGAGCGGTCTCAAGTTCGAAGTCTGGTCAGAAACCATGGTTACCAAAAACAATAAAGATCATTTGTATTAAACTGTATCACACATAGTTTGGGTTGTTTTCAAGTTTTTTTTTCCCTTTCTGATCTTGTTATTTGACTCATCTTGCAGTTGATTTTTTTTTTTTTTTTTTTTTTTTTTTTTTTTTTTTTCTCTTTACATCTATGAAATGACTCTACCTTAAGTTACTGCTGTGCTCTGTGATTATGCAGAGGTATGCCCCAATGAAGATGAGTCTGGCCGGATATCAGCTTCTGAAGCAGATAAGATAGCTCAATCATATTCTTCAAAATTTCCTCACTTTGCCAAAGTTATGAAAGGATTTAACGTGAGCGGTTCATATACTTTGGTGGGTAGCTCCTATATCTTTTTATGTCCCTTAGAGTGAAAATTGCATAAAAAGGCAAAAAATTTGGTCTGGTTTTAAAGAAAGTTCAATTAGGATAATCCCCAAGTTAACTTGTTAAGCACACCATGTTCGTGCCATGTCTAAAACAGGTCAACATGGTCAAAGTTTCTGGCACGCCAGCTGCCACATCATCATTTTGATTGGATAACTAGGTCAGATTGTTTTACCAGACCGTTTAATAGGTTTTGCCTTTGCTTGGGGGAAAACAATATTACTTACCCAAAACAGAAATCTGACCAAAGTTTGTTATCTTATCTACTGTATGTTGTTTTTTGAAAGTTTTAGATAATGAATTGTTATGCTGATCCTAACTTGCTATTCTTTTGTTGCAGAATGTTCCGTATCAGTTTGCTATGGCACACCTCCCCAACTGCAAAGTGAAGCTTGTGCTTCACAACTTAAAAGGAGAATCTTGGACTATTAATTCAGTTCCAACGACAAAAGTGCAAACTTCACATACTTTCTGTGGTGGATGGTTGAGTTTTGTTCGTGATAATATGATTAATGTGAGAGATGTCTGCATATTTGAACTTGTAGGAAAGTGTGAATTGCGTGTGAACATTCTTAGAGTTAGACAGGAACCACTAGACTATGAAAATAGTAATGTTAATGGGTCAAGTCATAAAATTTCTGGAAGGTTGACTAAAAAGGTCAAGGGATCTGATGATGGTTCTCAGTCTATTAACGGAAAATCAGGTATAACTGTAACTTGCATAATTCATTTAAATATTATTTATTTTATAACCACAATATGCTTTGAACCCTAAGAATTCAAATATTGATAGGAAAAGCAAAAGGCTTGCGAGTAAAAAGGGGTTCTTCTATGATGGGATGCATGTCAATAAAGTCAGAACCCGAGGAAAGAATAGCAGCTGAATCTTTCATTTCTAATTTTCCTTATTTTGTTAAAATAATGAAAAAGTTCAATGTCAGCGGATCATCCACTCTGGTAACTCTTATTCTTAAAAAAGTTTAATTAGTAGGGGGTGTTTGGCATTTCCTTTCGAAAGAGATCATGTGATATAAATAATTAGAATCAGATATCAGCTGCAGGATAAAGTGTTTTGATGTGCTTCTGCTGTTTGCATATTTAGCTGGAAGTTTTTGGTTATTTCAGAATCAACTTGTGAAATGACCCTTTAGATAAATCTGAACTTCCTTATAATTCAAAAAACTATAAAGTAAAAACTAATAAATCACTTTCAAAGTGCAATGCCAAATTCCCTATCAGTTATTCATATCATCAAGTCACTTTTTTACCTTAATGTTTCAATTTTCAAACGAACAGAAAGTTCCCTATCAGTTCTCTATGGAACACCTTCCTAGTTGCAAAACCAAGATACTACTTCACAATTTAAAAGGAGAATGCTGGACAGTAAATTCAGTTGCAACTATTAAAGTACAGACATTACATTCATTTTGTGGAGGGTGGATAGCGTTTGTTCGTGATAATGGCATCCAAATGGGAGATATCTGCATCTTTGAGCTTATTGGCAAATGTGAAATGCGTGTGCATGTATCACGGTTTGGAAAGAATGTCACTGACTTTGAATATCAAACTGGAAATGGATCTTCTAATGAATTAGCCAACGAGTCATGCTGATATTAGGGGCATCTTATTCTGGTGAGTACCATTCACATCCTTCTTTCTGTTATACATTGCATTCTATTCACTAGAGGTTGATTTGAGTTGTGTTTTATCAAGTAAAAGGGGACAAATGGGTTGAAAGATGCAGATTATTAATCCATCTCATTCTCTTAAAGCTCAAGATTCATTTGCATATCTAATGTATACATAGATTTGTTTGTAGGGAGCCTGTCAGAGAGCATTGTTCTACCCCAGGCCATAGATGGGTGACAACGGGGACATAAGTAAGTGTAACGAAGAAATCAATGTAGTGGTTCAAAAAGATGTGTTGATTAACTGGTCAATACCTTTCTGCTCATACCTCTCTTTTTATGTATACGTTATGTTTCCTAACATGAGCCTAGGCACCTTCATATCCTTTGTTTTTACATAAGGTCCCATTTACATGGTCAATACTTTCGTATCCTTCCTCCCTCGTGTACACGGGACCTTACAAAATATACAATTTTACCTGGTAAAAGTAAACTTTGATCCTAGTGGTAAAGATAAAGGAATAAGTTAAGTTACTAATTAACCACACATGAACCTAGGCACCTTCATCGCCAAGGAACTGTAACTGTGAGATTAAGAGCTCTACCTGCCAAAAAAGAAATATATAAAAACTGAATAACAGATCATTATGGTAATAATTTTACTTAGCTTTAGATTAAACATAAATTTGTACTTGGAAATTTGAGAATCATTTTCCAACTTCTGCTGTTCTTATTGTTTTGTGAACCTAAAGCCAAAGTAAAATTCCGCATAAAATATTTCTCTATGGGGTTTTCTGTAACCACACTGTTTTTTCAAAGAGTAAATTACATGGATGGTACTTGTTGTTTGTCAAAAGTAACAACCTTCGTCGCTCGAAGTCTGAAGTTGCACTGGCAGTCCCTAAGTTGGTAAACAAATAACACCACCGGTACTTTAGTTTAACTGGTGTTAAGTGAGTTCCGTTATTGTTTGCACGTTACCCCCTTTGGTTAAATATCGTTACATCGTTTATCCTTAGTAGTAACGGTTGTTTATAATTTAAAGTTTTCATATGTTTTTATCTGTTTTTACGCGTTTTCGTCCGTTTTTATACGTTTTCTTACCTTTTCGTTTGTTTTTATACATTTTTACCATTTTTATATATTTTCGTCCGTTTTTCTTACGTTTTTATATGTTTCATCCGTTTCCATACGTTTTCTTACATTTTTATCCGTTTTTATATGTTTTTGACCGTTTTTATACGTTTTCGTCCGTTTTTCTTACATTTTTATACGTTTTCGTACGTTTTCTTCCGTTTTTCTTAAGTTGTCATTTGTTTTTATACGTTTTCTTACGTTTTTATCCGTTTTCGTCCGTATTTATACGTTTTGACATTTTTTATACATTTTCGTCTGTTTTTCTTACGTTTTTTATCTGTTTTCGTCCGTTTTTATATGTTTTCATCCGTTTTCATACGTTTTTATCCGTTTTTATATGTTTTTGCCCTTTTTCTTACATTTTCATACATTTTTGTACGTTTTCCTACGTTTTTATCTGGGATAAAAGTGTTTAAAAACAGATAAAAACATAAGAAGACGCGTATAAAAATGGATGAAAACGTATAAAAACGTAAGAAAAATGGACAAAAATGTATAAAATAGACGAAAACATATAAAATGTATAAAAACGGATGAAAACGCATAAAAACGGATAAAATCGTAAGAAAATGGATAAAAATGTAAGAAAAACGGACGAAAATGTATCAAAACGGATGAAATGTATAAAAACGTATGACAACTTAAAAGAAAACATACGAAAACGTATAAAAACAGATAAAAACATGTGATAACTTAAGAAAAACAGACGAAAACGTATAATAGAGGTGGTAATTTGTGCCAAAAAAAAAAAAAAAAAAAAAAAAAAAAAAAAAAAAAAAAAAAAACGGGTTAAATAGGCAAATTTTTTAAAGATTTGAGTACATTTGGGCACCCTACTTTTTTTTTTTTTTAATGGGCATATATTGCCCATTTAGAAGTTAAATTGAAGAACTTATGGATATAGTATATCTAGTTACTTAAATTTAAATGAGGTGTTACGTTTGAAGAATTTTTTTTGTTATTTTAGGTCGTTTCTAAAGTGATTCGTATAACATGCGCCTGTTTGGCCCGCGCCTGTTTAGCCTGCGCCTGTTTAGCCCGCGCTTATTTAGCCCGCGCTTGTTTAGCCCGTGCCCGTTTAGCTCGTAGCTCGTGCCCGCCTGACCCGCCCATTTTGCCACCTCTACGTATAAAATGGTATGAAAACGGACGAAAACATATAAAAACGGACGGAAAACGGATAAAAACGTATAAAAACAAATGAAAATGGATAAAATGTATGAAAATGTAAGAAAATGGGTGAAAACGTATAAAAACAGAGGAAAACGTATAAAAACATAAGAAAAACGGACGAAAACGTATAAAAACGGATAAAAACGTTTGACAACTTAAGAGAAATGGACGAAAACGTATCAAAATGGATAAAAACGTACGAAAACGAATGAAAACATATAAAAACGGACGAAATCGGATAAAAACGTAAGAAAACGGACGAAAACGGATAAAACATGTAAAAACGTAAGAAAAACAGACGAAAACGTATAAAAACGGACGAAAACGGATAAAAACATAAGAAAACATATAAAAACGAACGAAAACGGATAAAAACATATGGAAACTTGAAATTATAAACAGTCGTATTATTAAGGATAAACGATGCAACGATATTTAAATAAAGGGGCTAATGTGTAAATTATAATAGAACTATTTAACACTAGTTAAACTAAAGGACCGGTGGTGTTATTTGTTTACCAACTTAGGGACTATCAGTGTAACTTCAAACTTCGAGGGACGAAGATTGTCACTTTTGACAAACCACAAGGACCATCCATGTAATTTACTCTTTTTCAAATATACGGAACTAGAGGTGAGCAAAACCGACCGACGACCGAAACTGACCACGACCGACACAAATCGAGCTATACTCGGGTCGGGACTGGTCGGTTTCGGCTCGATGCTCACCTGGAACTTTAATACTGAAGTTGAAAAACTTGATTTGGAGAGAAATGACGACAAAGTAATGGAAGCCAGTAATATAAAGTAGGGGTGTGCACGGTTCGGTTTGGGTCGGTTTTTGGCTAAAACCGAAACCGAACCGAAATGCTCGGTTTTTATAGAATCCAAAACCGAAGCTGTTCGGTTTTTGGCGGTTCGGTTTTTTCGGTTTATTATCGGTTTCGGTTCGGTTTTTCGGTTTTTTCGGTTTCTAACCGTTTATATTTGGGCATGGCAAAATTATACCAACAAACTTGTATTACATAGAAATTTGGTTATTCTTTTTTTTTTTTTTTTTTTTGTCAATCTAAGTAAAGTAGTAAATTAATAATGTTTATTGCATAATTTTATATTTACACACATATAGAGAAGACACACATGCAATTGAACATACACATAGTATGATCATCGTCATATATTTATTGATATATTCTCAAGTAAACATACGACACGACAAAAAACGCACATAAACATAAACCTTAAGATCAATATATTATAAATCTACCCAAAAAATGAATATGAATTTATAAATTTGATTTTTTAGTTATTTATTCATATTATATTAATTATATATTATTATATAATAAAATTGGTTTTTACGGTTCGGTTTTTGGATGAAAACCGAAACCGAACCGTATTTTTCGGTTTTTGAAAAATTAAAAACCGAACCATCGGTTTCTAGTTTCGGTCGGTTTTTTCGGTTCGATTTTTTCGGTTTTGTTTGCTCACCCCTAAATTATAAAGAGACCTTTAAGAAATTTCAGAAATTGTTTGTCCCGTTTACCATCAATTTTGGATACGAAAATTTAATATTACTAATCAACAAATTCAAAGAGACTTGTAAATAGGCATTTGAAATTTGTAGTATCACTCCATGTATCTAACCAAAAGTCTAAGTTACCATTGACATGCATAATGAACATGAAATGAATGGATATATAATGAACATGAAATTAATGTTATTTTTAAAGTACACCTAATATGAAAAATGCTTCTTATTATACATATTGTGCAAACTAATAAAAGACACAAAGTTTCATACAATTTACGTATGGTTTTAAAAAACGAAAGACACAAAATTTCATACAATTTACATATGGTTTTAAAAAATGGACCAGACCATCGGGTTCAACCGGGAACAAGAGTCACCACCGATTCGGCTAGCCCATAATAGTCGTCCAAAAATGATATTACTAAATTAATAGAGTTTGAAAATGCATAGTAAATTACAATGTTCAAAAATTATTATTAAATCGCAAGAGTGTCTCGAGAACCAATATATACACCTTTTAAAATATTTTTGATAAAACTTACCGTAAAAACTAAAAACTTTGTTTTATAAAAATTGGACGATTTTTCCAAAGCAAATGATGCAAAGGTGCAAAATTCTATGTGCTAATTATATATTTTATAGAGTTAATGTCATTTTTCGTCCGTGTGGTTTGCCGGGTCAATCATGTTTAGTCCCTGCCGTTAAAATTCGTCAGGTTTGATCCCCATGGTTTACAACCCATACGGGTTTGGTCCCTTGACCAGTCTTCTAAAGGGTATTTTTGTCATTTGACGAAAAAAAATTAGAAAAAATGTATTTTTGTCATTTGACTAAAAAAAATTCGCAAAAAGATTGGAAAAAAATTCAAAAAAAAAAAATTTAATAATTTTTTTTAAAAAATAATTCAAAAAAAAAAATTTTAGTTAAATTTTTAATTAAAAAATTCGAAAAAAATTCTTGAAAAATACTACAAAATTCTTGAAAAATTCGAAAAAAACATTTCAATTAAATTTTTTTTAATAAAAAAATTTTTTATTAAAATTTTTATTAAAAATTCTAAAAAAAATTAATAAAAATTTTAATAAAATTTTTTTTAGAATGTTTTTCGAATTTTTTAAGAAAATTTTTTATTAATTTTTTTTAAAGTCCTCCATTTAATTTACGTGAAAGCTAGATACTTAAAAACGTTTAAAATCTAAAAACGCGTACGTTTAATTTAAATTTACGTAAACGTACGAAATAAAACGTGAGTTTTAGAGAAATAAAAAACCTACGGATATGAAAATGATATTTTTACAATCCTAATGATAAAAGAAAATTTTAGAAAAAAGAAAATTATTTTTTAGACTTTTTATTTAATTATTATTAATTAAAAACTATTTATACTAAATTAATTACTAAAAATACTAAACGATTTTGGAAAAATATGAAAATTTTATGGTAAGTGTTTTAAGTGATAAAGAAGATGGGAAAAATAAAATGGAGGCAACAGCTTATCCAGATAAGCTGGAATAAGCAAAACAGTTGGAATAAGTAAAATAGGCTAATACTACTATAAGTAAATAGATTATGCAAGGGATAATGGAACTGGTGCCCCAGAGCAGTTGGAAGGGGGTTGTGTTGTTTGTCTGTTGTGAAGCTGAGGTCCCAGGTTCGATTCCCATAAACCCCACTTTTTTCTTTTATTTTTCTTTTTGCTATTTTCTGTTACAACACTACTCAACTGATGAAAACATGAAACTTTTACAAAGGATATTTTTTTAGATCTTGAAAATAAGCTAAAAATGAGCAAATAAGCTCAACAGAAGGCTATATGAGCCAAAAATGGATTTTTATCACTAATAAGCTACAAATAAGCTACTTGAAGAAAACTAAAGTTGAAATAAACTAAAAACAAGTTAAACAGATTTAAATTAAGCTAAAGAAAAGAGAAAGGAACATGTAATAAGCCAAAAAGTTGAAATAAGCAAATCCAAAAGCCACTCAGACCAAACAGGCCAAATGGGGAACTTTGAGACCTCTGTGGGGTCCACAGAGGTGAATGGGGGTCCAGAATGAACCCTGACCCTCAAAGTTGACCTGGTCAACTTCCAAATAAGCCAATAAGCTGGGCTTATGGCTTATTTGTGAACACTTGGTGGGCTATTGAAATATGATACAAATACTGAGGGCTCAGTATGGGTACTGAGGACAGGTCATAACAAGGGGTCCAATAAGCTAAGTCCAATAAACGAGAGACCAAAATAAGCCAAGGCCTGAGAAGCTTAGCTGATAAGCTCCTCAAAAAGCTAAAGGGCCAGGTGTGGGGTCCACAGGAGAGGTCACAGTTGACCAAGGAAAATGAGCCAATGGCCCTGGTGCAGGGGAGTGTTTGCACCCTGCACCCTCAAACAGACCCTTGCACAGTTCCAAAAGAAAATCTTAAAAATAATTTGTCCATTGATTCCTGTAGTTTAGGTGGTGTATTTTTACCATAAAAAATTTCAGGTTCCAATTCCCAACACAAAATTCTAGAAAATTATCACAAAAACTGAGATTCTGATGAAACAAAAGCATGAGTCAAGTGCTTATTTGCCCTTCCTAGCTTATTGTGAGTGCTCATTTGAATCTTTTGTGCTTATTTCTTCATATTATTATTAGTTGTTGGTTAATTTTGGGTTGTGGCTCAATAGTGTAGCTTATTCAAGCAATTCCAAATCCTAATAAGCCATTGGCTTATTCTGTCTTGTTCATAAGCTCACCATTTGCTTATTCTTGATACTCAGCCAAACTTCCTTTATTAAAGTTGCTTATAAATAGTATATAAACAGATTTGGAAAAGAAAAATCCAAAAAAGACCAAAATAATAGAAGTGATAGCTTCTATTTAAGCTATTCAGCTTATTCTCAGCTTTTTGTAAAAGCAATTTTCATTTTTATATTTTTCTTAGGTTCCTGGTGTCTTGTAATATTTTTAGTAATTTTTCTAGATTTTTCTCTTTCATTTAATACTTTTCATAATTTAGTTTAGTTTTTATTAATTAATAATTAGTTTTTAATTAATAATAAATATTTAAAAAGTTAGAAAAAAACAAATTTAATTTTAAAAATAGATTTAAGTTATTTTAGATTTTTCCAAATATTATTTTCATTTTTCTAGTGTAATTTAAAAAAAAAATTGGAATGTTTTTCGAATTTTTTAAGAAAATTTTTTATTAATTTTTTTTTATAATTTTTTTTATTAAAAATTTGAAAGTTTTTTAAGAAATTTTTTTTTAGAATTTTTTTCGAATTTTTTAAGAAAAAATTTTGTTAGATTTTTTTTTTCAAATTATTTTTTTTTGAAAAAAAAAATTTTGTCAATTTTTTTTTTAGAAATTTTTTCGAATTTTTTAAGAAAAAAAATTTATCATAAATTTTTTTTTCGAAACTTTTGTTTTTGGAATAAAAATTTTTCGTCAAAATTTTTTTTTATAATGTTTTTCGAATCTTTTAGAAAAAATTTTATTAATTTTTTTTTTTTAGAATTTTTTAAGAAATTTTTTTTAGAATTTTTTTATTAATTTTTTTTTAATCAAGATTGGTCCCTGTGGTTTGCATATATATATAACTAAGGGTGTTTTTGTCATCATCCGTATGTCTATTGTATCATAAAATATAGAACTAAAAGAAATTTTCGCTAAATGCTATTATTGTATAGTACCCGCCGCTGCAACGCGCGGATACCCTGCTAGTGTGTGTGTGTGTGTGTGTGTGTGTGTGTTTATATATATATATATATATATATATATATATATATATATATATATATATATATATATATATATACAAACCCTCCCTTAAAGAATGAAGGAAAATATTATAAGGTCCCTATAGTTTGGTGTGAAAAATGGGAGGGGAAGGAGAAGGTGTTGTACACTTTTCTCACTTTTCTACTAAAATAATCTTTTTTCATGAATCAATATATATATATATATATATATATATATATATATATATATATATATATATATATATATATATATATATATACTAGATTTCGAAGCCCGCCTGATGGGCGGGCATGACTTATAATTTCACTTTTGGCGGGCATGACTTATGAATATCGTTTGCATATTTTTTTATAGCAAAAGAAGGGTGGTAAATAATCGTAGGCATACTTTATAGTTTTGCATAATAGTTATGTTTTTATTTTTTTTGTATAAGTGAATGAAATTTTAGGCTTTTTCATTTAGGGACAATAGGGATTTTTCCCCCTTTTGATGAGTTGCCTGCACATATATAAGTGTTAATTTTTTTTCAATATTTAATGTATTTTTACAAACCTGAAATGAACAGTGGGCGCTTGTTTTTGTGTATCAGCAATTGCAGTAAGGTATGTAAGGTTCCTCTGAAGCTTTGCCTGATTCGTACATCAATACCGTGATTTTAATTAAATGTGGAATGTGGACATATAACAAATACGGGTAAGAAATATGGTGAAACCAATTTTGAATTTTTTATTATAAAAAGTCAAATGATCAAATTTTATGGGGTGCTTGTGAGTCTTGGTTTATTAGGTCATTCTATGCTACTCCAAAATGAGATATAAGATAGCATTAGCAAAGGTAAGAAAGGACCTCCGGGCTTCCAAGGGGTAAAGATCAAACCCTTGAAAGAGGAAGTCAGAGGCACCACGAGTTCGTTGGTTAGCCCTAGCTCGCTTTTTATTGAGCGGGCTAGCCCGAGGTCTAGGGCAGCTACCCTTATACAAAAAATAGTATTGTGTATTACATGCTTGTTTGTACGTATTCTACACCCAAACTTAAGACTTGGTGATTAAGTTATTATCGAACTTTAAAATGTGGTATTATAGTAGGATTCAACATAATTCATCTATATGTGATACCATGTAATTTGAATTTATCATTAATAATATTGTATCTGTCGTGTAAACTATGTTTCTTTTTCTTTTTCCTACAAACTAACTTAGTATTCATTCATGTCAAGTTGACACGCAAAACCGAAAGTGAGAAACAAACTACATGTAGCAGAATAGAAAAAATAAAGTAGGTTTCATAGCATTTTCATATAAAAATGAGAAAAGAGTAGGTTTCATAACATTTTCAATTATTGAGAAACTAATTTATGGACTCATCCATTTTTCGGGTAATAATGGATGCTATACATGCAGGTTTTAACTTGGAATACCGATGCATGGTGGTATGGGAGTGGAACTGCTTCTTTGTACCAGCTACATCCTTGGGTTCTCGCCGTTCTCCCTAATGGCGAGGCAAAAATAAGGAAAATAGGGTCTCAAAATAAGTTAATTGACACATATAAAAATGATATTCAATGACTGCATATTGTCACTGGTTTCTGTGACTATATTTGTGACATCAATTTAAAAGACTTCTTCACACGTCGCAAATAGCTTCCAAAAATTGTTGCCCCAGAATCTTTCCCAGTAGCTACGCATTTTGCCCTGAATAATTATTCATACAAAATTAGGCATGCCAAATTGCATTTAAGTGTTTAAAGTCATATCACCTTATCATTTGCTTCATGGCTAACCAAACAACCTTATTGCTTGGAGCAATAACAATAAATAAAGTAAATCAACCTAATGACCTTTTGCATCCTTTACAAAAAATTTACTAATAAGCAAGTAAACACACATGCATACATATTGCAAAATTAACAATACAGATGGTTATTGTGCATACAAAATAGAATAATGTAATGTTCCTCAAGTCAATGGCTAAATAGACTGTCTCCGATAGCAAAGAACTTAGTAAGCTGACAAAATATAGTAGCAAAGGAAGTATAAAAAGTAACTGCTTAATACATAACAGACAAACTAATACTCATAACCTACGAACAACAACAAAAAGGGATAAATGGGGTGTTTGGGTAAGCTGATGATTTTTTTAAGAAATCCAAATTGAATAACCATTGGCCAATAGCTTATTATTCCTCAAATAATCAATAAGCACTCTCAAATAATCAATAAGCACTCTCAAATAAGCTTGCCCAAACAACTTGAAAAAGGTCAATAGCTTTTCGAAAACACTATCAAATAAGTTTTTAAGTTCATGAAATAAGCTTACCCAAACACTCATGATTATCTAAGTAGAAAAAGATAGGCTATCTATAGAATCAACTTTTTAGGAATATTTATTCAAACATATGGTTGACTCACCCGATCTAAGCAGTCCATATATGCAAAATCATGTGTGAGTCCACAAGATATATGCAAATTCAAAATTAAAGTGAAGGAACATGAATTTCAAATAGGTGAATTAACATGATTAAAAAATCAATTCATTTTCATTTAGTCCCATATTTCATTGAATTAAAAAGTCCAAGTCAAGTTTTTCCCAACTCAAATAAAGATATACATTAATTATAACATGGTTAATAAAAGAGGTAGATCACGATTGGTATCTTCCATGCGAAACCATGTAAAATATGTAAAAGAGCTAGTGTTGAACAAACACTTAAGATCTAAAAATCAAACCGATTTAGAAAGCCAATTTAAAAAAGCCAATTTAAAAAGCTTGAGCTCTTTTCCAGCCTCTAGTAGACTATTAAGCATTTGTTACTTGTGTTTGGATAAGCTTACTGTATTTACAACATACTTGTACAATAAACCACTAAGAACTCCAAATAAGCTTAGCCAAACACCCCTTAAAACCCAGGTGCTTATGAAAATGGACAGAATAGTATTTTTAAGAATATATGTATAAGTATATAATATAGATTATTAAAACTGAACATGTTACATTCACATTCTCTCCTCATTGGACTAATCGAGTACCAAGTCATTTATTTCCTCGCTTAATTGTGAAATTTTTGTTTTACCCTTCAAAAGTTGAGGCTTCCTCAACCAATACTGCCTAAACCTTTGACTTACATACTCTATGTAATCAATGGTTCGAATCAAACGGGGAAAAAATTAGTCCCCTTATGACCACAGAGGTTTATCTACACCGACTCCTGGCTATCCAAAAAGGTAGTCGCGCTAGTCGGCTCGCAATGTCGAGTCGGAAACTAAGTAACCCAATAAAAATCAATATTTGTCACGTAAATGTACTCAAGGTTTGAAAGGAGATCAGAAGCAATCTTTAAAAAATAAATTTTTAACAAATATGATGTCTAGTTATGCTAAGTGTATATGTATGCGCACATTTAATTGGTCTAAACATTGTACCAATTTTTATATACATGTTGAAATACGGTGAGAAGGTTATGTTTGACCCACTTGACTCATTCCATTATTTTTTGTATTAGTAAAAGTTGCTGAATCAAAAGGAAAGAGAGAAAAAAAAAAAAAAAAAAAAAAAAAAAAAAAAAAAAAACTTTGAAGTGAACTCAAAGTCATGTACTAAGGCATGTAGAATACTAAAATGGCTTCAACTAACATACAACACAATTTTGAATTGAACTGCATACAGAAGTTTAGTTTGACAGCGGCTCGGTGTTCCATCAAATGATACAACTTTGTCTTCATTGAATCATTGACACACCAATATGACCTCTTCCTGTATGAAACTGAATTAAACAGTGAAAATCCATTAGTTAGCTACCATTTTTCAGATCTGCATTAATAATTTATAAACTCTCAAACAAAAAAGCGGCTTCATAATCTCAAGTTGACAATGTTCACAAACTTTATTGCAATAACTTAGGTGAAGAGAAGATGAGGATACATCTGCAAACATTACAATATCGTGTAAAATGCTAAACCATTTGCAACCACAAAATGAAATAACACGTACCAGCCAATATATATCCTGCAAAGGAAAGTAACTCAGATTTTCGTATAGTTACCTTGACTATCTGTAGCGTCGGTTAGAAATTAGACAACAGATAGAATTCATATATGGTCATTTAATTTAAAAGATATATAAATGAGTTACGTCATGAACAACTAAAAAAACAAAAATCAACAACAGCACGGTACGTTTCCTAAAAAAATATGTCTATCGGCATGCACATTCCTAGCCAAATACTTTTCTTTTTAGTTAAAATTGCAGCAAGTGCATGACTGTAAATTGATCTAGCGGCTACACTGAAGCTTCGACCACTCCTAGTCAATAGTTCGTCTGTAGACATTAATTGGTCAAAAAACTGTAGTTCAAGCGTTGCTACTAAGCCTTTCTGGCAAGGCTGACCAAATTGAAGGCCTAATAATATAAGTATAAACAATGGAATCTGATTCTCTAGCATTATCATGTCCCTCTGAATCGAATGCATTGATCCCCTCATTGCAAACACATAATCACACCGAGAATAACCAAGGGACGAAATAAAAACCCCTCAACCACCGCTTGAGAACAGAACAAAACAACAATCAAGAATCATCATTTCAACAAAATCATTACTACTAATAGTAATATTTCCTGCATAGCAATCCCGTGATCTTTCTTCAAGACCCTTGATTGTACTCGACTCAGCGGTTAGTACTCGGGAGTCCAATCTAAAGTTTGCTTGAGATTTAGTCTTATCAGATACCAACTTAATAGCTCTTTGTCGTACACAACAACCATTTTTTCTGTTCAAGAAATGAAATAACATTATAAAGGGGACCTGGATGAGATATTTATTTGTATGAGTTGCAAAAATAGATTTATCGAAAGAAAATGACATTACAACTATGAATTAAAAATGAGTAATGGATCTTATCTAATCCAATAGAATGCATAGAAACAACCTCAATTGATTTTTATCATTAAATATGACAATGATGACAAATTAAAGTTTTTCAAATTAGAGCCTTAAGAGTATTTAACTCTGATGACAACGTGCTTTTCTGATTAAAATAGTAGCTTTGAATGTTTCAAGCGCTTAAATCGACAACTTGTACATATACTCATAACAGTGATTGGGTACGCGGGGTTTTGACATGCATAAGTGATTGACATTTTGGTATGTGAACCTACAGCAATCAAACAAAATAGATAAAGACACTAGATGTATAGTAAACTTTTAAGGTTGTCCAACCAATAATCTTAGGGGATAAATTAAGATTGAAGAAACTATGTAAAAAGTGGCAAAGCGAATTCTGGACACCAGGTATATTGGCGTGTTGTCAATTATGTCGATTCAAATGAAAATTTTCATATTAGACTGATCTTTGCATAAAAACGCCTAAGGTACTCAGGTTGTTAAACTTTATTTTGACTGGAATATGTGAGAAAAAAGGAGACTAAAAAGCCTATAAGGTCAAACAGACCCTTCTCCAAGTACATCATCTGGCCGAAAGTTCCTCGTCACTTTTATAATGTTAATCATCGTGTAACTTAAACAACAATTCAAGTATCATGTTATTATAATATCTAATCATAATGTTACAAATAATTCATCCCAAACATAGCACTATCACAATGCATTTAGTAGCACTTAGTAACACTTTTGGAATTATCAGTATGGTAGTATTACTATTACCATGCGCATAGTCGTTTCGCTCCAGCTGCTCATCAATAGTCATTTGGAATGATGTAAATACCAATAGTAGCTGTGTCGCACAAAGTAGTCGTGGGTCATAATGGTACCGAGGTTGTTCCTTGTAATGGTGTGTGACCAGGTAAAGGCATTCGAATGTTATCTGAAGATACGATCATATATTAAGACAATAAAGCTATGAATGTAACTTATATATTATTTGAAAGACTAAGAAGATAAACATTAATGGCTGCCATTTTGTTTGCAGATGAACTTACATGCTAAAACTAATACATTTCGTAACAACCGAAATGTAAATATGGTGTAGCATTTTAATCATCTTGTAAAATTACTATTAAAATACTAAAGTACTAAAATACTAAAGTATTAAATATATATGCTGAAAAACTTCACTTGTAAGTACCTGATTTGTGAATATTAGTTTATAAACTATGCAAACTAATCATCATGTAAAATTACTACTGTATTAAAATACTAAAGTATGCCAAGAGGTTATCGAATGATTTTTTTAAGACAACGACGCACCGTATTCATTCATGATTAGCACACAAAATCGTCATGTGTGTATTGTTTGTGCACCAATAACATTCGCAACTTACAGATTTGGCCTCCCTCATGAGGCTTACTACATGTCAGCTCAAATTATGTGCCTTTCCGATACTTTCCAATACTTTGACCGGTCATTTAGCCAATGTCCTAAATACTAATTCAACCCATTTGAAAAGGCCAAATGTTCATGGATTAAGGAACATTGTTGGGCTTACCCCATTTGTACACTGGGTTCATTGTCGAGAGGATGAAAGGAGACTTCATGGGTTGGATGTTGCGGTGCATGTTATCTGTCATATAGCAGACTACATCTTGCTGGGCTTGTAGACACCAATGAAGTGAGCAAATTTGATGGCATTCAATCAGCTACAAACCAATTAAACCATCATGTTATTTGCATAGTTCGATCTTATGTGGACATATAATTGGAACTCGCTTACTTTCTTTTGAAGATCTGAGTATAAGCTGCATTTGTAGTTTATTCACAAGTTCATTAATCTATAAGTACATAAAAGTCTTAATTGTGTATTTCTTTAGTAATTGAAATATTAAAGCAATGTAACTAACATATTCATGACAACATGTGATCACAAAATTAGATTCAAAGAATGCCACGCACCTTCCATCGAAGTCATTTGTGGATATCATTTTACTCTCTTTGGGAGGCCCATGATGAAAAAGCAAAGTGCCATTAAGTACTGAAAGTTCCTTAAGACTTGCTAGTCGTCAAAATTTGAAATTTAACAAAAAAAATATCAGAAAAATGTATACCTCTTTTTGTTGAGTTGCAGGTTAGATCTCTGGTAATTTGAATACGAAATAATGTGCATTCACTGTGATTCTAATTGTAATATTGTGGTTGTCAATGGATACCTCACCTGGACATCAAAAGTATATTAGCTCTGATTCTAATTATGTTCTTAGTACCCTATAATTAATATGTAGTGCTCTTAAATTGCATGTTCACAGCAAATATAGCTTGTTTGCAACTAAAACCAAGTTCCATAATTGGAATTAACAAAAGTGCATTGCTCTAATAGAATCTGGAATTTTATGACAGCCAAACAATTGCATTGAATGTTTAGACCTTAGTCCAAAAGTATCTATATATAGTTAAAAATCGCTTTCAAAACAATTAATATGATTTAGCTATCAATCTTAACGTATTTTGGTTGGTATATTTTTTTTAATCTGCATATGCATTCGTATCTGAAGACATTGTAACAAAAATAGGATTAGAATTAGCAAGTACTTACACATGCTGCTTTGTCCTTAGTTGGCTCACATTTTAAGCATAGGTGTAGGGATTGAGGTAGTTTCTGATGTTAAGGCGACTAAGGCCTTTGACATATCACCTTCTGCAAGTTCCATGTTACGTATTTTTCTGCAAGTCCACCATATCAAAAACTTCTTGCATGTTTTCTGGTTTTGGTGTAGTTGGTACCTGAAAAAAATCCAAGGATATCTTATTACAAAGAAACAAAAAGAAAAATAGTACAAAACCTGCATTCATTCGATTAGTAGCTTTCCCTAAAAAAGTACCCACTTTCAAGAGGCTGAATTGAGCATTGTTGGGAATACGGTTGTTTCTAAAAAGTTTCACATTCATTCACGAATAATATTATAAAGGTCTTATAAGTACCTCTACTATGGGCTATGGTGTTGCTGGCACTTCGATGAAAGGGTCTCAATTTCGAACTTCAGTCTATTGCTGTAGAGCTGGAGGTAGAGTGAGATGGTGATAATTTGGGATACCGGTAGGGCTTTGATTTTGTGTTTTGTTTTCTGTTGCGGTCACAATACTTTATTCCTCTGGTCGTGGCAGTGCAAGCCTTGCACCACAGTGAGAATCTTCATTGGTGACAGACTGAGCCAATTTTTATTTATTTATTTGCATTACGAAAGAAGCCTTCCGCCCAACATTTAACGCCCATTGAGGCTACTGTGCTGCTACCTCGCCTTCCATTTCACCTTTAGTAGAGGGGAATTCCAGTTTACAAATCAGATAAGAATCCCTAATGCCTTCGTTGGATGCTTGTGCTTGTGTCCTCGCATCTTTGTTTTATATTCCTATGAAACATGAATGCAAAAGAAAAACAAAGGTAAGTAAGGTATCTTTGTGGGATGAATATAGACTACAATAAAAATAAAATAATAATAAAAAACCTTACTTCCATTTTATATGAGGTGTAATTTGAATGTGACAACAATATTTCTAGTTAACTGTACTTGAGAATGAACAAATGTGGCTACATCTTATGTCTATATTGTTCGTGAATCTTGTCTAAGTGTCTAACTATAATATATCAGTTCCCGATATCTCAATTATTAGTTTCGAGTATGTTGTGCATTAAAATTATATTTGGCTTTCTTAGTGCCCATCAATGTGTACTTGCACGTGATATCAGAATAGGTGTTTTCATTTATAATATACAATGTCGCTATCCTTTTTTTAGGTGTATATCAGCATAAAACTCGTACCAGACTTCTACTAATGTGGCACCCCATATAACACAAACCAGCCCAATCATTGACCGTTCAAAAATGCAGTGACAAAATAATGAGATACGAACAACATTTCAATGTCGAGTTAGCTAACCAAATTGACAAATGATGTAGTTCTTTAAATGATGGAATACAGGTTCATGAGCAATCTTTGATAAAATGATGCAGCTATACATTAAGGGGGTGTTTGGAATTGCATTTTTTTCCATATTTTCTAATTACTTTCAAGACTAATCAGTTTACTGTTTAGTATTATCTACCAAGCTGTATATGACAAACTCAAGTCTAATATTGTTTGTAACAAATTCTGCCATCGCATTCTAGAATCGGTTATCTAATTATTACACATTTTCATATTTAAGCAAAATAAGTTTATAATAAGAAGTTTAGCTATCAATGATTAATTTTATATAAAACTGACCTTGGCAGCCAAAATCAAGAAATTAATAAAAGGACACACAGTCCTCAAAGAATTGGAGAATTTTTTGAAGATGACAAAAGGTATGAGTGTGTGACTGATCTTGTTATCTTTTTTGCCCTAAATCGAAAAGCATAATTGTTAGTATAAATGTCACGTACATTTGACCCATCATTTCATATTGCATAGTTTATTCTGAAGATGATGAATATGTATAATGTGACAAAAACTGTCCAAAGAAAATAATGTTTACAACAGCCAAATTTATATTACCTGGTGTGGGGCCGTGATTCTTGGCTAGCATCAGTCTATACGATTACCATAAGCTTACCATCTCCATATATCAACCGAAATGTATGACATATAACAACGATAATGTGTTAAATAGACTACAATAAGCACTGACACACTTACAAATACTAGTTAAGCAGACAACTACATCTAAAATAGCAAGTCCAGAATATCCTTTTTGTAATGCATAGAATAAAGTAAAGTCTCCATAAATAGACTACAATAACCCTAAATAGAGTCAGCTACTTGCAGCTTCCTTAACAGCATCAGTTGTACGTCCCAAAGTGAGTTATGGTTAATTTATTATCATTTTTTAATAACTAAACAGAAGCTGTCCAGTAATATCTCAAAAACCCATATAAATTTTAACCCAATTCGACCGAAATACTAAGGAAACATTTTGTAGCTTCAACGAAATTCAAAGTAATGAAACCTGACTTACTTATAAACTTTACTAACAACTTGTCAAGGGCGATGCAATGGAACCTCAAGTCCTGCACCCGTTGCTATCACAGATGAGAGACCTTTATATATTTGGCTCCAACCGACAACCTAAATAAAAGAACACAAAAAGTATTTAGAGTATTACTTAAATACATACATAATATATACATGTGAGACGAAATATGTAACTAAAACTGAAAAAAAAAGCATTACCTCACTAATATCTTACCACACATACCAATTGGCAACTGTTGTAAGATTTAATGCATCAATCGAATATCTTGTTGCAATGAGAGGAACAAATGAATCTGTATCACCACTGAAAGAGAAAAAAACTTATATTTTAATCATGTTGATATCAAATTTTCATAATTATGATTGACATTCAACTGTGGTGCAATGCTATGAGTATAATTATACATATTTTAATCATATTTGAAGTACATAAAATTGTACTCATAAACCAGTAGCTATAAGTTCTTTGTAAATAGGAAGCAAAGACATTGGAAAGTCTGTCCAATACTCGCCGACAACATCAACTGCAATAAAACAAAAAAATTAGCATAATCAAATCTTGTAGATGTTGTACAGGCTAAACTTTTTTTACAACTAACTGTTACGATGTGGCTCAAGGTATGCAATAATTAGCATAAGAAGGAAAATGGCTCGCTATCACCGAACTGGAAAAATTGTTACGATGTGGCTTAAGGTATGCATAATATATCTGATGTGGCTCAAGGTATCTAATGTGGCTCAAGGTATGCAATAATTGTTACAAAAGTGTTAAGTAATTATGAGGAAAATGGCTCGGTATCACCGAACTGGAAAAAAAACAGCTATGTGAATGCAAAAGAAGCAATGCAAGATATTCACTGTATCTGATGTGGCTCAAATTATTATAGGACTCATACCTGTATTTGTGCTCAAATTAATATTTGCAGCAGCTACTTCTCATACATTATTCAAGGGTACATAAATATAAATGAATGTATGTATTAGCACTTGATGATGAGCACAGTGATCAGGCGAACTTCCATGTAGCCTACAAAAAATCAAAAGATATTACGGTATTGAGAATTAGGTCGTATCTTCGTTCACATTCAGAGCAAGATAATCAAAGGAGGAATTGGTACGTTTATGTACGAAAATTAAAGAAACAACATACATATTGAAACGATCATATATACCTCACCTGCTGGTTGATGATTTTTTTTATGTCGATCGTGTTTTAGGGATTAGAGGAAACATGATATTAGGGTTTTGAGGAAACGTTATTATGAATGATGATAATTTTTTTACGTACAATTAAAAATAGGTAATACGATTTGGATTATTATTAGAGTTTTGTGCTTCTAATTATTGCCTTTATCAATTTTTACTTGGAAATTAAATAACAAAACTTGGATTGCCCCATTGGTTGAGGTGTCTCCTTTAGGAGTATAGACACAGGTTCGAAACCAACTTATGATTTTTTGGTAAAAATAAATCCGGATTTTCGAAATAGCAACTTGCTTAGGTGGCACTTTGATGACATGGCTGCTGAGGTGGCAACAAAAGTTGCTTACATGGCCAGAATGTGATGACATGACTGCTAATGATAATTACATGGCAATGAAGTGACGTTTTCTTGATTTATCTACGTGTAACGCCTCCTGTTATATATATATATATATATATATATATATATATATATATATATATATATATGCTCCGGTCCCATTGAGAAGGTTTTTTATTTTGAGAAGATTGAGAACTCTTCAATTCGTTTGAACAAACTGATTCATGTTTTTTATTTGATTCACAAGTAAATATCATTTTATGGTGAATCGAATCTATAAATCACAAATTTGATTCATAAATCATTGTTAAAATCGAGTTATGATGATGACTCATTAAATTTGTACAGATGATTCAGTATTCTACATATATCCCAAAATTGAGAGATTTTTAACATTGATTCAATTTTTTCTTACAAAGTTAATTTTTTTTAATATCACCGTAACTTTTTCTTAATATCGTAATTAAAAAAACAGTGATATTAAGTTTTTTTTACTAATATCGCCGTAACTTTTTAAGTAAAATCGTTAATATCACGGTAAGACTCATAATATCCTAAATATCATCGTAGCACTCATAATCAAAAACAAAAAAAGTGCTCAGAAAAATCTAAAAAAATAAAAAAAGTAAAGAAGACAACAATAGTAAGAATCCCTAAAAAGGAAAAAAATTTTAAAAATCGTTTGAAGGATCAATTGGTACCGTGATCGTTGCGTCAGATCTTGACTTTTTTTACAAAAAGTCAAGATCAGATTTGAATGGACGGCCTAGATCTATCCGCACGTCCGCACTATATATATATATATATATATATATATATATATATATATATATATATATAATTTTAATTACATTTTCATTTGGACCCCGATAATCTATTCAGGCCCCTAATATCTTATGCATGATTAAATTTCTTTAAATATATTATAAAATTGAGTTGTGTAATAGATTAGTTTTTGCTAAATAATTTGCATACTTTTATTTGATATATCACAAATTAATAAATTAAAGTAATTGTCACTCTCGGTTATATTTTTCAAAGTTTAATTAAGGACTATTATTTTTTTGCATACTGAAAAACAAATCTCAGCAACTCATTTTATAAAAGAAAAGAAGTAAGGTATTACTTAAAATCCACTTTCGCCTTTAAAAAAAATATATATTTCAGAAACCGTAAACCGTTAACCTACACAAATTACACCCTCGTTACGAACATCTAACTATCTTTCAATAGAGGGACACTTTCATATAATCTCGATATTTTTTTGGTATATTTTTAGTTTTTCGCGGTGCATTATTTTTGCTTGATATATCACATGTGATATAACACTAATTTGTAAGTTCAAACACTCAACATGCTTCGTAAAACGCATATAAATATTTTTGTAAAACTCCAAATGATTCATCGTTTTTGGCATTGAAAAATACACGTCCTTCATTTTTTAACCATTTATAACACATAGTTTTTGAACCTACAAATCAATACAGTTTATTCATAGAAGTTGGAGAAAATTGAATAATTTTTTTAAACCGCTTGATGTATCATATGTGATGCCACATTAATTTGTAAGTTTGAACACTCACATGATGTCGTGAAATGAATATAAGTATTTGTGTAAAACTTCAAATGATTAATCGTTTTTTTCCATTAAAATTATATATATCCTTAGCTTTTCAACCATATATTAAACGTAATTTGTGAACATCTAAATCAATACAGTTTAGTCATAGAATTTGGAGGAAGTAGAAGATTTTTTTGAAAGTCAAACTCGCTTGACGTATCATATGTGATATAACACTAATCTCTAAGTTCAAACACTCAATATGTTGTCGTAAAATGAGCATAAATATTAATATAGAACTCTAAAAGATTCACTTTTTTTTTGCATTGAAAAATACACATTTTAAGCTTTCCAACCATATATTACAAATAATATTTGAACCTCTAAATCAATACGGTTAATTTATAATTACGATTAATTCATAAAAGTTGATGAAAATAGAAAAGAATTTGACTCGTTTGATATATCACATGTGATATAACACTAATATGACTGAATATATTGTTGTAAAATGAGTATAAGTATTTGTATACAACTTCAAAAGATTCACCATTTTTTGCACAAAAATATAATATTTATGTCAATATCTTTTGTCTTCGAATCTAAAAATTAATAATATTAATTTAATATTATATAGCATGTGATATATCAAGCGTGTTTGAATATAGAAAAAAAAATTTAATATACTTTCTCCAACTTCTATAAATAAGCTGTAATAATTTGAAAGTTCAAAAATTATGTATGTAACTGTAATCCAATAATTTAAGCATGAAATCCAGTAACAGATATTTTGGCATGTTAAACATGACGTTGCGAATTTATTCAGAAAAAAAAAAAAAAAAAAAAAAAAAAAAAAAAAAAAAAAAGGTAGGCATATATATCACAAAGTCAAATATACACGTGACAAGATTTTGGTAAATTTTCTTCAAGAAATTATCAAAAGTGAGGAATCTCCTTCAATATAGAATGCTTTAGGTGGATATGAAAGATCATCGTCTTTGGTTGTATGATTCATGAATTTTTAGTTTTTATGTTTTAATTCGGATCGGACCAAGTTAAAGATATTAGCTTCGTGATCAGCTTCGACCATATATCATTTAAGTATACGTTTAGTGTTGTTGTTTAGTTGGCTCGATGTTCATTAGGAAATCCTATTATATCATTTTGGCTTCTTCAACGTTTGTCGTTACAGCGTACTTTATATATTCTCTTCACTAAAAAAAAAGAACACTTCTACATTTTGTAAACATATATCGATTACATTGTATAATTAAATGAAACCGTTGATTGGTCAGCATTGTATGAAGACATTAGCTATATACTACGTATGAATCATATATCACATGGGCACATCGCATGATTATTATAACTCATTATACTTTATGAACTTTTAAATAATTATGTTCTAAAAAATCTTACACATTAGTCCTTATGGTTGCAAAATCTTGCAGCGTCTGTCCATTTGCCTAATGGTCGTTTTCATCAGTTTTTATACGTTTTAATATGTTTTTATTCATTTTTATACGTTTTCGTCCGTTTTCATATGTTTTCATCCGTTTTTATACGTTGTCGTTTGTTTTCATACGTTTTCATTTGGTTTTATACGTTTTCATACGTTTTTGTTTTATACGTTTTCGTCCGTTTTCATTCGTTTTTATACATTTTTGTCCGTTTTCATGCGTTTTCATACGCTTTTAAATTTTCCTCTCTTTTTATACGTTGTCGTCCAATTTTTGTATAGATGAAAACATATGAAAACAGACTAAAAGGTATAAAAATGGACGAAAGCATATAAAAACTGAATAAAACGTATGAAAACGGACGGAAACATATAAAAACAGATAAAACATATGAAAACATGTAAAAACGGATGAACCGTGTAAAAACAAACGAAAACGTATAAAAACGGATGAAAACGTATGAAAACGGACGAAAACATATAAAAACGGATGAAAACGTGTAAAAACAAACGAAAACGTATAAAAACGGATGAAAACTTATAAAAACGGACAAAAACTTACAAAATAATAGACGCTGCAAAGATAGAGGTGGCAATTTGTGCCCGAATTCAAAAAAATGGGCTAATTTTGACTACTTTGTAAAAGGTTTGGGCACATTTAGCCCCCTCCTTTTTTTGAAATGGGCACATATAGCCCATTGAAATCTTAAATGGGCACTAACGGACATATATTTTTTTCTCAATCGGAGAAAATGACGATTGTTTTTAAAGAAAAACTTACACATATGATATATTTAAGTTTTTAAATATAAATAAGATATTATGTTTAAGGAATTTATTTCGTCGTTTTAAATCTTTTTTTGAAGCAATTTGTATAACATTTGCCTGTTTGGCCCGTGCCCGTTTAAGCCTGTGCCCATTATGGCCCGTGCCCGCCCGTTTTGCCACGTCTATGCAAAGAGATAACCCTAAAAGCAAACAACCATTAGACAAAGGGATAGACGCTGTAAGATTTTGCAACTACAGGGACTAACGTGTAAGATTTTTAAGGGCATAATAAGTGGTTTAAAAAAAGTATAATAAGTTATTTTGGTTAGTACATAGAGTATTTATAGATTTTACCCAAATTTAAAATAACTTTATCAAAATGTGCAAGTGAAAACAATAAATGATGAGTGATATGTACACATGAACTGATGAGTAAATAACATTTATAACCCTTCAACTTTTTATCATCCCCCTCCTCTAAACTTTTGTCTCTCTAAAACACACTAAAATATTCGGTTCACAGATCCACTGATGGGTGGTGACCGAATGATGGTTGGTCGCTGGTAATGACGTAGTCTGATGGCAATTGTGATGTGTTCCGATGACGATGGTTAATTAAATTGAGTTAAGTAGACCTTGTTATATATGGATATGATGTGAGATAAGATATTTGTTTTGAGTACGAAACGAGAAATTTGCTGCCGCTTTGTGGCGGAGCCAATTTAAGTCTGGTATTTGTCGTAAATTGCTTGTCTGGGAATATAAAGAAATTCATAAAGAAAGGAAAATGAAGAGTTCCTTCTTCGTAATGAATTTGCTATTGTTGGACAGTAAATTCAGTTGCAACTATTAAAGTACATACATTGCATTCATTTTGTGGAGGGTGGATAGTGTTTGTTCGTGATAATGGCATCCAAATGGGAGATATCTGCATCTTTGAGCTTATTGGCAGATGTGAAATGCGTGTGCATGTATCACGGTTTGGAAAGAATGTCATTGACTTTGAATATCAAACTGGAAATGAATTAGCCAACGAGTCATGCTGATATAAAAGGGGCATCTGTTGGTTGTTATTTGTAAAACAGTTCCCAGATTAGGGTTAAGATAATCAATAAAGGTACCGGATATTCACTTGAAATCGTGGTATCACTTTCCAATAGAAACTATTCGACCCTATGCCTGGGTTACACGAATATCTCTATGGGATAAGACCAAGTGATGTTCTTGCTTTAGGCACAAACCAAGAACCAGATGCGTATTGAAGTGTTTAGGGTTTCGTGTTTAGAGTTGTATCTCGTATCCATGCAGAATAATGTGATCTCTATTTATAATAGAGAATACTCAAACCCTAGCCCATGGTATTATGTATAATTAACGGCCCATTAATTATATCATAATAATTTCCATAATAATAGGGATCAGTGGTTATCAGTGGAAACATTATCACTAGCAGTGGTAATGTTAACACTATCAGTGGTAACAATAACCCTTGCAGTGGAAACAATAACCCTTGCAGTGATAATATTAACACATCAGTGGAAACACACTAACAGCTGAATCTACTATCAGTAGAATCACACTTCAGTGGAATCACACTATCAGCAGGATCATGCTATCAGCAGAATATGCTATCAGCAGATTCAATACATAACCACAATTGAGTCAGAGGATTCAGCGACCAAATGGGTGTATACTCCATACCTCCAAACCCATTACCAGGTGTGAATTGATCCCTCAAGTGCACTAAATTTTCCAACAGCATCTTATTCTGGTGAGTACCATTCACATCCTTCTTTCTGTTATACATTGCATTCTATTCACTAGAGGTTGATTTGAGTTGTGTTTTATCAAGTAAAAGGGGACAAACGGGTTGAAAGATGCACACTGTAAATCAATATTGTTTCTGTAGTTATAATTCCCATCTTAACTCTTTACAAAAATGAACAAAAAAGTTTGCTCATCAAGCCATCTTGGACTCACTTTTCTCAACCCTTAACAAATACGTAATTCTTTTAGACATGCTCCTAATTTGGCCCGTTACCCAACTCCCTTACTGCCCATTTCCTCTTACCTCTCCCTTGTTAACAAAGAAGAAACATAGTATGCAAACTTTTGTATCTTTTTATCGAATTTGTATTCACAAAGCCACAATTAACATTCTTTTTATCACATGTATTTGCAGGCCGAGATTCTTCTTTATTGTGGGGTTGCTTATCTGAGCTTATAGATGTGATGCCATCTCCAGTGGCAGTTTGTCTATTGTATAACAATTATCAATTTCTTTGAGAACATTATGGGTGTTAGTTGTACAATTTCTTTTAGCTGACTAACAACATATAACAACCTCGTAAATTTGTATATAAGTTGTAACCAGGAACTTGTTTGGTCTATTAACCAGGAACTTGTGTATTACAGTATTGTACCGTACAACACTGCAATGCACAGTTGTTGTATTTGCATCAAAAAATATGGTGGGAGTATCAACTCCCTTTAGTTTCATACACTTACTGCTAGGGGTGAGCAAAACTGACCGACTCCCGAATCCCGTCCCGAATCATGTCCTGAAACCGAACCGATCTCAAACGGGTCGGGACTCGGTTTGTGTTTTCCGTTTTGTCGGGATTCGGGATAGTCGGGATCGGGTCGGGACGGGCCGAAAACCAAAAAACAACAAACAAAACCGATCAAACCGACCGATCCCGTCCCGTCCCGACTGTCCCCGAAACCGAACCGAGCTTAATTGGGTCGGGACTCGGTTTGTGTTTTCCGGCTTGTCGGGATAGTCGGGAGCAGCCCGATGCTCAGCCCTACTTACTGCTGGTCCATTGCACAAAAAATGGGAATTGAATTATATAAAAACAAGGTTAGAAAATATTGTTTGCTTAAGTGCAAAGTGACAACGATGGATGATTCCGCATGTTTTTCTTCCATAGCGATGGTATAACATATGACTTGAACCTCAAAGATCTAAAAAGGCAAGACTTAAAACCTCAAAACAATACTTTATCAGTGTTTACTCTTGACCACCTAAGTATTTCATGAGAGACAACATTATAAGCAATTTAAAGAGTGTACAAGACTCGACTATTTTAAGGCGTCAGCATACGTACTTTAAAGCCTTTATTTACTCTGAAATTGGCAGATATTAACCAATTTCATTCAAACACTCAAAATGTTTATTTGCTTTAAATTAAGCAGCTAATGCAAATAAGCAACTCTCAAACATCCTTTAACGAAGGTTTAGTTCATGTGCTACAAAATCTAGTCAACAACAGCACAACATTGACTAAAAGTTTCCCATTCATTAGTTTAGAATACTAAGCATCAAAAAAATCTCATTTCTCAGCAAGATTTGACCTGCAATGTAGTTATTAAATGGTAAAAAACAACTAAAACAGGGACGTAATTTGTTGGATGAATAATTATGTCTAAGCTTTTACAAGGATAGTCCTCATCTCAAAACACGGCTAGCAAAGGAGCAAGTCTATCCCTCAGGTATTGTTTTAAATCAAGTAGATGGTTTTTGACACGCGGAGAAAAGTTGCCAGCTGATTAAAGCCATGGTGAAAGATGTGAACAGTTGAAATCCTACAACTTTTGGAAGCTGCCATCCTAAACCCCATATCAGATAGCTGCAACAACAAAACACATGTCAAAATAAATTCCCGTTTGATAAATGACTTGATTTGGTTTATCTTTTATCTTAAAACTGTCGAATAAGATCTTTTCACATAAAACAGGAACAGGTTAAATATGTGTTAAAAATTGCATAAAAAGTATATCACTAAACATCCTACCGCATAATTATAAAAAAAATAGTATATCACTATTGCAATAATATTGTTTTGTAATAATACTGATTAGCAGCTGAATTATTTTCAAGGTGAACAAAAATTTGTGGGTCAACCCGGCTAGGCCTGTTCCGACCACTACATACATAAAGTGAAAACGTTTCAACCAGGATCTGTTTTGTCCAGTTGCCCAACCCGCCCATTTTGCCACATCCACGTTTCGATTTATAGCAGTATGCATGGTCTTTTTTGTATATCATGTAAAAGAATGGTTAAGGGAAAAAAAACAGACCTTACGATGGAAGGCATTGTTGCCACAATTCCTGCGCATGCATATATGATAGGAATCAACGTCTTGGGCTTGTTTTTCCTAAGCCACATCAATGATCCCAATGCAGCTAGGGATAGACTCAACATCTGGGTTAAATAAACACAAATTAAATCAACTAAAAATTTATGAATCAGAAAGATAAATGTATGCAAGTTTTGCGACAGCTAAACTCGTTAAATCTTTCAGAACATTCAACAAAATATTCATGTTTAAATACACTAAAGTTTAACCTTTCTTAAGCAGTTTATGACATTTAGAGGTGTCCAACCCATTTACTTATAAATGCATCGACTTGGGATGTGTTTAATCTCAAACGGGTCAAACCAATTTATTTAGCTACAAGGGAACAGATTTAAAGGGGTGAAAGTCCCCAAACCATTACCCGACCCATTCATCTTTGAGGTGGGCTTTGAGATATAAGAGAGGTCAGCATACCAGATTTGCATTTGACTCAAGGCCTTGTAGAATGTATTCCCATGTGAATTCAAGTCCTCTGGCACCGACCCAAAGGGGTGCCAGCCTATGCAAAACAGAATCAGCAAAAGCCCATCCTGTTGGTGTAGATATCAGTAAACCAAAGAAGAAAATATATAAAAGAGCGAAACATGATACACAATTGAAATATTGAAGCTATAGCCTCTTAAGATGTTGATACATGAAAGAGGTCAGTAGCCACTCACCAAGTCCAACGGCCTGGAACTTGTGATTTTGAGAGATGTTTCGGTGAGTTAACTGAGTAAGGGCAAAGTAAAGCCCAGCAACATCAATAAAACCAATCAACGCTTTCAACAATTCCTAATCAAAAAGAAAGAAGAGAAGAAAGAGAGATAATATTAGATAAGCTGCGTTTAAGTCATAACTTCTGTAATGTAAATCAACTGGATGGGCAAAAGAACAATCAAACTTATTTAGCATGAGAAACCAGTACATTGTGGATTATAAAAGTAACAATAAGAATGAAATTTTGTCATAAAAATCTTACTCATAAGTCAGCTTTGTACATTGTAATAATAAACAGACAGTTATAGAAAAGATTCAAAAGATATGTGTTTCTTAGAATGACGGAAATGTAATTGCAGGTCTCTGTAGAACTGTAGAAGAAGAAAAAAATGTCAAGTGGATTTAGGTGTGTATGACCTTTAGGCATTAAATCGCTTAAGCAGAAGTATAAGTGCCTCTTCATTTAGATAAATAATACATGCTCGTAAGTCATAATTATTTTAGATGTGGTAGTTTCATTGTTTCATCGATCCAAATACTTCATCAAGGATATTTATCAACTCTTTGTTTTCTGTCACTGTTTCATCAATCCATATACTTAATAGTCCGGCCAGAAGTAGAATAAGAAATGCGGAAGGAGATACAACAACTCATGGAATGAGAATTTGTTTTTTCAGTTTTGAAAAGCAAAAGCAATGGAGTGAGAAAATTTTTGACACTATCGATTTACCAAATCATTAATGACCACATAAGTAAAAAATAATGTTACCTGAGATGCATCAAAAACGTCATTTTCTGAGACCTTAAGAAATGTAGCAAGGCAAACGAGCTGCCAAGATAATATGGAAACATAACCAGTCAATAAACAGATTACACGTGAAGCAGATGCATGTAATGAGTTGTGTCCATAATTTCAAAGTAATAACAATTAGTGAAAGCATAATGTACCTTCACTAATGCTGTGACAAGATAGACAACAGCCGTTTTGACTGAAGTGCCAAGGGTATCATACTCCGATCTGCAGTAGAAAAGAATACCACCATGAAATAATTAGAAAGATATTAACTTCATCAGGGTCTATTTAAAGCCATATGCATTATACTTCCAAGGAGAATTCATTTTTCATTGATACGAACACATGCTAAAAATGGATGTATGAAATATTGGTTTCCAACTTTCCATAGATGTAGAAGAATTTAAAAGCAGAACTTAGCATTGACACAGAGTATGTATCACTTGGTTATAATAAAATACTGATTTTCATGTAGGCCGATTTCGAGGGATGGAGTATACGTCCATATTCGGATCAACTTTTCAATACTATTATGCATTAGGGCCACTATTATGATCACAGATACTATAGTCATCTGGTTTTACATCCTCTATATCACACCACTCATTCTAAACTTCAACCTATATTATGTTTTAACAACACATAATGTATGCAATTACCAAGTTGACGCTATGCGCCTATGCCATACAGCTAATCAGTGGCGCAGCTTTTAAGGGGCCGGGGGGGGGGGGGGGGGGGGGGGGGGGGGCGCCCGACCCCCCGAAATTTTTTTTGCGATGTAGGGGGTATATAGTTTTCGTGTAGAAAAATTTCGGTATATTCGGTTTCGACCCCCCAAAAATTTCGGTATACCTGAAATATAGCCTTAGGAAAAAAAAAAATTTAGATCCCGACCCCCCACTTAAAAATTCCAAGCTTCGCCACTGCAGCTAATAACATAGTTTAAACATCCCTAAAATAAAATGGTTCTCTAATTTAGTGTAGATAACTATAACATGTTCAGAGTAATTAAGTTCCTCACAAAGAAATACATTCCCAAGAAACAGTGGCTATAACATCCAATTACACATAGCACCAACATGATTTTCCAAGCTAAATAATCATTTCAGTTAAGCGAAAAAAATCTCATAAAAATATATATAGCCATTTTGGATCCTCAACTTTAAGGGTGTGTTCTTGTAAGCTTATTCAAACAGCTGATGCTTGACCCCCCGAAATTTTTTTTGCGATGTAGGGGGTATATAGTTTTCGTGTAGAAAAATTTCGGTATATTCGGTTTCGACCCCCCGAAAATTTCGGTATACCTGAAATATAGCCTTAGGAAAAAAAAAAATTTAGATCCCGACCCCCCACTTAAAAATTCCAAGCTTCGCCACTGCAGCTAATAACATAGTTTAAACATCCCTAAAATAAAATGGTTCTCTAATTTAGTGTAGATAACTATAACATGTTCAGAGTAATTAAGTTCCTCACAAAGAAATACATTCCCAAGAAACAGTGGCTATAACATCCAATTACACATAGCACCAACATGATTTTCCAAGCTAAATAATCATTTCAGTTAAGCGAAAAAAATCTCATAAAAATATATATAGCCATTTTGGATCCTCAACTTTAAGGGTGTGTTCTTGTAAGCTTATTCAAACAGCTGATGCTTATTCACACATTGCAGGAGAAATTGTTATTGTTTATCGGCATATTTTGAATGAGAAGATCAGGAGAAGCCTTTCCAAAAGATAAGCTTATAAAGCATAAGCTGTTTGGCTCCATCCAGGCACTCAAAAGTGCTTATTTACCGTACTAAAACAAAATAAGCTCTTTAAATATCATACCCAAACACACCATTTATTATCACAACTTATGCTTTTTGACATATTCAGATAAGCAGCTATAAGCAACTCGGAACCAGATAATTCACCCTCAAATAATAAGATAAGCAGTTTGAATAAGCAACCCCACACACCCTAAAACCTACTGATATCTCATATAAAAGAAACCCAAAAGGTGATCAGAAGTTTAAACCATAAGCAATCTCAAACACCCCCTAAACACACATTGGGTATGTTTGGCAAGGAACTTTTAAGAGTGTTTAGCACCATTTAGCGTTTGGGATTAAAAGCTCCTTTGGCAAGGAGCGTTTAGCGTTTTGTTTTTCTTAGAAACGCTACTTTAGAAAAAAAAAGAAAAAGAAAAAAAAAAGAAACGCTACTTTTCATATGCTACTTGAAGAAGCGTTTAGCGTTAGCATTTAACTTTAACATCATTTTAGACTTTGTTATCACTGATATAGCTTTGTTTCCAAAAACTGTTAGAGCTAGTGCTAGTTTTGCCAAACATACCCTTACTTAATATGTTACAACAAAAACAATCATTCACATAAGATGTTACCCTAACCCATCATTCAACACTCAATCCTAACTCCAGTAAACTAAATTTTAGAATAACATAACACAACCCAACTCAAATTTCCTATTTTTTTATTAATTAACTAAACATCTAACTAAAACAATCACATCAAACTATCAAAGTATCAAATCAAGAATCATAATAATAATAATAAAGATAAGTCAACTAACAGAGGAGTAGCGGAGTAATAAACGGCGTGAGGACCAAAAGTTAAGATAGCACAGTTGAAAAAGTGAAACATCGTCATATCTTTGCCTCAGATCCAGATTACCACCCAACAACAACCTGGGATCACTTCTTTAGTTTTCTACTTTCTTGTATGCTTGATCACTGTTACTTGAGTGTAGAATGTCACACTGGATTAGTTAGGCTTCTTTTGGGCTTTCACTAATGGGCTTGTGACATATGGCATGTAACTAGCAGATCCTAGCCCGTTTCTATTAGAATTGGTATAAACCTTAACCTCCTTTGAGTATCTCATTAACATAATGCCAAATATATAGTACACACAACTTAGCATGGTAAATAAGCTAAACAAGTTGGGCTAATCCTTCATGAGTCCAAACAATATAATCGGGCCTTATTTATACATTCGGCTAATACGCCCTGTAATTGGAGCGGAGGCCTTCGAACGTTCAAATTAGAGTGAAACTCTTGTAACAATTCAGAAGGGAGCCCCTTAGTAAAGATATTTGCATACTTAGTAATTAGAGTGGGAGGCCTTCGAATGTTCAAATTAGAGCGAAAATCTTGTAACAATTAAGAAGGGAGCCCCTTAATAAAGATGTCGGCATACTAAAACCGGGACGGAACATGCAAGACACGCATAAGACCCTTGGTCACAAAATCATGAAAAAATGAATATCAATCTCAATATGCTTACTACGTTGATATGAATAAGATTAGAAGACAGATATACGACATTTATAATTTGACAATAAACCAAGGTAGCAGTAAAACAGGTGCATGCAGCTCACACAAAAGATTACGTACCTGTGTAGTTTCAGCAACAATATTTGCAACACCCCGATTTTCAGCTTTAGCACCAGAGCGATATAACGTAGCCTTACGTTTAGTAGACCAGGAAAGCAAGTTTCCCCAGGGTAAACACAGTATCTAGAAGTGGATCATTGAGTGACAGGGCAGCCAGCCCAGTCAGCATCCGTGTAAGCGACAAGCTAAGCAGTAGAAGAGACATGCAATTGAAGGCCATAATCAATAATTTCCAAAACACACCGTAGAATACATTCAAGAGCAGAGAAATGCGGCTCCCGGAGATCATGCATATTAAGACACACCTTGTGCACAACATAGGATAGGTCAGGACAGGTGAAAGTAAGACGCTAAAGAGCACCAAGTAAGTTGCGATACAAAGTGGGATTAGACACAAGATCAGCATTAGGACCAAGCTTGGAATATGTGTCAACAGGAGTCCTACATGGATTACAGTTGAGCATATGAGTCCGCTCAAGCATCTCCTCAGCATAATTGGCCCAAGATAAAAATAAAGCTACAAAAGAACGTGTAACACCGCATTTTCATAGGTCGCAGCGGGTTTAGATCTGAGGTATTACCTTATGGAATCACAGATACAGTAATAGAAAATGACTCGAAAAGAGATGTTTTTATAAATGAGTTATCATTCATTAAATTATCAGAGTTTTATTTAGAAGAGGTCCCGTAAATCTAAGTGTGAAAGTAGTATTTTGAATGATAACAGGGTTGAAAGTCCTCCAAGTTCAGTACCGCCTTGAGCCATAGATCCGTAACAACTAATACCTAGGATACATGCTTAAAAGTCAACACTAGGTGTTGAGTGAGAGTCATATATTTAAGTGATAGTGTGAATACAAGTTCCCCAGGGTTCAGATGTTACACCCTTCAAGGAAAATGTAAGGTTTTTGATAGTTGCAATGCATAACAATTATCACGAGAAAAGAGTTATTGCACTAAGCTCATGAAACCGCACGTTAACAGGCCAGATCATGGGGCACTGAAGACCCTTACATGATGGGATGGAGATAAGGTTAACTTGCCAAAGTTAAACCTTGAGAGATTTCACGTATAGTACTTTTTGGTACCCGGCTGGGGCAAACCAACGGGAGTTGTCAAACTCCAATAGATCTATCAACTATACTCGCGTTCACTTGGGTACCCCCACAAGTGATTATAGTTCATGAATTTTAGTTATGTAATGGTGGCAGAAAGTAACACTCGTGCAATAACCAAAGAAAAAGACTTGTATTCGGTTTAAAGAAAAAGTAAGCATGTAACATGTAACCCCCTCACAGGGTTTATAAAACATTTAGAAAGAGTGAGGCTATGAACTCACCTGGGCCTAAGGATGATCCGATTAATGTGATAAGTGACTCGGAAACTAGATTGCCTTACTCACGTGTCTTGAGGGTTTTGTAGGTTTGTTTGTGTGGGTTAAGTTCTTTAGTTGTTTTAAGTTTCTTAAGTAATTACCATAGGGTTTCTAAGTTTAGTTATAACATAACACCGTTCGGGCCATCGTAATTCAGAAGTATAACTCCTCACATGAAGCTCCTTACTATTGTATTATGCTGCCAACATAATACCGTTCGGGCCATCATAATTCAGAAGTATATAACTCCTCACACAAAGCTCCCTACTATTGAGTTAAGTATTTTAGATTTAGTTATAACATAACACCGTTCGGGCCATCATAATCCAGAGGTCATGTAGTATACGTTTGAGGAGCCAGGGCACTTTAATTCGTAAACCGAGCAAACTCGTCAAAACGAATACCCAAATGAAACCCATCACATGAAGCTCCTTACTATTGTGTTATGTTTTTTTTTTTACTTAATAACCTTTAAGTTTCATATATTTAGAATTTCTACCCTAAACTTATATACTTTACGTTATTTAGATTTCTAACTATCTAGACTTTAAGCAATTAGCCCCTATACTTATATATTTTATGAAAATGACATAAATGACCCTTAGACTTATTAGTTTTCAAAATTTACCATATATACCCTTAACTTAATAACATTTGCAAAACTAGTCCTTATAGTTAATAACTTTTATCCTAGGGTTATATAACTTTGCAAAAAGGGTCCTTATACCTAATAATTATAAGAAATGTCAAAAATAGTCCCTAGACATAATATTTTCAGAAAGTTACCACATATACCCCTATGTATGGAAACATTTGCAAAACTAGTCCTAATTCTATGCAAACTATATTTTTATGAAACAAAAGAGTTTCCTAGCTTATGGTTTACTAATATTAGCTTATCTAATTTGCCTAAACTAGCTTATAGATTATGATAAGGTATTAAAGCATGTATTTAGCAATTTGACTCAAATTAGGGTTTCAAAATGAAAACTAGTAAATGAAAGTGATCAAGGCTCAAGCAAGGGTTCCTAGGTGATCTAAGGCATATCCTAACTATCCTAGGTCAGTACTAAAGGTAATAAATCAAAGATTAAGATTACTTGGCCAGAAATGGGGCGTACGTGAGTTTTAAGGTTTCTAGGTGGAAAAACAACTCGACAAGGCTCCAAGGCTTATGGTTCTCGACTTCTAAGCTTACTAGGACTCTACTACTACTACTAGTACCAGAATATTTGAGGTAAAGAAAAGATAATGGGATGGTTTGAAGGAAATGGGGTGTATGGGTATTTATAGGGCTCGATTGGCTAGGAAAGGAAGAAAGAGAGGTCGAGGTGGCGAGAGGGGGGGAGGGAGGTGACTAATATCAGCTACTAGTGACTCTTAAGAGCTAGGAGGATGACTAAGGGTGGCTATGGAGTAGCTATAGGGGGCGTGTAGGGGTGTTTGTGGTGGTGACGATGCCGCGGCACAAGGAGGTGACAAGAAGGTGATCCACCTCCTTGTGTGCTAGCTTGGGAGGTGCTAGGGAGGGTGCTTAGGGTGACTAAGGTGCTAGTTTAGGTGCTTGAGGTGCTTATGTTTAGGTTTTAACTAGTTTAGGTTTAGTTTAGATCTAATCTTGCTTAGTGAGAGATTAGGATTTAGCTTAGGGTTTAGTGCCTAGATTAGGGTCTATGGGTGTTTAGTGAATAAGATTAAGTTATAAGAAGCTTATACTAAGTGGTGGTAGCTTATGGTAAAGATTTGGGAAGGTTTAACTTAGTTTCGAGACTTATAAGACCTAATTAGGGTTTTGTGTTTAAGGGACTTGTACCTAAGCTCTAGAGGGTTGTACTAAGGTTTAGGGAGTCTAAGATATCCTAAAGTTGTTAATGTACCTCTTACATAAGCCTTGAGTACTTTCAAACTAGTTTAGATAAGCAATTAGGGTTTTGTAAAGACATAGGGCTCAATTAGGGTTTGATTAGTGTTTGTTTTGGTATTGTGATAGTTTTAGTGTGTTGTGATGATAGATTACTTATTGTGGTGTTGTAGTGATCTTAGATTAGGAGTTCATGTGTTATGGTTGTATGGTTATTTGGCTTAAGAGGATACGTGAGTAGGTCTAGTGAGTCATGCTTGTAATGCAAAGAAAGGAAAAGCAAAAATTTACCTGGGAAAATACCTACTATTGGTATTGTAGAGGAAATGATATTGATGGGATTTTATGGGTGGTTACAGTCTTACCCCCTTGGAGCAAATCTCGTCCTGCGATTTAGTTAAGTATAAGAGTAGAGGCGGAGAGAAAAGAATGAATTTATGATTCGAGGGGAAGAAAGGGGTGAGACCGATAGAAAAAGGTAATTGTTTTGTACAAACAGATTGAGAAATGTTTGTACAGATGCCAATTACTTAGACTCATTTGTTTATATCTCATTGTTTACAAGCAGAGGCGTCCTAATTCTTGTAGGAAAGGATTTATAAATTCATGGTTTTGTGATTTATAACTTTCTTTTCAAATGAAAAAGCGTCCTGATTCATTTTAATAAGATGATCATAAATCATCCTCGGATAGTATTGGCAGAAAAGCAGAGAGTTGACGATACCAAGGAAGTATGGTACGGAAGTATCTTGAGGAAAGAGTGGAGAAATGTTTTGACTCAAAATTGAAAGTGAGAGACACCATGAGATTGACTCACGAAGTTTAGGAAAACATTGTGGAATTTACAATGTTTAGTTTAGAAACCCGTAAGCTATATGCTTACTGGTTGGACAGGGAGTTTTATCGTTATTTTAGCCATGTTGGGAGCTCAAGTTTCCTAGTTCTACAAATTCTGTCAGCAACTAGTTACTTGATTGTATCCCGAGTCATGGCTGAAGTGACGAACGTTGATGATCTCAATCTTGCAACTTTTGAAAAACAAGATGATTTAATATTATAGTCGAACATAATGAGGATTAAAGTTCGACATAGATATTCTTACAAGTTCTAACTAATAGAAACTTGTGAAATGACGAGAAATTAGGGAATACAAGTTCTAACACTTAGAACATTATAGGATGGTGGAGAAAAAAAGTATATGGGTAGGGTAAGAGAGGGTGGAGAATGACGAAAGAACAAAATGGAGGGATAGGAAAGAATAGAAGAGAATGGAGGAATGGGAAAAAACGAAAGGATATGGTTAAATGAAATAGGAGAAAAGGACAGAAGAGTAGGATAGAATGAGGGAAGACGGAAGAATAGGATTTAACGTTAGAGTAGGGAAAGATTGGAGAATAGGATTAAGCGGTAGAGTGAGAGAAGATGAGAGAATAGGATACCTGGATGAATGGTATCCCGAGAAGGATAAGATTTACTAGATTCCTTTGAAGTTAGTTTCCCTCCTAAAAGTCTTAATTTAATTTATCTAGTTTCCTATAGACTTAAAATCTAGGGGTGAGGTATTTGACCTAACCGATGAAGAAGATCTTATAGAGGGAGGAGGGCTAGAGAGAGGAATAGGTTCTATATCTAAGGGCTTAATAGAAGTATCACTATTTCTAGGTGAAGTTTCTTGCTTAGTTCTTTGGCTATTTTTTTCTAACTTATGTCCTAGGTACTTATAGCCAGGTAAGGTAATATCCATAGTATCTTCCGAGATAAAATCCTGATACGGGACATATAGCTTAAGAAACTAGGTATAGGTAAACTAAAATTTCCTATTGGCTTATCTACATGGTGAGAAACCTTAACAAATGCCCGTACAACTAACCTATATATATAAGTCTAGGATTCTAGGTCAATAACTTATTATTCTAATCCTTTGGTGTTTTCTTAAAAATTTCTTTCACCTAATCTTAACAACTAATTCTAATATCCTCGATATTAATGTAGTAATCCTTTCATAGACTAAGTGTATCTATTCGTAATATCTTTCTTATCAAGTATAGATTTTCTCTAGTTTAGTTCCTAAAATTTCCAAAATTTCTATTCTTATTTTCTATTTCCTTGATAATTTCTTAAAGATGTTTCATCTAGGGGATTTTAAAGTATCTTCTATCTATTCTTACATTTTCTAAGGGTAAACTATTTCTAACCTCGAATATGAGGAAACCTAGAGAGTGTACTACGGGTTTTACTAAGGGGGGTAACTACTTCAGAAATCATAGTAATCTTAAGGGAATAGGGAGTAAAGAGGGAAGGATAGGAATATGCTTGTATATAAATGTTATATACTTGCATATGGGGATAGTTAGGGGAAGACTCTCTAACTAGGGAAAACTGGGAGATTTTGGAGAAGTGAGGATTTAGAGACGGGAAGAATTCGGAATGAGATCAGATCGTTATGATGTAGAATAAGGGTTCTCATCATCAGTATCATATAAAATGATAGAGGAAGTGATCTAAGGTGTCCGAAGAGGCCGGGTAGGGAATAGAATATGGGAAGAGTTGTAATACATGATATACAATGTCATAGAACAACTAGGAAGAAGATCACAACCGTATAAGGTCATAAATAACTTGTTATAACTAAAGGTTTAACAAGTATCACTATTTATGCCATATGTGGTTGAGAAAGATAGAGGTTTTAGGCAGATTGCCGGATAGGGAAAGGAGGAAGTTTTTGTGGGGAGAGGTAAATATGGGGAGTGGATTTATTTCTTAGATCCCATTCTATGAGCATTTAGTAACTATCTAAAGGGTAATATCCTAGTCTTAACCTTATAATGCCTAAAGTTCAAAAACAATGTTCTTAAGGAATATTTCTCTATCTTATATGGTTTTGGGTTAGGGTGTCAAAATTGTCTATCCTAAATAGTTAGAGGTCATACTAAGTAGGGCAAAATCCAGGGTGGATTATACAAGTACCTAACTTGTTATGTTTCTTAGGGATGGGTAATTTTCTAAGGTTCGAGATATTCTAAAGTAACTTAATAAAGGATGGTCGGAAAGTAGTATTACTATTTTAGAAAGTACTTAATGATTTCTAACTTAAGGTAAAGTATCATAACTTATCTTATAGGCATTCTATCTTACATATTCCATACCTAACTAGTACCATTATTTATAGTACATATCCTAAGGTGAAGTTCTATCTTAAAACTTATGGGGCAACAAAAAGTGTACTAGTTGAGGATTTTCCTAAAACTTAGGGGTTAAGATCGGAAGGACTTCCTAAATCTAATCGATGAAGGACCTGGTTATCATCGATTATCTTTTCTAAGGTAGTAATTCTAAAGTGGGCAAAGGAAATCTTATTGTTATGTTTCATTTGTTCCTTTTGAATTTTAGAAATCTGGGTATGGGTTTGTCTAAGCTTATCCTTAAATTTACTAAAATCCTATTGATGTTCTACTTGCCTATTACTATGACCTTCTTTAATCTTCTCTAGAAGATCAATAGTAAGTTCATCTAAACTACTCAATATGTTTTCAACCTGATCTTCCTGATTTTCTAAAGGTGTCCTATGGGAATCTCCTCCAACCTCAAATTTCCAAGATGAGGTAGGAAGATTTGTGGGAAATAGGAAGGTGCTAAGTCATAAGGTCGTCTCCCGAATAAACTAGGCTCATTACTAGGTAAGTGCGATAGAGGACATGTGGGTCTCCTAGGAAACATTGATCCTTCAGGAATAAAGAATCCTTAAGGATCAAATGTTGATGAGGGTAAAATAGTTGGAAAAGGAATAGGGGTTGATGGAGGAATAGGTGGTGTATTAGCATAGAATTCTCTTAGGTGTTTTAGGTGTCGGTCGTCTAGAAAAGGTGTAAATCCTAAGGGTGATGGTGTAACTATATTATTCCGAGATTCGTCTAAAGAGTAAGGGAAAAGGTGTTTTGAGGAATAATCTAGTACATTCGGAGAGGGAATAGCATTCTCCGTATGTAAACTAGATGAGGTGGGGGTAGGATAGCGGGGAGTAGACATAACTATGTATTGAAATAAAGCATTTAGCAATTAGGTTCTATCTACTATACTAACCTTTTAACACATATTGTTTCAAAGGATGGCAGTAACACTGAGGACTTTCTTGGACTTTAGAAAATTAGTTGTAGTTTAGGTTTTGACCTTGTTCTCTACAACTGAAGCTCTGATGCCAATCTGGAACACCCCCATTTTCACAGGTCGCAGCGGATTTAGATCTGGGGTATTACCTTATGGAATCACAGATACAGTAATTGAAAACGACTTGAAAAGAGACTTTCTTATAAAATGAGTTATCATTCATTAAATTATCAGAGTTTTATTTAGAAGAGGTCCCATAAATCTAAGTATGAAAGCAGTATTTTGAATGACAACAGGGTTGAAAGTCCTTCAAGTTCAGTGCCGCCTTGAGCCATAGATCCGTAACAACTAATACCTAGGATACATGCTTAAAAGTCAACACTAGGTGTATTATGCTGCCAACATCGTAATTCAGAAGTATAACTCCTCACATGAAGCTCCCTACTATTGTATTATGCTGCCAACATAATACCGTTCGGGCCATCATAATTCAGAAGTATATAACTCCTCACATGAAGCTCCCTAATATTTAGTTAAGTATTTTAGATTTGGTTATAACATAACACCGTTCGGGCCATCATAATCCAGATGTCATGTAGTATACGTTTGAGGAGCCAGGGCACTTTAATTCGTAAACCCAGCAAACTCGTCAAAATGAATACCCAAATGAAACCCCTCACATGAAGCTCCCTACTATTGTGTTATGCTTTTGTCTTTACTTACTAACCTTTAAGTTTCATATATTTACAATTTCTACCCTAAACTTATATACTTTACGTTATTTAGATTTTTAACTATCTAGACTTTACACAATTAGCCCCTATATTTATATATTTTATGAAAATGACAGAAATGACCCTTAAACTTATTAGTTTCCAAAATTTACTATTTATACCCTTAACTTAATAACATTTACAAAACTAGTCCTTATAGTTTATAACTTTTATCCTAGGGTTATATAACTTTGAAAAAAGGGTCCTTATACCTAATACTTCTAAGAAATGTTAAAAATTGTCCCTAGATTTAATATTTTCAGGAATTTACCATATATACCCCTATGCATGGAAACATTTGCAAAACTAGTCCTAATTCCATGCAAATTATATTTTTATGAAACAAAAGAGTTTCCTAGCTTATGGTTTAGTAATGTTAGCTTATCTAAGTTTCCTAAACTAGCTTATAGCTTATGATAAGGTATTAAAGCATGTATTTAGCAATTTGACTCAAATTATGGTTTTAAAATGAAAACTAGTAAATGAAAGTGATCAAGGCTCAAGCAAGGGTTTCTAGGAGATCTAAGGCATATCCTAACTATCCTAGGTCAGTACTAAAGCTAATAGAATCAAATATTAAGCTTACTAGGCCAGAAATGGGGCGTACGTGAGTTTTAGGGTTTCTAGGTGGAAAAACAACTCGACAAGGGTTCAAGGCTTATGGTTCTTAACTTCTAAGCTTACTAGGACTCTAATACTACTACTACTAGGACCAAAATGTTTGAGGTAAAGAAGAGAGAACGGGATGGTTTGAAAGAAATGGGGTGTATGGGTATTTATTGGGTTCGATTGGCTCGAAAAGGAAGAAAGGTAGGTCAAGGTGGCAAGAGGGGGGAGGTGACTAATATCAGCTACTAGTGACTCTTAAGAGCTAGGAGGATGACTAAGGGTGGCTATGGAGTATCTAGGGGGCGTGTAGGGGTGTTTGTGGTGGTGATGATGCTGTGGCACAAGGAGGTGACAAGGAGGTGATCCACCTTCTTGTGTGCTAGCTTGGGAGCTGCTTGGGAGGGTGCTTAGGGTGACTAAGGTGCTAGGATAGGTGCTTGAGGTGCTTATGTTTAGGTTTTAACTAGTTTAGGTTTAATTTAGATCTAATCTTGCTAGTTTAGGTTTAATTTAGATCTAATCTTGCTTAGTGAGAGATTAGGGTTTAGCTTAGGATTTAGTGCCTAGATTAGGGTCCTATGGGTGTTTAGTGACTAAGATTAAGTTCTAAGAAGCTTATACTAAGTGGTGGTAGCTTATGGTAAAGATTTGGGAAGGTTTAATCTAGTTTCGGGACTTATAGGACCTAGTTAGGGTTTTGTGTTTAAGGGACTTGTACCTAAGTACTAGAGGGTTGTACTAAGGTTTAGGGAGTCTAAGATATCCTAAAGTTGCTAATGTAACTCTTACATAAGCCTTGAGTACTTTCAAATTAGTTTAGATAAGCAATTAGGGTTTTGTAGACACATAGGGCTCAATTAGGGTTTGATTAGGGTTTGTTTTGGTATTGTGATAGTTTTAGTGTGTTGTGATGATAGATTACTTATTGTGGTGTTGTAGTGATCTTAGATTAGGAGTTCATGTGTTATGGCTATATGGTTATTTGGCTTAAGAGGATACGTGAGTAGGTCTAGTGAGTCATGCATGTAATGCAAAGAAAATAAAAAGCAAAAATATACATGGGAAAATACCTACTATTGGTATTGTAGAGGAAATGATATTGATGGGATTTTATGGGTGGTTACAGAACGCTGAGTAGAAATACCAAGAAAAATAAATAAGAGAACCTAGGTTAGTTATAGCAAATTCTCCATGAAGCTAAGAGATAATCGAATGCAAAAAAGCATCAGAAGAATCAGCAAGCATGATATCATCAAGATACAGTAGCAAGTATGTAGTATATGTCGCACGATGAAGTATAAACAATGACGAGTCAATTTTGCTGTGCTAAAAACCAACTCGAGTAGCATATGTGGCAAAACACTAAAACCAAGCACAAGGGGCTTGCTTAAGCCCATAAAGAGACCACTACAACTGACAAACATAATCAGGATGATGGGTGGTCCACAAATCCAGGTGGTTGATGGATATAATCAATTTTTTTGAAAAATGAACATAAAGAAATGCATTTTTCACATCCATCTAATGAATAGGTCAGTGCCTCGAGGCTGCAAGGCTAAAAAAACTACGTGTAGTGGCCAGTTTGTCCACCAGACTAAAAGTTTCATCGCAATCAATCCCCAGCTGCTACTGATTGAGCCCATTCGCCACAAGATGCGCCTTGTACCGACTAAGAGAACCATCTGCATTAAATTTCTGCCTGGAAAACCACATAGAACGCACAATATTCACATTACCTAGACGCGACACAAGAACCCACATTTCATTAGTAAATAAAGCATTATATTCATCAAACATAACTTTTTACCAATGAGGATAAGAAAAGACATGGACATGAGAATGAGGAATGGGTGAAGTGGTGGTGGTGTAAAGACGCATACGATCGACAGGCTTTGAAATGCCACCTTAGCACGAGTGACCATCGGGTGAGTATTGGATGGTATAGGACTGGGTTGTGGTTGTTGAACCGATACAGGTTCGGGTGTAGGTGACTAGTGGTCCGATTCTGATCGGGCCTGAGTTGTTTGTGTTGATGCAAATAATGTCTAAAAATGTTATTCTCATCTTACGATATCTCTATGTTTTGATGATAACAAAATGTGAAAACATCTTATGTCAAAGTTAATGTAAACAAGTTTTTAGTCAAAATATCCGATTTCTATGTCAATCACTCTAGGTATGAACAAACAAATTTACAACTTGACAAATGATCAAAGAAGTGAATTTGTGTTTTAAACTTCACATTTTTAGCTTGACAAAACTTTCTTTTCAAAAATACATTTTACATATTATTTTTGAATTATAAAGAAATGTTTTATTTAGGAAAATCATTTCAAAAATATTCCCCAGCAGCTAGTTTTTCACCCAAACCAACTCCAAAGTCCCCCAAATAAAATTTCACCACTAAAAACAAAAAATGGAGCGTCTTTGTCTTGCATGGTACCATGGTACCACTAAATTTAGTGGTACCGTGTGACATTTACTGGTGCCGCCCCCTTAAAATGGACAAATTTGTAGAGTCTATAAATACCACTTAATTTCCTAGATTTTGGCCATCCTTTCACACACATAACTTTCTAGTTTCCATCCTCCTTTTCTCTTTACACTTCTTAGATCATTAGTTAGTTTTCTTTTGTTTAAAGAGCGATTCTTTCATCCAACCAAGAATCATCTACATTCCGCTACTAGTCAAGAGAAGAGCAAAAAGTATCAAGAAGATACAAAGTGTCAGAGTCTTTGTGTAGTGCACTTGCATTACAAATTGTCTACTTGATTGTATCTTGACATACATCAAGAGTATTAGTGTTTCTTAGTCATTGTGTTGATCATTGTGATCTTGTTGAGATCTTGGAGATCTCTTGAGTGTTGAGTGATATAGTCTTGATCAAGTGGATCAAGAGTAGTTTGTGAGGATTGTGTGAGGATCGTGAAGATTGTGTGAGGATCGTGTCGATCGTGTAAATTGTGTGAGGATCGTGTGGATCAAGTGTAGGGTGTAAGGATCGTGTAGATCGTGAGTGAAGTAAGGATCGTGTGGATCGTGGTAGATTGGTACTAGCTAAGATTAGTACTCGACATCTAGCTTAGTGTTGGAAAATAACGTAAGCTACGTTGTATGGTTTTCTCCGCATGAAAGGAGCTTTGTTGACATAGTGCTTAGAACTCTCGAGTGTGGTACTCGAGGAGTGGAGTAGGGCGAAGAAGAGCTTCATGACCAAACCACTATAAATCTCTTTGTCTTGGTTTGATCTTTCCATCTCTTCTCTTTATTTACTTATTACATATTACTATTAGCATAGTGTGGCGTTTATATTGGTGTCGTTTGACGTTACCTACAATCGAATCTAAGTTTTTTATAAATAAATTTTTATAACCTAAGAAAACAAGTCAGTAAACTATTCAACCCCCCTTCTAGTTTCCCACAATTGGTACAAGAGCCACGTCAGGCAAGTTTTTAAAGTAAACTGTATTTTAAAACTTGAATCGATGAATGGATTTCGACAAATATCAAGAAGGGCAATCTACGCAAAGACCACCATTTGTTGAAACCAATTGTTTTATTTATTGGAAAACAAGATTCGAAACGTATGTGAGATCAAAAGACATTGATCTTTGGCATGTTATTACCGATGGTGACTTTAATCCTATTGAAAATGGTCAAATTATTCCTTATGATCAACAAAGTGATAATCTTAAAAGAAAGCTAACCAAAAATGATTAGGTTAAAATGGTAATTTACAATGCTTTGCCGAAAAGGGAATTTGAAAGAATTTTTATGTGCAATACGGCAAAGGAAATTTGGAAAACTTTGTTAGTCACTCATCAAGGTAATAATCAAGTTAAAGAGAACAAGATTGATCTTCTTGTTCAATAATATGAACAATTTTCCATTCCGGAAGATGAAACCATAGATAGTGCTTTTGCTAGATTTAATACTATTATTACTAGTCTTAAAGCTCTTGATGAAGGTTATTCTAGCAAAAACTATGTTAGGAAGTTTCTTAGGGCTCTACATCCCAAATGGAGAGCAAAGGTCACCGCCATTGAAGAATCAAAGAACTTTGCAACGTTATCACTTGATGAACTCATAGGAAATTTGAAAGTTCATGAAATGATAATCAAGAAAGACTCCGACATTGTCAAAGGCAAAAGTGAGAAAGTTAGATCGTTAGCATTGAAAGCCAGGAAAGAGTGATTGATCCTGATCAGTCATATAATTAATAGCCAACCACTTGTGAATGGTCAACCATAACGGTCAAACTAATCAGGACCAAAATGCATTTAAAAACAGGGCGTATAGAATATTCCCAGGTCGTTATGTCCCAACGAGGCGTGAAATCTGTAATACAACGAATGTGTGTTCTGGTGATGTTGAATATAGAAACAGGAATCTGATTGACTAACACTATAAATGTGAATAGTAATAGCTCTGTCACAGCTATACCAGTAAAAACGTACAATCAGAAACCCTAGAAATGTAAAAGGATTTACAAACGTAAAAGTAAACGTACAAAAACAAATGGGGAATTATAATAAAAGAGGAATTTGCATGCCTTAGGGGCTTAAATGCAAATTAAACAAAAATAAAATATTTACTTTTAATTACAAACTTATTAAAACGTTAAGAAAACCTGAAAACCTAAAACGCGTACGTATACGTTTAAATAAACGTCTACGTACAAAATAAAAAGTGAAAACTGATCAATATAAATCCAACAAATGTGAAATTTATATTTTTGTGATCCTAATAATATAAGAAAATTATTAGTGAATTAAAATGATTTTTACAAGTATTTATGTAATTACTATTAATTAAAAACTATTATTTACTATTTAATAATTACCTAAAAATTTAAGAAAATCTAAAAAATGCTTAGAAAAATAAAATTAAAACTTAGAAAAATCTAAAATAATATAAAACAATTTCTGAAACTGAAAATATATTTATTACACAATTTATGTATTTATTATTAATTATTTACTATTATTTAATTACTAAAACTATTATTGATTTATTAAAAATATAATATGAATAAAGAAAAATCTGAAAATTTTTACATAATTATAAAATAAATCTAAGAACCTAGGAAAAATATAAAAACTATATGTTTTAACAGAAATAAGCTAATAAGCAAATAAGCTTCTAAATAGAAGCTATCACTTAGCTTTAAAGTTGTCTTTTTGGGTTTTTCTTTTTCTGGATCTAATTGTATACTGATATTACATATGTTTAAAGAAAACAAAATTTTACAAACTTTGAAATAAGCAGATTCCAAGGCGTATGGCTTATACAGTGAGCTTTTGGGCTCACAGCTTGGTCACAAGCTTGGAATAAGCTTGAAAAAGGCTATACAAAAGGAAAGAAAGTAAAAGGAACATGTGCACATGATTATAGACAGGAAACAATCAAAATTGTACCATGGAATTATGCACAAGAGTATGAGCTTAAGGCTTAGACAGTTGAGCTTTTGGAGCTCAACTTGGATTGAATGAAAGCTCAAATGAGCTTGGTATAAGCTCCACACTGGAAACTAAAGTGAAAATATAATATGTACAAGTTTTATAAACAATTATGAACAAGCATATGTACTGGGATAGGCCAATAAGCTCAAATAAGCAAATAATCTAATCCCAATACACTGCAGTCCCAAACACCCCTGCAGTCAAATATAAGATCAAAATAAGCTTATTAAATAAGCTCACAAGACCAAATAAGCTCTGGATATAGCAAGGCAGTCTGGTTGGCTTTCCAAAAAGTCCAAGTTCAATTAGTGGGGTCCACTAGTGAGCTTGTGTAGGGCTTATGAAAATGCCTTATTACACTGAATAGCCCAGTGTAATATGAAAATGGGACAAACAAAGAGCTGCTTGCAGCCCTTATTAATAAGCTGCAAGATGGGATTTAAGAGTTAGGACTTACTTACTGGTGGATAAGCTCCAAAAGGAACCAATTCACACAAGCTAAGTCCAATTGATAAGCTTTTTGTGAGCTTATGAAGTAGGGAGAGTATGCTGAGTGACCAGCACACTCTGTGAAATGGTGACAAGTTTAAGCTACTTGCAACCTAGTTAAATAAGCTACAAAGGGAAAATTAAGCATTGGATCTAAGAGTTGGGTGGATGAGCTTTAAATAAAGCTAAATCACACAAGCTATAGATCACTAAAGAGCTTTTATGAGCTTGTTGGAAATTGTATAAATTCACTGATTGCTCAGTGAATTGTTGTGAGTGGGCAAACAACACGCTCACATTTAACTTGTCAAATAAGGTCAATAAGGCTCAACAAGCACTGAGACTATGAGTTGGATAGCTTAGCTTCAGGTGAGACCAAGAATCACAAGCTCAAGCTCAATGAGGAGCTTATATGAGGGCTTAGGAAAACAACTCACCTTCACTGTTTGCTTCAGTGAAGGGAGTAAGATGGAACAAAAAGTTGGGGTGTGATAAGCTGTCTAAATAAGCTAAAAATGAAAAGTAGAGCACATATATGAACATTGGGCTACACTAGGGCTTCTAATACAAACAATAAACATAGGCACAAATCCAAAGGTCAACAAGCTACAAGCTTGTGACTTTGGCCTTGTGAACCTGATACAGAGCAAAAACAGGCAACAAAAAGCTAACAATTAAGCACTTAAACATGGTATATAAAAATTAACAAAAATACAATAAGCAAGATGAGCAACAACAGATTAAAGCCCTAAAAGCACTAAGCATGAAACTTAATAATAAAAGCACAGGAAAATTAGACATTTATTCAAAAACCTGAAAAACTAAAATTTGACTTTTTAACATAAACTAAAAAGTTGACTAAATTGAGATTACAATCTAAAATACTGATTAATTATGGAATATTAAACATAAAGAACATGAAATTAAGCAAAATATACTAGTATGGTGAATTTGGCCTTGTAAACTTCAACAGTGGTCAAATTAAGGATCCAAGATGTTGATTTTGACTTTTATTTGAGTGCACAATAGATTTGAAGGTTTGTCTAACCTCAAAGAACTCAGTGTATCACATAGCAATCAACAAAAACAACTTAGGCTCATTTTAATACCCTTGAATCAGCAGTACCAAACACACCTCAAACTTAATGCAATTTGGATTTTCAAAGGATAGCACTGATACAGTTCATGAAAATGAATCCAAACTTCATATTAACATATACTAAGAACAATTGATCATAAAAATTTCAATAACACAAGTATAAACACAAATTTGTCAGAAATGTATATTAAACTAAAATAATGAACACACAACCTATATTAAACTAAAATAACATTAAACAACAACAAAGACACATAAAAATGCAAATATCAAAGCATATACTACACTTAAATAGTAAAATGCAAAATTGATAAAAAGGCTTACAAAATTGGAATTTAGCTGAGAAATAAGAACCATGGACTAAGAACACTTCCTATAGCTCCCAAATGAGCTTCTAAACCAGAAACATCCAAAATATACCCTGCTCCAAGCCTTCTTCCTTCTCAACACAGATTTTTTATTTTCTTTTCTATTTTCTTGATTCTTTTTGTGATTTTTAATTTTAAAAACTATAGATGTTTTAAGGTTTATAAAACTTAACAAGCTTTGTCAGGAACTTATTTGAGCTTAACAAGTCCTCAAAACAACTATGAGCAACAATAATTTAAATAACATGAAATTAAAGGTACGAATATGAAATGACATGAATTTAAAGATAGAAAGACATTAAAACTGTAAATAATGTTCATTACACATTGTCAATGTATAATAAGACATTGAAAGCATTAAAAGACATGAAATTTAAAGGAAAACAGTAAGTTAATTATGCTACGTGACTAAGGCTAATCCAAAGTGACTTTCCTCTCTTCCTTCTTCCTCTTTTATACACCTTCTGAGTTCCCCACATGTCCCTGGTCAAATCCCACTTTTAATCATGGCCTTTGGTTGTCTGTAACACATCCTAGCCTTTGAATAGACTTTTGGCGCCAAAAGTCCTAAGGTTGCTTGTAGCCAATTTTATTGCATTAAATGAGCCATGGTGGGTGTAGGGTGTAAGAGACAGCTGGGGGGATGAGGTGGAGTTGAAACTATGGGCTGGTATTGGAGCAGTGAAGGTGGTTTGGCTGTGTGAGTGAGGGAGGGGAAGGTGAATAGTGTTTGGCGTTTTGGGAGGGTCAACGGGTCAAACCCCGTTTAATATTTAAAAAGGTGTGGGATGGATTTGGTGTTGGGCATTGGAAAAGGGTTAAGCTGGTAAGGGTTTGTGTTTGTTATTTGGATTTTGGATTGGATATTAAGGGTTCGGTTTGGATTTGTAATATTTAAGCCCAAGGACAAAAGTTGTCATAGCTGAATTCTTGAGGGCTTTGTTTGCCAACTTTCCAAACTTCTTTCAAAGGACTAAACCTACCATATAACAATAACACAAGGACCAAAATTGTATTTTTCTAATATTTTAAACCCCAGGGACCATTTGTGTAATTTTCTAAAACTAGAAGGGTTAAACTGTAACATTCCCAAAAGTTTATCAAAATGTTCCAAATTGTAATTTATGAATAGTACATGGGTATTATTTGTTAAATTTCCATTTTTAAACACCCAGGGACTAATTTTGCCAATTTTGAAACTTGAGGGGTAAAAGTTGCCAATTTATGAAAACTTTTTATCCAGGGACTAATTGTAACAACCGTGGTTTTTGCAGGTCAGTTTGACTGATAGTCTTGACTCGGTTGACGTTTGTTTGGTGTGTATTAGGTGTTTGAAGTGATATATGAGTGATATGGGTGAGTTTTAGCACTAAATCCCTTTGCGTAAGTGGTTTTATTGTGATTTGGAAAGTTTGTAATTTGGGAAAGTTCATTTTGATCACCTTTGTGGTGTAGAAATGACTTGTGTAGTTTTGGTGTTTTTGTGTTTTTGCGTAACGAGTCTTCGTTCGAGTATTTGAGCGTTAGCAAGTTACGAGGAGTTTGTTTTTATGTGTTATGCTTATAAAAGAGTGTGAAAATCTATTTTTGGAAACTTTGTTTTGAAAATGATAATTTTCCGGTTGGTCGTAAAAACTGAGGTTTATTGCGTAAGACGTTAGGATTAGTTACGGGTATTTATAAAATATGAAAAGTATGAGGTTTTTGGTGTAATAAATTAATTTAATAAGAAAATAAATAAAAATATATATATATGTGAGTAAAAATTCGGCTAGAGGGATTTTAGGGGAAAAAGAAAACCCAATTTGAGTCCAAATATAACTCTTATGCCCAAGGAATCCTATCCCAACCCAAACAAGCCCAACCTCCAACCCATATTTACCCCACAAACGACCCATAACCCCTTTTTCCTGCAATTTAGAGTCGACACATGGAGAATCAAGAAGAAAAAAATTAGGGTTTTTATTATTGAAGCTAAAATCAAGATCAATGTATATTTTCGATACTAGTTTTCATTCAATTAATTAGTTATTGATCTAATTCATGTAATGTAAAGTATGATGGATTAGGGTTTGTGTTAACTTCTGAAATTAATGTTATTAAATATGTTGGGATCAATTAATGATAATAGTAAGATGATTGGTCAAGAGAATTGAGCGTAAAACATGCTAGTTATTGAGTTAGGGTTTGGACGGATTTGTAAGGCTGTAAAGATGTGAGTGTAAATAACAGATGGTGATGAGTTAAGTCACGAATTTTAGGTCTAAATTGAATTATAATGAAATAGCTTTCCAAAAAGTCCAGCCACGATCAATTTTGAGGTCGGGAAGTCAGTCTTTTGATTTTTCTTTGTTAAGGTGTCAAAGCTGTCAAACCGGGACAGATTTTGGGTTAAAGTTTGAGGGTGTCATGTGGTTGTAAAAGTGGTATTTTGACTTGGTCTTCTGGAATAGTTAAGTTTTAGGTTATATTAGACTACCACGACGAGGATTCGCGATAAAAACTTGTGGAAGTAATTATTAAAAATCAAAACTTTTTGGTGTGCGTTCAGATCCGAATTTGAGTAGTTGACAAGTTTGAATTTCTTATGAGTACTTGTGTGTGTTATTGGTCCATGGCCTTCTGGGATTAGCTTCTATGCTTATGAGAGACCATGGTAAATTTTTGGTGTAAGTTTTTGAGCTTTATTTGTCGTGATTTCATGTGAGTGAATATACTCAAAAATTCTGCTTTTTCTGAGTTTTAGAGTGCAAGGGATTTAGTGAGTATTAAGTTATGGTAGTGGTTAGTGTGGTGTCTAGGAGATCCATGGTGGGTCATATGAGTCTTAGACATCCATCATATGTGTATTACATGGGTTGTAGCTTTTAGCTTGACCTTGTGTAATGTGGATTATTTTTGTGTGCTATAGATTGTGAGTTGTTTTGTGGAAGCTGCGGAGTTTAAAGTGAGTTCATAGTCCCATATTTTTACTTTGTTTTAAACTTGGGATGGGAATGATGCTTGTCTTAAATGATTTGATTTACTGTGATTATGTGTATGGTGTTAAAGAGCTTGGACTTATAATGTTATCGTATGCATGCTATGTGTGATTATTTGCTTGTGTGGATGTTTATGGGATCCAATTAGGAGGATGTTTATCCTGTTACTCGCGCATGCGACCTAATTGATGTTTAATGTGTTAATGGGATCCAATTAGGAGGATGCTTATCCTGTTGCTCGCGCATGCGACCTAATTGATGCTTGATATGTTTGATGGGATCCAATTAGGAGGATGCTTATCCTGTTGCTCGCACATGCGACCTAATTGATGATTATGGGGTCGGAGGACACGAGCCGTCCTAATGGTTGCCTTATGAGTATTGTTGACTTTGTGTGTAGATATTGATTTGCAAATGCATGTAGCTATATGATAACTTTAACTATTTGTCCAGCTATATTTTGTAATCACAGTGAATTTGGTTGCCTTGTGTGTTGAGTCTCAAACATATGAATCTCACCAACATTATGTTGACGTTTTAAGCATCATTTTTAGGTGAGCTTTCTAAGGATAAGATAGAAGGATGTGGATAGACGAGACCTTAATTGCATTGGAAGTGGTTTATTATCTATGTTTAGATTTATGTTTTGTTTTGGTTATTTTATTTTGGGGTATTATTACAACACTTTGTGTTTGTACATTGCTCTAATTATGTGCATGTAGTTGTTCTCTATGTAAACACTAGGTGTTGTGATGATATCCATGAAGTTACACCCGCGCATTTCCGCCGTGGCGGGGTGTGACAGATTGGTATCAGAGCCTTGGTTATAGAGAATTAGGTGGTTTAACCTAGACTATAGCCTAGGAGTCCTTCATATAGTTGCATTTAGGATCTATGTGTAAGTATAGTATTTTATATGTCTATTTTCCCTATATTTATGAGATGTTTTATTGAGTTTCGGACGTCTATTCTATTCCCTATACGTAGTATTGTATATATCGACTTTATTATATCGTCTTCCACGCGTAAGATGCCTCGTTGCACTACCATTGTCGCTATCAGATGCGAGAGAAGTGGTCGGATGAAACGGACTAACCGCAGAATCCGAGTTCCCGATAGCATGTATCTATGTTCGGACAAGGAGATGACGTTTATGGGAAATGTTGGTGGAGAAGAAGTGGAGAGGTTTGGAAACACGGTGACTTCTGGAGATGGAGCCATTACCAAATACCCTTTGTAGTGTCCTCACTTCACTTAGGAAGGAGAGGTGGTTTAGTCTAAACCTCGTGATTTGTATGCGCTTGTGAATCATGAGGAATTGGAAGAAAAGAATAGAAATGGTTTTGCATGTTTTGCATGTTGTCGACTACCTCAACATGTAAGAAACATGAATGGGTGGTTGAATAAAGATGAAAGGGAGTTAGGATGGAATGGTGTGGATTCGGCTCTAGAGTCCATAGCGAGTAGTAAGTTGAATTGATCTGAGTAGGGAGATAAGTGCGAGAGTGGAATTTGAGCCATTATGCGACGTCTTTTATTTTGTGTTATGTTTTGGAATTCGTATATTGTCTTTTGCCGTCTGGAGCCATGTTGGAGCGTAATTACTCTTGAAAATTGGATCGAACTTATCCAAGTGATTCTGATTATAGAGTTTACGTTATCGTTGGAATTGTTCCATGTGAGATGATTGTTGCGATGCCTTTTGTTTTTGTTTGCGTGATGGTTTGCATGATGTGTTGTCATAGGAGGGAGTACATTTGTGAAAGGGGGCATAGATAATTATGGTGGCCAACATAATTATACATGCGTCACAACACAAGTGGACTTGCAAGTATGATAGCATGAATTGCATGATGTATTAGGTGCTATGTGGTATATGTGCGTTATCATTGAGATGTGTGGTTTTGGAAGTAAGTATGCGTGTGGAATAGGCTTATAACTATGGTCGCGAACATAATTATAAGGGTATCACACACGTGGACTTGTGACCATTATTGCATTGATTGATGTTTGTTGTTATATGTTGTGGTAGATGGTATGTGATATCATGTTAATGATGGCTGTATGGTTAGAGAAGTATTCTCTTAACCATTTGGGCAGTCGTTATATGTTGGGGTGTATAGGTGGTAAGATTCCATCCTACCTATCATATGTTGATACCTCAATTATCGGTGGGTACTTATGTTATGGTATTTAAGTTGATTCGTTTGCTAGGCGCTCCGTTTGTATACCCAATTCTTTGGTTGACATTCCTATTCGTTCCATGATGGTACAGATGCCATATTCCTTCTATTTGATGTCATGGTAGGTGTTGGGAAATTGAATTCGTTTTGTTGGATATTGGTTCGTTTCTTTATACATTCATTCCTCGGATGAATGTTATACTATTCCTCACATATTGTTGGTTCGTGACGAGTTGGTGTGGATATTTAATCCCTCATTTACACACACCAATTGAATTTTGTGACCTGTTAGTATCGGTGTTTTTCTATGATTTTGGTTTGATCGTTGTACGAATGAGTTTGTAAGTTCATCGTTTGGTTTGCAATGTTTTTGCGTGAGTGTTCACTGGTATGAGTTCGTTTAAGGATTATTTTGATTACGAAATTCTTCAATGTCTTTTGCGTTTGATTAAGAGGTTGTAATAGAGTCTTTATGGCATTTTACAAATTTGTTTTGGGTATTTCAAGGTCGTTTGATGGAAACTAATATTTTTATGGGAAATGAAGTGTGAAAAAAATGGTTATGTTGATGTCTTACATAAAATGGTTTATGTATATTTTATAAAAAAAAAATGTATAAGTTTAAGATATGTTTTGTGAAGAAAAAAAAATTGGTGTTCATTTGTTTTTGGGAAGGTAGAGTACGGGAATAAGAACTGTCTATGGTTCTCATTTACCAAACTTGTTATGTATTTGATTCATCGAGTGTTTCTTTCGTTGAGGTACGTTTGTGGATATTTTATAGGTACGTGTATTTTATATTTTCTTTGTATGGATGTTCATTAACATTTTATCCATGTCTACTTTTATTGGGGGAAAATTTCTCATTGTGTTTTCTAGCTTTGATTTTGATGTTCGTTACTTCGCTAGTCGGTAATTCGTACCCCTTTTGAGTTCGTTGATATGCATTTTAGCTCGACCGGTTTCATGGTTCGCGTCGTTTACTTAGGATAGATTGTCGTTTTGATTATCAATTTGTTCGTTGAAGAAGAAGAGGATGTTTGCCGAGTTGTTCAAGTGAGAGGTGTAGCTTTAAGATGTACGTTCTTCAGGAAGGTGGTCAACGATAACGAGTGTTCGTGGACACTAGTAAGATAAAAGTAGTGAAGCGTGGAAAGTACCTGAGACACCATCTGAGAGACGACTGTCCTCAGGATTGGCAGGTACTATTGACGATTCATTTGTATCTTTCTATAGATTGCGTAGGCATCGCGGAGGTGGAAGATCCATAAGAGGAACTGTGTGATACGTGATTTAAAGTTGGGGAGTAGAACTTGGAGATGATATTTGTATGGAGCAGAAAGTGTGGTCTACCCAGATCATGAGAATCTTTTGCATATATTTGACAAGAGGTTAATATATGTTGAAGAGAAGTTGGGTGTGGAGTTTCTCAGTGACTACGATTGTCTGATTCGCTATCGTCAAGGAAGGGAGGACATCGTGGTAAGAGCGCTGAGCGGGAGTGAACGAGTGAAACTTGGATGTTTGTGAGCAATGGTTATGATAATTCGGTTTGGAGTTAAGAGGATGATACTGGCAGCCTAGAGAGAGGTTGAGAACATGAAAGAAGAATGATTACTTGGTTTAGACCAGTAAATGGAAAGGAACAAAGATGGAGGAATGTACTTTGCGTTCCAGCTATTGGTTCCATTGAGAGGAAGCGCAAGGACATCAATCATGAAAGATATTTGATACATTCGAGAATGGATAAGACGTGTTATTACCTTAGCAAAAGATATATGGAGGAGTAGGCGAGACTTTTCGCTCGTTGAGTTGGTAATGAGCCATGGGGTGTCGCGTTGATTGATTGATGTAAAACCACCAACTTATATTGACCAAGGAATGGTCAACAAAGTCAAATATCCTAGATCAATGCTCCGGGTAATATAAGGTATCACCGGGTCGTTAAATCCCGTTGAGGTGTGAATTGTAACTTTAACGTACTTGTGATCGGGTGATTATTCACAGAAAAGGGTTGTGATAAGAATTATTTGGAAATTATTGACAAATATAGCTTAGGAAAGCTACGTGATTGATTACGGGAATTTAGATTACAAGGATTTGAGCTAAAACCTAAAAACGTACGTTTTAATTAAAAAACGTATACAGACGAACAAAACAAAAGGTACAACTGATGGACGGAAAGGGTTACAAGTGTAAAATTATTATTTTTACAATCCTAATAAATAAAGAGAATTTTAAGAAAAATAAAAACTATTTTACACTATTTAATTATTAATTATTAATTAATTAATAATTATCTATTTATTAACTAATTAACTAATTAAAATTATTAAAAATACTAAAAAGACTTAGAAAATTAAGAAAAATTTTACAAATCTAATTAACCATCACTGGAATCCTAAAAAATTATAAAAAGTTTATTTTATGTATTTTTAAACTAATTTACTAATTATTAATCTAATTACTAATTAATTTCTAATTAAACTAATTATATTGTACAAAATAGAAAATGAACAGTACAAATTCTAGAAAAATTTATAAAAATGTTTTAACTTAAATAAAAGCTAGAAAAATTAGAAAAACTAGGTTGTACTTTATAAAATCTAATTATGCTATTTAATTACTTAATATTAATTAAAACTAAATTAAACTAAAATTAATTATAAAAACCACTAAAAGACAAAATAAAATTCTGGAAAAATTTCTAGAATTATTTTAACCTAAAAGAGAATTTATAAAAATATAAAAATGATATATTGCTTATAAATAATCTAAAAAGAAAATTAAAATGATAAATCCTATTAAATAGAAGCTATCACTATAATTAAAGTTGGTTTTTTCTTTTTCCAAACTGATTAACTACTAAAAACTAAAACTTTTTGTGAAAACACTTTTAATGTAACCCAATGATAAGCACTTTGAGTGCTTATTCACCAAACAGTTGACTTTTGTTGACTGTGGAGGTTATTTAGCTCAAATGAAGTGATGTGGGGTCCACAATGGTGAATAATGGTTTCTCTGAGATGTTTGATCAATAATAAGCTAGTTTCAACCAAAGAAGTATCTTAAATAAGCCACAATCACACAAATAAGCAGTTGCTTATTGCATTTCTGAGCCAGATTGGGGACAAGGTTTAGGAGTCAATCCAGATGGGGTCCACAGGTCAAACATTTGATCAACAGGTCAACTATGGTAGGAGGGGGGTTGGGAGAACCCAAGGGTGAAGTGTGGGACCCACTGGGGTGCCCACAAAATACCACCAAAGTTGACTCAGTGGAACTGAGCTACTGAGACAGGGCAACTACTTTGCCCTGCAGCCAACTTTCAAGGCCATTTTGGTCCAATTAAGAAAATCACAAAAATATGAAACTTGAATAAATCACAAGTTCAGGTGGTAGAGTAAACACTCAACAAGTTTCAGGTTCCAATTCGCAACACACAAATCATGAAAAATCATGCCATTTTGGTAAAAATCTGACTTTACACCTTTTGACTTTTTCAAATAACTAACACAGTTGACTTTTATGAACTTGTGGGTGAATTTATGACTGATTCTAGTGTTAATATGTTAAAATAGGGTTATCTAAGGTAGTGGTAACAACATTGAAGCAGGTTTGAAAGGTTTGGGATCAAAGATCCTATCAGTTAACTCACAAGAAAATTATAAGTGATGTTTTGACTTTTTAGCTATGGACCTGCCATTTTTATGCTTGTTATGATCTGTTTATCACCTAGAAAACATGTATGAGCCAATGAGATACCAGGAGATCAACAAGAACCTAGGTGAATCACTTAATCCAAACACCCCTTAAAACTCAATCTGTTTTGAGATTGTGAGATAGAAAAGCAACACAGATCACTATCACTTATCCTAGCCCTCTTTTATCAAATGCAGAGTTTATAGGCACATCAAAAACTCAGATTCAAGCAACCATTACTACATATACTAACTTACTATAAGAGACAGTTGTTATGGAAAATTTGGAGAGCAAAAGATCAAATGAACAAGCAAGCTGCTAGAACTAATATAACAACTAAATATAACCAAAGAGACATTCAGAAACACATTTAAGCATTATATAAACAAGACTACACTAATGAACTAAAATTAAAGAAGGATGGAAAGGTTTAGGTCTCACAGTGTGCTTTCAGCCCCAAAATCATGAACCCAGAACCACATTACAATCCTAAATAACTCCCATGAGTTTCTATTACCAGGTCCATCCAAAATTCAACCTGCTCCATGCTTGTCTTCTCTTTTCAATTATTTTTTTTATTTATTTTCTGTTTACTTATTTCTTATATTATTTGATGAAACTTGAAAATGCAAAAAAATGGGAAACTTTAAATTGTGAAACAATACTTGTATTAATACTGAAAAGAGTACATTACAACTGAGAATTTTGATTAAAATAAAAAGGTACAATGCTTAAAAATACATTAAAATTACTAAGGAAAAAACTAGTCTCCTGCTCCAGTGCATCTCTTTCCTTTTATATAATCCAATTAGGGTTTTTGGGCACCCCTTGTCTTATCCCAGCTGCTTTCTTAACCATTGGATATGGAAATCCAATCTTGGCCGTTTAAAAGTATTGGCGCCAAAATGGTTTTGGCCGTTTCTTGAGATAATTGGTGCCAGGGTTGATGTTTTTGAAGTTTAGCAATTGGTTTGGAGTGTAGGAGGGGGTGGGTTTTGAGTGTGGCAGAGGTGAAAGACTAGGGGTGATGATGATGGTGTTGGCTTGTAGCAGGGATGAGTGGAGGTGAAGGTGAGGTGGAGGGTCAACGAAGGTCAAAGTTGGGGGTGGTATTAAAAATAAATCGGGGAGTGTTGGTGGGCTATTGTGGTGAGGATTGGGCCAAATAAACGTGGGTGGGCTTTTGGGTTTGTTTATTTAAGAATTTGGATTAAATGGGATAGGATCCGGTTTGGTTTGTATTGAAATTTTACACAAGGACTAATTTTGTAATTTACTGAAAATGGATGGGCTGGAGTTGACACTTTTCCAAACTTGATTCGTAGACCACTTATGCCAAGTTATAATTCCACAAGGACCTTTCACGTAAATTTACAATTTAAATTTCCCAGGGACTGAAATTGTAAACTGCTGAAACTTTGAGGACCAAAACTGCAAATGTCACAAAGTTGCAACAAGGACTATTTTTGACACATGTGAATAGTACAAGGGCAATTTTTGATAATTTTTATCTTTTAAAACCCCAGGGACCATTTGTGTAATTTTCCAAACTGCAGGGATCATTTTTGCCAAATTGCAAAGTACAGGGACCAAACATGTAATTTTCTCAAACTTTTTACCCAAGGATCATTTTTCATAATTTTTGACTTTTCCATGCCTTGGGTTGACTTTTCTTTCGTTTTAAACTTCCAGGGACTAGTTTTGTCAATTTTTGAAACTTGAGGGACTGAAACTACCAATTGTGCAAACTTTGTTCGTTTTTCATTTGTTTTTAAAAATTTTGCATCTAAAACATATAAAACACACTTTTGGAATAATTTCTGTATTTTGACGCATTTTTGAGTGTTTTTGGATGTTTTGGCGGTTCAGATACGATAAAAATGATGATTATTTACATACTCATCAATCCTCCACACTAAACTATTGCTAGTCCCTATCAATCTTTTGAAAAAAACTTGATGGATTTTAAACTCTTTACCAAAAGCCATCACTTCTGGAGTAGCCAGGTGTAAGAACTGTGGCACACCTGATAACCGTGTGATTTTGAGCAAATCACCAGCTGTCAACGGATTTGATTAGTCTTTACCAAAAGCTGTTTGCTTTTGGACTAGCCAACTCTTGATGCAATAGTCAATATCTTGGTGAGCTGATTACCAATTATGGATTTTCCACGGCCTTTACCACAAGCCATAATCTTGCGCGCTAGCCAACTCATTTGTTTTTGGGGAGTTGAGGAACCATACAATTTTGGGGAAATTGCAAGCCATAAACGGATTTGAGATATCTTTACCAAGAGCCGTTTGCTCCTGGATTAGCCAATCCCTTTTGTCGTTTAGACACGGCAGACTGATTACCACAAAAATTTTGAAATAAAGTGAAAAAATTTGGGCCAAAATGTGGGTACTTGAAAGAATTTTGCTATAAAATTCGCTAGAATTTCCCCCCCACACTTAGAAATGAATATTGTCCTCAATATTCAAAGTCCCGGCTATTATGCCGAACCTATGAACGTAAAAAGATAATATTCGAAGCTAACTGTGGAAATATTGTTTTGTATTTTTCACTTTATTTATCTGTACATACAATCACACAATTTTTTTATTTTTTTATTATTTATTTTTTTCTTCTGAAATTATATACGTATATACATTTCAAATAGCGGGGGGGGGGGGGGGGGGGTTGGCCATTCCCCCACACTAGGGTGGTAGAAAGTAGAAAGAAATCAGAGATACGGGTGAAAACCCGTATTGTGCTATTGTTTTTGTTCATTGAGTCGCTAGCTTGACTCGATCCACGAATTTAATTGTCCTTGGGGAAAGTTTGGAGATCCGGGACAACCATGGATGGTATGTCCTCTCCAAAGTAGTGCTTTAAACGATGTCCATTCACTTTGAAATTTGGACCGTCATTTTGAGATAATTCGACGGTACCATAAGGATAAACCTTAGCGATAGTGAATGGACCAGTCCATCGGGTTTTAAGCTTTCCCGAGAAGATCTTGAGTCTAGAGTTGAAAAGAAGGACTCGATCACCAACGTTGAAAACGCGGTTTTTGATTTTTGAGTCATGAATCTTCTTTGTCTTTTCCTTATAGATCAAAGAGTTCTCGTAAGCTTGATCATGAAGTTCATTTAATTCATTCAGTTGAACTTTCCTATGATCACCCGCAGTTTTGAGGTCAAAATTGGCATGCTTGAGAGCCCAATAGGCTTTATGCTCAAGCTCGATCGGAAGATGGCACGCTTTCTCGTACACAAGTTTGTAAGGCGTACACCCAATGGGTGTTTTGTAAGCCGTACGGAAAGCCCAAAGTGCATCATCTAATTTGTCCGACCACGATGCACGATTTTCCCCAACGGTTCTTTCCAATATTCTCTTGATGCCTCGATTGGAAACTTCTACTTGTCCACTTGTTTGAGGGTGGTACGCAGTAGAAAGTCGGTGAGTTACACCATACTTTTGCATGACTTTATCAAATTTGTCATTGCATAAATGCGTACCACGATCACTAATTATAGCACGTGGAGTTCCAAATCGAGCAAAGAGAGCTTTCAAAAATTTCACGACTACTCGGGCATCATTAGTGGGTAAAGCTTTTGCTTCAACCCATTTTGACAAATAGTCCACTGCCACGAGTATATACTTGTTTCCATGAGATGATGGAAATGGCCCCATAAATTCGATGCCCCATACGTCAAATATTTCACAAACTTGGATTGCATTTTGTGGCATTTCATTCTTTTGTGAAATGTTACCGTGACGTTGACAAGCGTCACAGGATTTGACCAATTCTTGGGCATCCTTGTAAATCGTGGGCCAAAAGAATCCGGAGTCAAACACCTTTTTGGCGGTGTAATTTGGATTGTGGTGGCCCCCCGTGGGACCAGCATGGCAAGCCTTAAGAATTTCAGTGGCTTCTTGACCATATACACACCGCCGGATGACTTGATCCGCACAGATTTTAAAGAGGCAGGGGTCGTCCCAGAAATAATGTTTCACATCTTTAAAGAATTTATTTTTCTGTTGGGACGACATCCCTTTCACAATGAAGTTACCCGCAATGTAGTTTGCAAAATCGGCAAACCATGGGGTAACAGAATCTCCATGAAAGGTAACCGCATTGAGTGTCTCGAGAGGGAATGTTTCATTAATTTCTTTCCTCTCGAAGACATCTTGATGGGGGTTCTCCAATCGGGAGAGATGATCAGCAGCTAGGTTCTCAGCTCCTTTTTTATCACGAATAATGATATCAAATTCCTGTAGGAGAAGAACCCAATGAAGAAGTCTCGGCTTTGCATCTTGTTTTGCAAAAAGGTACTTCAAAGCCGAGTGATCCGTATACACTATGCTTTTGGTCAGTATCAAGTATGGCCGGAATTTTTCAAAAGCATACACAACAGCTAATAATTCTTTTTCGGTGGTGGTGTAATGGCTTTGAGCCTCGGTCATAGTTTTGCTGGCATAGTGTATAGGCTGAAAATGTTTTGTTTTTCGTTGCCCCAAGCCTGCCCCTATAGCATAATCACTAGCATCACACATGAGCTCAAAGGGCAAGTCCCAATCGGGGGCAACAAGAATCGGTGCCTTGGTAAGCGTTTTCTTTAATGTTTCAAAGGCTTCGATGCACTCGGGGGAGAAGATAAAAGGAGCATCCTTTTCGAGGAGATGGGTCATAGGCCGGGCGATTTTAGAAAAATCTTGAATAAACCTACGATAGAAACCGGCGTGACCCAAAAAGCTCCTAACACCTTTCACGGTTGTGGGATGAGGTAATTTTGCAATGACATCCAATTTGGCTTTGTCAACCTCAATCCCGTTCTTTGAAATTTTATGGCCGAGGACAATGCCCTCTTTGACCATAAAGTGACTCTTCTCCCAATTTAGACATAACTTTGTGTCTTCACAACGTTTTAGCATATCGTCTAAATGGGAGAGGCATGACTGAAACGAATCCCCAATGACCGAAAAATCGTCCATGAAGACCTCCATAGTTTTCCCGATCATGTCAGAAAATATAGACATCATATATCTTTGAAACGTGCCCGGAGCATTACATAAGCCGAATGGCATACGTTTATAAGCAAATGTTCCATAGGGGCACGTGAAAGTGGTCTTTTCCTGATCTTGCGGATCAATGGGAATCTGAAAGTAACCCGAGAAACCATCGAGGAAGCAATAGTACTCATTCCCCGCTAATCTCTCGAGCATCTGATCCATAAAGGGCAAAGGAAAATGATCTTTGTGGGTGGCGTCATTTAACTTACGATAGTCAATACAGACACGCCAACCCGTAACCAAACGAGTTGGAATTAACTCATTTTCCTCGTTTGTGACAACAGTAATGCCACCCTTTTTTGGAACACAATGAATTGGGCTGACCCAAGGACTGTCCGAGATAGGGTAAATCAATCCGGCATCAAGAAGTTTTAAAACCTCTTGTTTGATAACCTCGTGAATTTTTGGATTCACCCTTCTTTGTTGTTGGACTGCAGGTTTGAAGTCGTCCTCCATTAAAATCTTATGAGTACAAAGTTCAGGGTCAATGCCCTTGATGTCGGAGAGACGCCAAGCAATTGTTTGTTTATGAGACTTCAAAACCTTTATGAGAGCAGCCTTTTCCTCATCACTTAAGTCTTTGGCAATTATGACGGGCAATTTATCATCACCCTCCAGAAATGCATATTCAAGATGAGGCGGTAAGTCCTTAAGTTCAACCTCGGGAAAGTCATCAGTTTTCTCAACATTTTTGACTTCCTCTTTATGAAGTTGTTGTGGTAGAATAGGAAGAGGAGAGGGATCTTCGTTTAACAATTTTTCAAGTATGAGAATATCCCTCTCGAGGTCGATCTCTTGGTTATCGACTCCATCGGGAATCGAGTCACTTTTGAGAAACGCCTCCATTTCTTCTAAGATGAAGTCACTTCCCTCAAACGGAGTGAGGGAAGGAGAAGAATTGGCAATGATGGGGTGAGAAAATTGAGTGAGATTTTCACTCGAAGAATCATCAATGAAACCTAAAATCTCTTGAGCATACTCCTCAGCAGCAACATCGATGACATCTATTTTGTTCACCGACTCACAGTTATAATTGGAGGAGTATCTCGAAGTTTGATTTAGGTTGAAGGTTATGGCTTCCGTTCCAACACGTAATGTGATCTCATGCTCAAATACATCGATAAGAGCTCGCCCAGTTCTAAGGAATCCTCGACCAAGAATGAGAGGGACCCTAGAATCGGCATCAAAGTCAACATTCACAAAATCTAGCGGAAAATGGAACTTCCCCACTTTAACGAATACGTCCTCGGCAATGCCAATGGGACGAGAAATCGAACGATCGGCAAGCTCTACAGTCATGCACGTGGGGGTAAGTTCGGGAAGAGAGAGTTTCTTCCACACAGAATATAGCATTAGGTTAATGCTAGCACCTAGATCGGCCAAGGCGAAGCATTCAACCATACCCGGGAAAGTACAAGGAATCAGAAATTTCCCGGGGTCTCCAAGCTTTTCAGGAAGCTTTTTCAAAAGAACTGCTGAGCAGTTCTCATTCAAAGGAGTTCTTACCATCTCAAAGAGTTTCTCTTTATTACTCAACAGATTTTTGATTGTCGATGCAAACTTGGGCATCAAGAGAATAGCATCCGAGAAGCTAATGTCAAAGTGCAAATCTTGGAAGATTTGGAAAAACTTATCCATTTGGTGATTAGCCTTTTCGCGAAGCTTTTGTTCACTGAGACGTGATGGATAGGGAGTAGAAGTTTTGGATTTAGGGTTGTCCACTGGAGTTTCTGGTGGTTCAAAGAAAACTCCAGGCTTACATCTGGTTTCAGGAATAACCTGAGGTTGGACGTGTGCTGTACTTCGTGAGCTGGGAGTTTGCACCTTGTCCTTTGTCACCTCAGGTTCACGATTCACTACCTTTGGAGGAGAGGAAGAAGAGGTAGTAGGAATCGCGGGTTCATCATATGAAGCACCACTTCGTGTTGTGATCGCCTTAGCATCGCCCCTCGGGTTAGCGATCGTGTTGCTTGGTAAAGTAGTACCTGAGCCCGAGGGTCGATCATTTAAAGACTTCTTGATGTCAGAAATCTGGCTGACCAGCAACTTGTTCAACTCTTCTTGGGACTTCATGAATTGTTTCAACAACTCGTCAGATGAAGGCCCGGTTGGAACAATGGCTTGATTCGGATTAGGAATATTTAGAGCTCGATTGTTCGGATTGGGACCTTGATTTTGAAAATTACCCTGATTAGGGTTGTTGTTTCCATGAAAATATCCTTGATTGAAATTACCCTGACCTTGGTTCCGATTAAAGTTTCCTTGATTTTGCTGTTGGAAACCTTGATTTTGGAAACCTTGGTTTTGATTGTGAAAACCGTGACCCTGATTGAAGTTACCTTGGTTTTGATAACCTTGGTTCGCTCTATTTTGATTTTGGCCACGGTTTTGGACATTTTTGTTTTGATTAAAACCAGGAGGTCTAGGATAATGATGTTGAGGACGATAGCTAGGGTCCATAGGAGGGCGATATTGATTGCCTCCTTGATTTTGGGACCCGGCTACAGCATGAGCTTCGTATGGAGTACCATCAGTAGCTGTGCAATTGTAGTAGGCATGCGGCCCACCACAAGTCACACAGACTTCCACTTTTTTAACCTCAGCAGGTGGAGGATGTTGTGGAAATGAAACTTTCTTTGTCTGGGCAAGAACCAAAGCTTGGATCGCTTCATTGAGCTTGTCAATCTTAGCATCCGTGCTAGATTGACTCACAGAAGATGAAGTGGAAGGACCCGCATTAATTTGAGAAACAATCGGTTTGCTTCGTGTAGATCGGACCTTAGACTTGTTTTCTATGATTTGCAAAGCTTCTTTTGTGGTTCTACTCAAAAAGTTACCTCCCGCGGAGGCATTGAGAGAATCCTGATCAGCTTGGCTCACGCCATTGTAAAAAGTATCGAGTTGCATCAACTCAGAGAAACCATGATGTGGACACTTGCGAAGTAATTCTTTGAAACGATCCCACGCTTCACCAAAAGATTCATCATATTTTTGAGTGAACTTGGTGATTTCGTTCTTAAGACTCATGGTCTTGGAAGGTGGGAAGAATTCATTCACAAACTTTTTGACAAGATCTTCCCAAGTCTCAATAGATCGTGGAGGTTGTTTTTCAAGCCAAATCCGGGCTTGTCCCTCCAAGGAGAATGGGAAGAGAAGAAGTTTTATTGCTTCACACGGGACATTTTTGTACTTGATGGTCGATGTGATTTAATTGAACCATCGAATATGAGCATGAGGATCGTCCCTCTCAAAACCGTAGAATTGACTTGAGGTTACAAGATTGAGTAACCCGGTTTTGAGTTCAAAACTATCAGCCACGATGGCTGGGACAATAATGGCATATCCATAACCCTCGATGGGTGCTTGGAGAAGCTCACACATGGGGCGGTCTTCCGCCATGGTGACAGTGGGTGTGGCAACAGTACGGATCTCAGATCCGACTGTTGGTGCTGAACGTCTACGAGGTCTTCTAGGTTTTCGTACAAGCTCACGTAATGGGCTAGTAGACCTAGAAGAACAAGTGCGCATGCACTAGGAACAAAAACCAATCAAAACAAAATCGAGGCAAATCAACAGTGAACTTAAACCAATAATCACGAGTGAATGGCTTCTTTAAGAAAGGTACACCACTCACAAGGATACAAAGGCAAGTTTTTATCTTTTGTTTGGGAACTTATTATGTTCACACCCCCAGTTGGTAGGTGTTCTGTCTTGGTTTGCGACGGTTTATTTTTATGTAGAATTATTATTCACAAGAAAAGACGGATGTTTTTGGGTTTTGTGTATGGGTTTAAAAACTTTTGGAAAATATTTTTGGTATCGTCTCGTAATCTAAAATCGTTTTTCTTTAAGAATCACCTTAAAAGATAACCGATTCAGAAAACGTTACGATCTGTTTTGTTGTTTTTAATTTTTTTTTGGTGTTTTAACACTTTAGGAAAAGTGTTAAAGACTTTTTTGTATTTTGATTGAAAATTTACAAAAGTGGTGGTATTTGTACAGTGAATGAGGTGAGATAACACTAATCTCAAATGACGCTATAGAAACGCGCACACCTCCCCGGCAGCGGCGCTAAAAATTGATTGATGTTAAACCACCAACTTATATTGACCAAGGAGTGGTCAACAAAGTCAAATAGCATAGATCAATGATCCGGGTAATATAAGGTATCACCGGGTCGTTAAATCCCGTTGAGGTGTAAATTGTAACTTTAACGTACTTGTGATCGGGTGATTATTCACAGAAAAGGGTTGTGATAAGAATTATTTGGAAATTATTGACAAATATAGCTTAGGAAAGCTACGTGATTGATTACGGGAATTTAGATTACAAGGATTTGAGCTAAAACCTAAAAACGTACGTTTTAATTAAAAAACGTATACAGACGAACAAAACAAAAGGTACAACTGATGGACGGAAAGGGTTACAAGTGTAAAATTATTATTTTTACAATCCTAATAAATAAAGAGAATTTTAAGAAAAATAAAAACTATTTTTACACTATTTAATTATTAATTATTAATTAATTACTAATTATCTATTTATTAACTAATTAACTAATTAAAATTATTAAAAATACTAAAAAGACTTAGAAAATTAAGAAAATTTTTACAAATCTAATTAACCATCACTGGAATCCTAAAAAATTATAAAAAGTTTATTTTATGTATTTTTAAACTAATTTACTAATTATTAATCTAATTACTAATTAATTTCTAATTAAACTAATTATATTGTAAAAAATAGAAAATTAACAGTACAAATTATAGAAAAATTTATAAAAATGTTTTAACTTAAATAAAAGCTAGAAAAATTATAAAAACTAGGTTGTACTTTATAAAATCTAATTATGCTATTTAATTACTTAATATTAATTAAAACTAAATTAAACTAAAATTAATTATAAAAACCACTAAAAGACAAAATAAAATTCTGGAAAAATTTCTAGAATTATTTTAACCTAAAAGAGAATTTATAAAAATATAAAAATGATATATTGCTTATAAATAATCTAAAAAGAAAATTAAAATGATAAATCCTATTAAATAGAAGCTATCACTATAATTAAAGTTGGTTTTTTTGGTTTTTTCTTTTTCCAAACTGATTACCTACTGAAAACTAAAACTTTTTATGAAAACACTTTTAATGTAACCCAATAATAAGCACTTTGAGTGCTTATTCACCAAATAGTTGACTTTTGTTGACTGTGGATGTTATTTAGCTCAAATGAAGTCATGTGGGGTCCACAATGGTGAATAATGGTTTCTCTGAGATGTTTGATCAATAATAAGCTAGTTTCAACCAAATAAGTATCTTAAATAAGCCACAATCACACAAATAAGCAGTTGCTTATTGCATTTCTGAGCCAGATTGGGGACAAGGTTTAGGAGTCAATCCAGATGGGGTCCACAGGTCAAACTTTTGGTCAACAGGTCAACTATGGTAGGAGGGGGGGATGGGAGAACCCAAGGGTGAAGTGTGGGACCCACTGGGGTGCCCACAAAATACCACCAAAGTTGACTGAGTGGAACTGAGCTGCTGAGACAGGGCAACTACTTTGCCCTGCAGCCAACTTTCAAGGCCATTTTGGTCCAATTAAGAAAATCACAAAAATATGAAACTTGAATAAATCACAAGTTCAGGTGGTAGAGTAAACACTCAACAAGTTTCAGGTTCCAATTCACAACACACAAATCATGAAAAATCATGCCATTTTGGCAAAAATCTGACTTTACACCTTTTGACTTTTTCAAATAACTAACACAGTTGACTTTTATGAACTTGTGGGTGAATTTCTGACTGATTCTAGTGTTAATATGTTAAAATAGGGTTATCTAAGGTAGTGGTAACAACATTGAAGCAGGTTTGAAAGGTTTGGGATCAAAGATCCTATCAGTTAACTCACAAGAAAATTATAAGTGATGTTTTGACTTTTTAGCTATGGACCTGCCATTTTTATGCTTGTTATGATCTGTTTATCACCTAGAAAACATGTATGAGCCAATGAGATACCAGGAGATCAACAAGAACCTAGGTGAATCACTTAATCCAAACACCCCTTAAAACTCAATCTGTTTTGAGATTGTGAGATAGAAAAGCAACACAGATCACTATCACTTATCCTAGCCCTCTTTTATCAAATGCAGAGTTTATAGGCACATCAAAAACTCAGATTCAAGCAACCATTACAACATATACTAACTTACTATAAGAGACAGTTGTTATGGAAAATTTGGAGAGCAAAAGATCAAATGAACAAGCAAGCTGCTAGAACTAATATAACAACTAAATATAACCAAAGAGACATTCAGAAACACATTTAAGCATTATATAAACAAGACTACACTAATGAACTAAAATTAAAGAAGGATGGAAAGGTTTAGGTCTCACAGTGTGCTTTCAGCCCCAAAATCATGAACCCAGAACCACATTACAATCCTAAATAACTCCCATGAGTTTCTATTACCAGGTCCATCCAAAATTCAACCTGCTCCATGCTTGTCTTCTCTTTTCAATTATTTTTTTTTTAATTTTCTGTTTACTTATTTCTTATATTATTTGATGAAACTTGAAAACCTAAAAAAATGAGAAACTTGAAATTGTGAAACAATACTTGTATTAATACTGAAAAGAGTACATTACAACTGAGAATTTTGATTAAAATAAAAAGGTACAATGCTTAAAAATACATTAAAATTACTAAGGAAAAAACTAGTCTCCTGCTCCAATGCATCTCTTTCCTTTTATACAATCCAATTAGGGTTTTTGGGCACCCCTTGTCTTATCCCAGCTGCTTTCTTAACCATTGGATATGGAAATCCAATCTTAGCCGTTTAAAAGTATTGGCGCCAAAATGGTTTTGGCCGTTTCTTGAGATAATTGGTGCCAGGAGTGATGTTTTTGGAGTTTAGCAATTGGTTTGGAGTGTAGGAGGTGGTGGGTTTTGAGTGTGGCAGAGGTGAAAGACTAGGGGGATGATGATGGTGTTGGCTTGTAGCAGGGATGAGTGGGGGTGAAGGTGAGGTGGAGAGTCAACGAAGGTCAAAGTTGGGGGTGGTATTAAAAATAAACGGGGGAGTGTTGGTGGTATGTTGTGGTGAGGATTGGGCCAAATAAACAAGGGTGGGCTTTTGGGTTTGTTTATTTATGAATTTGGATTAAATGGGATAGGATCCGGTTTGGTTTGTATTGAAATTTTACACAAGGACTAATTTTGTAATTTACTGAAAATGGGTGGGCTGGAGTTGACACTTTTCTAAACTTGATTCATAGACCACTTATGCCAAGTTATAATTCCACAAGGACCTTTCACGTAAATTTACAATTTAAATTTCCCAGGGACTGAAATTGCAAACTGCTGAAACTTTGAGGACCAAAACTGCCAATGTCACAAAGTTGCAACAAGGACTATTTTTGACACATGTGAATAGTACAAGGGCAATTTGTGATAATTTTTATCTTTCAAAATCCCAGGGACCATTTGTGTAATTTTCCAAACTGCAGGATCATTTTTGCCAAATTGCAAAGTACAGGGACCAAACATGTAATTTTCTCAAACTTTTTACCCAAGGATCGTTTTTCATAATTTTTGACTTTTCCATGCCTTAGGTTGACTTTTCTTTCGTTTTAAACTTCCAGGGACTAGTTTTGTCAATTTTTGAAACTTGAGAGACTGAAATTGCCAATTGTGCAAACTTTGTTCGTTTTTCATTTGTTTTTAAACATTTTGCATCTAAAACATATAAAACACACTTTTGGAATAATTTCTGTATTTTGATGCGTTTTTGAGGGGTTATTAGACACAAAAGTTACTAAAGTTTGCCAAAAAGTGCGATTTTGTTACTATTGTTTTTTTGGTTACAAAGAGGTAACTAAAGTTTGGTCACCGGTTATATAAGTTACTCTGTAAGTTTTAACCTTCTACTACAGTTTTTTTTTTTTTTTTTTTTTTTTTTTTTTTTTTTCTGTTAATTTCAAAAATGGTCCCTAAGACTAACTGTCGTTAGATTTTTCCGTTAGCTAATGGCCGTTTGCAACAAACATTTGCAATGTTAGTCCTTTATCATAACGACCGTTTATACTTAACTCAAAATTTGGTTTTCATACATTTTTGTCCATTTTTCTTACGTTTTTTTTACCCTTTTTTTTACGGGTTTTCCATTTTCATACGTTTTTATAAGTTCTCGTTCGTTTTTATACATTTTCGCCCATTTTCTTACACTTTCATCCGTTTTTCTTAAGTTTTGTCCGTTTTTCTTACGTTTTTTCCGTTTTCATACGTTTTTGTCCTTTTTTCTTACGTTTTTTCCTGCTTTTATACGTTTTTGTCCGTTTTTATACCTTTTCGCCCAGTTTATTACGTTTTCGTATGTTTTTCTTACGTTTTTATCTGCTTTTCTTACTTTTTTTCTTTTTTAGACATTTTTTTTTCTGTTTTTCTTACGTTTTTTCCATTTTCATACGTTTTTGTTTGTTTTTACACGTTTTCACACATTTTTATACACTTTTTATATACGTTTTTATACACATTTTTACATACGTATAAAACATAACAAGTATAAAACATACAAACGTATAAAACATACAAAGGTGTAGAAAAACATAAAACTAGTATGAAAACGTAAAAAGGCGTATGAAACGTACACAAGCGTATAAATGCGCAAACAAATGTAATAAAAAAAATTATGAAAACCTATGAAAACGTATGAAAATATACGAAAAAAAGATGAAAATGTACAAAAATGGACAAAAACGTACGAAACTTGAGAAAAACGTATGACAAGAGAGAAAAACAACATAAACTTTAAACAATGTAAAGAAAGTACGACAATAGAGAAAACATACATAAACGTATATAAACGGATAGAAATGTACGAAAATATACAAAGATATGCAAAGGAGAAAAATGTAAAAAAAAATAATATATAATAAAAAAATTACAAAAAAAAAAAAAATGCATAGTAACTTTTTTTAAGGTTCAGTAACCTATTTAATAAACCCGTAAACTATAGTAACTTCCTTGTAACATTTTAAACTATGGTGCTGACGTGGACAAGGGGAACCGGTAATCAGCCGGTTGCCCACCCTCGCAGTAACATTTATGTAACATTTTTAATCTTTGAGTAACCTAAATGACAAACCCGTTTACTTAAGTTACCTCTTTGTAACCAAAAAAACAATAGTAACAAAATCGCACTTTTTGGCAAACTTTAGTAACTTTTGTGTCTAATAACCCCGTTTTTGAGTGTTTTTGGATGTTTTGGCAGTTCAGATACGATAAAAATGATGAGTATTTACATACTCATCATTGATCATCAAGAAACATGATGAAATATTTACTTTGCGATAGTGGTAAACGTGTTATACAGTTTGAGAACGCGTATGAAGATGAGTACGACTTATCGTTCTTAAATGAATGGACTAAGTGAGCGTACAAATCAGGCGTTGGATGGTATGATGAGAGCATGGGTGTGTTTGATTTTGGGAGGAAACCGGGGTATATATTTATCCTTAGCTGAGTTCTCCTATATCAACAATTGTCATTCTAGTATTGAGTATGTGTCGTGTGAAAAATTGTATGGAAGGTAATGTAGCTCATCTGTTATGTGGGTAAAGGTTGGAACAAGCCAACTAATTGGTCCTGAACTAGAACGAGAGGCTACGAATAAGGTTTTCTGGCTAAGGAAAGACTTAAGGCAACAAGAGATCGCCAAAAGAGTTATGCGGGTTATTGTCATAAGCCTTAGATTTTGGTGTTGGTGATATTGTGAGGTTAAAAGTATCTCCTTGGAAGGGTGTTGTGCGTTTCGATAAGAAAGGCAAGCTAGCACCGAGATATGTAGAACCATTTGAGATTTACGGAAAGGATTGGATTTGAAACATATCGGTTGAATTTGTCTGAGGAGTGAAATAGAGTGCATGATACGTTTCACGTATCTAATGGAAAGAAGTGGTTGGCAGATGCTAGTCTGCATGTGCCATTAGATGAATGTAAGGTTGACAAGACTCTTCGTTTTGTCGAGAAACCTGTTGAGATTATGGATCAAGATTTTAAGGGTTTGAAGTGTGGTGAGATAGCGTTGGTAAAGGTATGGTGGGATTCTAAGCGTGGTCTTAAGTTTACTTGGGAACGTGAGGATCAGATGAAATTTAAGTACCCAAATTTGTTTGCTGATGTGGTTGGTGAAGTAGATCGTTTGTAGTTGGATTTTAGATCGTGGAAGTTAAAGGCGGGGTATTCATAAATGTTTGTTTTATGGGTATCTGTCATTTGTGAGTGCGTCTTGCGGTTACCATCCGGGTTTTCGTTTGGTTCGAGGGTATCGTACCTACATGTGAGAAGTCGTTTGGATCATTGGTGTTATTGATCGGTGTAGTGTATCTATTTTCGTGTATCGTTGGAGTGTCGAAGTGTTTTCTATCGTGTGAATTCGAGTATTTAGTCGGTTCACATTTTTGTGGTTCTTTCTCTGTGATTTTATGGTGTGGTATTATTCCGCTTAAATATCCATAAATTTCCTTTTGCTGTCGTGAGTGGTGACTATAGTAGTTGAAATCTCGGGACGCGATTTCCCTAAGTGGGGGATGATGTAACAACCGTGGTTTTTGCAGGTCAGTTTGACTGATAGTCTTGACTTGGTTGACGTTTGTTTGGTGTGTATTAGGTGTTTGAAGTGATATATGAGTGATATGGGTGAGTTTTAGCACTAAATCCCTTTGCGTAAGCGGTTTTATTGTGATTTGGAAAGTTTGTAATTTGGGAAAGTTCATTTTGATCACCTTTGTGGTGTAGAAATGACTTGTGTAGTTTTGGTGTTTTTGTGTTTTTGCGTAACGAGTCTTCATTCGAGTATTTGAGCGTTAGCAAGTTACGAGGAGTTTGTTTTTATGTGTTATGCTTATAAAAGAGTGTGAAAATCTATTTTTGGAAACTTTGTTTTGAAAATGATAATTTTCCGGTTGGTCGTAAAAACTGAGGTTTATCGCGTAAGACGTTAAGATTAGTTACGGGTATTTATAAAATATGAAACGTATGAGGTTTTTGGTGTAATAAATTAATTTAATAAAAAAATAAATAAAACTTTATATATGTAAGTAAAAATTCAGCTAGAGGGATTTTAGGGGAAAAAGGAAACCCAATTTGAGTCCAAATATGACTCTTATGCCCAAGGAATCCTATCCCAACCCAAACAAGCCCAACCTCCAACCCATATTTACCCCACAAACGACCCATAACCCCTTTTTCATGCAATTTAGAGTCGACACATGGATAATCAAGAAGAAAAAAATTAGAGTTTTATTAAAAAATCAAGATCAAGGTATATTTTCGATACTAGTTTTCATTCAATTAATTAGTTATTGATCTAATTCATGTAATGTAAAGTATGATGGATTAGGGTTTATGTTAACTTCTGTAAATTAATGTTGTTAAACATGTTGGGATCAATTAATGATAATAGTAAGATGATTGGTTAAGAGAATTGAGCGTAAAACATGCTAGTTATTGAGTTAGGGTTTGGACAGATTTGTAAGGCTGTAAAGATGTGAGTGTAGATAACAGATGGTGATGATTTAAGTCAGGAATTTTAGGTCTAAATTGAAGTATAATGAAAGAGCTTTCTAAAAAGGCCAGCCACGTTCAATTTTGAGGTCGGGAAGTCGGTCTTTTGATTTTTCTTTGTTAAGGTGTCAAAGCTGTCAAACGGGGACAGATTTTGGGTAAAAGTTTGAGGGTGTCATGTGGTTGTAAAAATGGTATTTTGACTTGGCCTTCTGGAATAGTTGATTTTTAGGTTATATTAGACTACCACGAAGAGGATTCGCGATAAAAACTTGTGGAAGTAATTATTAAAAACCAAAACTTTTTGGTGTGCGTTCATATCCGAATTTGAGTAGTTGACAAGTTTGAATTTCTTATGAGTACTTGTGTGTGTTATTTGTCCATGGCCTTCTGGTATTAGCTTCTATGCTTATGAGATACCATGGTAAATTTTTGGTGTGAGTTGTTGAGCTTTATTTGTCGTGATTTCATGTGAGTGAATGTACTCAAAAATTCTGCGTTTTCTGAGTTTTAGAGTGCAAGGGATTTAGTGAGTATTAAGTTATGGTAGTGGTTAGTGTGGTGTCTAGGAGATCCATGGTGGGTCATATGAGTCTTAGACATCCATCATATGTGTATTACATGGGTTGTAGCTTTTAGCTTGACCTTGTGTAATGTGGATTATTTTTGTGTGCTATAGATTGTGAGTTGTTTTCTGGAAGCTGCGGAGTTTAAGGTGAGTTCATAGTTGTTGGAAATTATACTAACAGTTACCACGGTTAAGAGAAGAAGTTATAACTGCAAAAGATTGTACTTGCAGTGGAAACTCATTACCACTGCAAGAACATATATTACCACTGCTTATTAGATAACTGTTAGGAAACGCGTCTAGATAAATATAGAATAGATCTTGTGTATATATCTTATTCTATTAGCATTATACTTATCTTGTAGAAGAGGACTCCTTGTGCTATAAAAGGAGATTCTATGTTAAAGGTTTAATCATCAGTTGTCATATACGTTTCTAGAGCTTCAAGGTGTAACCCTAGTGATATCAAGATCACTCGTATTATTATCATTAATAATATTGGAGCTAATAGTTTGTTTATATACATTGTTCTTATTCATATACAACTGTCTTACTCACAATCAACCTTCTAAGTGTTACTAAGTAGATTCCGCATACTTAGTGATATAATTCAAAGTATCTATCTAACACAAGTTCAAGGTGTTTAGATCCATCAAGTGGTATCAGAGCCAGGCTTTGATACTTTGATTTAGAAAACTCAAGTTCACTCAGAAGAATCAATGGAGACAGAAACCAGTAACTCAAACATTGCTGCTAAGCTTCCAAAGCTTAAGTTGAATGACTTTGAGATGTGGAGGCTAATGATAGAACAATTCTTTATGGTCCAAGACTACACACTCTGGGAGATCAATATGGTTGGAAATTCTTTCAAACCAAGTTCTACTTCAGAGATGATTGGTGACAAGGAAGTACTTAAGGTCAACACTGGACCTGTTACTAATGATGAAAGACTTCAGTTGAAGAATGATCTCAAGGCCAGAGATTTGTTGCTGATGACACTTCCCAGAGACCAAGTTCTAGCATTCAGCAAGTACAAGACTGCAAAGAATCTTTTTGATGAGATCTGTGAAGTTTTTGGTGGTAATGATTCCACCAAGAAGACTCAAAAGACCTTGCTGAAGCAGACTTATGAAAACTTTGGTTCATCAAGTAATGAATCTCTTGATAGCATCTTCACAAGGCTACAAAAGATTGTTACTCAACTCACTGTTTTTGGAATTGAGGTGGAAAGGGAAGACCTCAATCTAAAGTTCTTAAGAAGCTTACCCTCTGAGTTTGGAACCAATGTTGCTGTGTGGGAAGATAAGCCAGAATTGGAGACCATGAAACTTAATGACTTGTACAATAACTTCAAGGTTATTGAACAAAGATTGAAGAAAGCTGGCAAAATAAGCTCAAGTTCAGGAAGTGTAGCACTCATTTCATCATCTCTTGATGATAGTTCAGATGAAGAAAGTGATAGTGATGATGACAGTGCTAACATTGTTGTTTCCACTGTAGTGGAAGTGTTTCCACTGGTAGCTCAAAGAGACAGATTGCAGGGCTTAGTGATACTACTTTTTATGCCTTTATATCAAGTTAAGTGGGTGGTTCAATCCTCAATCATGAGGATCTGGATAAAATTGATGAAGATGATATGGAGGAGATGGACATTAAATGGCAAGTGGCATTACTAAGCGTAAGGACAAAGAAGTTTTGGAAGAAGACTGGAAGAAAGATCAATATCAGTGGCAATGAAATAGTAGGTTTTGACAAAAAGAAGGTGGAGTGCTACAATTGTCATAAGAAGGGGCACTTTTCCAGGGAGTGTAGGAAGCCAAGGAAGTCTGACAACATGTCAACTTGGTACAAGCAGGACAAGAAGAAAGAACCTACTACTGATGAGCCAAAGGGGCTATTGGCCATTGATGGAGTGAGCTTTGATTGGAGCTTTATGACTAAGGAAGAGGAAGATGATTCAGAGTCTGCAATGGTTGCTACAGAGCTTGCACTAATGGCTTTTTCTGACTCTGGGGTACAAACTGATAATGCTTGTTCTAAATCTTGTAAGGCCTTAAAAGAGTATGAGAAACTTAAAGCACAATTTAATGAGCAACACATAGAGTTAACTCATACTAATTATAACTTAGCAAATCATAAAAGAGGCCTAGGAGTTTTAGAAACTCAATTAGAGCATTATAGGGCAAATGAATCTAAGTTCAATGATGATATTGCAGTATTAAGAAGAGACTTAGATTATCAGGTTGCTGTTAATAAGGTTCTTAGAGAAGAACTAGAAAAGGTTAAAGTGGCTAGTGAGAATATAATGATAACTAAGCAAACACTGGATCATCAATCCAAGTGTATTGATAAAATTTGGGAAGCCCAAGTTGTGAGCAAAGCCAAATCAGGACTTGGATACAAAACAGTTCCACCACCTCTAAGTGGTGTTCCATCACCTCCTGGCATTGACTTAGCTCACACAGGTTTAGAAGAATTCCAGGAACCACCTATGACCTATGGACCAAAGTTTGTTAAACTAGTTGAAATTGAAAAGGTTCAGGCTGAGGTTGATGTGTTTGATAGTGCTAGTGACTCATCTCTTAAAGATGATAATTTGAATGTTGAGTCTAAGCCTAGTGTTCCTGAGAATGTTAAAGTGGAGATTAAAAGAAGTATTCCTAATGTAGTCAAAGAGAAGCCTAGGTCACAACCTAATTTCACTAGGCCTACTACTAGATATGCAGAGATGTACAGAAGTAGATCACCAACTCCTAGAGGCAATATGAGGAGTTGGAATCATGTTAAATCTAGGCAATTTGGTAGTGACTTTGTGTTCAATAACAAACCCTGTCATATATGTGGTAGCTTTGACCATTTGGCTTATAGCTGTACCTACCACTTGGGAAGAAGGGAAGTGTTTGGGAATACAATGGTGAATGGACAAAATGCTAATAACTTAACTCACCCAAATCCACTTAGCAAGATGATTCCCAGGTCTGTTTTGCTTCATTCTGGCATTAAACCAATTTCCACTGCTAGACCAGCAGTTGCCACTGCCAGAAATAAAAACAGAGTTTACCCTAAGTCCCCTGTTACTACTTTTGTTAAATCTACTCAAACAGGGAAAAAGACCAATTTTGAAAAGAAAGTTAACAATAATCAAAAGTGGGTACCTAAAATTTCAAAATCAGCAGTTTCCACTGCTAAGCCAGCAGTTACCACTGCAAGGCCAAAGGTTACCACTGGTGGATCTGTTAACAAGAAAAGGGTAAATATGGGAAATGTTGTTAAGGCCTCAGCACGTTGGGAATGGAAACCAAAAGGAAACATTACCTCAAACAATCCCAATGGTGTATCAATGACCTTTGATAGATATAATTATATTGATACACGAGGGAGATCCAAGTCATTTGTGGCTTGGGTCCCCAAAAGGAACTAATTCCTTTATTTTGTGTGCAGGGACATTCAAAGACTACAAATGATCAAGGATATTCAGATAGTGGATGTTCCAGGCACATGACTGGCAATAAGTCCTATATTTCAGACTTTCAACCTTATGATGGACAATTTGTTAGCTTTGGAGGAGGAATTGGTGGCAAAGTTTCTGGCAAAGGAACAATCAAGGCTGGAAACATTGATTTTGAAGATGTGCAGTATGTGAAAGAACTCAAGTACAACCATTTTAGTGTGTCACAGATGTGTGACAAGAAGCATAGAGTTCTATTCACAGAAGATGAATGCTATATCTTATCTAAGGATTATAAGCTTCCTGATGAAAGTGACATTTTGCTTAAAATCCCTAGAAAAGGTAATATGTATAGCATTCACATGAAGAACATAGTGGCTCATAATGATGTTACTTGCTTGCTTGCTAAAGCCACTTTGGATGAATCAATGCTTTGGCATAGAAGACTTGGTCATGTCAACTTCAAGACCATCAACAAGATTGTGAAAGATGGACTTGTTAGAGGACTACCAGAGAAAAGATTTGAAAATGACCAGACTTGTGTTGCCTGTCTCAAAGGAAAGCAACACAGAGCTTCAAGCAAGACCAAAGCATTCAATTCTATTGATCATCCACTCTTTATGCTGCATATGGACTTGTTTGGTCCTACTTCTGTGAGCAGCATAAATTTGAAAAAGTATTGTCTAGTTGTGACTGATGATTTCAGTAGATTCACATGGGTTTTCTTTTTAAGAACCAAGGATGAAACCATTGGCATCCTTAAGACATTCATCACTGAAGTTGAAAATCAATATGAAAAGAAAATCAAGATCATCAGGTGTGACAATGGGACAGAGTTCAAGAATAAAGTTATGGATGATTTCTGCAGAGACAAAGGTATTAAAAGAGAATTTAGTGTTGCAAGAACTCCTCAACAAAATGGAGTTGCAGAAAGAAGAAACAGAACACTAATTGAGGCTGCTAGAACCATGTTAGCTGATTTAAAGCTTCCAGTGACTTTTTAGGCTGAAGCAGTTAACACTGCTTGTTACATTCAAAACAGAGTTTTAGTGGTCAAAACAAAGAACAAGACACCTTATGAGTTGTTCAGAGGAAGGCCTCCTACTTTGGAGTTTATGAGGCCATTTGGGTGTCATGTTACCATTCTCAATACCATTGATCATCTGGGAAAATTTGAAGAGAAGTCTGATGAAGGCTTCTTTGTTGGATACTCTATGGTTAGCAAGGCTTTTAGAGTATATAACTTAAGAACAAAGAAGATTGAAGAGAACTTGCATGTTCAGTTTCTTGAAAATAAAGCAAACATGGCAGGTTCAGGACCAGATTGGCTATTTGATCTTGAAACATTATCAAATACAATGAATTATGTTCCTCTCACTTCAAGCACTGGAGAAAAAGATCTTGAAGATTCAGAAGAATTCATTGATGAAGATGAAGCTTGTAAAGATGATGAAGATCAAATTGTTATGCCACTTTGGGACTTTGTTGATAATTCTGAAAAGCCAAGTGATGCAGATGGTGTGAATAAAGATATTCCTACTAGCAGTGGTAACTCAATTCCCACTGCTACACCAGAAGTTTCCACTGTCAGCCCAAATGTAGAACATATTTCTCAGGAATCACCAAGTGATGATGTAGAGATCTCAAACATGCCTACAACATATGATATTCCTAGCACATCACAGTCTTCAATTCAGAAAGTGCATCCACTTGATAATGTCATTGGTGAACTTCAATCAGGTGTGAAGACTAGAAGACAGACAAAGAAAGATGATATTCATGGGTTCATAAGTGAAGTGTATGAGTCCAAGAAACATAGCAAGAAGAATGAGTGTTTGTTTTTCTGTTTTCTCTCACAGGTGGAGCCTAAGAATGTGTATATGGCTCTAGGAGAATCTAGCTGGGTTGAAGCTATACAAGATGAGTTGCTGCAGTTTAAACTTCAAAAGGTTTGAGTTCTTTGTGACTTGCCTGATGGTATGAAGATCATTGGTACTAAATGGGTTTTCAGAAACAAGAAAGATGAAAGAGGTATTGTAATCAGGAACAAAGCTAGATTGGTTGCTCAAGGATACACTCAAGAGGAGGGTATTGATTATGAAGAAGTGTTTGCTCCTGTTGCAAGGATTGAGGCTATTAGATTGTTTTTAGCCTATGCATCATTTATGGGCTTTACAGTCTATCAAATGGATGTTAAGAGTGCCTTTCTGTATGGAACTATTGATGAGGAGGTATATGTCTCTCAACCTTCAGGCTTTGAAGATCCTCAACACCCAAATAAAGTTTACAAAGTGGTTAAGGCTCTTTATGGCTTACATCAGGCTCCAAGGAAGTGGTATGAAACCTTAGCTAATTATTTGTTGAATAATGGGTTTCATAGAGGCAAGATTGATCAAACTTTGTTCATCAAGAAAGACAAGGGTGATATCCTACTTGTGCAATCATATGTTGATGATATTATCTTTGGGTCTACTAAACAAGAGATGTGCAAAGAGTTTGAGAAGCTGATGAAAGATGAATTTCAAATGAGTTCTATGGGAGAACTTACATTCTTTTTGGGGCTGCAAGTACAACAGAGTAAGGAAGGCATATTTATCAGTCAAGACAAATATGTGGCTGAGATTATTAAGAAGTTCAAGTTTACTGATGCAAAATCTTCAAATACCCCTGCTGACAAGACCACTCACTTATTGTTGAAGAATGCTAGTGGTGCTAATGTTGATGTCCACACTTACAGATCTATGATTGGTTCTTTGATGTATCTTACTTCATCAAGACCAGACATTATGTTTGCTGTATGTGCTTGTGCAAGATTTCAAGTTACTCCAAAGACATCACATATGACAGCAGTGGAAAAGATTTTTAGGTACTTGAAGACTTATCCTAAACTAGGATTATGGTATCCAAGAGACTCTCCTATGGAATTGATCACATACTCAGATAGTGACTATGCTGGTGCAAGTTTGGATAGAAGATCAACTACTGGAGGATGTCAATTTCTTGGATGTAGATTGGTGTCATGGCAGTGCAAGAAGCAAACTATGGTTGCTACTTCAACCACTGAAGCAGAATATGTTGCAGCTGCTAGTTGTTGTGCTCAGATCCTTTGGCTTCAGAATCAATTATTGGATTATGGGTACAATTTCATGAACACCATTATCTATATAGACAATAGTAGTACCATATGAATTATTAAAAATCCTGTGCAACACACTAAAACTAAACATATTGAAATTAGACATCACTTTATTAGAGATTGTTTTGAGAAAAAGCTTATTACTGTTGTCAAAATTCATAGTGATGACAATTATGCTGATTTATTAACAAAAGGGCTTGATGTGGGTAGGTTTCAATACTTGGTAACAGGTATTGGAATGCTAAATCTATAAATGTTTGATGTCTAATACTTTTCAGTGTTGCAGGATACTTTTTAGGTACTAATATTGTTTGTATTGTATGTATGGTTTTCTACTAACTTGTATGTAGAGTTATCAAGAGCACAGTGGTAATTAACATACAACAGTGGAAAGATTGGTGATAATAGCAAGAACAAAAGAGTAATTTTATTGATCATTAAGAAGAGTACATCACAATCATCAACAAAACATTGTCACCATTATAGAAAACCATCACATAAGACATGAACCTATAACCTAACACCTACTCCATAGGTTTCTTTCCTTTTCCCTCATACTGCTGCTTGCCCTTGGAAATTTTCTTTCTCTTGTCATCAAAAGAGAGTTGTTTCCTTGGACAAGTAAGTCCCAGAACTTGCTTGGGAGGCCTTGGTGCTTGGGTAGGCTTCTCAACAGCAGGCCACTTCATGTTGCTTATGGCAGTCTTTAATGCTGTGGTGAGGGCTTTTGGAAGATCTTTGGAAAGATCAAAGGTTGGATCATACTCATCATCAGAGGATGAACTTGAATAGAACTCCAAAGATGGAGCAGGAGAAGCTTCAGTCTTTTTGGTTGGCTTGTTGGAAGCTGTGGAAGTGGTTGCACTTGGTGGGAAGTAATCACTCCATCATGTTGAAAGATCCTCTGAGTTTGAACAATAGCTGATTTCCTCATCAGAAGAATCATCAGAAGATATATACACTATTGGGAACCAGCTCATTGTGTTAATTAAGGGTTTGTGTTGTTGAAGGTGTTTGTTGATGAGAGACAAAAGTTTTGAGCCCCCTTTTATAGGCAAAGTCAAGGTCGAATTATAATTAATGAAGAATATTTACTCTTACCTGTTTTGGTAGGTTGGAGGAGTAAATTTGGTTATTATCGAGTTGAATTTTGGAAGATATTTCTGTGAATAGTAACTTGGTTAAAAAGTTACTTTGGGTTAATTATTATGGGTTAAGTTGAAAGTTACTTTGGTTTGCAGCATCCAACCCATATTATTGGAGTCATTGGAGTAATAAGGTGTGTATCATAGATACACAACAAATGGTTATTGATTCACCATGTCTAATCCACATAAGAATCAACTAGTCCAGAGCAAACGGCTACTGGTAAAGACTTATCAAATCCGTTTATGGTTGATAGTTTACCAAAAACTAGGTTATCAACACACCATACATCCAAGTGATCAAGAGTTGGCTAGTCCATAGCAAACGGCTCATGGTAAAGACATATCAAATCCGTTGATAGCTGGTAGTTTGCTAAAAACTATGATAAGAGCAGCAAATTTTAATGTTTTATTTACCACTGCTCTTTGATATGTTGTGAAAATTTTACCACTGCTAGTTCATTAGTTACCACTGCAAGAGTAATTTTTCCACTGATGAACTAGCCGTTACAACTGTTGTGTCAGTAATCCAATTTTTACTAGCCGTTGTAAAAATAACCGTCTTTCCTTATTAATAGGGTAAAATATTTTGTGAATTATCTACTTACTTATTTTAAATTATTCTTTTTCCAAAGATAATTCTTTCTAAAGATAATTCACATTGCGCAACCTCCTCAAACCCTATTAGTATAAATTGATCATCATACGGCTTGCTTTTTATCTTGATTACTAACACTTTTATTCTCTCTTTTCACAAATATCATGGAGATTCTAAGATTTGTCGAGGAGCACAACCAAGTGGCCTACTTACAAAACTCAAACGAGAAGAGTGGCCCTGTTTTCCACCAGATTGTGGATTTTCTAAACACTACGCATATAAGGTATGCCTTAACTATTAATCCCACAATCTATGTCTCTCATATCAAACAGTTCTGGAACACTGTGGAGTCCATAACTCTTGAACAGGGAGACACACAAGAATCTGTGGATGCTCTAAGAGCCACAGTTGATGGGGTAACTATTGATGTTACTGAGTCATCCTTGAGGAGAATTCTCCAATTGGATGATCTCAATGGTATCATCACATTACCTAATTCAGAAATTTTCACTAATATTGCTTTAATGGGGGTATGATACATCTGAACAAAAAGTTACTTTCAGAAAAGGATGTTTTTGTCCCCATTGGAGATTTTTAATTCACACTCTTCTACATTGCCTAAGTCCTAAAAAAACATCTTATGAACAATTTGCATCAACCATGGCTTATCCTTTGGTTTGTTTGGCAACAGATAGGACTTTCAATTTTTTAAAATTTATTTTCAATAATATGAAAGGCAATGTAAAGAGTCAATATAAATTTTTGATGTATCCAAGGTTTGTGCAAGCAGTGTTAAATGAGTTTCAACTGCACCCTCACAATAAATTTATGAACCTTCCACTCTTAAGCCAAAAGTTTTTCAAAACATGTGTAAGGCTTCAGATATTTGGAATCGGGAGGTTCATCCACTTTTTCCTCAAATGCTTGCTAAAATTGCTCAAGTACAGGGAGAGGATGCACCAATCCCAGCTGCATCTCAAAACACACCCACTATTGTTGTTCCACAAATTCAACATACCCCTGCTGTAACTCACACTTATGAGAGAAGGTCTAAACAACCAACTTCTCTCATCTCAACATTGCATGTTGCTGAGCCTTTTGGTTTAGGAACAAGCAGTGGTCGTTCAAGGCTTAATCATAGTCCAACTAGGGAAGAGCCTGAATCAATGCCTCATGATTCACCTCTCCCAGCAGGTTACACAGTTGGAAGTGATGAAGGCAGTGTGCAACAAACTGAATTGATGGACATTTGTACCAAATTAGTCAAGCAAGTTCAAGCTCTGGAGAAAGATCTGGCACAGACCAAAGAATAACATGCCACAGAGCTGAATAAATTGAAGGCTGAGATTCAAAGATTGCAGAATGAAGTTGAGAATCTCAAGAAGCAAAGACCTCAAGTTGTGTTATCTTCATCATCTTCACCTCAGGATGAGTTTTCTGCAAGTTCTACTAAAGTTTTGGGAGATTCTTCCAAACAGGGGAGGAAAATAGATGCAGAGCTTAAGGGGAGGAGTAAAAATTTTGAAACCGACTTTGCTGAGCTCAATGATTCTGATAATGCTCAAGCAAAAGATGATGTTGCTGAGACTGAGGGGAGGAAATTGGTTTTTGAAGATATGGATGCTGATGCTGGTTTTAACTTTGATGATTTAGTTGGAACAGTTCAACCAATTTCCACTGAAGCAGAACAAGTTCCCACTGATCAACCAATGACCACTGCAAGTGAAAATGTTCCCACTGCTACTCAAGAAATTACCACTGCAGAGGAAGAGGCTGCCAGAATAAGATCAGTTAAAGGAAAAGCTGTTGTGATTGCTTCAAATCAAGAGCAAATAAGAAAGACTTCTAAGAAAGAACAAGCTCAGATCAACTTTGATGCAAGATTAGCAGAGCAACAACAAGCTGAAGAGAATGAAAGAAAGAGAAAGCTTGAAGAAGATGAAGTTGCTAGTTTTATGGAAGCAAAGAGGTTAGATAAACTTGAAGCTGTTATGGCAGAACCTATTTCAAGTATCTCACCAACTGTCATACATGAGAAACCTCCATTATTCACTTATATGCCTACAGAAGAAGAGATTGAATATTTGATTAACAATGATCAAATAATCAGGAAGAAGGCCATTGAACTTATTGCAAATACAACCTTAAATGAAGAACAAAGGTCTGCTCAACTTAAAGATTTCATTCAAATGAAGAATCAGCAGGCTCTTGATGAAATCATTGGGGACGTTAGAAAAGGTCAAAAGAAGCCAAGAAAGCTTACAAAGGCACAGATTATTGCTGAGATGAAGACTTTTTGTTGCCATGTTGGAAACATGAAGATGGCTCAATTCAAAGGAATGTCATATGAACAGGTTGAAGGCATTTACTACAGAATCAAAAGACAAGATAGTAAATTCATTCCAATGGATCAAGAACCAATAGTTATGAAGACAAAAAGGACTGGAGTGAGTCTTGAATCAAAAGATGCAAAGAAGTTGAAGACTCAGAAATCATCTCAAGCAACAGAGGGTCCTAGCAAGTTGACTGAAGAGCAAGTTACAAACATACAATTTTGGGCAAATTGTAAGCCATGAACGGATTTGAGATATCTTTACCAAGAGCCGTTTGCTCCTGGATTAGCCAATCCTTATGTGGGTTAGACATGGTGGATTGATAACCATTTATTGTGTTAGTGCAAAGTACTAACACCAAATGAAAAAAATTTAAATTTTTGGCCATTTTGGGGGAAAAACGGCATAAAAAGGGTACATAATTGATCAAATTCGCCAGAATTTCTCCCCCACACTTAGAAATGAATATTGTCCTCAATCTTCAAAGTCCCGGCTATTATGCCGAATCCTTGAACGTAAAAAGATAACATTTTAAAGCTAAGTGGGGTAACACAACATTTTTTTATTTTTTTTATTTTTTTTATTTACAATTTTTCATTTTATTTTCAAGATATATACAACATGTGGGGCATCTCCTCCACACTTAGGTAGTAGAAAGGGGAAAGAAGACAGAAATATGGGTGAAAACCCATATTGAGCTACTGTTTTTGATTACCGAGTCGCTAGCTTGACTCGATCTCGAATTGATTTGTTCATGAGGAAGCTATTGTTTTTGATAACCGAGTCGCTAGCTTGACTCAACCCCGAATTAATTGGTTCATGGGGCAATGGAGTGGGATGAGAAATTGGAGTAGGGTCCACTCATAGAATTATAAATAGTAAGGTAAGGAGAATCTTTTTGGTTTTTTATTTTATAATATCGGATATTAGTCATCGTCACTATCAGATACTAAAAAGAAAAGAAAGCAGGGAAATCCTAACAACCGCCCCTTGAAAGGGAATCTGGGCTTGATAGAGCTTAGCAACTAGAAACTGACAACCGGACGATCAAACGTTCTCAATAGAGGAGTTAACAAACTGCGCGTTTCCGCCCCTTAAAAGGGAATCTAGGTTTGTAACGTCTACCAAATTGTGTTCAAACAGCCAACAACCAAATGTTGTAACTGAGGGACTTATCAAACTGGGCAAGTTGTGTGCTACAAAAAGGAAAATATTTTTGTATTTTATATGTTTTTTTGGAAATTGAAATATGATATTATAAATAATCAAACTGGGCAAGTTGTGTGCTACAAAAAGGAAAATATTTTTATGTTTTATATGTTTTTGAAAAAAATGAAATAAGATATTATATATAGAATATATACAAATGATAGATATTTTAACAAAACATAAATTCGTTATACGCAGCACACCTCCCCGGCAGCGACGCCAAATTTTGATTGGTCCTGATCAGTCATATAATTAATAGCCAACCACTTGTGAATGGTCAACCATAACGGTCAAACTAATCAGGACCAAAATGATTTTAATTCCAAGGAGTATAGAATATTCCCAGGTCGTTATGTCCCAACGAGGCTTGAAATCTGTAATACAACGAATGTGTGTTCTGATGATGTTGAATATAGAAACAGGAATCTGATTGACTAACACTACGAATGTGAATAGTAATAGCTCTGTCACAGCTATACCAGTAAAAACGTACAATCAGAAACCCTAGAAATGTAAAAGGATTTACAAACGTAAACGTAAACGTACAAAAACAAATGGGGAATTATAACAAAAGAGGAATTTGCATGCCTTAGGGGCTTAAATGCAAATTAAACAAAAATAAAATATTTACTAATAATTACAAACTTATTAAAACGTTAAGAAAACCTGAAAACCTAAAACGCGTACGTTTACGTTTAAATAAACGTCTACGTACAAAATAAAAAGTGAAAACTGATCAATATAAATCCCACAAATGTGAAATTTATATTTTTGTGATCCTAATAATATAAGAAAATTATTAGTGAATTAAAATGATTTTTACAAGTATTTATGTAATTACTATTAATTAAAAACTATTATTTACTATTTAATAATTACCTAAAATTTTAAGAAAATCTAAAAAATGCATAGAAAAATAAAATTAAAACTTAAAAAAATCTAAAATAATATAAAACAATTTTTGAAACTGAAAATATATTTATTACACAATTTATGTATTTATTATTAATTATTTACTATTATTTAATTACTAAAACTATTATTGATTTATTAAAAATATAATATGAATAAAGAAAAATCTGAAAATTTTTACATAATTATAAAATAAATCTAAGAACCTAGGAAAAATATAAAAACTATATGTTATTAACAAAAATAAGCTAATAAGCAAATAAGCTTCTAAATAGAAGCTATCACTTAGCTTTAAAGTTGTCTTTTTGGGTTTTTCTTTTTCTGGATCTAATTGTTACTGATATTACATATGTTTAAAGAAAACAAAACTTTACAAACTTTGAAATAAGCAGATTCCAAGGCTTATGGCTTATACAGTGAGCTTTTGGGCTCACAGCTTGGTCACAAGCTTGGAATAAGCTTGAAAAAGGCTATACAAAAGGAAAGAAAGTAAAAGGAACATGTGCACATGATTATAGACAGGAAGCAATCAAAATTGTACCATGGAATTGTGCACAAGAGTATGAGCTTAAGGTTTAGACAGTTGAGCTTTTGGAGCTCAACTTGGATTGAATGAAAGCTCAAATGAGCTTGGTATAAGCTCCACACTGGAAACTAAAGTGAAAATATAATATGTACAAGTTTTGTAAACAATTATGAACAAGCATATGTACTGGGATAGGCCAATAAGCTCAAATAAACAAATAATCTAATCCCAATACACTGCAGTCCCAAACACCCCTGCAGTCAAATATAAAATCAAAATAAGCCTATTAAATAAGCTCACAAGACCAAATAAGCTCTGGATATAGCAAGGCAGTCTGGTTGGCTTTCCAAAAAGTCCAAGTTCAACTAGTGGGGTCCACTAGTGAGCTTGTGGAGGGCTTATGAAAAATGCCTTATTACACTGAATAACCCAGTGTAATATGAAAATGGGACAAACAAAAAGCTGCTTGCAGTCCTTATTAATAAGCTGCAAGATGGGATTTAAGAGTTGGGACTTACTTACTGGTGGATAAGCTCCAAAAGGAACCAATTCACACAAGCTAAGTCCAACTGATAAGCTTTTTGTGAGCTTATGAAGTAGGGAGAGTATGCTGAGTGACCAGCACACTCAGTGAAATGGTGACAAGTTTAAGCTACTTGCAGCCTAGTTAAATAAGCTTCAAAGGGAAAATTAAGCATTGGATCTAAGAGTTGGGTGGATGAGCTTTAAATAAAGCTAAATCACACAAGCTATGGATCACTAAAGAGCTTTTATGAGCTTGTTGGAAATGGTATAAATTCACTGATTGCTCAGTGAATTGTTGTGAGTGGGCAAACAACAAGCTCACATTTGACTTGTCAAATAAGCTCAATAAGGCTCAACAAGCACTGAGACTATGAGTTGGATAGCTTAGCTTCAGGTGAGACCAAGAATCATAAGCTCAAGCTCAATGAGGAGCTTATATGAGGGCTTAGGAAAACAACTCACCTTCGCTGTTTGCTTCAGTTAAGGGAGTAAGATGGAACAAAAAGTTGGGGTGTGATAAGCTGTCTAAATAAGCTAAAAATGAAAAGTAGAGCACATATATGAACATTAGGCTACTAGGGCTTCTAATACAAACAATAAACATAGGCACAAATCCAAAGGTCAACAAGCTACAAGCTTGTGACTTTGGCCTTGTGAACCTGATACAGGGCAAAACCTAATCCTAGATCAAAGACTAGGAAAACCAACTTGCCTTAACCTCGGTCAAGGACTCCTCAACCGAGAAGTAACTTTATAAAACAAAGCCATTCAAATAATTCAACAACATGGAATAATTTGCGACAACAAAGTTACTTGCCCTGGGAAATTTGTCATCCTTTCCAACATCTTGGTCAAATGCAAATAATGCATAGGATGTTTAACACTAACAACTTTGGATCCATGAGATATTGGGGATCAAATGTTTGACTTTCTATCCTATTCAATAGATATGCTTGGGAATCGACTTGGAGCCGGATGAATGGGTCAAAGATAGTGGATGCACTAATCACATGACGGGCAACAAAAGTCTGTTCTCTTCACACAAAGCATACAATGGAGGTAATGTTACATTCGGTAGCAAACTTAAGGGCAACATTATTGGCAAAGGTACGATTATTCAAGACTCGCTTACTATTAGAAATGTTGAGCATATAGACAACCTAGGATTTAATTTGCTGAGTATTAGTCAAATAGTTGACAATAAGTGTAGAGTTATCTTCTCGGAAGAAGGTAGTGAGATAACTAAGTATGGCAAGACCATTGGCAAAGGAGTTAGGAAAAATGGCCTATTCGTCATGAAGATAGGAAATAAACCTCAGGAAAAAAATTTGCCTAGCTACTATAGATGGAAATTCCACATTATGGCATAAGAGACTAGGTCATGCCAATATGCGTTTAATACAATCATTGGCATTAAAGGATTTAGCTAGAAATCTTCCTAAGCTTAAGTTCGATAAACACTTTTGTAATGCTTGTAAAGTTGGTAAACAAGCTCATTCTAGTCACAAAGCCAAGAACATGGTTTCCACCACTAGATGCCTAGAACTCCTTCACATGGACCTATTCGGTCCATCCGCCGTATGGAGCTAAGGAGGAAACTACTACACATTAGTAATAGTAGATGATTACTCTAAGTACACTTGGACTAGGTTTCTTAAAAATAAGACACAAGCTTTCGAAGAATTCAAAATCTTTTGTAAAAAGGTTCAAAATCAATTAGATTGTAAGATAGTGTCTATTAGGATGGATCATGGTCGAGAATTTGATAATGAAGTGCAATTTGGAGTTTATTGTGATAGTAATGGTATTACTCACAATTTCTCGGCTCCACGCACTCCACAATCAAATAGGGTAGTTGAGCGGAAAAATCATACTCTACAAGAGATGAGTAGAACAATGCTCAATGAGCAATCCGTTCCGCAAAAGTTTTGGTGTAACGCTGTATAAACTTCAACTTATATACTTAATAGGATATTGATTAGACCAATATTAGGCAAAACACCATATGAAATCTTGAAAGGAAGAAAACCTACATTAGACTACTTTAGAGTATTTGGAAGCAAGTGCTTCATTCTAAACACCAAAGACTACCTCACCAAGTTTGATCCTAAGTCTTACGAAGGTATATTCCTAGGTTACTCCCAAACTAGTAAAGCCTACATAGTTCTAAACAAGGAAACTATGAAAGTCAAAGAATCACTTAATGTGACATTCGATGAAAGTCCTCCTCCCACGAAAACATCACCTTTGGTGGATGATGATCTAGATGAGGAAGAAGCCACCAAGGTTAATAGCATGAAAGTTCTGGAAAAATGACATTGAGGATGAAATAGTCGAAGTTGACGATGTCGTTAACATTAAGGAATCCAAAAATATCCAATAGAAAATGTCATAAGAAATCTTAACTAAAGAACTCTTAGGTCACAAGCACAAAACAAAAGTAATTTCTTTTGTTTCATATCTACCGTAGAACCTAAGAATGTCGGTGAAGCTATTAAGGATGAGAGCTGGATAGTTGCTATTCAAGAAGAGTTAAACCAATTCACTGCAAATGATGTATGGGATTTAGTACCTCCTCCTGAGAACCAAACAATCATAGACACTAAGGGGTATTTAGAAATAAGCTCGACGAAAATGGCGTCCTGACTAGGAACAAGGCTAGATTAGTAGCACAAGGCTACAATCAACAAGAGGGAATTGATTACGATGAAAATTATGCACCCGTAGCTAGATTAGAGTCTATTAGAATACTCCTTGCCTATGCTTGTGCCTTAGACTTTAAACTATATCAAATGGACGTGAAAATTGCTTTCCTAAATGGTATTATCAACGAGGAGGTGTACGTTGCACAACCTCCGGGATTCGTTGATTTCGAAAAACCGAATCATGTTTACAAACTCAAGAAAGATCTTTACGGTCTTAAAAAAGCTCCTAAAGCTTGGTATGATAGACTAAAGGCATTTTTGATTAAACATGAATATACCATGGGAATGGTTGATAACACACTCTTCATGAACAAACGTGATTCACATCTCATCATTGTTCAAATATATGTCGACGACATTATATTCGGCTCAACTTGTCCTAAATTGTGTGATGATTTCTCTAAAATCATGCATGACGAGTTTGAGATGAGCATGATGGGTGAATTGAATTTCTTCCTTGGTCTACAAACAAAACAAATGGAAGATGGTATCTTCTTTAATCAATCTAAGTATATTAAAGAGATGCTTAAGAAATTCGGTCTAGAAGAGTCTAAGCCCATGAAAACTCCCATGTCTACGGAAGTGAAACTTACGAAAGATGAAGAAGGTGAGTCCGTAGATAACACTAAGTATGGGGCATGCTATGTAGTCTATTTTATTTAACGGCAAGTAGGCCCGATATCATGTTTAGTGTCTGCCTTTGTGCACGCTTCCAAGAGGATCCCAAAACCTCTCATCTTGAAGTGGTTAAACGTATCATCCGATACGTTAAAGGCACTACACACTTGGGATTATATTATCCCAAGGGGACCGGCGTAGAAACTATTGTCTATGCCGACTCTGATCATGTGGAAGATTATGTGGATCGAAAAAGTACGAGTGGCGTTAGTACCTTCATGGGTTGTTTTCTAACTTCTTGGTTCTCCAAGAAACAAACGGATCTTGCTATCTCCACGATCAAAGCCGAATACGTAAGCGCCAGAAAGGCATGTCAACAAGAACTATAGATGAAGAAAGCTCTTCTAGACTACGAAATCCATCTAGACGACATACCGATTATGTGCGACAACAAAGGCGCCATCGACTTGAGCAAGAATCTCATCCAACATTCTCGTACTAAACACATTGAGATTGGCCATCACTTCCTTCGCGATAATGTCCAAAAAGGAAACATCTCTATTGAGAAAGTTACCTCTTAAGACAATATCGTCGACATCCTAACGAAACCTCTCAAACGCGAATCTTTTAACTATCTTCGTCTAGGTCTAGGAATGATGGAACACATCCCATAAACCCCCTCTTATGACTATTTGAATAGTTCACTTGAAATATTAAGGTCATCCCTCGCATCTCTCTAATGACTATTGAAGTCATCCCGTATTGTCTAGTTTAGCTCGGTCTATCTCTCGTTAGAAGAATTTATTAGGTATAAATTCTTTCCTCGTGTCAAAGAGTCTCACTAAGTCAGCGAGGCTAGTTCGTCAAAAATAGAAAAAAGGGACAAATTTTTGTTCCAATAGACCACGGCTCCACTAAAGTGGGCACGGCACCACTAACTTTAGTGGTACCGCGGTACCGTAGGTCTCAGTCTCTTTTCCCTCACAATTCACATTTGAACTTTCCCAATTTCCTCCATTGCTATCAAAGTCGAACCTCACAACCCAAATCTCAATTACACCATTTCAAAATCATATTGGAAGCATTATTCTTCAAGAATATCAATCATTACTAATCTCTTATCATCAATTGTAAGTTATTTCATTCTAATCTTTCTTTAATCTTGAGTCTAGGGTTATTTTTACACAAAGAATTGAAATTGGGGATCTCTTAATAAGTCAATTTTAAATTCTCCCAACATAGAATCCTAACATAGAATCCCAACATAGAATCCCATTTAAGAGATTAGATTAGCAAATTACACATAAATCCTTCAAACTTAAAACCCAATTTCATAATTTCTAAAACCTTACAAATCTAGGATCATGAAATATTATTTTTTGTGCATTGTTGATGCAAATTCAAAACATTTTCTCACGCATACATGATCTCATGAATATAAATTGAATTACATAACTAATATGTACTCTTCGAAATATTCAATTGAGCAAAAGCAAAATGAGGAGTGTTTGGATAATCTTATTAAGTTTATTTTAGAGTCGAGATTATCGCTTCTCTAAATAGTTTGCATATAAGCACACACTAGGCACATATCTTCATGATAAACATCCTTGATGATTAAATACAACTTATCTTTTATAGGTTCCAACCATGTCTCACCCCTATGATTTTGATCACCTCTCAACCGACAACTACATGCCCTACATCTCTCATGAACCTACGACACCCGGACATCACATTCGTCCTTATATAAATCTTGAAACCCATCGATTTCATGAAGGTCGTGTCATTGATCCCTCTCTAATCTATGATAGAGATATCAACATGTCATTTAGAGCTATAGGTCTCGATTGTTTGCTACACATTAACGAGTACATTTGTCCTCGCTTTGTGGTGGAATTCTTTCGACAAGTTGAACTCGTACATAACGAGGATCAATCTTTGTCACTTTGGTTTTGGATTCATAACTTTAAGTTTGTCCTTACTCTTGAGCAATTTGCTCAAATTCTTCGAATTTCCAATCATGGGCAATGTGCCTACACCGAAGATTGGTGTCTTGAGTCACTCTTCAACTATAGAAAAGAGAATAGTCCTTATTGTTCCTATATACCCACTCCAAGCGAACTCGCTAAACTCCTTCGTACTCACAAGTACATTCCTTTTCTCGATCAAACTAAAATTCATTTGGTAGAGATTCGTCAAGAATTGCTCTCTCAAGCAATCATCCTTAAGGAAAATGTTCTTAGTCTACAAGGTGTCTGTGAGCAACTTCCCGCGTGTTGTGCTTATATGTTGTTTTGTGTCCTCATTCATCAACCATACAACCTTGCCTACTTCTTCGCAAAGCGAATTGTACATCTCAAAGGTAACACAACTAAATTGATACCTTATGGGATGTTCCTAACTCGTCTTTATCACTTCATCATGAACTTCCACCTATACCTTCGCGGTCCACAATACTCACTTGTCAAACCCATCATGGAACCCATTAATGAGTTTCATATCTCTTCTATTTTCATTTTTGCCTCCTCTATCGAATACGACATCTATGACGACCCTACGGATGTGGGAGTGGTGTGAGCTTAACTCGAGAATGTGATGGAACCTAATGAAGTTGAAATGATCATTGAGAAGTATGGACTTGAGTAGTTTGAAAGAGATTAGTAGCTTTATCTCTCCTTTAGGAACTAATCATATTTGACCTAAATTATTTGCTTCTTGGATTATTTAATTCTTAGATCATGATGGATGATAGATTTTTTTTTGTCCATTTGGGGGCATGCTTAGTTCCTTATAGATACATGTTTGACCCTCTTAGATTGCTAGATTTAGAGTATTATTGGACTTATTTGGTAACTTAATCCTTAGTGACTTGAGGCACCATCATTTCCTGCAAATAGTCCACCTAGGTAACTCCCTCTAGCTGCTAAAACATAGGTATAACAGAAAAATTTCACTCTTCCAGGACACGGCACCACTAAACATGCCACAACACCGCTAAAATTAGTGGTACCGTATGCTATTTAATGGTACCGTCCTGTGCCAAGGTGAAATTTACTATCTCCTCTAGAATTCTACATCCCTATCCTCCAAACCTGCAAAATTTCACACACTCTCTTGCACTTTAAGATTCCTCTAGACCCCCATAGGACATCCTCATCACCTTTAATTCAAATTACACCACTCTTGCCTATACAAGGCTTTACACTTGCAAGCACTTCTTGCAACTCATCATCATCCTTAAACCCTTCATTCATCATGGCTTCCATACAAGGATCCGCATCTCACATCTCAAAGAAACCTAGAATCACCATTCGGCCTTTGTCCAAACCTCTCTTTGTTGATCTCACCAAAGATGATGAAGTCACAACACCACCTTCCCAAAGCAATCAAAACTCACCACCTCCACCTAATGCTCCTTCCAAATCATCATCTACTAAGACATCTTCATCATCCTCCTCTTTCAACACCATGCCATCATCCATGGATTATACACCCTCACCTATCACACCATTGGATTATGCTATGCCTACTCCATCACCTACATACTCACCACCACCTCCATCACCAATCATGGGCCCTCCTATTCAACTCAATCTGGTTGATATTCATAGTGCTAATTGCCTATGTTGTCTTCACAACTGTAACCTCATTTCCTCTTTAATAGATGAACTCTACTACATGTTCTCTTATGTGGAACAACTCTTGACACCACCACAACCACCAATCATGTCACCATCACCATCTCTTAGCCCATTCAACTAAACATGCTTATGTTTAGTTATCATGAATAACTCTTAGGATTTCATCTTGTACTAGAAGTAAATCTTAGGACCTCTCAAGTCACTGAAGATTAATATGTGCTTATTTTAGTTGTAGCTTTTGTTATGCCTTTAATGTACTCACACTTTACGTGTGGATTTCATTTCAATGCATGGGTTTATTTTCTTATCTTTTTTGTTTACTCATGGTTGGATATTTGTCTTAGTTGCGTCATGTTAGATATGTTTCTCGTGTTATCTAACTTTGTTTTGTAGCAAGAACCATTGCTCGATTACTTGGTGTTCTCCAAACTAGGGGGAGTATACATCAAGGGGGAGCCTTCGTAATCTTTTTGCTTCGACAAAAAGGGGGAGAAGTGGGATATAAACTCACACTAAAAACTTGTCGAAACTAGTTTTTCACATAAAATGAGTTTATGTTTTGCCATCATCAAAAAGGGGGAGATTGTTGATGCAAATAATGTCTAAAAACGTTATTCTCATCTTACGATATCTCTATGTTTTGATGATAACAAAATGTGAAAACATCTTGTTAATACAAATATCGCCTAAAAACGTTATTTATATTTTACGATCTTTGCTAAGTTTTGTTAATAACAAAGTATGAACTTTAGCTAAAAGTAAATTATCACTTTGAGTGTTTAAGTCTTGTTTAACTAATGTTTACATTTCCTTTTAAACCAAACATTGGTTTTATTTCTTAAATTAGAAATAGTCACATCACATTTATGGCAAGTTTTGTCATTATGTATTTATGGCAAGTTATGTGTTTGACTTGCTTTCATGTTGCTTGCAAGTATCATGTTTGACTTACTTTAAGTGATGTGACATTGTTTGGTTGCTAGAAGTTATGTGACAAGACATTGTTTGGTTTGGGAAGTTATTGCATAAACCTACTGCAGACCCAGCGGTACCCTGGGGGTACACGGGTGGAACCCATCTGAGGGTTCCGCCTGATCCGCCAAGCTTGCAGTTTGGTTTGCTATAAATACCAAACCATTTGTTTGTTTTGTGTAACTCTTTAGGACATATTTTCACATATTCTCTAAACTAACTCAGTAACCCTTGACTTGTGTGATTCTCTTATGTAGCAAGGAATTCCACAAGATCATTCAAGAAGTTGCAAGCTTCAACTCTAAAGTTGCAAGTCTTGGTAGCTTGGTCATGTATAAGCTTTGGTAGTTTATACTTCATTTGTGTCATGTATGTAGAAGTTGTTGGTTAGTATTTTAGGCCTCAAAATACGTAGTATGTTGGGAGTTGTTGTACCCTAGTAAAAGAACTAACGGGAGTGGTTGTACCCTTGGTAAAGAACTCGACATCTAGCTTTGTGTCGGTAAAAGTGTAAGCGACGAGTGGGAGTGGTTGTACCCTTGTAAAAGAACTCGACATCTAGCTTTGTGTCGGTAAAAGTATAAGCGACGTGTAAGGTTTTCTCCGCCGGTGAAAGGAGCTTGTTGATTAGTGCTTATAACTCTCGAGTTGGAAACTCGGGGCGTGGATGTAGGGCAAGAAAAAAGAGTCCTTGTAGCCGAACCACGATAAACAATCGTGTTGTGGTTTGATCGTTTCTTTCTTTATCTTTGCTTATTACATGTTGTCTTTTAGTTACAATTGCTAATCACATATAAAGCTTTCCAAAAGAATTAAAACAAGTAAAGTTGTACTTATATCTTAAAACAAATGTAAAGCTTTTCAAAGAACTAAAACAAGCAAAGTTAGGATCATCACAAGTAAAGCTTTTCAAAGTATGAAACAAGTAAAGTTAGAATTGTTATTCACATGAAAAGCTTTTCAAAGAATCAAACATATAAAGTTATGTTTATATCTTTAAGCAAACGTAAGGTTTCTAAAAGGATATTTAAGATAAATAAGAATCGAAAAAGCGGTAAACTATTCAACCCCCCTTCTAGTTTTCCACAATTGGCATCAGAGCTACGTTACTCAAGATCTTTAAAATAGAATGTATTTTAAAACTTGGATCGATCCATGGATTTTGAAAATCTCAAAGAAGGGCAACCTATTCAAAACCCACCGCTATTTGAAAAAGAAAACTTACTTGAGTGGAAAAGTAATTTTGAAAAATATGTGAAATCAATTGATCAAGATCTTTGGCATACTAATTCTTTTGGTGATCTCAAACCAAAGAAAACAAGTTTTAGAAAACCAAGATAACTATCTTAAACTTGATAAAAATACTAAAGCTAAAACAATGATTTATAAAGCTTTAGTACAAAATATGAAAGAATGTATTTTTGTCAAATGGCTAATGATATTTGGAAAAATATGTTAATCTTTCATCAAAGAATATGTCAAGTCAAAGATGATCAATTTGATCTTACATATGAATTAGAAGTTTTAGAAAAACTAATTGATAGACACTTAGTAGAAGTTAATACATGTGCTACTAGTTTAAATATTTTAAATGAAGGTACAAGTGAAGATGAGTACGTGTGTTTTGATGAACATGCTTGCGTATCTTGGAATGTAATGGAAGTTGACGAAGACAATGATCCGGTAGTTTATTGTCAACTTATTGATACAACAAGCAAGGTGTTAGTTAAGGTGATTACTCGTGTCAAGCTCGTAGTAGTCTTGCTTGCGATTCATGGAATAACTCGGGTGAAGATGAAGTCAATCATCCGGTTGGTGATTCTATACTAGATAAAACATCAAGCAAGGTACACTTTGAAACCAAACTCTTTTGCTTTGATTAATTTATCCTAGAGTTTTCTAAAATAGAAAATGAGTCTAAACATTTGTGCAACATGGACCTAAAAGCTATCTTCAAGAATGAGTCTTCAAAATCTCTTAAGAATATCTTTGAAAAGGAAATCTTATTAGAAGATAAAATGTCTAAAATTAAGAGTAATGTTGAAATTAATCTAGAATGTATATTATGTCTAGATTACAAACATGAGATTAAAATGCAAAATGAGAAAGGAAAAATTATTAGTTAAATTTGATGAAAGCTCAAAATCTCTTGAAAGATTGTTGAAGTGTCAAAGGTTGTTTAAAGATAAAACCGGATTAGGATTTAACTCAAAAGCACCATTAACTGACAAAACAAAGCAAGTAAAATTTTGTCTAACCTAGAAGAGAGATTTAAAGATAATTCTATCTCTAATAGAAACTCATGATAAAAGAATTAAGATTATCATACTCTATGCTTTTATATGATTGTCTAACCTTCTTGGATACATGAGTTATTGAGTTTCAAAGCATGTCATCAAACCAAGTTTTTACGCTTAATGCTTATCCGCTTGATAGCATCTCTATGCAATTTAAAAGGTACGCATTACTTAAACTTGACTTTGGTTATATCTTGTATCTAGCATTATGTGCTCAAATATGTGTTACTTGTAATACTCTAGAGTGTCTACCTGCTATTTGTAAATAACTAAGATTAGACTCTATGCAACAAGGAATTTAGTCTTTAGTACTAGTAGGAGATATAAGGTGTTTTGGTTATTTAACCATCAAGAGATAAACACGAAAAACTCTTGAGTATGTCTCACTCAACTCTTGCTTACAAGTGAGCTAACTAAGAATTTCCTAAGTGTTAAAATGTCTAACACTTTTGTGATGCTTGCAAAACAAACCTTTGTTAAACAATTTTCTCAAACACCATACTTTGAGTCTTTAATTGTGTCTTTCTTCAATTACTCCTTTATGATAATCTCACATAAAACATACAAGGTAAAATAAATCACATTAGCATATATTAGGATGTGTGAAAGAAAATAAGTTTTCAACATCTAGGATTTACACATCAGATGTGACACATAGTCTAATGATGTTGTACCTCTTGGACTTTTTAAAAATAAATAGAGTTCATAGTGTCTTAAGTAAGAAAACCTAAAGAATCGAGGAGTCGTTGAATATGACATTTAACGAGTAATCTCCTCCTTCTATGATATCATCTTTGGTAGATGATAACTTAGTCGAAAGTCCAATGATGGCAAGACAAGCATGGAGTAAAAGTACAAAACAACATCTTCTCACCTTGAGTTAAACATTAAATCAAGTAAAATTGACATAAGTTATAAAGCTTGATTTATAGGTCATTAGTTGTGTCTAAACAAATTCAACAAAAACAATTTTTGGAATTTAGAATAAAACAAATAGTGAAACGAAGTTGATATTTCAAAGTAATCAAGTGAGTATAGTGTCAATATTTGAAAGACCTCTTGATAATAAAAGCAAGCCACAAAAGCAAGGGATTTTAACTTTAAGACATTCCTAGTTGCTCTCTTGTTTTCAATGGTTAAGTTATTGATGACCTATCAAGAATGAGATTAGTAAATCCGTAGGTAAAACTAAACGTAGAGAAATGTTTGGAAGACTGTTCTCATAACATTTAGATTCAACATTATGTTTAGCTTTTGTCTATGTGCTCGTGTTAACGAAGATCCTTAAACAACTCGTTAGTTGAGCCTAGTTGGATACATCATAAGGTACTACACAACTAGGATTATGGTCTCCCAAAAGAACGGGAATAGAAACCATAGTGTATGCCAAATGGAATTATGTCGGTAATAAGTTGATAAGAAAAGCACAAGTGGTACTTGCACTTTTATACTTACTTACCCAATGATTCTCCAAAACGCGTAAGATTCTCAAATTAGTATCGGATGGAGAAGCACATCAACAAGCTCCGCTTGAACAAGCAAACTCGCATCAACAACGGAATTCATCTTATCAACATTGTTATACCTTCAACAAAGGAAGCATCGACTTCAGCGACAATTCAATCCATTATGTTCTTAATTGAAATATTGTGATCCATCATCATCGTCTTGGTAAAAATGTTCATTGAGGAACATCTTAACTAAGAAAGTCTTATACGTTAACCATTCTATTAACGTTTTCACAAAACCTCTTGAATGAGAATCATTCATCATCCCTAGGCTTAGTCATGAACTCATAAGACCAAAAACCTTAGTTTTGAACATTAGGATAGAACCACAAAAATCAAGACAATTCCTTTTAAGTTTCTCCCTGCAGATCCCGCGGCACCCTCAGACCATACGGGCGGAACCCACTTTTTGGTTCCGCCTGGTCCGCCAAAGCCACAGAATGTTTTATTTAAGTTCAAAACCAAACACCTATTTACTCACAACTCCAACTTACCATCAACCCATAAGATTCACAAAATGAACAAAACCTCAAGCATCTTCCTCATAACCTTTCATCACTTAAACCTCAAACAACCAATGTGAAATGAGAAACCGAGTTATCCTTTGTCCTATCAATATCGAGTCATCCACCATTTCAATATCGAGTTATCCTTTGTCCTATCAATATCGAGTCATCCACCATTTCCATGCCCTCAAAGAAACCAAAAGTCAATATCATCTTCACCAATAACTCCACCTAGTCATCTTCACAAGAAGATTCCACAATGTAACCAAACAAGTGTGTCATCCCCACTATAACCTAACCTATTAAGATTAAACCACCTTTCATGATACATAAACCTATGTTCACCTTTGTGTCGCTCTTTGAAACAAAGGGCAATTGTCATATCCATACTCTCATTAACATATTTGTCTATGTCATCAAAAGTCAAGTGAATTTCATTATGAAATGCGTCTCTTCCACTTTCTAGCAAGTGAAGAACACAAAGAAGATATCCAAGCTTTAAGTGTTGTCAAACAATCACCACCTCATTTCACATATCCACTCTCGGTCGTCACCCATACTTTACCACCGTTCACCACATTGTTAAAACAAATGAAAAACGTCATTGAAACATCACTTGCATTACAAAACATTTTTAAGCATCAAAATGAGTCAAGTCAACCGCACCTCCACATTGTTTTCATATAGGCACACACTAGAACATACACATTACAATAGTCATTTACTTAAATGTGAAATTTTGATTTTCTAGGAATCATCATGCCTCCTCTAACTCACTACGACCACAAGAACACCATCAATTACCTACCCAAACTCCACAAAACCAAAGGTCTCACTCAAACTCAAATCGTTGTCTTCAAAGCCTTAGAAAAACGATATGTCCCTAAGGGTAGAACCATTGATCCATCCTTCTTAGAAGGTACAAACCTCTACACGGAATTTGCCACAATCAACTTTGAGTGTCTCTTAGAAATCGACGAGCCTATTTGTTCTAGGTTTATTTTAGAATTCTATGCATTCATCACCCTCTCCAAGGATAAGTACGGTCGCATGTCTATTAACTTTATGGCTAGTAGTCATTAATACTCCCTCACTCTTGAGGTGTCTGCTCAAATCCTAGGTGTCTCAAACCATGGTACTTGCATCTACTCCTACTTGCACTCCCTCTTAACTCTTGACACACTCTTTGACCACATCTATCCCTATGATACCCCTCTTGTGTCCAAAAATGAACTACGTGACCTCCTCTTCATTAGGACCACCAACACTAGGAGAACTAGAACTGGAAATGAGGTCATCTAGGACCCATATGGTATGAAATTCAATGAACTCAAGCCCTAATTAAAGGAATGGGAAGAACTCCTTAGAACCAATGAAATTAGCACCATTGGAAACCGGGATCACATCAATGTTTGTCTTAGCTACATGCTCTATAGCATTTCCACCGGTCAACCTTTTAACTTAGCCTATTACCTCGCCAAAAGAATGGCCGACATACCTTTGGTAGGAACAACCGCTCTTCCTTATGGAATACTTCTCACCCGCCTCTTTAGAACAATCTCTCATTCCTCACATCTTCGTTCCTCTAAGTGATAAACTAGTTTTCAAAGGTAAGGTCAAACGTACTCGCTCACCTACACCATCATCATCATCATCTGACATGAGAAAGGATGATTAACTTCCTAACTCTAAGTTACCTCCTTTAGACTACCTTCTAGAACTCCCCGTCATTGAAAATGTATCCGAAGTGTTCAAGAAAACCAAATGAATTTTTAAGTGCTTTGGAAGGTACCTAAGCAAGCTCAATAAGAGGATATACCGGTTATGAGACGATTAAGGAGTGTTTGGCTTAAGAATGCTTTAGAATCGTCTTTGTGTTAAAACTACGTGAATTATGTGTTCTTCACTTTCATGGTCTATTATGATTGATGGATTATGTTTTGTATGCTCTTTTATGATTAATGACAATATTGGTGGTATGTGTCAATTTCATGCTTATGGTAAAATTCACTAAGTTAAGTGAAAATCGTTAGCCCCTGGTCAAAGTCCTAAGAGATGAATGTCTATATGCCCAATTTTTGCATTTCCTAATCTGTCATATAGTAAATTTTCATTTCCAAGAGTTTTCGAAAATTTTGAAAATCGTTTCGCAGGTCAAAAACGCGGACTGTGAAGTTTTTCAGGCCTGGCGGATCCGGCGGATCCCAAATTTGGGTTCCGCCAGTACAATTTCTGGGAATTCCAGAATTGGCCCAACGGACAAGGCGGATCCCAAAACAGGGTTCCGCCTGTATAGTCTCAGGGTGCCGCCAGTAACTGTAGAAAATTTGTGAACATTTTTCTTAAGATCATAACTTGTAAAGTGTCAAATCATTATCCCAAGTGAGAAACATCTTTCATTAACACCAACAACCATATTGGAACAAACCTCACTCACTAAAACAATTAGGAAGCCACTTCCCTCCAAAAATTCAAATTCAAACATAACTAACCCAAGGAACCCTTTTAAAGGATCCTTCAAACCATTGAAACATTTTCAACCAAATCACATCCCATGATCACAAAGCATTGAGTGCATACGTTGATCTTTCACTCCATCCTATTACATTGAATTAACATCAGATGATGTGACATGGTCATGAAAATCATTTGAAACCTCATTCTTTGAATGGTAGAACATCAAATCCAAACACCCGTTTCAACACCTTTTCAACCTTATAAATTTGAAAGTTTTGCAACAATTCAAATCACACCATAACCATCAAAATCCTTCTCAAAAGCCACTAGGATTAGTGTCAAACCTTGTTGCTTCAACAAAACCGTCAAGTCAAGCTCATCATCTTCAAGTGATGCTTTGCTTAATATTTCTTCACCTATCCAATATTTCCTTGACCTCACTACCTCAACACCATCCTCAACACATTTCAATACCAATGTGATCACTATTCAAGATTTGCTTAATCTTGCTACTTCAACACTTACACCAATGGAACTTTTCCATACACCACCAACATCACCACATCCACTATTGGAAACTTTTGAAAACCTATCACCTAAACCATCAAGCCCTCCATCATTGTCACCTTTTAACACCATTGCCCAAATGGAAACCCATCAACAACCAATATTTCAACCAAACGAGTCATTGGATGATGCACCTCATCCACCGTCATTGCTTGAGAGTTTGGCCTACCTTTATGCTAAATCCTCAATTTTTCCAAATGATCAAGGTCATACACACCTACAATCATTTGTGTTTCACCCCATTCACAAAAACCTTCATGGTAACCATTTACAAATAACCAAGCCTACACCATTTTGTTCAAACAACAACCACCACAACAACAATAACTACCACCACCTCAAGAACCTTCCCAACACTTTGAATCTCTATTTTCTTCGTATAAGAAAATAAAAGCATCTCAATGATCTTCCACCAAGACCAACAACAACCACCACCTTTCACAAATGAATAACCAAGGTCATTGCTTAACCAAAATAAGTCTTTCGACCACAACCAACCACCACAACAAGAGTATCATCACCCAAAACCATTGTTGTTTCACCCTATCCAATAAAATGTGGTTTATCCTAAACCACATTGTGGAACGTCTCAAGTTTAGAGTCTCCAAAATGAAACAAAATCGTTTCTTTTGGAAAATGTTGCTCATTAAAACCAACAAACCAAGTTTAGAGTACCAACACCACCTCAAGTTTAGAGTCTCCAAAATGAAACAAAACCATTTCTTTTGGAAAATATTTCCCATTTAAACCAACAAACCAAAACCCGTGTCACCCTCTCAACCTTCAAACTAAAGCCCGCTACAACCACAACCCACATTTTCTTCCTTAAACAACCTTAGCCTTGTTTTTGGAAAATGTTTCTCACAAAGGAAAATGATGATTTCCTTATAGCTTTTTATGGTCGTAGCTTATTTGTAGCTTTTTCTTTATTTCTAGAGGTAGGATAGTGTAACCAAAATTTCTTGTCTTTGACTTTTTAAGAAGTCTAAATTTTACATGAAATGAAGTTCACTACACTACAAGGTTCTCTTTGTTTGTTGACCATTTTAGGTATGATATGTGAACTACACCTTTATATGGTACCATACATAAATCTTGTGTTTTAGAAACTAACCTCTCTTTTTGTAGGTTCATTATCCATGTTTTCCTTCCTTGAAAACTCCATTTAGGGGAGTAACATTCAAGGGGGAGCATGAGTCTTGCTTTATTCCGCTTCACAACTCTTAGTTGTGTTTTTAAACATGAAATGCTTTCATGACTTATCTTGTGCGGAAACTAACTTTTCTTTTGTAGGTTCAAAATCCATGTCTCCTCTCTTGGCACTCCATTTAGGGGGAGTATCAACCAAGGGGGAGCATGCCTATAATTCCGCTTCGCTACTCTTCTTTTTGTTTCGACAAAAAGGGGGAGAATTTATATGAAACTTGCTCTATTATTTTAAACTTCCGCGTAGCTAACTCTTTGCAAAAACAAGTTTCATTACTAACTTTATAAGACTTAACACTAAATCTTATGACTTACTTTTAAATAAAGTTTATGTTTTGTCATCAACAAAAAGGGGGAGATTGTTAATACAAATATCGCCTAAAAACGTTATTTATATTTTACGATCTTTGCTAAGTTTTGTTAATAACAAAGTATGAACTTTAGCTAAAAGTAAATTATCACTTTGAGTGTTTAAGTCTTGTTTAACTAATGTTTACATTTCCTTTTAAACTAAACATTGGTTTTATTTCTTAAATTAGAAATAGTCACATCACATTTATGGCAAGTTTTGTCATTATGTATTTATGGCAAGTTATGTGTTTGACTTGCTTTCATGTTGCTTGCAAGTATCATGTTTGACTTACTTTAAGTGATGTGACATTGTTTGGTTGCTAGAAGTTATGTGACAAGACATTGTTTGGTTTGGGAAGTTATTGCATAAACCTACTGCAGACCCGGCGGTACCCTGGGGTACACGGGCGGAACCCATCTGAGGGTTCCGCCTGATCCGCCAAGCTTGTAGTTTGGTTTGCTATAAATACCAAACCATTTGTTTGTTTTGTGTAACTCTTTAGGACATATTTTCACATATTCTCTAAACTAACTCAGTAACCCTTGACTTGTGTGATTCTCTTATGTAGCAAGGAATTCCACAAGATCATTCAAGAAGTTGCAAGCTTCAACTCTAAAGTTGCAAGTCTTGGTAGCTTGGTCATGTATAAGCTTTGGTAGTTTATACTTCATTTGTGTCATGTATGTAGAAGTTGTTGGTTAGTATTTTAGGCCTCAAAATACGTAGTATGTTGGGAGTTGTTGTACCCTAGTAAAAGAACTAACGGGAGTGGTTGTACCCTTGGTAAAGAACTCGACATCTAGCTTTGTGTCGGTAAAAGTGTAAGCGACGAGTGGGAGTGGTTGTACCCTTGTAAAAGAACTCGACATCTAGCTTTGTGTCGGTAAAAGTATAAGCGACGTGTAAGGTTTTCTCCGCCGGTGAAAGGAGCTTGTTGATTAGTGCTTATAACTCTCGAGTTGGAAACTCGGGGCGTGGATGTAGGGCAAGGAAAAAGAGTCCTTGTAGCCGAACCACGATAAACAATCGTGTTGTGGTTTGATCGTTTCTTTCTTTATCTTTGCTTATTACATGTTGTCTTTTAGTTACAATTGCTAATCACATATAAAGCTTTCCAAAAGAATTAAAACAAGTAAAGTTGTACTTATATCTTAAAACAAATGTAAAGCTTTTCAAAGAACTAAAACAAGCAAAGTTAGGATCATCACAAGTAAAGCTTTTCAAAGTATGAAACAAATAAAGTTAGAATTGTTATTCACACGAAAAGCTTTTCAAAGAATCAATCATATAAAGTTATGTTTATATCTTTAAGCAAACATAAGGTTTCTAAAAGGATATTTAAGATAAATAAGAATCGAAAAAGCGGTAAACTATTCAACCCCCCTTCTAGTTTTCCCCACATCTTATGTCAAAACTAACATAAACAAGTTTTTAGTCAAAATATCCGATTTCTACGTCAATCACTCTAGGTACGAACAAACAAATTTACAACTTGACAAATGATCAAAGAAGTGAATTTGTGTTTTAAACTTCACATTTTTAGCTTGACAAAACTTTCTTTTCAAAAATACATTTTACAAATTATTTTTGAATTATAAAGAAATGTTTTATTTAGGAAAATCATTTCAAAAATATTCCCCAACAGCTAGTTTTTCACCCAAACCAGCTCCAAACTCCCCCAAATAAAATTTCACCACTAAAGACAGGAAATGGAGCTTCTTTGTTTGGCACAGTACCATGGTACCACTAAATTTAGTGGTACCGTGTGACATTTAGTGGTGCCGTCCCCCTTAAAATGGTCAAATTTCCAGAGTCTATAAATACCACTTCATTTCCCAGATTTTGGCCATCCTTTCATACACATAACTTTCTGGTTTCCATCCCTTTTTTCTCTTTACACTTCTTAGATCATTAGTTAGTTTTCTTTTGTTTAAAGAGTGATTCTTTCATCCAACCAAGAATCATCTACATTCCTCTACTAGTCAAGAGAAGAACATAAAGTATCAAGAAGATACAAAGTGTTAGAGTCTTTTTGTAGTGCACTTGCATTACAAGTTGTCTACTTGATTGTATCTTGACATACATCAAGAGTATTAGTGTTTCTTAGTCATTATGTTGATCATTTTCATCTTGTTGAGATCTTCGAGATCTCTTGAGTGTTGAGTGATATAGTCTTGATCAAGTGGATCAAGAGTAGTTTGTGAGGATTGTGTGAGGATCGTGAAGATCATGTAGATTATGTGAGGATCATGTCGATCGTGTAAATTGTGTGAGGATCGTGTGGATCAAGTGTAGAGTGTAAGGATCATGTAGATCGTGAGTGAAGTAAGGGTCTTGTGGATCATGGTAGATTGGTACTATCTAAGATTAGTACTCGACATCTAGCTTAGTGTCGGAAAATAATGTAAGCGACGTTTTACGGTTTTCTCCGCCTGAAGGGAGCTTTGTTGACATAGTGCTTAAAACTCTCGAGTGTGGTACTCGAGGAGTGGAGTAGGGCGAAGAAGAGCTTCTTGACCAAACCACTATAAATCTCTTTGTCTTAGTTTGATCTTTCCATCTCTTCTCTTTATTTACTTATTACATATTAGTATTAGCATAGTGTTGCATTTATATTGGTGTCGTTTGACTTTACCTACAATCGAATCAAAGTTTTTTATAAAGAATTTTTTATAACCTAAGAAAATAAGTCGGTAAACTATTCAACCCCCTTCTAGTTTCCCACAGTTTGGGTCAGACTGATGGTTGGGCTAGTAGGAGGTTGTTGGGTTGGGGGTGTGTAAAAGGCATCTTCATGATAATAAGGATTCTCAGATGAATCAACTTAATAATGAGATTCATAACGTGAACATTGGCAACCTTTTCATTACGTCCTTGAGTATCTCATTAACATAATGCCAAATATATACTACACAACTTAGCTTGGTATATAAGCTAAACATATTGGGCCAATCCCTTATGTCTAAACAATATAACCAGGCCTCATATCTATAATATTCAACTAATTGTTTTGTATTTGCAACAATTTGTCACTTAAAAACACGTCAAATGCTAGCTTCACATGAATTTTATGAATAAATTCATACATATATGTCAACTGAAGTGTACCAATTAAATAGGGGTCGCAATCGAGTCGTGCTCGGGTTGTCGAGTTCGTGGATTAGTGGGTTGATATAACATCATACAATCACTATCCATTTATTAATCGTGTAAAATAAAATTCAACCCTAACCCAGACATGTATAACACATGTTAACCCGTTTGTGGCCCATTTAAACTATTTAGGTAAATAGGTCAAAAGGTGAATAAGGTTGATGATTTGTCGATTAAACAAGTTTAAATCCAAACAAGATATAAAAAATCCGTGGCTTACCCATTTTCACACCATACGTCCCTCGCCAATAAGCTGGGACATATACATCCATCCGTTAATAAATGTTAACCACCATACATCCATGAGGATATACAATGCAATTTTTTTCCGTTATCTTCTAACTTGGATCTAACATGACGGAACTTTTAGTCGGCTTAGTCCCCAAGGATGTCTAGTGTCTATCATTTGTTATAAATTCTATTTTTATTTATTTATTTATTTATTTTTATTTATTTCCATATTTATTCATCGGGATAGCTTGGCTACAATTCTTCATATAAATTACTACATAAGAAATGAATCAAGGACCCGCTAAAAAGACTCAGGGACCCACAAAACTAATAAATTATAGCATGAATTGTAGAGAGTTGGCTACAATTGCATTGTAGCTAATATATTTCCTTTTTAATTATAGTAACCTTAATCATAACCCATAAGATTGTTGTTAACAAAACCCTAAACTCAAAGTTTAAACCAAATTCAATTCATGTATAATGATAACTCAAAATAGATTACTTTATGCTTAAAGTACTACAAAATAGATTATATATGATGGCAACGTTTCCCAATTTTCGCCTTCCTTAAATGAAATCTGAAAGTTCAACCAAACAAGGCCAGAAGTTCCACGACACTAATGTAAGGTATGTTTCATGCCCTCATTGTGTCTTACTTTATGCTTAAAATACTACAAAATAGATTATGATTAAATGCTTGTGAGTCATGTTCTCATGTATCATACCTTCGCTGTGTCATTAATTCATGCTTAAAATACCATAATATGATTTACCTGTTTAATAAAATCATTAATCTTGAATACTTTTCATTTGAATGAGAAATTGCTTTATCCATAACATACCATATTAATTGACGATTGACGGTGTCTCGGGTCCTTTAGAACGTGATTCACTGACGAACCAACGTGTGATCTACTGAAAAACCAAAGTATGATTTACTGACGAATCTAAGTGTGATCCACTAATGATATAAATTGTGATCCATTGACGAACCCAAGTGTGATTTACTAACGATACAAAAAGACGATCTCAAAGGATGTTGAATTGAAGAATACAAGATTCCCTATGTCTATTTCCCTTATATGTGGGTGTTTTGTAAAAGGTTGGCGATTGTCGTTTTGAAAAAACATGTGTGCCACATGTCGAATGCCAAGTGGGTTAGATGTGTTTCGCGGGTAAGGCCCGTTTCGCATGCCTAGGCAAGCAAATTAAATGCCCACTTTGTAAAAATTAGGGGTGAAAACGAGTCGAGCCAAGCCTGCCAGAGATCGAGCTCGACTCATTTATATATATAAAGCTCGAGCTTGGGTTTGACCATGTTTCGAGCCTCATATTTTGAGCTTAAGATCTATTTAGAGCTTAAGATCGGCTCGTGAAAATTTTCAAAAGCTCGAGCTTGGTTCGGGCTCGACTAACTTATATAACATGTTGAATGAAATAAAGCACAAAAGCTCGTTAGTCATACTAGGCTCGAGCTCATTTAAACATGATTATATATATAGAAAATATATATACAAATATATTTTTAGTGCTTGTTTAGGCTCGCGAGCCTAATCGAACTTTATATATAACGCTTGAGCTCGAGCTCGATTATTAAACGAGCCCAAACTTAGGCTCGAACTCGGGCTCGAGCTTGTTTATGCTCAGCTCGTTCGAGCTTTTTACTAATCTGATCTTGAGCTTTTCACGAGCAGCTCGGCTCATTTTCACCCCTAGTAAAAACACTAAAAGATATGTACTTTTTATCAAGTAATCTCAATTATGTCCGGTTATGTAATTTTTTCATGATATATTACCCAACAAACCATAGTCTGTTTTAAGAATTTGATGATATCTTACCACTAGACATGATCATTTCTACTTTGTAGAGAACCTATGCAAAAGTTAGTTTAAGAACAAATATAGGGCATTATAATATAAAAATTTGGAGGCTTCTATAAGGTCTTGCAAGACTGCATACCTCACACACCATCATATACGGATGCTTTGAAGATAGTTATGTTTATTGTGGTATAACTATCATTTTTAAGATTACATTCATCAACCACACTACAAAAGATATGCCATTTGCTTGCACGTAATTTTAAACATTTCAAAAATTACGGTCTTTTTGTTGAACGAGGTTTTGAACCCGCGCGTTGTCTCGGGGTTTTTGTATACGCAAGTTAACAAAAAAGAGGGACGAATCCAGAACGACCGAATGCCACATTTAGAAAATACATTCAGTTTACAGAATCAATGTTCTTACAATTAATTACGGAACAAACTTCTTAGCGCTTTCTTGGTTGAGATCTTTATGAGGTCCATCAGTTTGGCACCGGGGCGTGCACCTTCTATCAATTTTTTGAATTCATGCTCGATCCAACCTTAGCATCAGGTACGCCCTGCAAAAAAAAGGAACAAAATATATAACTTACAGAGAAGAATGAGCATAAACAAAATGTTACACAACGCAAATGCAAAACTATCTAACTATGCACCTAACTTAAACCACATGATTATCAAATTAACATATTATCTTATTGTAGCAGTTTAAAGTTGCAAACAGTCATTTTGAAAACGCACATATACACACTTCATTGTTTATCTGATTTAGGTATAAACATATAAGCACTTAATAAGCAATCCATAACCTAGATAGTATAGGCATTAGGTATAAAATGAAAAAAAGCAATAGCAGGTTATCAGGATTATCTAGTTATAATGGTAGAGCTCATTTTTAATTGCAAGTTTTATCAAAGTTCTAAGCTATTGGCACAAATTATGTCCAAAAGTTTTGAGGCGAATGAATAAAAATTTAGTAGCTTATACATATAAACTGGTATAACCAAGAAACAACCTCGTATGGTAAAAAAACAAAGCCTTAAGAAATATAATATGATTAAGATAAAAAATAGCTTAAAAACAAACTCAGACAAAGTCTATTGGCATCTAAATTTTGAATTATACCGTTGTGAATCAAAAACAATCCTTGGGAGCCGATTATAGATTAAGTATGACTAACACCACCGTAAACGCATTGATTAGTATTAATTAAACCTACATCTAAGAGTGGACCAGTTAAATTCAACCAACATATGAATATTAGACCAACAACACTCAGGATTCAACTATAGACTACAGTACACACCACCTTAAAAATACAATATAACTGAAACATATAACTACAGGAGTGTATGCACAGGTTTGGTTGCTTCAGTTGACCTCAAATTCAGTATTTTATCATTCAGTGTAGAAAACTTAAAAAATTTGTAAGTTACAATGGCACTAAATATCCAATAAACTTTTTTGCACCAAAAGTAAAAAATCAAAAACCAACCCACTTCTGAGGCATTATAACTAATGCCATATAGTTATAATGCCTTAGTTTACATGTTCAATAATGCAAAAAAAAAAAAAAAAAAAAAAAAAAAAAAAAAAAAAAAAAAAAAAAAACTTTTGCGATTTTAGAGTACCTACACAACCACACTTGGGTCGAGGCCTACTTTCTCTAGGCCAAGTCGCAGATCTAAATATTATCCGGCTAATCATACCTAAGCCTTTGTTGACACAAAATATTGCATACCATCCTCGATACCTAAGCATAACAGTATAATGACATATATAAGCACCCCTTAATGATTTCAAGAATTTTAGCTATAAATTCTAGAATCAACTCACATCGTCTTAGGATTGTCCATATCTGGGGTAGGCATGTTTGCATCTAGCTGCTGCAAACCCCAATTTAAATGTAGCATAACTTGGGTATGCTAAAATTACTGATCCATACTGCTAAATTTTGCACCTGCAAAATACCACCAAAAACATTCATGAATAAGTGTGCTTATAAACTCTCTAAGGAACTGAAACGGAAATTCGGGTGAGGAAATGGAATAAGATGCTAGTAGTGGTGATGCTAGAAAAAACAACGTGCACAAATACACAAATATGGACTGAGATAGGTACTTGGTTAAACTTCTGTTATCTATTTCTTTGTTCCTAAGTACGTAAAAGTAAGAAAGTAGCTATTTTAGTTTAAAATGCATATCAAACTCACCTCCAAACACCCAATTGACCGTAGTAGAACCCCAAACCCTTCCTATCCAATTACGACAACCTACCTTTAGTCCCGCATTCATGCCTACAACAGTAACAACTATCATTATGTTAGCATAAGCTAACCGACAATTGAGTTATTTTTAGATGTAAGAAAATGGGGTTTTTGTTATTGCATATTGCGAACTAAGTGATTAAGAAAAAAATGAGCAAAAGAAGTGGTTAGGCTCAAAAAGACCTAACATATTAAAAAAAAATATATTGAAGTACTTATTAACAAAGCATTTTAAGTATATAAATAAAAGTACTCTGCTATATTATTACCTAAACCACTATAACCATCTAAAAGTTTGAATAATGTAGGGGAAAATTCAAACCTGACATGGCGCATATTTACTGTTTCCACATAGCAAAAATGGATTGTTGGCGCAACAACGAAGGCCAACTAAAATAGTAAATATGGCACGTGATCGCCGACTGAAACTAGCGTGGTGTTTGTGAACATATCGCTTTGTACATCTAAGTTGAGAATTTTGTGTTGTAACACTATAAACAACTTCCTCCTTTAGAATCATTTCTGGGGCATCTGTTCGCTCCTTTCTGGGATATCTGAGACATATAAATGCAGTTGTAAAGATCCAGCTTCAGTGATAAAATAAGAAAAGCGAACCAACAAAAATACAAAAACAAACACAGCAAGAAAAATCCAGATCTTTTAGATGCACTGGTCCAATTTTGTAGATAATCACCATTCCATCATTCTTATGTTACGCAACTTGAATCCATTTTTATTTAAAATAAGTTAATGAGTAAAAGGAGGAAAGTGGCAATATTTGATTCACTAACCTACACCTGATGAACTCAGCTGGGGTGGCAAAAAAGGAGACCACCACTCCAACACCGGGCCCGCCACTTTTTTTTTTTTTTTTTTTTGCTATATATGTTCATCACGACCAAAAAATTAAACCACCAAAAAGGCCAAACTACACCTACACAAACAAAAAAAAAGTAGTTAGCAGTTGTAGAGATGAACATTATCGCTCTTATGCTAAAAGTTTATAGCGTTTGTGGGACTGCTTATTGCACCCATGAACCTTTTCTCCATATTTTTCTTGTTGTGTCGACTAACCTAAAGTGAAGCTCTAACATCAGAAAAAGAGAAATAAGATCACCAACACCCACTCCCGCTTTGATAGTTGACATAGGTACCCCATCTACCTAAAATCAACATCAAGTGAATTAACTTACTATCAAAATTGCAAGTCAAAGGAAGGAGCATAAAAAAATATCCAAATTTTGGTTCTTGGGTTTATCAAACTAAAATCGTGGCAACAATTTAGGGATGTTTTAAAACTATGACACCTTGAAACTGAATAACTTAGGGATCTTAAAATCGCCTTCTGTTTAGACCCTTTATTACATAAGAAATTTCTTTTTAGACGCTTTACTACCACCACCTGCTGCCTTCTGTTTCTTTAATCAGCAGGCCACAAAACAAAGAAATTTTAAGTGCTTATAATAAAATGTTGTATTAGGTGAATAAAAATTACTATTGTAGAAAAGTATCTAAATTTTTTGTTCACCTTCGGGTTCAATGTCACTTGTTCCCAGATTCCCAATACTTCTATCATTTGTAGCCATATTAAGTGCTCTTATTTCATCTACTGATCTAAGAAACACACCTCGGTTTTCTAGTTTCATGTGTGGCGCAATAGCAGGTCTCATGCTTTGTAGGTTCATATGTTGCTTCAAAGGGCGTACTGAACTAAAATAGATGATGATATCGTGCTCACTGGGCACACGAAGTGACTGACATTGCTCTGAGCAAATGGCTGTCTCTGAACCAAACGTGTATTCTCTGTGAACCACACTAACTGCTGATGCAGATGCAGCATTCTCATCAAATAGCCCTGGAACATTTTTAATGCTTGAAATTTAACATCATCAGGTACTACCTGCAAAAAAGGATTAAACTTTATAAGTTCTAGGATAAATTGAACATAAAAAAATGTTACAATCATAATGTATTGCCTTTCATTTGAAATTCAAGCACATTTAATAAGACCCTATTGCCTTAAGTCAATAAGCTCATGGTAATAAGGGTCCAAAAAGTGAGCTTGTGATAACGCTCAAATTGTGCATGTTTTTAGTGGCTTTATTCGTATGTTTTTTGGTTGTTTTTGTCACTTAATCGTATAAAAGTGTGTATTACAGGAAAATGATGAAAAAGACGTAAAAACGATCAATAAACGAAGATTTATGCATGTACGAAGAATTCCCGACAAATGAAAGTCTCTTGAAGTATATTCGAGAAGATAAAAGTCATGAAGTTGTCACTCCAAAGACTCAAGAATAAAGTACAAGAAGGAAAACGAGAAAAGAAATGAAGAAAAGAAACTCGAACGAAGAATTAATGGAAGACTCGTTGTTCCCGACACACCTTCACCATTTTGGCCATAACTTGAGCATATGGACTCCGTTTGACCCCCTGTTCACGGCCACGGAAAGCTAAAAGAAAGATCTAGAACTTTCGTGTTTATGACTTTTACACAACCGATCGGTTGGATGGATTACCGAACGGTTGGATGTCTCGTTAACATTTTCAAGAATTTATTCTACTCGATTCTAGGCCATTCTTTTTGGTATTCTAGGTCCTTCTAAACTACTTGGTCACCAAGTTGAGCATTGATGACCCCTAGGCCTTGAGAGGAGTATAAATAGAGACCTTTACATGCATTTCTAATCATCACTTACCATTTCTCTCTATCCCAACTTGAGAGAACATCTCTCCTACCACCACTACTCCATCTCAAACCCAAAATTCGTCCATAAAATCCCAGGAAACTTTGGAGGTCCAAGAAGTCATCATTTGGAGGTCAAAACATCAAGAAGTCATCACCAATACTTGAGGCATCATTACTACATCACTTTTAATCTTATTCCAATCATTGTAAGACTTTTAATTATGATTTCTAATGTTCAAAATTCTGAGTTTATGTTCATGTTTGCTATGAGTGGGTAGTGCCTTTGTGCACTTGCTTAGATGATGTTCATTATTTAATGGTTTGCTTATGATTGTGATAACATGTTTTAATTCAATTTCAAGTTAATTCTAAAATCCAATTGTACTTAAGTTTCATAGTGACATTTGTTGAATCAAGTTTAACTAGTTGCTAATAATTTTATAGGTCGAAAGATTAATTGTTATTCAACTAGTTATAATCATTTGTTTATGAATGATTGTTTTCCACCAAAATTATTCTTGGTTAAACAAAGAAACTAAAGTGTGATTGTAATGAGAAAACTTTTGTCTATCAAATTGGATTGATTGTAAAATGCCTAATTGGTTGAAAGTGTAGTAGTTTGCAATCAATTGTAACCTTTTGTCTATAATGGGTTACCTTTTGTATTGACCATTTCTTAAGAGTATTTAATAAAACAAAAGATTATTTTTGTGTTTAAGATTGTTAACCCAACCTTATGAACCTTGAATTGATCTTGAATTGATTGGTTAAACTTAATGCTTGTTTTTATAAACTAAGATCTTGGCCAAGGTTTAATTTGTAAGTACAATTGATTAGAACACCAACTAATCATCATAACCAACATGTTAGGAAGAGTTATCACAATCATGCTTATCAAGGATGTAAACTAGTCTAAGCAAGTGTAGTTTTTAATCTTATTGAATTCACATAATCATCATTTTCGTGTTACTTATTGCTTATATGGTATTTTGGATCGTGACAACCAATTACCACCCCTTTTATTGCTTATTGTTACATAGATTCTTCACAATTGAAAACACCCAAATCCTAGTGAACAACCTCGGCTTACCAACCAAAACTAACTACATACGAAAGGGTCATACTTGCCCGTGTGTTCTTAGCTTTATCCGGTAATTCGTGTTATAAATTTAAAACTAGTAGTCGCGAGACACATCAAGTTTTTGGCGGCGTTGCCGGGGATTTGTTTGTGTTTTTGTTTCTTTTGTTTATGTGCTTTAATCATTCCCTAATTGTTTCGTTTTTGCTTTCGAAAAAAAATCCGAGCTATCCAACCGATCGGCTGAACATCCATCCGATTGGCTGAACAAAAACATTTTTACCGAGCCATCCAACCGATCGGTTCGATATCCAACCGATCGGTACGAGCCCGTATCTGATTCGGTTAGACCGTTTTCAACCAAAAATAACTATCCAACCGATCGGCTTGTCCACCAAACCGATCGGCTGAACCTTTTCTTTTTACAAAACCCATTTTTTTTTTCAAAACCCATGTTTACCTTTTCACCTTACGAAACAAACACCACCCAACCCACCCTTAGGAGTGATTTATTTTTCTTGTGTCCTTGTTATTTTCTTTTCTTATTTGTTTCTTTGGTAAATTATTTTATAAAATTATTTTTTTAATTTTTAAATGTATTTTAAAAAAAATGTTAAAAAAAAGTCTATTAAAAAAAGTAGTGTCATAATTAGTTTATTTTTCTAAAACTTCTAGTAGTTATAATAATAGTAACGATTTTCTTATCTTAGTTAAACTTTTTTTTTTTTTTTTTTTTCTTTTTTTTTTTTTTTTTTTTTTTTTTACTTCAATTTAAAAAAAAATACAAAAAGATTTTTCTTAGTGTTCATTTTCATTATGTTTTTATTTTTACTTTTTCTGATGTTTTACGAATCGCTCCGGGTTTGTATAAACCCACACTCATGGGGTAAACAACATATTAGTCCACTTTACGAGCTTAAACGCAAAATCAAAAAGAGGACTAAAACCAAACTTTATCCAAAATCACCATTCATCGAGGAACTTTTTGTGGTAATTGACATATTCGAAGAGAAAGTCGAAATCAACCCGATTCCCTACCTGTAACCGTCATTGATCCCGATGACCAACCCATGTAGTCAAGCACTAGGACCGTTGCACCAACACCTAGTTCCGCTATTATTCAAAGCCCTTTTCCAAATAATTTCCATATCAAGGGTACCCACATGCAAATGATTCAGGAGAATCAATTCGATGGGAGAATCCGATCCGATCCTCACCGACACATAACTGATTTTCTTGAGATTAATAACCTATTCCATTATGGTGAAAATCAAGAGGAAGTGGTTAAATTGAGGACTTTTTCTTTCTCATTGTCCGGAGAAGCCAAGATTTGGTTGAATCAAATGTAGGAACAATTACTACGTGGGAAGAGATGAGAGAAGCTTTTATTAGCCGATACTTTTCTCCCGCAAAGTTTAAACGTCTCCTAAATGACATTCACAACTTTCAACAACTCGATCACAAAAATCTCATTGATGCTTGGCTCCGTATGAAAGATATGCTTCGCACTTGTCACGGACACGGTCTAACCAAAGGAGCGATCATTCAAACATTCTATCATGGTTTAGACGATCCAACTCAAGGAATTCTCGACGTCGGAGGAATATTCCTCTACAATACTCCCAACGAAGCATTCAAAACCCTTGAGGACAAGGTCCAACTCAAGCTTGATCTCTCAAAAAATTCTCTAATCGTGCCCAAACCAAAAACCGTTGTTTCCGTCGGTGGAAGCAACATCAATGCCAATCATTCCATATTGATTGAGAAATTAGAAGCTCTCACCAGAAATATTGACGTTGAATTCAAGAAGATAAGGCAAGAGCTAAAGAAGTTATGGGATGCTCGTAGAGATGATGAAGATGACAATGCTTCAAAATACCACACGGATGATGACATGTTGATGATTGAACCTAATGAAGCAAGATATCACGATGGATATCACAACCAAAAGCTGAAAAATTCATACTTCTACTCAAGCTAAAACCCGAACCATAACCATCCTCATTTCTGGCCACAAAATGAAACACCACTTTCATCACAATATTTTGGACAAAACAAAGAAACCAAAACCTCACTGGAGGAGATGTTGAGAGAATGGATGGAAGCAAACGAGAGTATGAAAGACCATGTGGTAGAATTGGAACGACAAATCAATCAAGGAAAAAGGAACCACCAAGCCATAATCCAAGACATGGAAAAGAAGCAAGAATTCCATTGTACCAAATCACTTCCTCAAACAAGAGATTCCAATCCAGGACATGAATTTGTCTACAAACCACCCTCAATCCGAAATGAACATGATAAGGGTGATGTTGAAGTTATTGAGGAACCCATTACAACCATGTCAACCCTAATCATTACTAGTTCACCAACCATTTCACCTTTTCTTGAGGATTGCACCGTGCATATCCCGACTACTGAACTCTTAGTAGATGAGAAGATGTTTACACATGATGAATTGTCAAATCATGTTGGTAACAAGAAACTCAATGCAATTGGAGACGTTGAAAAGGAAGTCTTGAAAGAAAAAGAGATTAAGAAGCAGGAGAAAGAAGTGTCAAAGGTACCTGTTAAGATCGTTTATAGCTCGAGGTTGTTTAGACCTCATCTAGGGATTACACAATAATAAAGATAAAGAACATGTACGCAGCGGAATAAACAAAACATCTTTATTATTGCTAACAAGGTTTCTCGTCATCATCTCTACTCTAACATACACCAAAGCCCCAATGCTACGTGATCAAGTGTAGCACGGTTACACTCTAACAGCGATCTAAGATCGTTGAGGCTTAACAACAAATCAACAAGTCTAGGCGTTTACAATAACTATATGCCCTAGACACATACACACTTTTTCTGGGTTTTACATCTTGTACCTACTTAATATCAATTCCCTGTATCTCTTTATATAATAGAGATACTAGGGTTACAAAATACTACGAAGGACTATATTGAAATAACTTCTTTGTAAAGCAAGTCCCTTGTCTTTTGCATTCTTCACTGTGTCTTCATAAGTCCTTCATCTTTCATATTTTGTCAATATCAACTCAAGTATAATTCCTAACAATCTTCCCCTAGTTGATATGACAAAACTAATAAGCACGAACTTCCCCTGAAGTTATTATGTATGAAAGATAACGAACTTCCCCTTAAACAATGCATATCATCAAGGATCTTCAAGTTGCAATCTTCAAACTATTCTTCTTCCCCTTTTTGTCATAATCCACTAGGAGACGCTAAGTAAAAGCAACTTTGATCTTTACAACCACGAACCACTATCATACCTCCAATCCAGTCTTACAATGTCTCGAATTACCCACCATTAAGAACACCAAAAAGCTTGCTATAAATGAACTCAAGACAATAGAATTCCAAACTGTTAGTAATAATAATAACTAGTAGTTGTGAAAACCTTCCCCTCAAATTATGCATGAAGTAACCATAAGAACTTGTCGAATAACTAACCACCATAGCAACGAATACCATGTAGTACCAGCCATGAACGAGCAGCAAGAGGATTATAAATGACTACATAAGAATTCGAGACCAAGCAGTAGTAAACAATGAAGAATAGCTCTATGGTTAAATAGTAGAAATCATGTAGAAAGCAATGTTAACTTCCATTTAGTATAGACATGATTACTACTTCAATAAACTTCCAAACGAACCTGACCAAATAATAATCATCATTAACAAACACCGGTCTTCACTCGTTACCAAACTTCTGTGTGTGTAATCTCCATATGTGTGTCATCCAATTTCAAAAATTTCAAAACAACATCTTGTCTTCCCCCCACTTCTCGTAATTCCATGTATATCAACCAAATTCATGTATTCACAATCCGAATCCCATTACTATCAACGAATACCATGAATCCATGAAATCCTTTTTGTGTGTGTTCAACATCTTCAACTCACAGCCAAAATCCAAATTCAGCCGTGAATCCAAAAACCATTCTTTCATTCTTCAATAACGAGCAGTAGCAATGTAGCATGCAAAAGGTGACAACCCCTATCAATATATTGCGCCGAATAGTTTAAACATTCTATTTGATCCATGAATGAAACTTAGTTGTAACAACTAATTTAATATTGCACCGGCCCACGTTATAGTCACATAAAATAAGATAGATGCCACCGTCCCATGATCATAGAATGAATTAATTGTACGAATCAATCAAATAGAAAATAGATACGAGGTTATCTTCATCATGCACAAGTACACTGGTACTCACTTTTTTCCCATGCTAACACAGCAGTTTAAACTATATATTGAGCAACATAAATCGCGTGCAGCAGTGGAAACGAGTAAGCAGCAGTGGTAACCATTTAACTAGCAGTGGAAACAAATTAGGTGACGCAGTGGTAACGCGAAGCTAGCAGTGGTAACATAGCACTGTCAGTGGAAACGAGATACATGAGCAGTGGAAACCGAGAACGAACAGTGGTAAATTGAAAACCATGGTTCACCATTCAACTGATCAAATAAACAAAGATATACTTCTGTCCCACTAACCACACCGTACCTTTTGAACCTTTTAACGTACCATTAGTAGCCCTTTCCACCCATCAGTAACCTTTAATGAATCACACAACCTTACTTCATAAAGTTTCCTCATTATATATACTCGTAGTACCAGTATACATGCCACAAGTAGACTTACTTTCAAAATCAGAAACTGTTATACCATCATTATCAAAGGACCACAATTGAGCAAAAGCTGTACAATCTAATAATATTACCTCATTCTCCAAATCATGGACCATCAGTACCATGAAATCAGTGATGCAGCAGTAATCAGTTGTTGTGGGTCCACCAGTAAAAACAACTCCAAAAACATATTGATCATACTCGACATCAACACCACCAGTAACCCTAGCTTCAAACATCATCATTAGGGTTTTACACATTACTCATCTCCACATGATGATTAGTCATACCCACAGCAATAAAATTAAGCATCTCCTCCAAAATCCTCAATCAATAATCATCATCAAATCCTTCTCATAAGCCGCGTTAAGATCACAAATAATATGCACAATATTAAGCGTGAACACCAGATAATCTACAGCAGCAACACGTTGAACATTCACTTGACACAGAATCAAATGACAACAACAAGAATAATAATTAGGGTTTTAAGAATAAACCCTAGTTTGCATGAAACCCTAAAAATCAATTCGTTTACCAAATCTGCTATTTTCTTCCTTGAATTTAAAGCACCAAACAATGTATAACCAACTTCCATAAGGATTTAATTCAAATAAACAAGAATTCATGAAGTATAGAATCACAATATCCCTAAAAATTCGAAACTTTATACCTCCTTCAGCAGCAGTTTTTGAGATTTTTTATCTTTTTACTGAGAGCTCAGATTGAAGATCCCTCCGGTGAAACTCTTCCTTGATTTTTCAAGAACCTCCAGTAAAAATTTCATCCCGATCCAACGGTTAACGAAGGAGATATCGATGTTTGAAAACTGACTTGCAGTGAGTTTTGAAGATATGAACCAGTTACGAATTTTCTTCAATTTTCGACAAACCAAACCTTGTTTAATCCCACGATCACGAGCCCCATGGCTCTGATACCACATGTTAAGATCGTTTATAGCTCGAGGTTGTTTAGACCTCATCTAGGGATTACACAATAATAAAGATAAAGAACATGTACGCAGCGGAATAAACAAAACATCTTTATTATTGCTAACAAGGTTTCTCGTGATCATCTCTACTCTAACATACACCAAAGCCCCAATGTGATCAAGTGTAGTACGATTACACTCTAACAGCGATCTAAGATCGTTGAGGCTTAACCACAAATCAACAAGTCTAGGCGTTTACAATAACTATATGCCCTAGACACACACACACACACACACACACACACACTTTTTCTAGGTTTTACATCTTGTACTTACTTAATATCAATTCCCTGTATCTCTTTATATAATAGAGATACTAGGGTTACAAAATACTACGAAGGACTATATTGAAATAACTTCTTTGTAAAGCAAGTCCCTTGTCTTTTGCATTCTTCACTTTGTCTTCATAAGTCCTTCATCTTTCATATTTTGTCAATATCAACTCAAGTATAATTCCTAACAGTACCCAAGAGGAATGGAGAATTGGAAAGAAAGATAGACGAATGGTCTAAACCACAAAATTCAGTTTGTTCAAAACAAAACATGATGACTAACCCACCTCCTTCACCTCACATTGAGAACATGAATGACGTATTCACTAGGAGTGGAAAGTCTGATGACCTTTTGAAAAATCAAAAAGATTCGCCACCTGCCTTTGTTTTTAATAAAATCAATGAACCGTTCAAGATAACGAAAAAGGATTATCACGTGGTCAAATCCAAAGAATGTCCATCACTTGTGGAGTACATACCAAATATCCCATACCCTCAACGTTTAAGAACTGAAATTCCCCATTTGAACCGTACCGTCAAAGTATCCTAATCCGGGGAAGAGTCTAGCTAATGACTGAGAAATAAATTAAGCGCTTCTCGGGAGGCAACCCGAGCTTATTTTTAGTTGTTTGTTTTCTTATTTTTGTTTTAAATAAACATGTACACCATTTTTGCAAAATTTCTTTTCAAAACTTGGAAGATCTTAAGTGTGGGGGTGTTACATGCTCGTAATGTTATCTGTTATTGTGTGCAATTTGTTTGTTTTATTTTGTTTTTGTTTGAATAAATGCAACAGGTGATGGAGGAGAATGCTTGGATCTGAAGCTTATGCCAGCATTTGCTTAGTATTTTATCACATGGAGTTCGATCACGATTTATTTCGCCCGGGAAGTTTCGTTTCTCTTGGACTATCTATTTATTTATTTTCCATATTTTACATACTTTGAAGTTTATTTTTCACATTAAAGATAATGCTTAACTTAAGTGTGGGGGGAAATAAAATAGGAAAAACGAAACTCATTTAAAAAAAATTATACTTGTTTGCCCTTGTAATCTAGTTGTTTTCACGCTTTTAGGATAATATACTAGAATAACTGGATCAATCCACTGGTGAAATCAGTAATTTTGAAAAAATTTGAGATGTGTCCCGATTAATATTGCAATCCATTCTGGGATCGATAACATTTGCTAGCACATATTATAGCCCTTTCCACTAAATTGTGAGGATTTGAGCCTATTTCATATATAGCATACATCTTTTATTCTTGAATCTTTTGTTATGAGTGTACCGGTGATTTTATTTATTCTAGAACTTGTACTTGTAAATCATTACCAGACTGCTATAAGATCGCATTCGTATGATATAAGTGTATTCGTGTGATAAAGAGGCACCTTAGGAATAAAACCAAATGGCCATCCATTTACAAAATAATTTTTGCTAACTACATTGGTTAGTTATCCTCGTATTTGGAACCCATTTGTTAGCGTTCATCTTTCACGCTAGATACCATTAGTTCACCCTCCGAGCCATACTTTTTCATTTTGTTAAATCCAGAAAAATACAAAAATATTTTACACTTTAAACCTTAGCATAACCCTTTATCAAAGTCTAAATGGTGGGTTGCTAGTTGCGTGGTATGTTGGATTGTTTTTGATGATTATTAGTTAGCCACACTTTGCCATTCGTGTGTGCCATTCCGACAAAGATGAAGGAGATGTCTTTCAAGATTTGTATTTTTGTGGTGTATGTTTATACAAAGTGTGGGGGAGATGTGTTATATGAAGGAGAAATGATGAAAAAAAAAGTAAAAAAAAAGAAAAAAAAATGAGAATAAGTCATCGCAACTATAAGGTGACAATTATAGCCAATGTGCTAGATTATGGAGATGAAGAAAGAAAGTTATGTGATATGTTGTTATTCAATATGCTAAGAATGAAGAATATTATTATGGTGAATCGATGTATCAATATGTGAAAGTTCGTAAAGGAGGAGAATGATTGTAACTATAATCATTTTTGGGTTCGTGGTTTGTTCAGTGACTAGCAACAATGGGACTTAGACTTGACTTTATTTTTCTTTTAAAACCAATTTCATAAATTTTCCCATGTCTTATCCCTACCCTTACCAAATTACTTTATCTATCCGGATTTAGTAGTGGGTTTGTGAGAATATCAAGTGCATCAATATTGTAGTGACCATCCGGTTTTTGAGTGATCGAATGTCGCGCTAGCAATCTAGTGCGTATTTTGGTGACCATCTGTTATGCGAATAACGTGCCAGCGAGCCGAAATATACTCTAGTGACCATCCGTTGTTCGAGTAAATCAAGAATTCGCGCCAGCTAGCTATTATGTTTTTGTATGAGATGTTTGAACATAAGCCTGGTAAAAACCCTTTAGCCTATCGTTACAACCCGAATAAAAGGCCTCTTTAGATGTTTACACTTGGCGCTTACGCCATGTCGGTGGAGTTTTGTTTCTTGTACAAGTCTATGGTAATAAACAGATCATGACTGAGCTATGTGTGTGATTTATCTTATATACTCCACCACCATAAATAAATGAGTGTTGAGTGAATTATACTTGATTCCTTTTTCGTGAGGTGTTTAGAAATGTTAATCAATCAAGAAAATCATTGGGTATTGTCAAACATCTCGATTTTTCACCACTAAAGCTTAAAACGATGAATTGTATCTTGTACTTGTGCTTGGTAGATTTGCATCACATTTTTCTAAACATACTTGTGCACCATGTGGATCTATTTTACTTAATTTTTGCTTGAGGACAAGCAAACCCTTAAGTGTGGGGGAGTTTGCGCTCATTTTCATTTATTTATCTCATTTTCGCTTGTTTATGTTAAATTAAAAAAAAAAAAAAAAAAAAAAAAAAAAAGCCCCAAAAATATTTTTCAAATTTTGAGAGTTTTCAAAATTTTCTTTTCATTTTTTTTTCATTTAGGTATGGTTTCGATTTTTCTTTTTCTAGATTTGCTTGAGGGCAAGCAAAGTTCAAGTGTGGGAAATTTGATAACACTCAAATTGTGCATGTTTTTAGTGGCGTTTTTCGTATGTTTTTTGGTTGTTTTTGTCACTTAATCGTATAAAAGTATGTATTACAGGAAAATGAAGAAAAAGACGTAAAAACGATCGATAAACAAATATTTATGCATGTACGAAGAATTTCCGACAAATGAAAGTCTCTTAGAGTATATTCGAGAAGATAAAAGTCATGAAGTTGTCACTCCAAAGACTCAAGAATAAAGTACAAGAAGGAAAACAAGAAAAGAAATGAAGAAAAAAAGCTCGAACGAAGAATTAATGGAAGACTCGTTGTTCCCGACACACGTTCACCATTTTGGCCATAACTTTGGAGGTCCAAGAAGTCATCATTTGGAGGTCAAAACATCAAGAAGTCATCACCAATACTTGAGGCATCATTACTACATCATTTTTAATCTTATTCCAATCATTGTAAGACTTTTAATTATGATTTCTAATGTTCAAAATTCTGAGTTTATGTTCATGTTTGCTATGAGTGGCTAGTGCCTTTGTGCACTTGCTTAGATGATGTTTATTATTTAATGGTTTGCTTATGATTGTGATAACATGTTTTAATTCAATTTCAAGTTAATTCTAAAACCCAATTGTACTTAAGTTTCATAGTGACATTTGTTGAATCAAGTTTAACTAGTTGCTAATGATTTTATAGGTCGAAAGATTAATTGTTATTCAACTAGTTATAATCATTTGTCTATGAATGATTGTTTTCCATCAAAATTATTCTTGGTTAAACAAAGAAACTAAAGTGTGACTATAATGAGAAAACTTTTGTCTATCAAATCGGATTAGATTGTAAAACAACTAGTTGGCCGAAAGTGTAGTAGTTTGCAATCAATTGTAACCTTTTGTCTATGATGGGTTACCTTTTGTATTGACCCTTTCTTAAGAGTATTTGATAAAACAAAAGATTATCTTTGTGTTTAAGATTGTTAACCCAACCTTATGAACCTTGAATTGATTGGTTAAACTTAATGCTTGTTTTTATAAACTAAGATCTTGGCCAAGGTTTAATTTGTAAGAATAATTGATTAGAACACCAACTAATCATCATAACCAACATGTTAAGAAGAGTTATCACAATCATGCTTATCAAGGATGTAAACTAGTCTAAGCAAGTGCAAAACTTCATCTCTCAACAATAAAAGTTTCAGCGGGACAAACCTATGCGCGCATTACCATTGGACCAAACAACACTAAAAATATCAAGCGATTATCTAATGATCCTACATACAACCACAAACTGATATGAAACAACACTAAAATTCCTAACAATAATATCATGCTTTTTAATTAATCAGAATTAACAAAAAAAAAAAAAAAAAAAAAAAAAAAAAACCATACCCATTATAAAAAAATCGAATCTTTAACATACACATTGAATAAATTTTAATTCTTTAACATACCCATTAATTGAAAGTGATAAAAAAAGATCTATAACATACCCACCGATCAAAATTAATAGAAAACACAAACCAATCGAAAAAAAATCAGATAATCTTACCTTATTTAGTTTAATCCGCTGCGTGTTTTTGTTTAATCCGTGTTTTTTTGTTGCATCTGTGTATGTGTGTGTGTGTGTTTTGTGAAGAAGGATGAGTGTCAAAGAAGGATCTGGAAGAAAATCTGGATCAAAGCTAGCCACTAATCCTCACCCAAACACTACACACCCATTAAAAAATTGGACACTGTAGATCTCACTGTAGCCAAACACACATAAAACACTATAGATGCCCTGACTCATTTTGCATTTCGGATATTTTCAGCTCCAGCGGACCTCCGGTAAACTGGAGATGTTGTGAGAGAGGTGTGAGAGGAGAAACGTTTATTTTGGAGCCGGATATAATACATAAGGTCGGTTTGGGCCTCCCATATAATGCAAACGGGCCTAAAAGGGCCACAGTAAATCCACGGCTTTTAGTGTATAGGTATAATTTGTCGCATCTATAATATTTACAAGCACAGAAGATCTGCAAATACATAAATATCATCACATTTTCGCACATAAATTGCAAAGGAAAAAAATTCTACACTAATAAACATTTACTAACACTAGGCAATCAGACCCGTGCGATGCACACGGGCTCGATCTAAATCTTCATCGTCATGAAAGCCCGTGCGATGCACATGGGCTGTATAGAAGTTTTCAAAGTTTAATATATATCTTTTATTTTAGTCATTTTATATTCGAGACGTATTTTTGTCATTATGTATATAAGTTGTCATGGTAGCATACATTTTGTAAGCATGATACGTATTTAAAATAGTTTAGACAAAAATACATCGTTGGTCCCTAAACTTTCCACGAAACATCGCCTGGAACCTTAAATTTTGAAAAACGTCTCCGTGCGTCCCTTCTCAAGTTTTTTGAGACCGATTGCGTCCTTTGACCCGTTTTCCGTCGGTCAACGACGTTTTCTGCAATTACATTTTGTTTTTAGCACAAGGGCAATACCGTCATTATGTAATACCGTGTGCTGAGTCACACGCAATGTATGCAGATGCTACAGTAATTATATGTTAATAAAAGCTAAATGTATTCACCACTCATCCCTAAATTCTCCTATCTCTCTCATTAAATCTTATCCTAAAGTATTTCCGATCAAATCTTAAGAATGGCGCGGTGCGGATGTGGCAGGTGGGCAGTCCTAAGGACCTGTTGGAACAATGTCAACGCCGAAAGGCATTATTATGATTGTCCGGTGGAGGTGCGTTCATGGTTAGGTTGCTTTAAGTTAAAATGTCACATTTAGTTTAATCAATGTTTTAGTCTAATGCCTGTTTTTTATTGCATGTTTATGTTCAAGTAACGAGTATAAGCGTCGAAGTCTTGATTTTAGATTATTAATTTTAGGGATCCACATGTCCCTTCAATGGGTGGTAAGATCCACCAATGCCACCAAGAGCAAAGGAGGTGATCCTCTACTTGAGGAGGCACATTCACCATAATGAGGCGGTATTACAAGAATGCCAAGCACGCTGATTGGCTCCAAACGGTCAACCTAAACTGACCAGGGAATGGTCAACGAAGTCAAACTGCCTAGAGTCAATGCTCCATGGAAGTACAGTGTATTCCCGGGTCGTTATGTCCCGACGAGGTGTGGATGGTATTAAAACAGGTTTGTGATCGGGTGAAATTGGACAGGAATGGGTATAAGAGAGTTGTGATGATTACACTACTGGAATATAAAAGATAATAGCTTAAATACACTTTATTAACAAGACAGCAAAGTTGGAAAACACAGAAACGTTTAAAACTTAAAACGCGTACGTTCACGTTTAAATAAAACGTAAACGTACAAAATAAAAAGTGAAAACTGAAATCTGAAAACACCCAGGGGGTGAAAATGACTTTTTTACAAACCTAAAGTTAAAAGAAACTTTTTAGAAAAATAAAATAAATTTTAACCCTAATTAATTATTTAATATTAATTAAATACTAATTAATACTTATTATTAATATTTAAAATACTTAAATAGAATATAATATTAATTAAATACTAAAAAGGTGAAAATAAAATTTCTAAAATTATAAAATAACTAAAAATAAGTTTTAAAAATAAAAATATGTATTTTTGTCTTTTTGTGATTTTTATATTAAGTAATTACTAATTAAACATTAATTACCTAATTAAACTATTTTAAATTAAGAAAAATAGTAAATGAACAGTAAAAATTCTAATAAAATTTCTAAAAATGTTTTATAACATATAAAAGTTATAAAAAATATAAAAACTAGGTTTCACTTAATAAAAACTAATTATGCTATTTAAAACTAATTATTACTTAATTATTAATAAAACTAAGATTAATTCTAATAAATACTAAATGATAAAATAAAAATCTGAGAAAATTATTATAAATACTTTAATATAAGAGAAATTTAAGAAAAATATAAAATAGCTAAGTACTTAATAAAAATTTAAAAATGAAAATTAAAATTAAATTACATTAAATAGAAACTATCACTTAATATTAAATTGTTTTTTCTTGATTTTTCTTTTACCAACCTACTTTATAACTAAAAATAAAAACTTTTTGTGAAAACAACTTTGGTAGAAATAAAAAATAAGCTGATTAGGAAACAAAAAGCCACACAGTTGACTTTCGTTAACCACAAAGGAAAATAAGCTAAAATGGGTGTAAGTGGGACCCACAATGGTTAAAACTGATTCCAATAAGTTAAGTAAACATGAATAAGCTAGAAAAAGCACAAATTGACCACAGAATAAGCAATAAGCCAACAAAAAGCACATTGAAACTTAAGTGAGGACTGAAAATGGGGACAGAAACTTGAGCTTGATTCAAGTGGGGTCCACAGGGTTTCAGGTCAATCAAAGGGTCAAAACATGGTGCTTACCAAGGGGGGGGGGTTGAAATGAACCAAGGTTGGGCAGTGGGGGCCACTGAGGTGGTCAGAAAACCACCACCAAGTGGTGGTGGTGGAGTAGTAACTGCTGATGCAGGGGGTATGGTTGCCCTGCAGCAGTGTTTGATCTAAGGTGGGACCCAATAGAAAATTCACAAAAATATAGTAACTATGGGACTTTGAAGAAGAGCTGGTATATAATACACACAAGAAGTTTCAAACTCTCATCTTAAATAGAAAAATCATAAAATTCGTGGAAGATTTGGATTTTCTGAGAGCATACACTTTTGATTTTTCAAATGAACTCCTAAGTTTGACTTATTTGGAATTATAATTCTTCTAATCTACTGAATTAGCTATATTAAGTTATTTTAAAACTAAAATAAGCTACTCTAACATTATATGAACTGATATGGAGATTATGGACTAAAAATGCTTAACAGTGAACCACTAATGAGGCTGTGAGATGATATTTGACTTTTTCTCAAGTGAGGTCTAGATTTTATGTGATATCTAACCTACTGTACCCTATTTAAGCATGAGTCAATAAACACAGACAACAAAAACATCCCTAAACATAGAGGGAAACTCAGATCCAAACACCCCCTTATTGAAGCTGAGTTGAAGTTTTAGAAACCAATAGGGAATTTTACACCATGAAACCAAATCTTAGGCTTATGCTATTCTAAATTGATCATAAACAAACAGATTCCAACAATAAATAAAGACAAAAACTGCTCACAACAAGTTACACTAAAATTTGCACTAGAATCTGAAAACTAGAAGAGATAAGACTTATAACCTTTAAGCCTTGGCTGAACAAGTGTAACAGGTAGCTGCTACAAGAACCTGGATTGATCACAAGCTAGGGTAAGACCCTCCTAATGGTCTCCATCATTGGTACCTTGAGACAGCTTGTTGACCCTTTTGTTGACCAAATGAGTTTTTGAAATAACTTAGTAACTACGAAACAAGAAACTCACCAATAGCTGTATTGAGCTATAATAAACCTATGTAAACCAAAATCAGGCCTGTTGAAGCTTTTTGAAATTTGTTCTAACATAAATGAATTCTTAGGCTTAAACATGAAAAGAAAGAGTTGCAAAGTATTCAAAAGAGAAGTAATTTTCATTAGCTTTTAAATATGCTTACACTGATGGAAATAAAAATATAAAGCTGAGTTTCATTAATTTAACTATATTCTCCCTAAATTACATTTTTAGAAAAACTAATTAACCAACTATCTAGCTAAATAACACCTTCTGCTTCTTTCTTGTTCTTCTTTTATAGACCTTTTGAGCTTGTTGGGCCCACTGGAGTATTTCCCATCAAAAACTAGAACCATTGGATTACTGTAATTTGATCTTGGCCATTGAGCAATTTGGCGCCAAAACTAGATTTGTCTGTTTTCTTGGATATAGTTGATGCTAGGGTGATTCCATTGGACTGGGGTGTTTGTTTGTTATAGGTGTGATGATGGGGGGGGGGGGGTTGAGTGGAGTAGTGATGATGGTAGTGACAAGGTAGCAAGGTCACGGGTGAGGTGGAGTTGGTGGTCAAAGGCAGGGGTTTGACCCTGCGTTTTTATTTAAATGGGGAAAGGGTGGTGATGGGCTGTGTGGATTGGAGTGGGCTTTGGGAGTCAAAAGGTGGGCTGGGGTATTTTGTTATTTGGGTTTTATTTGGTTTTGGGTATTAAGAAATAACAAGGGTCCATTTGGTTTGTTATATAATCACAAGGACCATGTATGTAATTCTGAAAAATACGAGGGACCTGCTGTGTAAATAATCCAAAGTTGTAACCAAGGACTAAACTTGCCATATAATAATAACCAAAGACCAAAATTTCAATTTTCCAAAATTTGAAAATCCCGGGCACTAAAATTGCCAATTGGTGAAACTTGAGGGACTGAATTACAATTTCTTTAAAACTTTCACCCAAGGACCATTTCTGCCAACTTTTGATTTTCCAAACACCTGAATTGACTTTTTATCCAAAAATATTTCACAGGGACCAATTCTGTCAATTTCTGAAACTCCAGGGACCAAATGTGTAAATTCTAAATCTTTTTACCCAAGGATCATTTTTGATAATTTTTTACTTTTAAAAACCTTGGGTTGACTTTTCTTTCGTTTTAAAACTTCAGGGACTAGTTTTGTCAATTTTTCAAACTTGAGGGACTGAAACTGCCAATTGTGCAAACTTTGTTCGTTTTTCATTTGTTTTTAAACATTTTGCATCTAAAACATATAAAACACACTTTTGGAATAATTTCTGTATTTTGATGCGTATTTGGGTGTTTTTGGATGTTTTGACAGTTCAGATACGATAAAAATGATGAGTATTTACATACTCATCAATCCCCCACACTAAACTATTGCTAGTCCCTAGCAATCTTTTGAGAAAAACTTGATGGATTTTAAACTCTTTACCAAAAGCCATCACTTCTGGAGTAGCCAGGTGTAAGAACTGTGGCACACCTGATAACCGTGTGATTTTTAGCAAACCACCAGCTGTCAACGGATTTGATTAGTCTTTACCAAAAGTCGTTTGCTTCTGGACTAGCCAGCTCTTGATGGAATAGTCAACATCTTGGTGAGCTGATTACCAATTATGGATTTTCCACTGCCTTTACCACAAGCCATAATCTTGCGGGCTAGCCAACTCATTTGCTTTTGGGGAGTTGAGGAACCATACAATTTTGGGCAAATTGCAAGCCGTCAACGGATTTGAGATGTCTTTACCAAAAGCCGTTTGCTCCTGGACTAGCCAATCCCTTTTGTCGTTTAGACATGGCGGACTGATAACCACAAAAATTTTGAACTCAAGTGAAAATTTTTGGTCAAAAAGGGGGTATTAGATAGTAAAATGTGATAAAATTCGCTAGAATAGCGAAATACCCCCCCCCCCCCCCCCACACACACACACTTAGGATGAATATTGTCCTCAATATTCAAAGTCCCGGCTATTATGCCGACTCTTTGAACGTAAAAGGGCAACAGTACACGCTAAGCGTGGAAAACACCATTTTGTTTTTCACTTCATTTGTAACCATTGTGGGGGACTCCCCCACACTTAGGGTGAAAACCCTATAAACATGCTACTGTTTTTGTTTACCGAGTCGCTAGCTTGACTCGACCCCGAATTCATTTGTCCTTAGGGAAGCAAGATGTGGAAGAGACAATCTCCATCGGACTTTCATTCAAGATGTTTGGACAAACATTTGAAGCACGTGAAAGTTCCACACCGATGAGATAAGTATCCGGCTCAAGATAATGATACATGAAAATGCCGGGATCAAAGATAGTGTCTTCATTCCCGAAGGAGTGAAGAAGAGAAGAAGTCACCTTATAGGTGAAGAAAAGGAAGAAAATCATGATGAAAATCATGATTTGATCTTCTTCCTCAAGAGGAGGCTCATTAGCCTGAGTTTGGATTTCAAAGGTTAAGCTCGTAAACAACCCGGGAGGGTGGGTGGGAATTTGCAAATTCTCATAATTGAGAGCATCTCCCCCTGGGCTATCAAACTCCGGAGGATTCATGATATGATGAGTGAGTTCACCGGAGAACTCCTCATGAAGAGAATTATTCACAAGATGTGAATCTGTGAACTCATGTTCCGGAATAGACTCATCACAATCCTCATTCTGAATATCAAATAGTGGATTATCAGAAATCAAAGTGAATTCAGAGTCGAATTCAAATAGAGGATTGGTGAGAGTAGTATTGAATGCTTTAGGAACAAAGTGATTATTATTCTCTATTGGACTGCTGGGATCAGAAGTGAGTGACGGATCATGATATAGGAGACTTTCAATTTCTCCCAGATCGGCTTGGAAATCGAGGAGACCATCATCACTTTCCAAGGAAAGTGGATTGATGTGAGTAAGTTCATCAGCGAACTCCTCAAGAAGAGGATCAACATCAGACTGAGGAAGTGATGCCTCAATATACTCAATGTCTCCATGAGATGTACAATCATCGTTAAAATCTGAGAAAGTCTCAAAGTGATCGTTTTAACACTCAAGATGTGAAGGAATATCACACATGTGCTCAAGAGTTCCATGTGACTCTCTTGGGATTGGAACAAGGTTCTCAACACTAGACTTTATGAATTCGTCCAATTCCCTTTCAGGAACAGTGTCACGATGCTCGTCCCCCATAATCAAAGAGTGAGTGGGAACCTCGGGTGTGATAGGAGTCGTTTGAGATGGAATCTCAACTGCTGGGGTATCAACTGATGAACTTGAAGTTTTATAAAATTCAAGGATGTCAAGTGTATCCTCATCATCACTGTCATCAGGAATGAAACGGAACAAAGAGCTAGATTTGGCTGCTTTTTCTCTTGCAATGGATTCGCTCACAGATTTTTCATATGCATCTTGGGAATTTATTCTAGCAGCCTGCTCTTCAGCAAGCAATTCTTCCATGGATTTTTGATGAGTATGTCTTTGGGCAAAGTCTTTAACTAAACCCTTAAGCTCATCAACGATTTTCATCATGTTTTGCATTTCTGGAAGAAGTGCTTTATTCATATCGTACTGTGGAGGTTGGTCGTAATAAGGTGTGTCAAAATTGTCACAAGGATATGGATTCCCCGTTTGACAATCTGAGCTGAAGTGTGGACCTCGGCAGTAATCACAACAGTAAAACTGTTGAGTCTGGACTGGTGAGTCATATGGATATTGGTCATAACCAAAGTTCTGAGCATCACCGGAAAACTGTTCATAGACAAACGTGTTTCCGGATTGACACTCAAATCCTTGATGAGGACCACCACAAAACTCACACAGATATGTCAGTATCTCATGATGTGGTGGCTGGTAGGATGAATCAGATGTATCATGGTAAGGATAGGGAGCTTGGTTATAGACAGACCCATCTCCAGACTCTACCATGCTACAGCCAGAACAATTCCCACCATTATAAGGACCACCACACCATTGGTAACCGCAATGGTGTGGATACGACATAGGAAGAATCAAAGGTTTACAGAGGGTAAGGAATGAAGAATCAAAGATGTGAGAGGATAAAGGTGAATATTTTTGGGTTTTTGGATAAACATTTTGTACAAATGAGAAAGAAAATGTTTTGTGTTTTTGAGTTCGTTGAGAACTGAGTTTAAAAAGTTTTCGGGAATGGTTTTGCTTTGATAATAAGGAGATATGAACAAAGGATGGATTAATGTACAATGGAACGAATTCCAAAATCACTAATCAGAAAAACCGTTTAGATACGCACACAACCTCCCCGGCAGCAGCGCCAAAATTTGATTGGCTCCAAACGGTCAACCTAAACTGACCAGGGAATGGTCAACGAGGTCAAACTGCCTAGAGTCAATGCTCCGTGGAAGTACAGTGTATTCCCGGGTCGTTATGTCCCGACGAGGTGTGGATGGTATTAAAACGGGTTTGTGATCAGGTGAAATTGGACAGGAATGGGTATAAGAGAGTTGTGATGATTACACTACTGGAATATAAAAGATAATAGCTTAAATACACTTTATTAACAAGACTGCAAAGTTGGAAAACACAGAAACGTTTAAAACTTAAAACGCGTACGTTCACGTTTAAATAAAACGTAAACGTACAAAATAAAAAGTGAAAACTGAAATTTGAAAACACCCAGGGGGTGAAAATGACTTTTTTACAAACCTAAAGTTAAAAGAAACTTTTTAGAAAAAGAAAATAAATTTTAACCCTAATTAATTATTTAATATTAATTAAATACTAATTAATACTTATTATTAATATTTAAAATACATAAATAGAATATAATATTAATTAAATACTAAAACGGTGAAAATAAAATTTCTAAAATTATAAAATAACTAAAAATAAGTTTTAAAAATAAAAATATGTATTTTTGTCTTTTTGTGATTTTTATATTAATTAATTACTAATTAAACATTAATTACCTAATTAAACTATTTTAAATTAAGAAAAATAGTAAATGAACAGTAAAAATTCTAATAAAATTTCTAAAAATGTTTTATAACATATAAAAGCTATAAAAAATATAAAAACTAGGTTTCACTTATTAAAAACTAATTATGCTATTTAAAACTAATTATTACTTAATTATTAATAAAACTAAGATTAATTCTAGTAAATACTAAATGATAAAATAAAAATCTGAGAAAATTATTATAAATACTTTAATATAATAGGAATTTAAGAAAAATATAAAATAGCTAAGTACTTAATAAAAATTTAAAAATGAAAATGAAAATTAAATTACATTAAATAGAAACTATCACTTAATATTAAATTGTTTTTTCTTGATTTTTCTTTTACCAACCTACTTTATAACTAAAAATAAAAACTTTTTGTGAAAAAAACTTTGGTAGAAATAAAAAATAAGCTGATTAGGAAACAAAAAGCCACACAGTTGACTTTAGTTGACCACAAAGGAAAATAAGCTAAAATGGGTGTAAGTGGGACCCACAATGGTTAAAAATGATTCCAATAAGTTAAGTAAACATGAATAAGCTGGAAAACGCACAAATTGACCACAGAATAAGCAATAAGCCAACAAAAAGCACATTGAAACTTAAGTGAGGACTGAAAATGGGGACAGAAACTTGAGCTTGATTCAAGTGGGGTCCATAGGGTTTCAGGTCAATCAAAGGGTCAAAACATGGTGCTTACCAGGGGGGGGGTTGAAATGAACCAAGGTTGGGCTGTGGGGGCCACTGAGGTGGTCAGAAAACCACCACCAAGTGGTGGTGGTGGAGTAGTAACTGCTGATGCATGGGGTATGGTTGCCCTGCAGCAATGTTTGATCTAAGGTGGGACCCAATGGAAAATTCACAAAAATATAGTAACTATGGGACTTTGAAGAAGAGCTGGTATATAATATACACAAGAAGTTTCAAACTCTCATCTTAAACAGAAAAATCATAAAAATTCGTGGAAGATTTGGATTTTCTGAGAGCATACACTTTTGACATTTTCAAATGAACTCCTAAGTTTGACTTATTTTGAATTGTGATGCTTCTAATCTACTGAATTAGCTATATTAAGTTATTTTAAAACTAAAATAAGCTACTCTAACATTATATGAACTGATACGGAGATTATGGACTAGAAATTCTTAACAGTGAACCACTAATGAGGCTGTGAGATGATATTTGACTTTTTCTCAAGTGAGGTCTGGATTTTATGTGATATCTAACCTAATGCACCCTATTTAAGCATGAGTCAATAAACACAGACAACAAAAACATCCCTAAACATAGAGGGAAACTCAGATCCAAACACCCCCTTATTGAAGCTGAGTTGAAGTTTTAGAAACCAATAGGGAATTTTACACCATGAAACCAAATCTTAGGCTTATGCTATTCTAAATTGATCATAAACAAACAGATTCAAACAATAAATAAAGACAAAAACTGCTCACAACAAGTTACACTAAAATTTGCACTAGAATCTGAAAACTAGAAGAGATAAGACTTATAACCTTTAAGCCTTGGCTGAACAAGTGTAATAGGTAGCTGCTACAAGAACCTGGATTGATCACAAGCTAGGGTAAGACCCTCCTAATGGTCTCCATCATTGGTACCTTGAGACAGCTTGTTGACCCTTTTGTTGACCAAATGAGTTTTTGAAATAACTTAGTAACTACGAAACAAGAAACTCACCAATAGCTGTATTGAGCTATAATAAACCTATGTAAACCAAAATTAGGCCTGTTGAAGCTTTTTGAAATTTGTTCTAACATAAATGAATTCCTAGGCTTAAACATGAAAAGAAAGAGTTGCAAAGTATTCAAAAGAGAAGTAATTTTCATTAGCTTTTAAAGATGCTTACACTGATGGAAATAAAAATATAAAGCCGAGTTTCATTAATTTAACTATATTCTCCCTAAATTACATTTTTAGAAAAACTAATTAACCAACTATCTAGCTAACTAACACCTTCTGCTTCTTTCTTGTTCTTCTTTTATAGACCTTTTGAGCTTGTGGGGCCCACTGGAGTATTTCCCATCAAAAACTAGAACCATTGGATTACTGCAATTTGATCTTGGCCATTGAGCATTTTGGCGCCAAAACTGGATTTGTCTGTTTTCTTGGATATAGTTGATGCCAGGGTGATTCCATTGGACTGGGGTGTTTGTTTGTTATAGGTGTGATGATGGGGGGGGGGGTTTGAGTGGAGTAGTGATGATGGTGGTGACAGGGTAGCAGGGTCACGGGTGAGGTGGAGTTGGTGGTCAAAGGCAGGGGTTTGACCCTGCGTTTTTATTTAAATGGGGAAAGGGTGGTGATGGGCTGTGTGGATTGGAGTGGGCTTTGGGAGTCAAAAGGTGGGCTGGGGTATTTTGTTATTTGGGTTTTATTTGGTTTTGGGTATTAAGAAATAACAAGGGTCCATTTGGTTTGTTATATAATCACAAGGACCATGTATGTAATTCTGAAAAATACGAGGGACCTGCTGTGTAAATAATCCAAAGTTGTAACCAAGGACTAAACTTGCCATATAATAATAACGAAAGACTAAAATTTCAATTTTCCAAATTTTGAAAATCCCGGGGACTAAAATTGCCAATTGGTGAAACTTGAGGGACTAAATTGCAATTTCTTTAAAACTTTCACCCAAGGACCATTTCTGCCAACTTTTGATTTTCCAAACACCTGAATTGACTTTTTATCCAAAAATATTTCACAGGGACCAATTCTGTCAATTTCTGAAACTCTAGGGACCAAATGTGTAAATTCTCAATCTTTTTACCCAAGGATCGTTTTTGATAATTTTTGACTTTTAAAAACCTTGGGTTGACTTTTCTTTCGTTTTAAAACTTCAGGGACTAGTTTTGTCAATTTTTGAAACTTGAGGGACTGAAACTGCCAATTATGCAAACTTTGTTCGTTTTTCATTTGTTTTTAAACATTTTGCATGTAAAACATATAAAACACACTTTTGGAATAATTTCTGTATTTTGATGCGTATTTGGGTGGTTTTGGATGTTTTGGCAGTTCAGATACGATAAAAATGATGAGTATTTACATACTCATCACACGCCTCATGGCTGAGACATTGGAGGTCGTCAATGCCCGAGACAATGCAATCGAGTTAGAGGCTGCTCACCAAGCAGCTGTAGCTGAGCTCCATCTGGAGAAGGAGAAAGTTTGCCGCTTGAGGAACTTGTGTGTTGTATCCTGGATACTCACTGTTAGTTTGCATATGGTGTATGTAGTTTCTTTATAAAGACATGTTTTTTGTGTTTTGCAAAGCTTCCTAGAATGTAGAATGCATGTTCATTAGTCTGTTTAGTGTTATATGGAAGCGTCATTGTAGGTTGACTAGTAGAAAGCTTTGACTTCATCAAATTTTGGTAATTTGGCTATGACTAATACAAAGCTTTGACTTATTTGCTCTCTGTCAAAATACAAAAACATCAGCCAAGTAAGAACTCAAGCATGATATGATTTCTTACATAATGCAAAATGGATATGATTTCTTAAAACATAGTTCAGAAACACACATTCTTAAAACATAGAAAATATTGTCTAGGAATTACATATTAGATGAAAACCATTGTCTTAGGAATTACATACTCAAGCATCATTCACTTGACTTCCAGTAACAGACTGGTTGACACTTGCTTCTTCAGTTGCTTCGTAGTTGTTACCTTTACCCTTTCTCTTCTTCTGTGATGAAACTTTTGGCTAGGATGAACCTGGTTTTTGAGACTGTTGTGTACTGGCTTGACTTGCAGTAATACCTCCTTGCCCAAGACATGTTTTCTTGTTGTGTCCAGCATTGCCACAAATTCCACAAACCACACTCCTACTAGACTGTGACAACTTACTATCTTTATCACTATCATCATTTCTGTAAAAGCCCTACTTCTCTTCTTTCGTGGCCTACCCAATGGTTTATGATGCTTAGGTGGAAGAATGGTTGTAGGCACATTTGACTTTTTCCAATGTGGATATCCCTTGATGGGCTGGATGTGGTGTTTGTATGTTTCCGCCCATGTCTTAACCATGTAACATGGATGAACCCATGATTCTACTGATCGTACTTCGATTCCATTCAACTTCATATACCGGTTGGCTACAATAGCATGTTTGCATGGCATACCTGTAAGCTCCCATCTTCTACAACTACAAGACCTGGCTTTGACAATTACCAACCGCTTTTCTCCCCAGCCACTAACCTGATAGTTATCTCCTTCAATCCCAAAAACACAATATTTATAAGCCTCTTTCTTATTGAAGTCTAACATGCGCGTTGCCTTTGGTGTAAACGGTCCCGGACACTTGTCAATTGTAGGCATAACATTAACTATTCTCTGCGTACAATATGCTCTAACGTATTCTAAAGCAGTAATGATGGGTTGGTGCCTACCTCCCACAAGTTTCCCATTAAACTCTTTACACATGTTATTAAGTAACACGTCAGAATTGGCTCTCCCTACATATGTATAGTACATGTTTTAGTAATCCATAAAAAAATGCTGAACATTGTTGATCTACAACAGAATTGTTTACTACCTGAAAAATGCGACCTTGACCAATGGGCTGGTGGTATCTTACTTAACCAAGCATGTGCAGGCTCGCTAAAACTCTTGAATGCAAGCATTGCTGCCTCAAATTGTTCGACGATTGTTGCTGCAACACATCTCCACAAATGTGACTTGTGTTATGCAGAATTCCACTGCAATTTCATATTCTCATGGATGTGCCTCAAACAGTATTTGTGTTCCACACTAGGAAATACTGTTGCTAAACCTGGAATTATACCCTGCAAAAAGTAACATCAATCCATTACTAATAAACCAATAATTTTTGAATTATATAACCGAATATAATCAATTAAAAATAAACATCACCTTTTGTCTGTCGCTGATAAAAGTGTAGTGTGAATTTGGTTGCAAGTCAAGATCATCTGCAAGACAATCAAGAAACCAAATCCATGGATCTTTGTTCTCAGCTTCAACAACAACATAGGCTTAAAGGGTATATTCCATTGTTACTATCAATACCAACAACTGTAAGAAGCTGCCCAGGAAATGGACCCCTCGTAAAAGCACCATCTAAACCCAACAACTCTCTTTGACAAGCTTTGTATCCTTCCTTCAAAGCACCTAAGCAAACGTACATCCTCTTGAAAACTCTCGTTGGACTTGATGGATCTAACACAGTTTGCACACTTATCCTAACTGTTGTATTAGGATTTGTTTTCTGCAACTCTTCAACATAGTCCCGCAAAATGGTATATTGCTGCTTATGATCACCCGTGATCTCAATTTCCGCCTTGTTTTTTTTCCCTTAATGCCTTTTGCATAGACACTTGGACTGCAAACTGTTTACTGAGTTGATCTTGAGCAGCCCTGATTGGAATATCTGGATTCACTTGAACTTGGTCAAGTATTTTCTTTGAGAGAAACTTGTAGTCACAAGCTTTGATCTCTCTTGATTGCAAACATTTGTGTTCATCCTTGAAAGTTCTAACACTCCATAAATCTTTATATATATCTTTTGCTACATACAACAACCATGGGCAATGTGTTGGTTCCACCTTTTCTAATCGCAAATATACATTCTTTCCACGACCTCTAGTTAACACACCAGTTTTCCTCTTGGGTACTGTTCCAAGTCCAATACCTCTACTTGTACCACACGCTGGTATTGTTCCGATACACCTAGACCTAATTCTTTGTTTGTCATTCTTAATGAGTTGCAATTTCCTCCGAGTTTGAATTGAATGCAGGTTGATCTTATCTTTCACTTCTTTTGCAGTTATAAAGGTTTGACCATAGAAAAAAATACGTCTTTGGCTTCTTGTTGTGCCTCAATTAACTTTTGTTTCTTGTATGCCCTTATCTTTTTCTTCCGAATTACATACTCAACCTCATTCTCAGAACCACTTGCAAAGTCAGCATCAGTCAAGAGTTCTTGTATCTCATTTTTCTTAAAAAAATCATCTGGTATTTGGCTAGAACTACCTATACTGGGTATAGGTACCTCCTCAATGAATTTGAACATATAAAACTCAACATCAGGTTCATCAAAAATATTCTCTTCATCAACAATAATGTTTCCATCTTGATTGTTCTCAATATCATCGACATCAGACTCAGAATTATCTGTTTCACTCACGTTTTCATCACCTACTTCTTCATCAGTCTCACATAAGTTTATAGATTTACCTTTTTGCATACGATCGACACGTATATCTATTTCCTCATCTAGATGACCAAACTGTTGTTCAGTTTCACATACCTCTACAGGACTACCTCTTTGGCTATGGTCAACCGTAACCGGACTATCTTTTTGGCTTTGGTCAACCCTAACCGGACTATCTTTTTGGCTATGGTCAACAGAAACAGGACTATCTTTTTGGCTATGGTCAACACTAACCGGACTATCTTTTTTGCTATGATCAATAGAAACAGGATGCCCTTTGTGGCTATGGTTAATGATACGTGGGAATCGCTCCAGGCTTTACCTCTCGAGGGATCTCGAGAAGCTTACAACCTCTACCAGGCAGTGTACCTGATCGTTGTAGTATAGTATAGTGACAAGTACCGAGGGATTGATCGTTCAACTCAGGAATAGTGTCGCTAGGATTAGAAAGTATCCTAAACTAAGCCTAAAGGTGAGGGATGGTTCTTTTTGTATTTTTATGTTTTATAAAAGCAATTAAAATCTCGGGTTTTGGAAGAGTGGGCGGAATTAGTTGCTAGCCAACTAATCCAATTAACTACAAATGCAATCAAAATTAAATAACATAAATGAAAATGAAACTAATTAAACTAGTGGTGTAACAATGATGGGGAAAATTGTGTTTACTTAGATTTCATTACTCCCTAGATATCTTATATAGGTTGATAACTTGTTACAATTGCATGGATGACGGGTCATATTCCTTAATACTAGTCGTAGGGCCGTGTACAATATCCCCTAACTCTATAGGATCCTACTTCACTCCTATGTCGAGCTGTTAGAAGCTCCTAACATGGGATCATTAGAATTCTCCTACGCATTAAATACAACCAAATATCGTAGTACACCTCCGATCATGTTTCTTAAGACGTTCAAGCAAGTACCAATGGAAGTCTGCCAGTTTTCTTAAGCCTAACATCGAATACAATCATCCGTAACAACTATAAACAAACAATCAACCCATAATTAACATCTAGGTTTCACTACATCTAAGCAAACACAAAAGAGATCTAGCCGAGCATGTTAAATTGAAGACAAGCGTAAGATATATCCAAACAACACATAAACATATTGAATGAATTGAAAGAGTACTTATCTCAAATTGAACATGAAAGTTTCAAAGGGTGGAAACCCTTGAAAAAGCTGGAAAATTTGACCTAGGGTTTTTCCCTCAAAGTTGCACACTAATGAATGAAATTTGGAAAACTATATATAGATAATACAGGGTGACGGCGTCATGTGTAAACATGTGACGCCGTCAACTCGCCGCCTATAATGAAATCAGATTGCCTAAATCCACTTTTGACGCCGTCATGTGTAAATTTCTTCTGGGCCGTCACTAATACATGGACCATGACAGCCTTGGGTAAAGCCGTCATCTCCAATGCACAAAACTCTCTGGATCGTCATGTGTATTGTCCACATCCACCTCTTTTGTTACTCTTGACGCCGTCATTAAGGAACGTGTGATGCCGTCAGGTACTGTTCCCAGCAAAGAAAATTGAGACTTTGTCGTTTTCTTCACTTCTATGCTCCAAAAATGTCCAAAATGCTTCCTTTTCCAGATTTCACTCCAAAAGCACCTAAAATGGCAAAAGAAACGATTTAGGGCAATATTTGATCAAATAATCTCGACTTCGGGCTTAAATGACCCCTTAAAAACAGTTCACTTTTCGCCTCATCAGTTAACACTAACCGGACTATCTTTTTGGCTCTGCTCAACACTAACAGGACTATCTGTTTGCATATAATCAACATGTGTATCTATGATCAACAAGGGTTCAATTTCTAGCACCTCACTAGATTCTACCAAAGTATTGACTTCCAAAGGTGGTTGTCTAACTTCACTTAAACCCTCTACCACAGGCTTTTTAACTATGCTTTCTAAGAACAATTTTTTTTTAGCAATATGGCACAATAGCAAGGGCTGCATTCTTTTTTGATGCATCCACCTGAGAAATAACAGTCCTAATTGACTTTAGTGACATATCATCAACATCCAAACTTGTCTTACCATTTTCAACATAAACTTCTATCATCTTATGTTCTTCAACAACATCTTTCAATATTTCTAAATTCGCAACCTCACTTAAGCTATACAAACCATCGTCTAAATTACTACCAGACTTAACAAAGTAATAGTAATTTTTTTGACCTAGGTCGTAACCCAATTCATACATAAGAACATCCAACTCTTCAACTGACACACTATCAACGTCAACCAAATCAACTAAACTTTCCATACCTCCAACGTATATTCTACCAGGCCAGTATTTAAAAACACCATTGTGATGAACCCTCATGCTAAACATATTAGATCTACCACCTGAAACATATCAACAGACCAAAGTACATTATTAAACCTTAATAACAAATAGAAATATACCCCAATTAGAAATTCCAACGATTATAGCAACAAAACATACCGTATTTTTTCTTAGCCGAGTTGCAAAGAACGGTATCATCAACTTGATAACCTGGATCTCTTCTTACTTTCCATAGAGTAAAATTCATGTTTTGAAATTACCAAAAATTTCACAATAACATGCAATGAGGGTTTGTCAATTGTGATAATTATTGTAACGAATGTTTTGGGACGAATAAAAGAGGCCGTCTATGTGTTTATGGGGCGGGAAGAGGGATATGACATGTGGAAGTAATACGGAGTAGCTATTCACGGTATTACATAATGACGGTATTGCCCTTGTGCTAAAAACAAAATGTAACGGCAGAAAACGTCGTTGATCGACGGAAAACGGGTCAAAGGACGCAATCGGCCTAAAAAAACTTGAGGAGGGACGCACGGAGACATTTTTCAAAAGTTAAGGTGCATGGCGATGTTTCGTGAAAAGTTTAGGGACCAACGATGTAATTTTGTCAATAGTTTATTGACATGTAATCTTTTAAGATGTATTTTTTACGTAATATTTTTTGTCTATTTATTTTGGTATTGACTCTATCATTTTATATTGGAACTAACTAATATTAATACATCCGGCTAAGTTATAACTATTTCTTACGATAATCAACAATGCCCATGTGATGCACATGGGTTGTATAGAAGTTTTCATAGATTTAAAATACGTGCGATGCACATGGGCTGTATAGAAGATTTCATAGCGTAATATTCGGAATTTATTTTCTTCATTTTATATTTAAGTTGTCATGGTGTCACACTTTTGCTAAGCTTTATACGTATTTAAAATACTTTATTGAGTTGCACATGGGATGTATATAAGTTTTTATAGCGTAATCTTCGACACTTATTTTCGTCATTATATATCTAAGTTGTGATGGTATCACATTTCAAAGCATGTCACACATTTAAAATAGTTTATTGACATTAAAAGAGTATATGTGAAGATATTTTTTTTCAAGATGTTACATTGAAAAGAGTCTCTTCACATGTAATATTTTAATATGTATAAGTTACATAAATTATTTTAAATATGAAGCGATGACATTAATGTTGGAGACCTTTTATATTCATCCCTATGCGATGCACACAAGTTTGGACTGCCTCATGACCCATGCGATGCACACAGGTTGGATCTAATTGTTTTCTTCGTAATGTTCGAGACTAATTTTCGGTTCATATTTGAAACTCTCATTTTTTGTGAAAGACGTACTTCGTTGTTCAAATAAATTACATTATTAAAAGCGAACCATAAAACAAATTTCCTTTTTAACAAAACTATAAAAACATAAAACATTAAAGTAATTAGTATATTCAAGAGTATAAATTATAATTCGTATAATAAATTATAATCCGTATAGTAAAATATTGCATGTTTAATTTGTAACGTACTATTAATATGAGTGCTAAGTATTCATCTATATTGACACCGGTAGCCATGGCGTTGTTTTTGTTTTTGTTCATTGGCATTTTGCATGTTTTGTTCTTGATACAATTTCCATGACTTTTCGATCTCTTTCTTCAAGGTGAAGAGTTTTTTTTTTTTTTTTTTTTTTTTTTTTTTTTTTTTTTTTTTTTTTTGTAAAATGTTATATTTAAATGAGGCTTTTCATATGTAATCTTTTAATATGAGTAAGTTACATAAATTATTTTTTAACTAATGCATTATTACAACATTTTCCCATAAACTATAATATCGAATTTGGAGTATTCATTAGTAACTCACTCTATGTATGTACAGTATGACGACATGAATCACATGATCTCAAAATCAAATGAATAATGCTTACCTCGTGATAGGTGTAGGATAACATTTGAAATACAATTTTCTTCTCTTTTATATACTTCTTCGATTTAGAAGATTCTTAATGTTAAGATGATAGTGTGAAGATATTTTTATTATATACTACCATTTTCAATATGTAACATCGACATAATTTACACAGTCATATCAAATATCATAGTCATGCAATATTCCAATACGTTTAATTAAGAAAGTGACATTAACACACCGCAAGACAAAAAACTACATTAAGAGCTAAAATATTGAAATGCACTAACAAAGGGTGTAGTAATAATTATTGATTAAAAATTGAATGCTCATCACATTATTTTCAATAAACCTACTTGCTAACTAATCAATAGTATTAGACCATTTAGCGGTATTACATGAAGTAAAATATTGTATTTTAATTTGTAACGTACTATTAATATGAATGTTAAGTATTCATCCCACCCGGTGGCCGTGGCATTGTTGTTGTTGTTGTTGTTGTTGTTGTTGTTGTTGTTGTTGTTGTTGTTGTTGTTGTCTTTGTCGTTGTTGTTCATTGGCCTTTTGCATGTTTTGTTCTTGATACAATTTTTGTGACTTCTCGATCTCTTTCTTTAATGCTCCTTGACGCGCTACAAAAAACAATTAAATATAGTTGATCATTACTAACTTAAATACAGTTAATCAATATATTGCATTTTTTTATCAAAGTAAAAATGTTTGTGCATGTTCCACTTAATTGTTAAGACAACGATGTGTAGGATCTCTTAAACCATTATAGAAGATGATGTTACTACCAAACCTCCTAAGCACCATTTTATGTCCTACATTCTTACACACACAAAATACACATGAAATTGACATAAAATAATATAATTCAATATGCTAAATAAGTAAGATGATACGATGCTTACTTTACCACCATAATAAGTTTTAGCCCAATGTGCATGCGGTGTGGAGGAAGTTGTGGTTTGTTGTGTGTGATTTTTGACACATTATATAGTTGATAAAATATTTGTAACTCATGGACGGGAATGTAAAAAGACTAACCACTAATTGATGTGTTTAATTTATGCATTCATAGCATTTTTGGTTTGTATTCTTTGAGGTTTAGAGATGGCTTGAAACATGTTGTACCATACAAACTTTTGTGCACAATGCCTCTTGCGCATTAAATTAAGCACTCCAATCTTTAGATAGTATAGAAGATATACTTTTCATGTTGCTTAAACTACCTTGTACCGTACTACAATTTGTGCACAAATCCTCTTGCACATTAAATTAAGTCACCAAATATTGTGTAATTGATATACTTATGCTGTTGCTTAAATTACCTTGTACCGTACAAATTTTTTCAATTACTCGAATAACTAATCTTATGTACTTACCCTTATGCATAACTATTAAATCAATGTACTAACACATGAAGCCTCCACATTTCAATTTTAATTCATGAAACATTTATTGTGAGCACTTTGCATTTATAAGACAACCTAAGTTTTTAGTATATAAGATAAAGTTATTTACACTTAAAAGTAGTGTTGTCATAAATAGTCATCCCAATATTTCATGAAAATTAATTAAATGTAGTAAATTAAACTTTACACTCTTAAGTGTAAACAAAGTTTATGTTTTATGCCGACATTGACGTGTAATGTGACATGACAAAAAGAAATTTTATATGACATTGATTGATTCATTAAATGTGAATATAATTTGAACAATTTTAATTACCTTCCAAAATCAGTGCATAAATTTTTTTATTACACACCCTCTAACGATTAAACTCTTGATAATATTTATGTATACTACTTATAAAATGAAAACAATCAAAGTGAAAAGTGAAAAGTGAAAAGTGAATTTTTGGTCAATCCCAATAATGCCCTTATAACACTTAATAACGGAAAGTATTGAATGTGAAGTTGAAACATGACTGGAAATTTCAAATTGCGGAAAATATTGAATGTGAAGTTGAAATCTATCTATGGCAAATTCTTTATTCCATTCCAAATGTAACACATTAAACACACACAAGAACAACACACTCGAAAAATCTCTCTCCCATCTAACCTAAATAAACACAAGAACAACACACTCGAAAAATCTGATCTTTCACCCTCATTACTACCGCCACTATAAATCTAATCACCGCCGCCTTCTGCTGTGTCTCCACGTGTTGGTGGTTTCGGTGTGCTTTGTGGTTTTGAGTGTGCTTGGTTGTTTGGATATATGTATATTATGTAAAGATCTATCTACGAGTTGGTTTTTCTTGTGGTTGGTTGTAACGGGTTTGTTTGTGATTTATTTTTGTTTATGGTTTTAGTTTCTTTTGTTGTTTTAAGAACCTTTAACATTCATTTGATAACAGATTTGAAGAAAAAATTAAAGGTTTGATGTGTGTTTTTATTCGCCAGAATCTATAGACAGATTCGTTGTGGGTGTATGTGGTAAACCGGTGTACTCTTGGTAGCTTTGTGTTTATGTGGTTTTAGTGCATAAATAAATGATGGTTGCGTATTTATTTGTTCTTATGATAATTTTGTAAACAAATTTTGTTTATATATGTTATATTTGTGTTTAGATTAAAAGAGGCTACTATAGTTTCTGATTTTAGTTGTAGTTTTTGCCGGATATGGTTTGCTTGGTGGTGATGATCTTTCGAGTTTGTGGTTTGGTTAGGCAAAATGGACGGATGGTTGAGTGCGAGATTGACCCGGCTTAGGAACCTCTATTATTGCAGCCAAGCCATTAATTCTCTTTATTGTTTATACAATATCTGAGTCAAATTGTTAATAGATCTAGAATTTTAGGTTCTTTTACTTCATTTTAATTTGAAAGTCTTTTTCTTGTGTATTGAGATGCTGGTTTGAATTTCTTAGATTTGAAAGTTATGGGTGGTTGTTGGTTTCTAGAGTTATAGTTTGGTCAGGCATGATGCTGGGATTTGTTTTGAAACTTTAGTTGTTTTGATTAGTAAAGATTTGTGTTATGGATTTTTGGTGGTTTGGGTGGCTGTTTGTGTTTCAATTAATACATGTTTGTTTCTTCGTAATTTATATATTTTGCAATAAGTTGAGAATATGGATGTAATCGATTAGTACATTGATACAACAAAAATGTTTGTTTATCGGCTAAACGAAAGGATGGTTGAGTGTTAATAATCTTTTATAAACAAAACAAGAACCATTGATACCCCTCAATCTTTTCTAAACAAAACAAAAACTATTGATTATTTTTTGTCTTGAAAACTAACACGCGGACAACAAAAACATTAGCAAAAGTGAAATAAATAGAAAAAACAAAACACAAAATAACTTATCAAAATCATTTCAAATCAATAAACACAAGATAACTATTGATGTAATGTTTTAATTTCCTGTTTCACTATCAATGTTTTAATATGTTATTTGATACATTTTAATAATTTTTCTTTAATTTGAATTATCATATGTTAAAATTTCTTTTACTTACATTTGAATTATTTTACGTTTTATGTATAAACGTAACACGAAATACTTAGCCATAACATCACAAGTATAACTGTTTGCCGCTAGAAATCTCGTTGCTATGCACGGGTACTCGTCTAGTATTTATAATAACAATTGACATAAATATGTATAAAACACATAATAATTCGTATTTTTAATATCCAAAATTATATTTATCATGCACGTCTTTTCGTCGCGATTAATACAAATAAAAATACAGTAATGATACCCCATATGTTTTTGATAACTCTCAAATTATGAATGTTTTTATTAGTATTATCTGTACTTTTGTGTATATTATTTGGTTATATTTATAAGCTTTTGCTACTTAATCGTATCAAAGAGTGTATGCGAGTTGAAGATTCATGATCGTACGAAGATTTCCGCATCAAGATCCACATCATAAGGCATTTCAAGAGCAAGAAGTTAATGTTCCAAAGATCCAAGTTAGTGAAATATCAAGTTTGGATAATGAACAAATAGCTACGAGCAAGAGACAAGCAATCGGCAAACCAAAATGGATAAAGAAAAAAAGAATATATGTTGAAGACCCTCCAGCCAATCTGCTAGAGCACGCAGCCGATTCGACTGGAAGGCCCTATCTTGTCGAAACTCCATGACTAAGACTCCAAGCTTGTACCATCCGATTCTAGGTCCTTCCATTATGTTTCTAGGCTGCTTGTTGGCCTAGTTTGGGCATTAATAACCCTTGGCATTTTGAAGAGTATAATAGAGCCATTTGTGAGTGTTTAGAGCATCCATTCTCAATCAACTATGTACCAATCTTCAGAAGCTTAAACAACTCTCTCAGATCTCTCAAATTCATCTTTAGAATCCCAGGAAACTTTAGAAGACCAAGAAGTCAACAATTGGAGATCAAAACATCAAGAAGTCAACAAAAATTTGAGGCATCATTACTATATCATTTGTAATCTTATTTCAATCATTGTAATATATTCATGTTTTATAATATTCAAAATTCTGAGTTTATGTCTTTATCCAGCATGAGTGGCTAGTGCCTTTTTGCACTTGCTTAGATAATGTTTGTGATATGATGATTTGCTTTCGATTGTGATAACATGTTTTATTTCAATTTCAGGCTAGTTTTAAGACCCAATCATGATTATGTTTCATAGTGACATTTGTTTATCAAGTTTTATTAGTGATGAGTGCTCAAACACTCATCATTTTTGGTCTAATCTGAACTGCAAAACATACAAAAACACTCAGAAATGCATCAAAATACTGAAAATATTCCAAAATTGTGTTTTATATGTTTTAGATGCAAAATGAGCAAAAACAGATGAAAGACGTATAAAGTTTGCAAAATTGGCAGTTTCAGTCCCCCAACTTTCTTAAAATGACAAAACTAATCACTGGATGTTCAAAATATGGGAAATTATCACCAAAGGTCCTTTTAAAATCATAAGTTGTCGTATTTAGTCCTTTGGTGAAAAATTGGAAAAGTTTTGGAAATTTACAATTTTGGTCCCTGGAGTTTCAAACTTTGGCAGATTTGGTCCATGGTGGGATAATTTTGAAAGAAAAATCATTTTGGGTCCTTGGGAAGTTACAAAAATCATTTTTAGTCCTTGGGGTGAAGTTTGAAAAGTTTACATGTTTGGTCCCCGTAATTTGGAAATTTGCATAATTGATCACCGGGAATTTTAAAAATGGAAAATATAATTTATGATCCTTGGGAAAGTACAAGTTGGCAAAATTGGTCCTTATTACATCTTTGGAAAAATTACATTTCAGGCCTAAACTTTTCAGCTTTTACAATATTGATCCATGTGATTATACACTTTACCAAATGGACCCTTTTTGTTAAAATAAACCAAATCCAATCCTTAGCCCATAACCACCCCTGATCCAGTTACCACCCCACACACTCAGCCCACCAAAACAAGCCCAACTCCATAAATAAACCCCTTTCCCCCATTTTATTATTAAACCCGGTCAAACCCTTCGTTGACCATCCCTAACCTCCCCACTTGAACCTGCTACACCCACTGCTACACTCAACCTCCCCCTCCTCTTCCCACACCTTGTCCCCCCTTCCTACCACTAAACCACAAAACCAATTAATGCCCTAAAATATCTCACAAGCAATCCTAACTGCCATATGGGCATTTTGGCGCCAAAAACGTTTTTGAAAGCTGGGATTAAATCAGAGCCATCCAACGGCTCCAATTGTAGTGGGAAAAGTGCCAAACACTTTCTGAAGGGATATAAAGGAAGAAAGGAAGCTAGAAGGGAGACAGTTAGTTAATGTAGTAGTAAATTAGTGTAGTTTTAGGTCATTTAATGTAATTTTCATTCAAAAGTTGTAAAACTTAGATAAAAATAGCTGTAATATGTTTTTCCAATCTTTAGTGAACTTTATGTACCCTCAATCTCTGTTCTTTTAATCCAAATCAGTTTATGCAATTTTTATGAAAATCTCATATTATCTTTGATATTGTTGAAGGTTGTTGCTTGTTGGTTGTTTAAAGCTCACTTAAGTTTCTAATAAGCTTTTGTAAGCTTTTTAACCATTTAATTCAGTTTTCAATCATAAACTAAAAAAATACATAAAAATAATAAGAAAATCAATGAAAAATCAAAAAAAAAAAAAGCCAAGAGAAGAAAAAAGAAGCTGATTCAGAGGCAAGAAAGTGCATGGATGTGGTTTAGTGAACCCAACTGGGGGGTTCTTTAGGTGTTCTGGTTCTTAGTTCTTGATATCATTGAAAGTTGTAAGGTTTTCATTTTAGTTTCAAGCATATTAGTGTACTAGTACTTACTTTGTTCCAATTATGTTGCTTGGTGTTTAATTTAACTTAATGTAGTCAGTTTAGTATAGATAATCCACATTAATAGCTTTAATACCCTTGTTCCCTTGAAAATTGTGAAAACTATGCATTTAAAAGGGTGTTTGGCTCTAGCTGTTCTAGCCATTTCAGAGAATCTTCATTGGTTGTTTGTGCTCATGTCAAATTCTCTTAGGTTAGTTTAGGTGAACTCATGCATCAAAACCAAATTTTAAATAGCCAAAGTCAAAAATCAACTCCAATTACCTTGACAGTTAACTGTCAAGGTTCTTGGGTCTCAAAACCAACCCATTGTGTTTAAAAGTTGTAATTCTACTCTAGTTCAGTCTTAATATAACCTAAAACATCAACTTGAGTCAGTTTGATCCATTCAAAATTGGCCAAAGTCAAAATTTCAAGTTTTGTTTAAAAAGTCAACATTGCACTCTTTTAGTTATTTCCCAAACTTCAAAGAATTAAATAGAATTTTGTGTTATCTTTTCATTGCTTGAAACTTGTTCACATTTGTTGTCTATTAGCTCAACTTTAAGATCCCATAGCTCTTTGATTTTTGGGAATTTTTCCCTGGGCCCCACTTTGCCCCAAACATACCTGCAGGGAGGAACCCTCCCCTGCTGCAGCAGCATTCCACTCCACCACCACCACTTTGTTGGTGGTTTCTGACCTCCACATTAGTCATTAGGCCTTCCCATTGGTTCCTACCAACTCCCCCCTACCAGGCTTCCTCCTTTGACCCTTGGTTTGACCATTAACCCTGTGGACCCCATTTGAATCAAGCCCAAGTTTCTGTCCCAATTCTGAGTTGCACTTAGTTTTGGAAGTGCTTATTTGTTGGCTTATAGCTTATTCTGTGGTCCACTAGTGCTTATTCCTGCTCTAACAAGTTCATATAAGTTATTTGGTTCAGAAAAACCCATTGTGGGTCCCACACAAGCTGGTTTAAGCTAATTTTCCCCCTGGTCAACTGTCAAGGTTTTTAAGCTCTCCACAGCTTATTTTTAAGTTATAAAAATCTTTTTTTTTACAAAAGTTACTTGTTTTTAGGTTTAAATTAAGTTTCCAAAAGAAAATTTCCAAAAATCCAATTTAATTTTTAAGTGATAGTTTCTATTTAATTTTATTTAAATTTTAATTTTCATTTTTATATTTTTATTAAGAACTTGGTGTTTTTATATTTTTATTAAATTCCTCTTATATTAAAGAATTTTTAACAATTTTCTTAGATTTTTATTTTATCATTTAGTATTTATTAGAATTAATCTTAGTTTTATTAATAATTAAGTAATAATTAGTTTTAAATAGCATAATTAATTTTTATTAAGTGAAACCTAATTTTTATGTTTTTCCTGGCTTTTATAAGTTATAATATAATTTTAGAAATTTTCTTATAATTTTTACTGTTCATTTAGTATTTTTCTTAATTTAAAATAGTTTAATTAGGTAATTAATAATTAATTAGTAATTAGTTAATAGAAAAATCACAAAAAGACAAAAAAATACTTATTTTTAATTTTAAAAGTTATTTTTAGTTATTTTATAATTTTAGAAATTTTATTTTCACTTTTCTAGTATTTAATTAATATAATATTGTATTTAAGTGTTTTAAATATTAATAATTAGTATTTAATTAATAATAAATAATTAATTAGCGTTAAAATTTATTTTAATTTTCTAAAAATTTTCTTTTACCTTTTAGTTTGTAAAAAAGTCATTTTCACCCCCTGGGTGTTTTCAGATTTCAGTTTTTACTTTTTATTTCGTACGTTTACGTTTTATTTAAACGTGAATGTACGCGTTTTAAGTTTTAAACGTTTCTTGTTTTTCCTACTTTCCAGTCTTATTCATATAGCTTATTTAAGCTATTCCTTGTAGATTCCTTATTTCAGATCGCTCACAAACCCCTTTTCTGTCCACATTCACCCGATCACGAAACCGTTTTATAACCATCACACCTCGTCGGGACATAACGACCCGGGGAAACACTAAACTTCCGCGGAGCATTGACTCTAGGCAGTTTGACCTTGTTGACCATTCCCTGGTCAATTAGGTTGACCGTTTAGAGCCAATCAATTTTTGGCGCCGCTGCCGGGGAGGTGTGCGCGCTATTCTAAACGGTTTTTCTGATTAGTGAATCGGGATATACATCCATTGTATATTTACCCACCCTTGTTCATATTATCTTATTATTATCATATAAAAACAAAACCATTCATGAAAACTTTTTAAATCAAGTTTTCAACGAACACAAAAAACACAAAAACATTTTCTTTCCTATTTGTATAAAATGTATTTCCAAAAACCCAAAAATATTCATCTTTACCCTCCTACCTTTTTGATTCTTCATCCCTACCCTTCTATACACATTTGATTCTTTCTATGTCTCATCCACACTTTCTGGTTTGCCAATGGTGTGGTAATCCTCATAATGGTGGCAATTTCCCCAGTTGTGGCATGGTAGAATCAGGAAACGGGTCTGTCTATAACCCAGATCCCTATTCCTATCATGACACCACTGATTCATTCCATCAGTTACCACACCATCAGTCTCAGCAGTTTTACTGTTGTGAGTACTGTGGTGGTTCACACTACAGTTATGATTGTCAATCAGGAAACACGCTTGTCTATGAGCAGTTTCCTGATAACGATTATAACTTTAGCACATACGACTCACAGCCACATCAGTTTTACTGTTGTGATTACTGTGGAGGTCCACACTTCAGCTCCGATTGTCAAACAAGGAATCCATTTCTTTGTAACACTTTTGACACATCGTATTATGACGAACCTCCATCTCCACCAATTCCTCAAAGTCTTCTCCTTGATCTTTTGGATTTAGTAAAAGACTTGAGAGGAATAACACATACCCCAAATAATCCAAACCAAAAATCGATGGAAGAATTGTTAGCTGACGAACAGGTTGCTAAAATAAATTCCCAAGATGCTTATGAAAGATCTATTAGGGAATCAATAGCAAAAGAAAAAGCAGCCAGATCTAGCTCTCGATTTCGTTTCATTCCTGATGACAGTGATGATGAGGATACACTTGATATCCTTGGATTTTATAAAGATTCATCAGGTTCATCAGATGAGATTCCATCAGTTGAGATTCCATCTCAACCGACTCTTATCACACCCGAGGTTCCCACTCACTCTCTGAGCATGGGGGACGAGCATCTTGACACTGTTCCTGATAAGGAATCGGACGAATTCATAAAGTCTAGTGTTGAGAGCCTTGTTCCAAACCCACGAGAGTCACAGGGAATTCTTGATCATATATGTGATATTCCTCCTCCTCTTGTCTTCCCGACTGATCATGTTGAGATGTTCTCCGATTCTACTGATGACGATTCGTTATCTTGTGGAGACATCGTTTTTATGGAAGAATTACCTTCTAAGCTAGTTAGCTTAGAAGAAGAGAATGTCGAGATTGACACTGAAATCAAGGATGAAGCACTTCGTGCAACATTATTGAATGTCGATCTCCTCATTTCCAAAATCGAGGCTTTCAAAAAGAAACCTATTTCATCTCCTATCCCCATAAAGGATAGTGACATTTTCTCCTACGATCCTGTTCCGGAGTTTGAAGCCTTTACCTTTGATCATATGGGAGAGAAGATTAGTGGCAGTACCACTTCTCATTCTCAAATTTCTCTCCCCGATTATGATTCATTCACTTTTGAGGAGTTCTCCGGTGAACTCACTCATATCATATCTCCACCGGAGTATGATAACTTCTACTTTGATCTTGACAAAGATGATCTTTGTGTTCAGGAGGGAAATATTCTCAACCCTGAGAATTTGATTGATATCAAAATCCCAACCCTCCCACCCATAATATGTCTAGATCATACGAGCCTAAATGATGAGATTCATGATTCACCAATCATGAATTCTCTTTCCGATGATGATGAATCAATCTTGATTGTCGTCAAGATCATCCTCCCATTCTTCACCTACAGGGTGACTTCTCCTATTCTTCATTCCTTCGGGAATGAAGACATTATCTTTGATCCCGGCATTTTCATGTATCATTATCTTGAGCCAGATACTTATCGCATCGGTGTGGAACTTTCACGTGCTTCAAATGTTTGTCCAAACATCTTGAATGAAAGTCCGATTGAGATTGTTTCTTCCACATCATGCTTCCCCAAGGACAAATGAATTTGGGGTCGAGTCAAGCTAGCGACTGGGTAAACAAAAACAGTAGCATGCTTATAGGGTTTTCACCCTAAGTGTGGGGGAGTCCCCCATGCTATGGTTACAAGAGTGAAAAACAAAATGGTGTTTTCCACGCTTAGCTTGTAATGTTGCCCTTTTACGTTCAAAATGTCGGCATAATAGCCGGGATTTTGAATATTGAGGACAATATTCATCCTAAGTGTGGGGGGGTATTCGCTATTCTAGCGAATTTTATCACATTTTACCATATAATACCCCCGTTTTGGCCAAAATTTCAAAAATTTAAAAAACTTTTCACTGGTGCTTCAAAATTTTTGTGGTAATCTGATGAGGCGAAAAATGATCCGTTTTTAGGGGGTCATTTAAGCCTGAATCCGAATTTATTTGATCAAATATTGCCCTAAATCGTTCCTTTTGTGATTTTAGGTGTTTGGAGAGTGAATTCTGGAAAAGAGGCTATTTTGGACATTTTTGGAGCATAAAGTGAAGAAAACGACAAAGTACCAAAAATCCAAGCTGGAAATACAAGGTGACGGCGTCAAGGGTTTGCTCTTGACGGCGTCAGACATGAAGAATAATTTACCGTAGCTGGTGACGGCGTCAGATGGAGAGGTGACGGCGTCAAAGTGACCAAGATTAATTTACCGTGGGTGGTGACGGCGTCACATAGGCCGTCACGATTGGATCTAGGGCGTCCGAGGAAGTGTATGGCGGCGAGTTGACGGCGTCAGATTTAACTCTTGACGCCGTCAGGACGATTTTCCTATATATAGTTTTCTAGTTTTTTCATTAAAAAGAGTGAAGTTTTGGTGAAACCCTAAAGACGATTTTGGTGCCTCTTTTACAGGTTTTTCAAAGGTTCCAAACCCTTGAGACCTTGCATTGTAATTGAGATAAGTATACTCTTAATTCAATCAATATGTCTATGTGTTGGTTGTTTATCTTTCGTTCTTGTCTCAATTTTACTATGCTAGGCTAGATCTCTCTTGTGTTTGCTTAGATCTAATGAAACCTAGATGTTGATTATGTGTTGATTACTTGTCTATTCTTGTTTTGAATGAATGATTTTATATGTTAGGCTTAAGAAAACTGGCAGATCTCTAAATGGTAACATGCTTGAACGTCTTAAGAAACATGAACCGAGGCGTACTAGGTCTTTATTGGTTGTATTTAATGCATGAGCCACTGTTTACAATCCCTATAGTTGTGCTGGGTCATGGTGTAGGAGGAGATAAGAGCTCATAGAGTTGGGGAGTTATGTATGCCACTCCACGAATGGTATTAAGGAATACAACCCGTCATTCATACAAGTGTAACAAGTAATTGACATGTAAAAGATATCTAGGGAGTAATGAAGTCTAAGTAAACACAATTTCTCCATATACTGCTCACAACCTTAGTTTAATATTAGTTTAATTTTATTTTCATTAGTTTAATTAGTTATATAGTAGTTTTTGGGTTAGTTGATTAGCAACTAATTCCGCCCACTCCTTCAAAACCCGAGATTTTAATTGCTTTCATAAAATTATAAAAATACAAAAATAATCATCTTTCACCTCTAGAACTATTAATTAGGTTTTCTAATCCTAGCGACACTATTCCTAAGCTGAACGATCAATCCCCCGGTACTTGTCACTATACTATACTACAACGATCAGGTACACTGCCTCGTGGGGGTTGTAAGCCTCGCGAGATCCCTCGAGAGGTAAAGCAAGGTGCGATTCCCACGCATCAAGTTTTTGGCGCCGCAGCCTGGGGAATAGTTATTGTCTAGGTTAGAATTTCTTTTTATTAGGTCTACTTGCTAGATTCCTTTCTAGTAAGATTTTTTATTTTTATTTTTTAGGTCTTCTTTAGTCTATCTTATTTCTTCGTGCTTTTGTTCGTAACTCTTTACCATCGGACATCATGGAAGGTGGTAACATCTTTGAACCCATCATCCCACCACAACAAAACCCACCATTAGAACCCCTTAGGCCCCGAACCTTAGGAGAATATTCCTGACCTAGCCACCAAGGCTACCGAAACACCATCCGGTTGGTGCAAAGCGGATGTGCATTCCATGGACTTCGTTCCGAAGATCCAAACCAACACCTTAAGGACTTCCTCAAAATCGTAGATTCCATAGACCTAGGTGTTGAAACTAGAGAGACTACCCGTTTACGCCTATTCCAATTCTCTCTACGGGATCAAGCTAGTCAATGGCTTGAGCGTTTACCCGCGGGATCCATCACCACATGGGATGATCTCACCACTCGTTTCCTTGCTCAATTTTTCCCACCGGGGAGAACTACTAAGCTTAGAAATGACATCTTGATGTTCCAACAACGTCAAAATGAATCTTTTTATGAAGCATGGAATCGATATAAAGACCTACTCCGAAAAGTTCCTCATCATGGGATCGAACCATGGCTGCAGATCCAAATCTTTTATGGTAAGGTTGACTATCAAACAAGGAAAGCCATTGATTACGCAGCCAAGGGTAGGCTAGATAGACTTAGCGTTGACGAATGTTGGAAAGTTCTTGAGGAGTTAGCACAATACGAAGAGGAAGGATGGGAAGACCCGATGCTCCCGAGCAAAGCAAAGCTTGACTATGCATGTGCCACCCAAGAACAATTGTTGGGAAGTATCGAGAAACAGGTAAAAGAACTGATGAGTATTGAGAAACTAGCTAATGAACCCATATGGAACCCTAGTCCACTTAGGAACACGGTTATCTGCCAAAATTTTCCTGAACGCTCACGACAAGAAGAATTCGAAGGAATAATGGTAACCTTCATGGATAATCAGGAAAAGCAAATCCAGCACCTTGAGGCACGCATGGAAAACACTCACAAAACCTTCATGGATTTCGCAGACCAATTCATATCAAGGGTCAAAGAAAAGATCAAAGAAAATTCTATACCCAAAAAGATTGAAAAAGTCTTCGAGGTGTCAGCCTCTTTGGTATTTGATCAAGAGGACAGCTGGAAATTCTCCTCAAATGCTTTACCACTAACTACCCCCCATTCTCATAAGTACCCCCATAAGGAGAAAAGCTCGCAGATAAATTGCATTTTCGTTGGGTGCTTGCAAACCACATTCCCGATCTCATCCAAAAAATGTTCTTTTGGTTTTAAACCCGGTGTGAAGAGGCTACACCTCATAAATACCATCGATTTGAAACCTCCCATTGAACAACATCTTTCTTCTCGCGCCAACGACCCGTGCATAAGGATCAACTTGGCCAAAACATCACCCGACCCCAGCTACTACATCACCTCTCTCCGCGACAGTAATGAGACGTTCGACCCTGGTGGACCTTGTTAACGGAATAGCTACTCATGAGTTTTACTCACGTTTAGTTATTCACGCAAAGAGCAGGGACTAAACTTGAAACTACTCCAAAGTCCACCCCACACGGGCATTTGACGGCGTCAAATTTAACCCTTGACGCCGTCAGCTCGACGAATCAGCAATATTAACCCAAGAACCAATCACTTTCAACCCATACCCCACAAATCTCACCCAAGTGTTGCGGCTACTCCGACTCTCAAACCCCCAATTCGACATCTTCCGCCTTCGATCTCTCCTTTGTAAGTAAGTTTTCTTCATCCTTTCTCGGTTAATTATCCTTTGGACCCGTCAATTTGAAAAACCCCTTTCGCCCGAAACCCCATTCTTGACCCACCATTAGCAAATCGTAATGCCATCCAATTGGTGATTTGTAATCGTGGGGTTACCATTTGATGATGTTGTCTCATCCGAATCATGCATCGGATTTTTTGACCCCCACCCCTGTTTCCTGATTTAAGGAGCGTTTGGGTAATGGGTTAAGAGTTTGAAAATTGATTTTTCCCTCGCTTTTGCATGGCTTCATTTCTGGTCCATCTGACGGCGTCAGAAAATACTCTTGACGGCGTCAGATGTGTCTGACTGCATAAAATTCATATAAATCTTGCGTTCTAATCGTTTCCACTCACTACATTTTTTTTCAGGAAAATGAGCAAACGAACTCGCCAACATAGGGGTAGTTCTTCTAGATCTCAAGGAGTTACTTATGGGGAATTAGTGCATAGTTGGAGTGAGTTTGGTGATGTCGGCACTAGTACTAAGTATGAGGAGTTGTGTAACCACCACATCGATGTTGGGGCGGTGGTTGACTGGGATTTTCTGAGAGCTAGTGGGTTGGAGGATGAGTTTGTAGGGAGGATCCGCACAGATGGATTCGCGGGTCCGCAGTGGGAGAGACTGTTTAGGTTGAGGGAGACGGTATTTAGCGAGTTAGTACGGGAATTCTTTGCGACATTCCGTTTTGACCAGGCTGAGGCTAGGGGAGATATGGGGGGCACCACGATATACTTTAGGCTAGGGGGTGAGTTGAGGTCTTGTTCTGTGGCTGAGTTTGGTTGGAGGCTGGGGCTATACACTAGTGAGGAGGTTGATGGGGCTTTTCTGCTGAATCTGTTACACGGAGAGACTCAGCGGAATGAGATGAGGTGTGTTACCTTTTGGCCCACCATTGGGGATGGGGCCTATACCTCGACCACTGGGGCTGCATCGATCAGGGACCCCATTGTTAGGCTAGTTCACAGGTGCCTCACATATGGTTTGTCTGCACGTCAGGGCACCACTCACCGTATCACTGCTTCGGACTTATTCTACTTGTACACCATCTTTGCTGAGGATGTCTACTGCAACATCCCGTTTTGGGTGGCCAGTTACTTGAAGACCAGTGTGGGTGAGAGGGATATCGACAAGGTTTATGGGGGGATGTTCATCACACGGTTGGCTCGTTCCTATGGTCTTCTTACTCCTCAGATCATGGGGTACTTGAGCGACTGTGGGAACTGCAGGATAGTGAGGGCGAAATCCCTTAGGCAGATGAGGATTGTGATGCAGATGGGGGATGGTACCTATATATGGTACATAGGGGCTGATGATGAGGATGATGACGGTGATGATGAGGGAGTGCCCCAGCAGCATCAGTATGAGGCAGGGACGGCTGATTACTACCGACATATGAGTCGGGGAGACTGGCAGGCACACCAGGGTGTCTGGATGGGTCAGATGGACACTTGGCGAGCAGCTACCGACCAGCGCTTTGACTGGATGTATGATCATACCGTCCGCCAGATGCAGCACCTCTCCACCCGAGATCAGCTTGAGCCTCACCTGCAGATTGACCCCTTCCCAGGCCGAGAGACTGACTACCCTCCCTATGGGTACACTGGATATCTCCCACCTGGCTATGATTATCGTTTTGGTCCTCCCCCTCAGTGATCCATCTTGATGTCTGTAATTCTTGAACAATTTATTTTTGGTTGAATAATTTAAAACATTTGGTTGTAATAGTATAGGATCCGGCCTTTGTTGGCTTTGAACAATTTCCATTTCTGTTCTTTTAATTAATGTTTGAATGATTAGCTTTTAATTTTTGATTATTTATCTTTGCAACCCATGTTTTGTGTGATTTTTATTTGTTTGATTGTTATTTGCTTCCGTATGCATGTTTTATTTTTATTATTGGTTGATCATGTTTCTCTATTAAAATGTGAAATACTTTATTATGTTGTTTAGACTAGTCTTAACTTCAACCTAAAGGTATTTTTGCAAAAGATAAGTGTAAGGGGAAACCCCAAATATGTTTTTAAGAAACAAACCGATCATGATTATCCACAATATTTAATGAACATGTATATTCGTATTTGCTAGAGTCAAATGCTTGTATTGAGTCATAATGAAGTTTTGCAGGATTTTCCAGGAAGTAGGACAAAGTTTTTCCAGAAATTTTCCGGAAACTTAACATAAGAATTTCTGCAGGTCCATTCTGACGGCGTCTGGGTATTGCTCTTGACGGCGTCAGGAGTTAAAATCTGGAAATTTTACCGGTTTTGTTTTTCTAACGGAGTCTTATAGTTTTTGTGAATTATTAAGTTTTATAATCTCCAGGAAATCTGCAAACTTCATTCCACAAGCATTATATCTTACTTTGTTTTCTAGGATTTAGTAACTTATATAGGATGCCGCCGATTTTACGCGAGGTTGCCTTGTCTACTTTTGTCAGGATTTACAGGTTATTTGTGACAAGAAGATGATTTATATTCTGGAAGGGAAGCTTTGATTGTTCGTTTTCTTGGAAGAAGATTTAACCTGGCCAACTAAAATCCATACCGAGCGAATCAGGGGAGTATTTGATTTCATTCTCTTTACTTTTTAACTTTTACATTCTTTACTTGAACATTGGGGACAATGTTCATCTTAAGTGTAAGGGGAGGGTAAAAAGATGTTACCTTACATATGCACTTTCGCTTGAGTTTGTTTTGTTTGATAGTAGATGAGTAATAAAACTATGAGAAATACTTGTTAGTGTAATTTTAGCGCCAAATTTAAAATTTTTTACAACATTTAGGAGTGAAACTTTAGCCATAGCAAGCGTCTCATGGATAGGAGATTGTATGACTAGCACATAACCGTATATTCAGAAAAATTTTCCACCCAAAAATGTGAGGTTCGCCTTTAGATTTGATAGGAAAAGCATTCATTATTAGTGCTTATGAGTGTACCGGTAGCATTTAGATTCTAGAACTTGCGTTAGTGATGCATCCCGAGACCACTAGTGAGACTACATTCGTGTAGTAGGATTTACTACATGATAAGAGGCATTAGGATCACCCTTGTGTTAAACCCGTATTATAATTACTTGACCATTTAAGTCATATTACTTGGCTAGTTAAGTCAACTAATTTTTCCCACACCCTTTGCGTTGTACTCATTTTTAGTACACGATACCCCTAGTACACCCCTCCGAGCCTATCTTTTCGTTTCTAACTTTAAGCATTTTTACTTAAAGGAAGAATTTGTTACACCCCACTTAAATGTACAACCAAATCGCCTTAGCCTTCCGTGTATGCGCTCATTTTTAGTGCATTATTGTTATTTGTTAAACCCTAAGTTAACTTTCTAATTGATTACATGGTTGCTAAGTCGAGTCATATCCTTGTACATATTGTTTTGGGACGATTGGGACTCATGGGTAAGTACTTATTTTATGGAGTAATGGGGAAGAACATCACTTATTACCCCCATATGTACGTTAATCTTAAAAGTGCTTTAAGTGTTTTGATTTTCTTAATTCGAGTCATTAGAATAGTTAAATGTAAAGTATGTAAAGATTCAAGTGTAAGGGGAATTCTCATCCCCTATGATGTATTATTTTGGATGGTAGGGTAAGAGTGTATGCAAAAAAAAAAAAAAAAAAAAAAAAAAAAAAAAAAAAAAAAAAATCGAAAAAAAAAAATAGAGAAAACAAGAAAAAAAAGAAAAAAAAATAGAAAAGAAGAAGAGAAAAAACATACGGACTACCATCCCGTTTTTATTTTATGTTCATTTTATGTTTTTGTTATTTTTCATTTATTAGCTTAAGTCGAGTCTAGTCTTGGCTTAGCAACGCCATCTTGTACATGTAATTTACTAAGATTGTTAACTCGCCACCAGTAAAATTCCCTTTATCCAACAAAACCGTGTAATTCATATCCCTACGCCTAACGTTATAACCCTTTAAAAAGACCTCTTTGATAGTTTATCCTAGGTGCTTACGCCATGTGGTGGAGGTTTGATCCTTTCCCAAGCCTATGGTAATCTATTTTGCTATGACAGGTAGTGAGAGATATCTTCCATTTCCATAATGTTATATTACTTTATTACACCCGAGAGATGTGAGTATCTAAACACTATTTGTGAGGTGCTTGTGTATGACCTCCGTGCTTGTCTATTGGTCTTTAGTGGAATGATTATTTGTTGTAATTACTTTTATATTAGTGTTAAATGACCCCTAACTTGTCTTTTGAGTAGAATAAAAGCTCATTTGCTTGAGGACAAGCAAATCTCAAGTGTAAGGGTATATGATGAGGCGAAAAATGATCCGTTTTTAGGGGGTCATTTAAGCCCGAATCCGAATTTATTTGATCAAATATTGCCCTAAATCGTTCCTTTTGTGATTTTAGGTGTTTGGAGAGTGAATTCTGGAAAAGAGGCTATTTTGGACGTTTTTGGAGCATAAAGTGAAGAAAACGACAAAGTACCAAAAATCCAAGCTGGAAATACAAGGTGACGGCGTCAAGGGTTTGCTCTTGACGGCGTCAGACATGAAGAATAATTTACCGTAGCTGGTGACGGCGTCAGATGGAGAGGTGACGGCGTCAAAGTGACCAAGATTAATTTACCGTGGGTGGTGACGGCGTCACATAGGCCGTCACGATTGGATCTAGGGCGTCCGAGGAAGTGTATGGCGGCGAGTTGACGGCGTCAGATTTAACTCTTGACGCCGTCAGGACGATTTTCCTATATATAGTTTTCTAGTTTTTTCATTAAAAAGAGTGAAGTTTTGGTGAAACCCTAAAGACGATTTTGGTGCCTCTTTTACAGGTTTTTCAAGGGTTCCAAACCCTTGAGACCTTGCATTGTAATTGAGATAAGTATACTCTTAATTCAATCAATATGTCTATGTGTTGGTTGTTTATCTTTCGTTCTTGTCTCAATTTTACTATGCTAGGCTATATCTCTCTTGTGTTTGCTTAGATCTAATGAAACCTAGATGTTGATTATGTGTTGATTACTTGTCTATTCTTGTTTTGAATGAATGATTTTATATGTTAGGCTTAAGAAAACTGGCAGATCTCCAAATGGTAACATGCTTGAACGTCTTAAGAAACATGAACCGAGGCGTACTAGGTCTTTATTGGTTGTATTTAATGCATGAGCCACTGTTTACAATCCCTATAGTTGTGCTGGGTCATGGTGTAGGAGGAGATAAGAGCTCATAGAGTTGGGGAGTTATGTATGCCACTCCACGAATGGTATTAAGGAATACAACCCGTCATTCATACAAGTGTAACAAGTAATTGACATGTAAAAGATATCTAGGGAGTAATGAAGTCTAAGTAAACACAATTTCTCCATATACTGCTCACAACCTTAGTTTAATATTAGTTTAATTTTATTTTCATTAGTTTAATTAGTTATATAGTAGTTTTTGGGTTAGTTGATTAGCAACTAATTCCGCCCACTCCTTCAAAACCCGAGATTTTAATTGCTTTCATAAAATTATAAAAATACAAAAATAATCATCTTTCACCTCTAGAACTATTAATTAGGTTTTCTAATCCTAGCGACACTATTCATAAGCTGAACGATCAATCCCCCGGTACTTGTCACTATACTATACTACAACGATCAGGTACACTGCCTGGTGGGGGTGGTAAGCCGCGCGAGATCCCTCGAGAGGTAAAGCAAGGTGCGATTCCCACGCATCATAATCAGTCCGCCTTGTCTAACTGACAAAAGGGATTGGCTAGTCCAGGAGCAAACGGCTCTTGGTAAAGACATCTCAAATCCATTTATGGCTTGCAATTTGCCCAAAATTGTATGGTTCCTCAACTCCCCATATCCCGTAAAGCGAATGAGTTGGCTAGCCCGCAAGATTATGGCTTGTGGTAAAGGCAGTGGAAAATCCATAATTGGTAATCAGCTTACCAAGATGTTGACTATTCCATCAAGAGTTGGCTAGTCCAGAAGCAAACGGCTTTTGGTAAAGACGAATCAAATCCGTTGACAGCTGGTGGTTTGCTCAAAATCACACGGTTATCAGGTGTGCTACAGTTCTTACACCTGGTTACTCCAGATGTGATGGCTTTTGGTAAAGAGTTTAAAATCCATCAAGTTTTCAAAACAGTTATTGCTAGGGACTAGCAATAGTTTAGTGTGGGGGATTGATGAGTGCTCAAACACTCATCATTTTTTGTCTAATCTGAACTGCAAAACATACAAAAACACTCAGAAATGCATCAAAATACTGAAAATATTTCAAAATTGTGTTTTATATGTTTTAGATGCAAAATGAGCAAAAACAGATGAAAAACGTATAAAGTTTGCAAAATTAGCAGTTTCAGTCCCCCAACTTTCATAAAATGACAAAACTAATCCCTGGATATTCAAAATATGGGAAATTATCACCAACGGTCCTTTTAAAATCATAAGTTGTCGTATTTAGTCCTTTGGTGAAAAATTGGAAAAGTTTTGAAAATTTATAATTTTGGTCCCTGGAGTTTCAAACTTTGGCAGATTTGGTCCCTGGTGGGATAATTTTGAAAGAAAAATCATTTTGGGTCCTTGGGAAGTTACAAAAATCATTTTTAGTCCTTGGGGTGAAGTTTGAAAAGTTTACATGTTTGGTCCCCGTAATTTGGAAATTTGCATAATTGATCCCCGGGAATTTTAAAAATGGAAAATATAATTTATGATCCTTGGGAAAGTACAAGTTGGCAAAATTGGTCCTTATTACATCTTTGGAAAAATTACATTTCAGGCCTAAACTTTTCAGCTTTTACAATATTGATCCTTGTGATTATACACTGTAACAATTCGCATTTTCAGGATAATTACTATTCCCGGAAAATTTCACTATTCACTTTTACTATTCATTTTCTCGAAAATTTTCCCGAAAGTTGATTTTTATTTGATATTCTCAAGTGATAAATCATTTCCATGGCAAATTAAATGTTTGACATTCGTCAGATCATTTTCGTGAAAGTTATTAAGGAATTACACGGAATTACACGTTTTAGGGTAAAACGTCATTCAGAAATTCTACGTACAACGAAACTCGACCGCGTTAAGTGACCCCGCATCAGAAAAATGTTTGACACACTCATGATTTATTTGAGAATTAATCGTGACTGAGAAAAATATGACCAAAGACTTCCCGGCAGGTCACCCAAGCCTGTACTACTCTCGCATAAGCACGCTTAACCGTATGGGCGATTAACCGTTAGACCACAAAACGTTTTTCTAAGACGATTTGAGTTTTCAACTTATTAGAAAAAGTCAACATATTTTTCCCTCCTCCATTGACCAAAAATCATCCCTTGATGTTATAAGTCATTCCTTGATTTTTAGGCTTACGGTTTGATGTCTAAAAGACATTTAATACTATCCGACACTAGACTGAGCCCAGTCTAGACATTATAAGTCATTTTAAATCATTTTTATCACATTAGAAAAGTAACATTTTACTTTTCTCAATTTTACGCAATATTCGTACGTTTTACGTATTACGCGTTTTAGACCCGTGTTTCCAGTTTTTAGCAGGGTTTACCACCCAAATGGAACCTACCACTCATTTTATATTTTATTATGGGACATATTGACATGTTTATCAATACTTTCAAGTTCCATAATTTTACGACACCCGGTTTTACGTTTTGAGGCTTAATCATTTACGATTGGCATTTCCCGGAGTCAAGTTTCATCCTAATACTTAGGATAATACCAAGCAAAAGCCAAAGCTTCCTCCCCAAGCTTATGAACCGCCTCTAGGGGGGGGGGGGTTTTCACACTAGGTGGCTTGATCTTAAGCTTAATGGCCTTAGATTTCATCCATGTGTTCACCTTGGCTTCCAAGGTTGGACTAGTCAACATTTCTAACCTCCTTAAGACCCTATAAAAGCCCCCATTCCCCCCTTTTGTGCCGTGCACCTCCAACCTCCAAAACCTTTTCATCCTTTGCTCATTTCCTTCTAGTTTCATGCAAGATTCAAGTGCTAGTTCAAGGTAGAAACCCTAGATAGGTTATCATTCGTCAAACACTTCCATAACCTCATATACTTGGTGATTTCTCTTGAGTTTGAATCCACTCAAGTCACCTCAACCTTCATCATCCATCTTTCAAGTTTACAAGGGTAGAAAGATTGCATGAAGTGAAGTGGGTTGAAGCAAGTCTATCAAAGTCCTATCCTTACATGTTAACTTCCTTTCATCTTTGAAAGCCAAAAGTTGTGAGCCAAACCCTAACTTGATTCTTGTTAAATAATCATGTTCATGTTATTTACATGTTATTCTTGCTATATTATGTCTTGTAGTTATGTCCATGATGTATAAAAATGATTAAAACAAGTTATTATTATTGATTGTTACAACAAGTTACTAAAACAAGTAAACTAGTGACTTTCTTGGTAAGACCTGATCAAAATGGTAAAAATATGATATTTGATCATTACATATTACAGTAGAGGACTTAACAAGGAAACCATAGCAATTTGAACCACCTAAAACGAGTATACGAGTCAAAAGTTACACCCATTTGAAGTTACCAAAACTTTGCGGCAAACTGCCAAATACCATTCTGATCAAATTTGGGTTTTGAAAGTCCCACTTCTGGTCCGATTCATCAAAAAGTTAAAACACGAAAGTTGTCCGGAACGCCGTTTTCATTCAGGAACAAAGAAGCTCGAGACCTAAAAACACTTTCCGAGTGATAAAATTCTTCAAATTCTAAACAGCCCATTTTTAGGCGAAAGTCACAAGATTATGGTTATACTTTGAAAGGAACAAGAGGTCTTATGACCTATAATCAAGACCACAACCATGGCTAGAGCCAAGGTTGAGTCTCAAGACCATGGAACAAGGACCAAAGGTCATGGCTAGGCCATGACGAAATGACCATACCAACTTTCATAGGCGTAAATATGAAACAAAGAGTTGACGAGAACTTGAACAAGCAATTTGGATCTACTTCACTTAAAAGGGAACCATGAGATATTACCAAGAGAAAATGGTCATACAAAACTTATGAAACATACCCTAATAACAATCTTCATGTACTAATAAACTTTCCTAAGTTTATTCAAATATCGGACATGTAACCTTTCGGATCAAAACTTATATCTATATATTTCATCAACTACTACAATAGTAGGGAGCCTCATGTGAGGAGTTCATTATGTAAGCCGTCAAGTTGAGTTGTGGATTTACGAGTTAAAGTGTCCTGGCTCCTCGAACGCTTACTAACATGACTTCTGAATTATGTCGGCCCGAACGGTAGTAAACGATATACCAAAACATACATGTTTCATGAATCTTTCCTTCAAAGACTTACAATATACATCATACCACATCATGGACTAAATGCGAGATATATATATAGGCACTACTTCATATTCTTTACTCCAATCCTAAGTCGCGACATTCTATTATAGGTTGCTCATAGAACCTTCACGATTCAACCGTTACATTCATTACTTGCTATCTTACTTAAGGTGAGTTCATAGCCCCACTTTCTATTACTTAATTGTTTTACAAACCCTTGGGGGGAATACATGCTATTTTTAACCGAGCACAATGTTTTTAAATTGTATGCTTGCCTGATTGTTTTATTATCACTAAGTACCAACCTTGCTAAACCGAGATCCCTTATTATGAACCATTTAATCACTAGCAATAGTGAGCGCAAATATTGTGAATAGGCCTATTGGGATTGACGAATCCCATTTGTATTGACTAAGTTCAAACAAATGCATTAATATTTGAGATTTAGGTATGTTAGCAAAGTACCTACCGGGATAAATCTGCCGATCGATATTGGTACACGTTAACGTTATGGTGTCATAAGCTTAGTGTATAATACATGTTCCGGGCGTATAATAACGTAGCCTACCTGTTTTGTTTTCCAAACATTGGTGTGAGCCTATAACTTACACTACCAACATATTGTGTTCAATCGATTTAACAAACTCTATGAATATCACTCAACCTTTGTGTTGACCTCTCAAGCATGTATTTCAGGTTCATGACGATCAAGGATGGCACGGAAGGACACGGATACTCAAGAGGGCTATAAATTTTATTATCATTCAAAACTCATTTATTATACATTGTAAACATGGAACCAATTGGGACCTCATTTTGTAACCTCTGATATTTATATAATTTGAATGATAAATCTTTTAAAACGACTCAATTGGAGTTCGTTTTCTATTATTGTGACTATTGTGCCGTCGAGTAACACCCAGTTCGAATTCCGCTGCATCCATGAATTGGGGGTGTTACAGATTGGTACCAGAGCCATGGTTATAGAGAAACGGGTCTAATTGAGACCTAAACTATAACTACAATCACAAACAAAAACATTTTATAGCCTTCCGCTCTTCGTGTCTTCCATCCTCCAGACGATTATGGACTTAGTAAGCATGCTATGCTACACAAACATATTAGTATATACCCATTTTGAGCATTTCCCCGTAGACATTTTTGTGCTATACAAACATAATTGCATATTGATATATGTACCCTTAATATAATTGAGCATTTCCCCGTAAGCATTTTATGCTACATGAACACATATAAGTATATTGATATATACACACTAAGCATTTTATGCTACATGAACACATATAAGTATATTGATATATACACACTAAGCATTTTATGCTACATGAACACATATAAGTATATTGATATATACACACTAGGCATTTTATGCTACATGAACATATTAGTATATTGATATATAAACTCGGTTTATTTTCAATCATTTATCTAAACAATGAACTAAACATATCTGTGTATGCCTATTCTAAGGCATTTCGGCACAGCCACACTCTCCCAATCATGTTCCTACTCCAACATTATATGTCCAAGACATTGTAACTGATTGCAATGGTCTTTCCTATTTTCCAAGACATTGTGAGATACAATGGTCTCATTCATTTTCCAAGACATTGTGAGATACAATGGTCTCATTCATTTTCCAAGACATTGTGAGATACAATGGTCTCATTCATTTTTCAAGACATTGTGAGATACAATGGCCTCATTCATTTTCCAAGACATTGTGAGATACAATGGTCTCATTCATTTTCCAAGACATTGTATGATACAATGGTCTTAATCATTTCTCAAATGTTTTGAGTCACACAATGACCTAACCTACTTCCCAGACATTGTGAATTGCACAATGGTCTAACCTACTTCCGAGACATTGTGTTTTGTGCAAATGGTCTCTAGAATTATTCCATCACATCATCAATATCATTTCTTATGATATCAAAAACCCGTCACAATCTATCGATTTCAAAACAAGAAATATGAGATTTCTAAAGGACAAACTAATCCATCATCGACAAAAGCTGAACTTTCTCTACATTCATCAAAGTTTTCTTATGAAACCTTCATTATTAAAAGTTCGTGATCCTGGCCAAGTATGTTCTATTTTAGAACTACTTAAAACTTCCTTTCCATACGTATCTACCCTTACTACCTTCTATGCAATGGAATATGAAAACATACGTTACAAGTCTTGTATGGACGGGACTTGCAACTTAAGGGTTTGACATCGCCTTTGTTTAGTGGACAGTTTCCCGAAAGCAACAGACATATCAAAAGTATACCTAGTTTAGGTATTTGAAAATTTTATCGAACCTTGGCTAAATATAGACTAGTCACCTATATTTAACCTAGGGACAGTGGAATATAGTCTGACTAACTATATTCAACTTAGAATTTTCAAATACTGAGAATAGTTGTACTAGGGTTATGTTTAGATTGATTTCCTACATGAACATGATAAACCACCAGAATACATTAAAACAATCTAGAGACACGATAATGTCTTACCACTCAGCGAAATCTTAACACCTTATTTGTGTTACCTAATTTCATTCTTGAAAATTTTCATTTATGAGATAATCTGAACTACTATCTTGGGATAGTTATCAATTATTCTCTTCATCCTGTAGAAGTACTATCCTGTTTAGGTCCTAAGGATACCATTCCATCATAAACCTTTAAAATCTCTTAAGATTTTTAAAGCAAACTCAACATCTATACCTAAGAGTATTAATGTTAAGCATACACTACACACTTTTGTTCATCAACATATCACATCATTATCTTCACAACCGTTACAAACACAAGCTCATTAACAGATCTTGATGCACTTTTAAAGCTCAAATCATCCTTAGTTACACCACAAGCACCCTTATCAGCTTTACAAGATTGAATATTCATCTTGTACTTTTGCTACACCAGTGTCATCTCGTAATACACTACCTTGTAACTCACCGGCTAAGTATGAATGTTGGGTTGGGAATTCTTAAGTAGGATGATTTGTAATTATTTGAATGGATTGGGATGCCTTTTCATTTAAATAAAGAAATTGTAAATCACCGAACCATAAGTTTATATTCCTCTATTTACATTGTTTGGGATGCCTCTCTATGTAAATAAAGAATTATAAACAAATGGGCTTATTTGTATCCGAAATAACATAAGTATGAAGTCAACCTACATTACATTGCTCGGGTATGGCTTGATACCTACATTACATTGCTCGGGTATGGCTTGATACCTACATTACATTGCTCGGGTATGGCATGATACCTACATTACATTGCTCGGGTATGGCATGATACCTACATTATATTCGCCACAAGAAATCCTATCTTTTCACTGACATCGCTTCAAACCATGACATAAACACTAGGTACAACAACAGATTACCTACTATGCTATGATTGCAACTACTATCCCAATTTCCATTGATATTCCACTACTATATCAATTTCCATTTATTGAATTCCTATGTAAATTGCTATTGTTGTTCAACTGTTATATCAATTGCTATTGATACTTGACAACTATATTAATTTCCATTTTGATATTTAACTATATCAATTTCTGTACAACTACTATATCCATTTCTATTAATAATCGACTGCTATATCAATTTTCTTTGATATTCGACTATTATATGGATCTCTACTGATATTCAACCATGTTATCAATCTCTATTGACACACCATATTCTGAGACAAATCAAACTACATCACTAGTAATTCCAGACTTTGGTCCTCATAAGTAACCACACATCTTTATCGACACCACTCCAACATATGACACACAAAGAACTTCGGGACGAAGTTCCCCGTAAGGGGTAGAGACTGTAACAATTCGCATTTTCAGGATAATTACTATTCCCGGAAAATTTCACTATTCACTTTTACTATTCATTTCCCCGAAAATTTTCCCGAAAGTTGATTTTTATTTGATATTCTCAAGTGATAAATCATTTCCATGGCAAATTAAATGTTTGACATTCGTCAGATCATTTTCGTGAAAGTTATTAAGGAATTACACGGAATTACACGTTTTAGGGTAAAACGTCATTCAGAAATTCTACGTACAACGAAACTCGACCGCGTTAAGGGGCATCAGAAAAATGTTTGACACACTCATGATTTATTTGAGAATTAATCGTGACTGAGAAAAATATGACCAAAGACTTCCCGGCAGGTCACCCAAGCCTGTACTACTCTCGCATAAGCACGCTTAACCGTATGGGCGATTAACCGTTAGACCACAAAACGTTTTTCTAAGACAATTTGAGTTTTCAACTTATTAGAAAAAGTCAACATATTTTTCCCTCCTCCATTGACCAAAAATCATCCCTTGATGTTATAAGTCATTCCTTGATTTTTAGGCTTACGGTTTGATGTCTAAAAGACATTTAATACCAACCGACACTAGACTGAGCCCAGTCTAGACATTATAAGTCATTTTAAATCATTTTTATCACATTAGAAAAGTAACATTTTACTTTTCTCAATTTTACGCAATATTCGTACGTTTTACGTATTACGCGTTTTAGACCCGTGTTTCCAGTTTTTAGCAGGGTTTACCACCCAAATGGAACCTACCACTCATTTTATATTTTATTATGGGACATATTGACATGTTTATCAATACTTTCAAGTTCCATAATTTTACGACACCCGGTTTTACGTTTTGAGGCTTAATCATTTACGATTGGCATTTCCCGGAGTCAAGTTTCATCCTAATACTTAGGATAATACCAAGCAAAAGCCAAATCTTCCTCCCCAAGCTTATGAACCGCCTCTAGGGGGGGGGGGTTTCACACTAGGTGGCTTGATCTTAAGCTTAATGGCCTTAGATTTCATCCATGTGTTCACCTAGGCCTCCAAGGTTGGACTAGTCAACATTTCTAACCTCCTTAAGACCCTATAAAAGCCCCCATTCCCCCCTTTTGTGCCGTGCACCTCCAACCTCCAAAACCTTTCCATCCTTTGCTCATTTCCTTCTAGTTTCATGCAAGATTCAAGTGCTAGTTCAAGGTAGAAACCCTAGATAGGTTATCATTCATCAAACACTTCCATAACCTCATATACTTGGTGATTTCTCTTGAGTTTGAATCCACTCAAGTCACCTCAACCTTCATCATCCATCTTTCAAGTTTACAAGGGTAGAAAGATTGCATGAAGTGAAGTGGGTTGAAGCAAGTCTATCAAAGTCCTATCCTTACATGTTAACTTCCTTTCATCTTTGAAAGCCAAAAGTTGTGAGCCAAACCCTAACTTGATTCTTGTTAAATAATCATGTTCATGTTATTTACATGTTATTCTTGCTATATTATGTCTTGTAGTTATGTCCATGATGTATAAAAATGATTAAAACAAGTTATTATTATTGATTGTTACAACAAGTTACTAAAACAAGTAAACTAGTGACTTTCTTGGTAAGACCTGATCAAAATGGTAAAAATATGATATTTGATCATTACATATTACAGTAGAGGACTTAACAAGGAAACCATAGCAATTTGAACCACCTAAAACGAGTATACGAGTCAAAAGTTACGCCCATTTGAAGTTACCAAAACTTTGCGGCAAACTGCCAAATACCATTCTGATCAAATTTGGGTTTTGAAAGTCCCACTTCTGGTCCGATTCATCAAAAAGTTAAAACACGAAAGTTGTCCGGAACGCCATTTTCATTCAGGAACAAAGAAGCTCGAGACCTAAAAACACTTTCCGAGTGATAAAATTCTTCAAATTCTAAACAGCCCATTTTTAGGCGAAAGTCACAAGATTATGGTTATACTTTGAAAGGAACAAGAGGTCTTATGACCTATAATCAAGACCACAACCATGGCTAGAGCCAAGGTTGAGTCTCAAGACCATGGAACAAGGACCAAAGGTCATGGCTAGGCCATGATGAAATGACCATACCAACTTTCATAGGCGCAAACATGAAACAAAGAGTTGACGAGAACTTGAACAAGCAATTTGGATCTACTTCACTTAAAAGGGAACCATGAGATATTACCAAGAGAAAATGGTCATACAAAACTTATGAAACATACCCTAATAACAATCTTCATGTACTAATAAACTTTCCTAAGTTTATTCAAATATCGGACATGTAACCTTTCGGATCAAAACTTATATCTATATATTTCATCAACTACTACAATAGTAGGGAGCCTCATGTGAGGAGTTCATTATGTAAGCCGTCGAGTTGAGTTGTGGATTTACGAGTTAAAGTGTCCTGGCTCCTCGAACGCTTACTAACATGACTTCTGAATTATGTCGGCCCGAACGGTAGTAAACGATATACCAAAACATACATGTTTCATGAATCTTTCCTTCAAAGACTTACAATATACATCATACCACATCATGGACTAAATGCGAGATATATATATAGGCACTACTTCATATTCTTTACTCCAATCCTAAGTCGCGACATTCTATTATAGGTTGCTCATAGAACCTTCACGATTCAACCGTTACATTCATTACTTGCTATCTTACTTAAGGTGAGTTCATAGCCCCACTTTCTATTACTTAATTGTTTTACAAACCCTTGGGGGGAATACATGCTATTTTTAACCGAGCACAATGTTTTTAAATTGTATGCTTGCCTGATTGTTTTATTATCACTAAGTACCAACCTTGCTAAACCGAGATCCCTTATTATGAACCATTTAATCACTAGCAATAGTGAGCGCAAATATTGTGAATAGGCCTATTGGGATTGACGAATCCCATTTGTATTGACTAAGTTCAAACAAATGCATTAATATTTGAGATTTAGGTATGTTAGCAAAGTACCTACCGGGATAAATCTGCCGATCGATATTGGTACACGTTAACGTTATGGTGTCATAAGCTTAGTGTATAATACATGTTCCGGGCGTATAATAACGTAGCCTACCTGTTTTGTTTTCCAAACATTGGTGTGAGCCTATAACTTACACTACCAACATATTGTGTTCAATCGATTTAACAAACTCTATGAATATCACTCAACCTTTGTGTTGACCTCTCAAGCATGTATTTCAGGTTCATGACGATCAAGGATGGCACGGAAGGACACGGATACTCAAGAGGGCTATAAATTTTATTATCATTCAAAACTCATTTATTATACATTGTAAACATGGAACCAATTGGGACCTCATTTTGTAACCTCTGATATTTATATAATTTGAATGATAAATCTTTTAAAACGACTCAATTGGAGTTCGTTTTCTATTATTGTGACTATTGTGCCGTCGAGTAACACCCAGTTCGAATTCCGCTGCATCCATGAATTGGGGGTGTTACATACACTTTACCAAACGGACCTTTTTTGTTTAAAATAAACCAAATCCAATCCTTAGCCCATAACCACCCCTGATCCAGTTACCACCCCACACCCTCAGCCCACCAAAACAAGCCCAACTCCACAAATAAACCCCTTTCCCCCGTTTTATTATTAAACCCGGTCAAACCCTTCGTTGACCATCCCTAACCTCCCCACTTGAACCTGCTACACCCACTGCTACACTCAACTTCCCCTCCTCTTCCCACACCTTGTCCCCCCTTCCTACCACTAAACCACAAAACCAATTAATGCCCTAAAATATCTCACAAGCAATCCTAACTGCCATGTGGGCATTTTAGCGCCAAAAACATTTTTGAAGGCTGGGATTAAATCAGAGCCATCCAACGGCTCCAATTGTAGTGGGAAAAGTGCCAAAGACTTTCTGAAGGGATATAAAGGAAGAAAGGAAGCTATAAGGGAGACAATTAGTTAATGTAGTAGTAAATTAGTGTAGTTTTAGGTCGTTTAATGTAATTTTCATTCAAAAGTTGTAAAACGTAGATAAAAATAGCTGTAATATGTTTTTCTAGTGTTTAGTGAACTTTATGTACCCTCAATCTCAGTTCTTTTAATCCAAATCAGTTTATGCAATTTTTATGAAAATCTCGTATTAACTTTGATATTGTTGAAGGTTGTTGCTTGTTGGTTGTTTAAAGCTCACTTAAGTTTCTAATAAGCTTTTGTAATCGTTTTAACCATTTAATTCAGTTTTCAATCATAAACTAAAAAAATACATAAAAATAATAAGAAAATCAATGAAAAATCAAACAAAAAAAAAGCCAAGAAAAGAAAGAAGAAGCTGATTCAGAGGCAAGAAAGTGCATGGATGTGGTTTAGTGAACCCAACTGGGGGGTTCTTTAGGTGTTCTGGTTCTTAGTTCTTGATATCATTTAAAGTTGTAAGGTTTTCATTTTAGTTTCAAGCATATTAGTGTACTAGTACTTACTTTGTTCCAATTATGTTGCTTGGTGTTTAATTTAACTTAATGTAGTCAGTTTAGTATAGATAATCCACATTCATAGCTTTAATACCCTTGTTCCCTTGAAAATTGTGAAAACTGTGCATTTAAAAGGGTGTTTGGCTCTAGCTGTTCTAGCCATTTCAGTGAGTCTTCATTGGTTGTTTGTGCTCATGTCAAATTCCCTTAGGTTATTTTAGTTGAACTCATGCTTCAAAACCAAATTTTAAATAGCCAAAGTCAAAAATCAACTCCAATTACCTTGACAGTTAACTGTCAAGGTTCTTGGGTCTCAAAACCAACCCATTGTGTTTAAAAGTTGTAATTCTACTCTAGTTCAGTCTTAATATAACCTAAAACATCAACTTGAGTCAGTTTGATCCATTCAAAATTGGCCAAAGTCAAAATTTCAAGTTTTGTTTAAAAAGTCAACATTGCACTCTTTCAGTTTTTTCCCAAACTTCAAAGAATTAAATAGAATTTTGTGTTATCTTTCATTGCTTGAAACTTGTTCACATTTGTTGTCTATTAGTTCAACTTTAAGATCCCATAGCTCTTTGATTTTTGGGAATTTTTCCCTGGGCCTCACTTTGCTCCAAACATATCTGCAGGGAGGAACCCTCCCCTGCTGGTGCAGCATTCCACTCCACCACCACCACTTTGATGGTGGTTTCTGATCTCCACAGTGGTCCTCAGGCCTTCCCATTGGTTCCTACCAACTCCCCCTACCAGGCCTCCTCCTTTGACCCTTGGTTTGACCATTAACCCTATGGACCCCATTTGAATCAAGCCTAAGTTTCTGTCCCAATTCTGAGTTGCACTTAGTTTTGGAAGTGCTTATTTGTTGGCTTATAGCTTATTCTGTGGTCCACTAGTGCTTATTCCTGCTCTAGCAAGTTCATATAAGTTATTTGGTTCAGAAAAACCCATTGTGGGTCCCACACAAGCTGGTTTAAGCTAATTTTCCCCCTGGTCAACTGTGGTCAACTGTCAAGGTTTTTAAGCTCTCCACAGCTTATTTTTAAGTTATAAAAATCTTGTTTTTACAAAAGTTACTTGTTTTTAGTTTTAAATTAAGTTTCCAAAAGAAAAATTCCAAAAATCCAATTTAATTTTTAAGTGATAGTTTCTATTTAATTTTATTTAAATTTTAATTTTCATTTTTATATTTTTATTAAGAACTTGGTGTTTTTATACTTTTATTAAATTCCTCTTATATTAAAGAATTTTTAATAATTTTCTTATATTTTCATTTTATCATTTAGTATTTATTAGAATTAATCTTAGTTTTATTAATAATTAATTAATAATTAGTTTTAAATAGCATAATTAATTTTTATTAAGTGAAACCTAATTTTTATACTTTTCCTAGCTTTTATAAGTTATAATATAATTTTAGAAATTTTCTTATAATTTTTACTGTTCATTTAGTATTTTTCTTAATTTAAAATAGTTTAATTAGGTAATTAATAATTAATTAGTAGTTAGTTAATAGAAAAATCACAAAAAGACAAAAAAAATACTTATTTTTAATTTTAAAAGTTATTTTTAGTTATTTTATAATTTTAGAAATTTTATTTTCACTTTTCAAGTATTTAATTAATATAATATTGTATTTAAGTGTTTTAAATATTAATAATTAGTATTTAATTAATAATAAATAATTAATTAGTGTTAAATTTATTTTAATTTTTTAAAAAATTTCTTTTACCTTTTAGTTTGTAAAAAAGTCATTTTCACCTCTGGGTGTTTTCAGATTTCCGTTTTTACTTTTTATTTCGTACGTTTACGTTTTATTTAAACGTGAACGTACGCGTTTTAAGTTTTAAACGTTTCTGGTTTTTCCTACTTTCCAGTCTTATTCATATAGCTTATTTAAGCTATTCCTTGTAGATTCCTTAGTTCAGATCACTCACAAACCCTTTTCTGTCCACATTCACCCGATCACGAAACCGTTTTATAACCATCACACCTCGTCGGGACATAACAACCCGGAGAAACACTAAACTTCCGCGGAGCATTGACTCTAGGTAGTTTGACCTTGTTGACCATTCCCTGGTCAATTAGGTTGACCGTTTAGAGCCAATAAATTAGTTGATCATTTCTTAAGCGAATTTGATAAAACAAGAAACGTGTTTGTGTTTAAGTTTGTGAAACTACCGCGAATCAAAGTTATGAAACTTGAATTGGTCTTGAATTCATTGGTTAAACTTAATGCTCGTTTTTATAATCTAAAATATTTAACGAAGGTTTGAATCGTAAGAACAATAGATTAGATCACCATCTAATTATTGAAATCAACATATTAAAAGGTGTTATCACAATCATACATATCAGATTTAGCAAACTAGTCTAAGCAAATGTAATTTTAATCATTTAAATCTTCATCATAATTATTATTTATTTACATTTCCGAGTACCATTGGTATACTATTGATTAGTTTTCTTAACTTACTTTCCAATTCACACAAATCCTTGCGGACGATCCCAGTTTATCATTCATATCTTACTACCAATGGACGAGTTCACTTGCTCGTATGTGTTGTTAATAGATTCGATGAATCATGTTTATAAATTAAAAACTTGTACATAATCGATACATCAGTTTTAAATTTTATAAAAAAATACAGCAATATGTTGTTATTTATAAATATCAGAGTTAGCTACATTTTGGGTTTTTGTGGTTTGCCAAGTATTTAACTTTCAGTCCATTCTTTGTAAAAGTTACGGATCATATCCAAAATGAAACTCCCATTTCAAGTTTGGTCCATTTTCTAACACGTTAGTTTAACCAGTTATTGACTGTCAAAATTATGGGTATATTTGTTTTCTCACAATTTTTATTACTCCGTAAAACAAGACAATAAAGTCCTAAGTTTGCACTAACACAACTTACTTTGTCAGTTTGTCCCATTATCTCTTTAGTCTCTTCTGTCTTAACACACACATACACACACATAACCCAGTGCCACATCAGCATCCCCACTTTCAACACTTACAGTTTAAAATACCCCTTCACTCACAACATGCCACTTTTCCTTATTTGGGCCCCACTATACCTAAATAAAACACAACACTCACACACAAAAGAATTTAAAAAAAAAACACACAAAGAAATTTTTTTAGTCATTTACCTCGCTGAGTATTCGGCGGATTTGCTTTTGGTGGGCTCTTCCTATGTCACGTTGGGCATCTGACAGCGCTGAATTAGTGGCCACGTTGGATTCGGCAGGGTGTCCCACTATGAAACCTAACGTTCTTATCTTTCTCTCTCTCTCCCCTCACTCACTCACTCTCTCTCTCCCTTCCTCCTCCTCTCTCTCTCTCTCTCTCTCTCTCTCTCTCTCTCTCTCTCTCTCCCCCCACAACAATAGAAACAAACTTACTCACCATAACATCTACCTACCTTAAACACCATCATCGAAATCTTGCCATCAACCACTAAACAGCCACCAAACACCATACCAACCACATACCCCAACCATTGCCAGCTAATTGCGAGTCACTCCTCCACCGGCACCAACAGACACCACCATCGCCACTTACAGATTTAGTGGGGTGTGGGTGAAAAAGATGATGGGAAGATTGGTCTTTGAATGAAAGAGTTTGGATTGGGTTTTTGGTGAGATAAAAGAAGATAAAGATGAAGAGGTGTTTGAAATGGGTTATTGTTATTGTTCGGATGAGTTTGAAGAAAAAGATAAACATGATAGATTTGTTTAAATTGGGGGATTTTTGTTCGTTGAAAATGAATCGGGGTTTTATTTGTATGAATGATTTGGAAAAAAGTAAAATAAAATGAATTGCGGTTTTGGTGGTAGATCAGAAAGTACATGTGAAAGTGTTTTTGTTTTTGTTTTTGATTTTTTTATGTGTTAGTTGAAGTGGTTTTATAATAATAATAATAATAATAATGATAATAATAATAATAATAATAATAATAATAATAATAATAATAATAATAATAATAATAATAATAATAATAATAATAAAAGAGAGAATGAAAGAGAGAATGAATGAGAGGTAATTTTAGTCACTTCCATTAATAAGACGAAGGTATTTAGTAACTTCACATATCTTAAATGGTCAAAATAACGGTCAACGAAAAATTGGACCAAACCTGTAATGGGTGTTTCATTTTTGGACAGGATTCGTAACTTCTTTTAAAAATGGACTGAAAGTGAAATACTCGACAAATCATAAGGACAAACATTGTAGTTAACTTTAAATAAGTAAATATTATAATGGGTATGCATCAAACAAATGTGTTTGCATGGAATTACAAATATAAAAGAAAAACACAAGTTACTATAATATATAAATAAATATTGAATACACGAGATTATACACATACAAATGACTAATGTTACTCATCTTTATGATATTAAGTAAAGATATCAAATAAATATATTTTTTAACTATCCGCATTCATTAACGACTCATTTTATTCCTCTTTGGAAGTTTAACCCTCACACGGGTTTAAACGTCCGGCTTAAATTATTATTAACATGAATATAAATATTAAAATGAAGATAATGGAAATAAATTGAAAAGAATCTACATATAAAAAGAACGAAACATAATTTTTCAAGGTTATTGTGTGCTACTAAACATATATAATCTTTAGAACATGGTATAAATAATTAAATTAAACAAGATCAACCTAAATACCATGTCGGTTAAACAAAGTCAATCCTTCGTGCAAAAATATTTTATACAAATATTAATAGATATTAGCACATATTAAAAAAGTTATGTAAAAATTTGTGCGTGCACAGGTTTTATAACTATATTAGTAATTAAGTATAAAGAATTTAATTATTTTAGAAAATTCTTAAACATTACAAAATCATGGATTTATGTATTCCCATAATATTTAACTTCAAAACAAAGTCATTGAAACATTATTACCAGTTATACCAAGCCAAAACCTTGTGCATGCATGGGTTCTAAAACTAGTTTACTATTATTATAACTAAATCAATGTTATCACATTTAAATTTCGTATAGTATCTTCATTTTAAAACGATGGGCGCGCGCATTGCTGCGGGAATGTCGTGCTAGATCTAAATTTGAAACAAAACAATTACCGAAAGACTATTTCCTTATAGTAAGTTATTCATTAAGGAGTAAATATGCAAAAGATTGATAACCCCAAGTACTATTTTCGTAAATTATTTCTGAAAATAGTATGAGTTTTTTTTAGGGAGAAAGCCCCTAAAATTATCGGACTGTTGCACAATTAGTCATTAGGGACTAACTTTGAAACTCACAGATAACCTGAGGGACTATGTAGAAACTAGAAAGGGGGTTGAATAGTTTCACTGCTTCTTTTTAATTTTCTAAACCGTTTTACCGTTTTAGGTCCATTTATTTTTCATTAACAAACATGTTGAATCTTACTAGTTATGTGATATCAATTTAGTTACTAGTAAACATAAGTAAACAAGTAAAGGGAAGAGTAAAGAAAGATCACAACCAAGAGACGTGGCGATTTATAGTGGTTCGGCACGAACCTCACTCTCCGTCCTACTCCATTCCCCGAGTACCACACTCGAGAGTTATCAATCACTATATCAACATACTCCTTCAGGCAGAGCAATCCGTACACATTCTTATACAAGGCTTAGTGACACTAAGCATAATGTCGAGTTCTAATCATAGCTAGAACCAATCTATTCCAAAGGCCCACGTGGCCACACGAACAAGCACTCTTGTCCATCTTGAATCTTCACCCGATCCAAGTCTTCACTTGTTAGACATACTTGGTTCTTCACCCAAACCAAGCCTTCACACACACACGACTCACTTGATTCTTCACCCGAATCAAGTCTTTACATACATATCACACTTGATCATCCCCGATCCAAGTCTTTACATAATGACACAACAAATCCTAACCTACACTTTAGGACATCATTCTCCTCACAATAAATACATGAAATAATCTAGTTACAAGACTTCTTGGAACTACATCACCATCCAAGCTCACACAAATACAATACTTAGAACTACATCACCATCCAAGTTTATACCCCATCCTCGACTCACACACAAGTCGGAAAACAATGACATGATATGAATCCTATCACGTAACACATGTTACATTTGTGTGTGGACACCTATAACATCTCGAATCTTCATAGTTGTCGAGAGTTCTTCTCTTGCACTTGATGGAAGAGGAAATCACTTACAAACATATACCGACATGTTATAGTGATCAAAGAATAAAAGGAACAAAGACCAGAAAGTTTTGGGTGTGTGAAAAGTCTTGTTTTGAAAGAGAATAGTCCAGTATTTATAGTCAACACAAAGGAGCAGACGGTCCCTTAAATAGGCGATGGTCCTTTATCACTAAGGGACCGTCGACCCCTTTACGGGACCGCCCCGACAAACGCTCCCATTTTTGTCCAGACGTGGTGAAAAACTATCTGGTGAAGGTTGGAGGGAAAACTAGCTGTTGTAATGTTTGAATTTGAATTCATTTTCTTAATAAAAAATTTCTTTAAAAACACAAAAATACTTTTGTGAAAATGTTTTGTCAAACTTAAAAATGTAAGTTTAGCTGAAAATAAAAGTCTTTGATCACTTAACTAGTGACGGTATAAAGTTTGTTCATACCCGAAGTGATGTTGAAGCAGCTACGTAGAAGTAACAAGTTTCCTCGATTAAAAACTTATAAACCGTAACTTTACGTAACATCTCTTTATATTTTGTTATTATCAAAACACGAGAAGACCGAATAATGCGAATAACGTTTTTGACATTATTTGTATTAACAATCTCCCCCTTTTTGATGATTACAAAATATAAACTCATTTTAAGTAAAGTTATGCATTGATAAATTTTTAATGAGTTTTCCCGTTACTTCTCCCCCTTTTTGTAGAATCAAAATGGTGTGTCGTGGTTGTTGAGGAGAGAAGACACGAGCACCCTTGAAAGATAATCGTTGGAGTGATCAACAAAATACAAGCTCCCCCTAGCTAAGTGCTCCCCCTTAATGAGGGCACCAGGAGATCGAGCTATGGTGATGTGCTACAAAAAAGAGTTAGAACAAAGCACATGCATGCATATATAGAATATGATGTGGATGTGAAATCAATTATGTAGTGCAGGAATCAGATAGAAAAACATAGAATGGAATTTTAATTCTGAGCACTACTAGGGACGGTCCCTTAAATAGGGGGACGGTCCCTTATTGATTAGGGGACCGTCAGTCCATTTAAAGGACCGCCGACAGTAGGCTTCCAATTCACCAGGTATGTTGTGATTTAAGCAATTTCCCATTATCAAGGTTGGAAACTTTTATTCCATTTTTATGTTTAACAATGACTAATAACACAACATATTATTATGACTTAAAACATAAACATTCATTCATTCATTCAAGAGAATCATACAATTACTACCATAAAGATTCCATGACAAGCAAATCATAGAAACAACAACATTAATCATAAACTACTACTACAAGTTATCTCCTATTGCATGTTTGGTCCAAAGCACAACTTCCACTTGATTATTCATGACTAGACATTTGAGAATATCTAGTTGGAGGTTGGAGTGGATGATGGTGAGGAAGAAGGTGGAGCAGAAGGTGGTCCCGATGGTGGCACAGAAGCAAGGGGAGTTGGTTGCACATTTTGTTGAGCAAGAAGAAACTCAATGTGACTAAACATGATATGTAGTTCATCTCGAAGAGTAGAAATGAGATGAAAATTATGGTAACAACAAGCACACCCCACAGTGTGATTGTTAACAAAGTAGTAAGGTAAATGATTACCAATGTTTGGAGAAGATGATGGAGTTTGAGGGATGTTTTCCAAAGGCCCGTTTGGTGAAGTGGTGGTATTATTAGATGAGTTTGTTGGAGGAGGATGTTGGTTTCTTGGAGATGAGATAGAATGAGTGGGAGATGATGGTTGATTACTCACGAATAGAGTGTAAGCACCCGAACTAGATTGGGTGAGCAAGGGTGACAAGTTTTTGACAAATGATGAGAAAGGTGATGTGGTTGTCTTTGAGCTAGAGGATGTTTTAGAAGAGGAGTGATATGTTCCATTGGTGGATGGTGTTTTAAGTGGTGCACTTGATTCTTGAGATGATGATGGTGGTGACTTAGGAGATGGGGTGGTGTCATATAGTGTGAGGTCAATGAAATTGGTTTGAGGTCGAATGATTTTGAGCTTACGCCTTTTGTTTGATTGTTGTGTTGTGGGTTCTTTGTTAGTTGTTGGCAAGGAGGTGGAAGATGAGGCCATTGTAGGTGATGAAGTTGATTTGAAAGATGATTGTGATGAGGTTGAGGATGATGAGGGAGGCTTAAATAATCACGCATGGTTGTGATTTGGGCAAAGCATGCATTAGGAGTTTTTAAGCACTTAGAAATGTTTATCTAAACATGGTAAGGTAGTGATAATCATGCAATAGGTTTAGGATTGCAAGAATGAAGAAAATAGTGCAAAAATCCATGATCCCACAAGGACGATCCTTTAAATATGGGACGGTACCTTATTTTTGGAGGACCGCTGGATCAATAAGGGACCGCCGGCAGTGGGCTCTCAGGTTTTTGCCTAGTTTCTCATTTCTGCAACCTATATATAACAAATCAATCCTATTTGTCATAGAACAACATAAACAAGAATTTAACCATGAAAGTTATTATGCATACACTAAATATCCCAATAACATCATCAACAAACATTCATGTCTAACAGAGATAAGGTTAGTTCATACAGATGATAAACATAGCAATGCTAAGAGTGACACTAAATAGAAACACTATGAAGCATTCAAAGTTACAACATAGTTATTATAAATACATAGTTGTTGACTTCAGTCATCTTCGATGCGTCTCATCCTATCAACATGAGAGGTTCTCATGGGACTGACAAAGCGTGTAACATGGTATTCTGTTATTGGTTCTAAGACTCCAACAACTAGGTTGTATTGATCATTTTGAAGGTAGGGATAGTTGCTCATGAAAAAGTTGTAGAAACGAGTTAGGAGCATCCCATAGGGCATTGATTTTCTGTCATCGTCCTTGAGATGAATAAATCGCATAGCGAAGAGATAAGCGAGATTGTATGGTTGTCTAGTGAGAATGCAATAAAGCATATGCGCAACACAAGATGGTATGCAATTGCTATCTTGTACTAGACCTAGTGCATTTTCTCATAGAATGATCGCCATGGGTTGGACAAATTGGCGAAGTTCACAGGCACGGATCTTATCAGGATAGAAAGTGTTGCAAGAGTTGCAAAGTGAGTTAATTAGTTCAATGTGAGAGGGAATGTAGGTGACATAGGGTCCTTCACATTCACGATTCGCAAACAGGGAATTTAACTTAGGATCTTCTGAATAGGCGCATTGACCATGGCATGGAATACCAAGAATCTGAGCGAACTCCTCAAGTGATAGAGCAAAGCCATAGTGATCAACACTGAAGGTAAGATGTATAGAATTGTCTTGAATATGTTTGACCTTAATTTCACGAAAGAATTCTAGTATAAAACGTGGGCAGATGTGTTCATTGATATTGATTAAATAGTCAAGACCAATTGGCTAAAAGGCTCTATCAATACGCTCCTGAGTTACATATGAATGATCTTTAATTCGACCTTCATGAATGTAGCGAGACTCAACGTCTCTGAAGCTTTGAAAGGATTCAGGTGGTAAGTAAGGTTCTAAGGATACTTTTGATATGTATGAATGTGTACGATGAAGGTCATAATCAAATATGTGCGGCATGGTTGTACCTATATAAAATTAATAATAGGTTAACTAGATAATAATCTTGTGCTTATTCTAAACACTATCCATGTATCACTAGTTTTGAAATTCCTGATTCATTAAGTTGCATGATAATGAAAACGTTTTTGACATGTATTAACAATGCATAATTACGTTATTGTTACGTGATTGAACAATATTATCATCCACATATTTTAGTTAGGGATAATCTCATATTTGACCCATTTTCAAAAACTCACGAATTAAAACAGTTGACTTATTAATTTACGTGTTGTTGGTGATACATTGTTAAGATTGACCTTTAATTGTTGTTAATTTTGCAAAGAAATGAGAATCCCCAATTTAATTTTGAGTTCATATGAACCCTAGAAATTCAATTACGAATTAATTAAATGAAATTTAGAAAATTGACTTACAATGGAGTGATTAGTGAGTATAGGTGGTTGATGATCTTAACTTTGAAAGCCTTGAACTAATTTGATAATGGGTTAGTAAGGATTTGAGTGTTGGGTCGAGTTTTTCGTCACTTTCTGCACTAAAGGGGTGTTTGGATGTTCTGCAGAAGGAATAACGTGGCATAGGCAAATATTCATGGATGGTCCCTTATCGATATGGGACCGCCGAGAATTAAGGGACCGCCGCTAGAAGCTTGTGGTCTTTGGACGATTTTTAGTGTTTTGGTCTTTATGAAAAGCCTTTAGTTTTAGAACATAACACTTTGAGTTTTAAGACATGAAAATGACTTAATACGCACGAGTAGGCTAAGGAATGGGTATGGAGTGGATTTAAGACATAAGAAGAATGAAAGACTCGATACGCTTGATTAAAGAGTGGATTTTGAGTTGAAACAGAAGAAAAGAGAGAATAAAATTTTGGGACGAGGTTTGCATCGAGGAAGCTAGAAGTCAATCAATTAAGTTTCAAGAAATGTCATAGACTAGAACTAGAGAGTAAACAAAGAGTGAAGCAAGTGTGCATAGTCTATAGTGCTTGATTGACGCTAAATTTTCTATAAACAATGGTTGTGGTAAGACCATTGTTTTTCCAAATAGTTTGCTTGAATCGAAAGAAGGATAAACATTTAGACAAAGCGTCTAATCAACACAAAGCATCTAGCACATATTGGAATACAAACATCATCAAGCATATAAGCAAGTAATCTCTATTCACGTAGTTACATGAACATATAGCAAGCAATCAAATAGCAAGCATAATAGTCAAGATTGGTAAGAAGACTTACCTTGGCCTTTAGCAATCCTTATTTGCACATAACCAAAAGCATGTGTTTTTGGTGATGCAAGACTAGGTGATACTCACTTGGCTATAAGTCCATAAGATTAGTAATGCAATCGGCTTGGTAAGATGACCATTAGGTTGTCTACATGCTCAAGACGCGTATTGTATTCTTAGCTAGCTATCCAAATTACACATAAAACCGCACATTGTCTTCTTAATAGTCATTACATCAAAGCAAGTAGATTGATACACCAGCTAGGTTGCTCAAGAGATCCTTGTCGGCAACGCTACCTACAATGAAAACATTCAAACTAGTAGTATATGATTTCACTTAAGCTAAGTGTCTTTCAAATATCATATTTTCATCATCTTTGGCTTGAACATTTCCTTGACGAATGTTAAGACTATTTTACCAAATGCCGCCATTTGACATATTTTTTTTTATCAAACTAAATTTTCGGCAAAGATTCATAAATCAACATTTTTGCTTCAAATATTTCACACAAGTTATTTATGAAAAACTTATTCTTCCTATTATTGATTATACATCATCAATACAAATGACATGCCAAAGATTATGATCTATTGATTTCACATAAATTTTAAATTCATTTTTCCAAATGACAAAATTTTCATTTCCGAAAAATGTTGGCTCATTCAAGTAACGCCCTTCTAGATATCATATTGATTCCATAGATCGATTCAAGTTTTAAAGTACAGTATACTTTAAAGATCTTGATAAATGAAGCACTGATACCAATTGTAGAAACTAGAAGGGGGCTTGAATAGTTTCATCGCTTCCTTTTAATTTTCTAAACCTTTTCGTCGTTTTAGGTCCGGTTATTTTTCATTAACAAAAATGTTGAATCTCACTAGTTATGTGATATCAATTTAGTTTCTAGCAAACATAAATAAACAAGTAAAGTGAAGAGTAAAAAAAGAGCACAACCAAGAGACGCAACGATTTATAGTGGTTCGGCACGAAGCTCACTCTCCGTCCTACTCCACTCCCCAAGTACCACACTCGAGAGTTATCAATCACTATATCAACACAATCCTTCAGATGAAGCAATCCATACACATGCTTAATCAAGGCTTAACAACACTAAGCATAATGTCGAGTTCTAATCATAGCTAGAACCAATCTATTCCAAAGGCCCATGTGGCTACACGAACAAGCACTCTTGTCCATCTTGAATCTTCACCTGATCCAAGTCTTCACTTGTTAGACATACTTGGTACTTCACCCGAACCAAGCCTTCACACACACGACTCACTTGATTCTTCACCCGAATCAAGTCTTTACATATATATCACACTTGATCATCCTCGATCCAAGTCTTTACATAATGATACAACAAATCCTAACCTACACTTTAGGACATCACTCTCCTCACTATACATACATGAACTAATCTAGTTACAGGACTTCTTGGAACTACATCACCATCCAAGCTCACATAAATACAATACTTGGAACTACATCACCATCCAAGTTTATACCCCATCCTCGACTCACACACAAGTCGGAAAACAACGACATGATATGAATCCTATCACGTAACACATGTTACGTTTGTGTGTGGACACTTATAACATCTTGAATCTTCATAGTTGCCGAGAGTTCTTCTCTTGCACTTGACGGAAGAGGAAATCACTTATAAACATATACCGACATGTTATAGAGATCTGTAGGACCGTAGAACAACCTAAATCACTATTGAATCAAGCCTAAACCTAGAGAGAGAAAGTAAGTAGAGAGAGAGAGAGTGTGGGAACTCTAGTATGTGGAATAATAACCTTGATATCACTAAATGAATCACTAAGAGAACCAACCTCACAAATGAGGTTTACAAGAGTATTTATACATGAAGTCTAGGGCATCATCTATCTTATACATTATTACACTAATGGCCCTTAGACTTTCACAAAACATGAATACTAAGCCTAAACTTCATCATAATGATATTCTAAAGCAACCTATGACAATACGTTAATGACCGACACTTTTTATAAATAAAATACGATGCTAACAATCTCCCCCTAAATGTTGGTCATTGAGGTTGCGCGACGTCATCATCTTTGTCTTTAAACTTTATCATTCATAGATCTTGACGTCTTTAAGAATCACTAGATGAATCATAGTTCCAGTTCATCATGCTTCATTGTTGTTGATGTGATCCGATGATGTCATCTGCCTTTCGTTACTTCTGTGTTTGTGGTGGTTTTCTGCCATTCCAACATGCTCATACGTCTTAAGTCTTTGTCATACATACATTTGTTATTCCCGTTCTTTCGCGTTGATCTTTGTCACTTAACTTTGTAGATTCTTGTTTTTGGCGTAGAACCTTTCTTTGACTGTTGCTATCCTTTGATCTTTGTGAGAACTTTCCTTTGACTTTGTTGATGCATGTATGAGCATGTGGAATCTTTCGCCATGGAGATAATGTATAGCTGCAGGTAAACAGTTAGCAATAAACAACCGGTACTTACAGATAAGGAATTAAAGATCGTCAACAGCATAGTGTGAAGACTCCTTCTAACCCTTACCATGGCCGTTCCCATATCAGATACTCCTGAAAGAGCTTACGAGACCTACTAAGTAGCTCAATGACTGGGTGAGTCCCTGGGGATCACTCCACGACTGTAGACCGTTTGAAACCACCGCGAACACTAAGCGTAACCCATAAAGAATTACCGAAGTGACCTGCTGTCAGGGCTGTTTGATGTTGACCCTGGCAGGAATTTCCGTTCAATCATTGAGAAATACATATGTAAATTCTCTCATAAACGTTCTCGGCAGATTGCTAAGATCTGCGTAGGACTCTTAAGTTTACATCTGGCGTCCTTAATGATGAACAACCAGTGTAGAAATATCATGTGTCCCTATGAGATCTTTTGATGAATCTCGGGGCTCTAGACTCGATAAGTGCACATTTGGTTTCCTATGCGGAGATTAGGGAGAGGTCTCCTGCTTCAATATCAACCATCTCTAAGAGACAGGTCGATAGTTTACACCGGTTCCCCGTGAGAATGAAACAAGCTTTTTTAAGAGAACTTGAGTGGCTAGAAGGTTTAGTGCAGTGCGTCACTGGGTCCATGACGTCTTTATCTTCAATACCGGTGTCATCTTTGTAACAACCAGTAGCATATGAGTTGAACCCGGTGTCTGCCCTATGGTTGAACATATGGAGGGCTATTTCTTTTCACCCTTTTTCATAACTTTTCTTTTTAATTCTTCAACCCCTTCTTTCTCCTTTCTCATTTTCTCCTTTTTTCAGTCATACCTAAGGACTTCTAATTCTAATCTATTGGATTTGTCCTTGGGTAGATCCCTCCGGCTCTGGCGGATCATAGGACGGTTTTCCCTAACCTTAGTCGCCTTATAACTCCATGAATCCTATAATTGCCATGAAACCTTTGACAGAAAATCTCTCAAAGTGTTTATGAATATAAACACATTTTTGTTGACACTTTGAGAGTTTTTTTTTTTTGTTTCTTTTGAAGGACTCCCCCTTCACTTGTGCTCATGAATTTTTAAGAAATTTGCACATGCGTGAGGAGTTTGCACTTTTTGAATTGATCCACTTTCAGTGAACATGACCGATTCGAGACACGCTTACATCACTAGTTAGACTAGCTTGAAGTTATTACCCGTCCTGGTCAATTCCAAAGAAAGTCTCTCGATACGGTACATTCTACTCAGACAAGTCCTATTCGAGACATGCTTACATCACTAGTTAGACTAGCTTGAAATTATTACCCGTCCAGGACAAGTCTTTTCGATTATTGACATTTTAAGCTTCGTCAATTCATTGGTACATTCTGAGTCTAGCTCTTTTGAGATTCAGTCACAAGCTTTAAACATCTTTGATCACATTTTAATCATGTCTTCTCCCCCTCAAAAATAGCATATCGTGATATTTTTGATATCAACTGATTAAGAAAAAGCTTTTTGGAGAGATAGACAGATTTCATTTTGCATGAATTCGGAACTATTTTTGTTTTAGAAATACTCCCCCTCAAAACTCGCATATGTTTTTGAGAAATGTTAAACTTTTTAAAGTTTAGAGGGAAGGAGTCTTCTTGAAGCAAAATTCTGAAAGAGAAAGAAGTTTCAGATTTGTTGAATTTTGCATCAAGGTTTATTTGGAAAAACAAAGACTTCTCTTTGTTTGAATAGGAATGTCGCACTGAGGCGTACAACAGTGTCTATTTTTAGGATAAGTGCACTTTGTTGATGAAAATCATTTTTGCGCAGCACTTTCCTTTCTTTGAAAACTTGAGTTGTGCACTGTAAGGTGTACACAAGTCATTTTTGATGATGAGCACCGATTTTGATAGATTTTGAAAATCTTATTGAAAATTTTTGAAAAGGTGGTGCTCAAAATGTAAGAGAATTTTGAAAATCTAATTTATCATTAGATCAACAATCATGGTCTTGAGCTTAAAGATTTTGAAAGTTTTTCTAAAGAAAACTCAAGCCAGATAAGTGTGTGGTTTTCGTTTTAGGATAAGTGCTAAAAAAATATTTGAAATCTTTGTTTGATTAAGCACTTTCCTTTCTTTAAAGCACGGGTCCTGAACTGATGTGTCCAGAAGCCATTTGATTAAGTCCTTATTTGAAATCTTTTCGAGTTGTAATACCCGGACTTAAGTTTTGAAAAGATTTCACTTTGAAGCACGGGTTGTAAGCTGAAGTACTTACAAGCCAATGTGAAGAAACTTTTTGAGAAACGACATGTTTTAGAAAAACATTAAAAAGAACTCCCGCTCAAGCATCTGTACATGTCCGTATCATTGTTGAATGACATTTCTAGAAACGTACAGAATATTGATTTATACGAGAGACATGTCGTGAGAAGAATATTTTTGGATTTTTTGATTTTATATTGTTTTTGTATTTTTTGAAATTTTATATTTTTGTATTTTGTTTTTGTTTTTATAAAAGAAATGGAAAATCAAAAATAGAAGATTGAAAGAATGATTTTATAGAATTTACAGAATTTGAACCCTCTGAAGAACTGGGTTCTGAGATAGTTGAAGCACCTGCAACCAAAGACGAAGAGGTTTCACAAATAACAGTGTTAGAAGTACATGAATCATCACTTTGAGGGTGTTGACTATCAACGGTTGTTGTGGTTTCTACTTCCTTATCCTGAAGATTATCACTATTATTTGTCTTGGTGCAACTATCAAAAATCTTCCCTGTGGGAATCCACCTAAGACCAACTGTTTTAAAAACTTTCCCCGTAGGAATCCACCTAAGGTAAGATCTAGATGTAGTTTTCTTATCAAATGCAGCGGAAGTCTCAGTCTTGGAAAAACTACATTCTTTAGATATCCACTTATTAGGTTTCTTAACCTCTTGCTTATTATCAATGGGTTTGTTTTGATTTGGTGTCTTAGTGGATTGGGTCTTGACACTTGATTTGGAATTCTTTGTGTTGCATTCTACTTTCCTAGCATTCTTACTTGTGCCACTACTCTTAGATGCAAGCCAATCCCTAGTATTTTATTGAAAGTTCCTAGGTAATGGTTTACTAGTACTAGCGGTGCTTTGGAATCTTGTAGAATTCATCACACTAGGTTTCGCACCTAAAATTCTGTATTTTCGATGTTGTGCCTTTTTTCTAGCTTCTTCTAGATGATGATTGAGGACCATGTCATTAGAACCAACAGACTCATTAACAGTTTTTGTAGTCTTATTTGGTGTACTATACTTAGAAGAGCCAGGTGAAATCACATTTTTGTTTCTTTCAACAAACAAATTTTGTTTTTCAACAATCTTTTCCATTACCTTTTCCTTGGGCAAGGGTGGTGGAGTGACTGGGTTTGACAAATCCTTTTTCTCATCAACTTTTGGAGCAAACCGTGAAATTGACATTTTTGGTTTTTGAACCTTGTTTGAAACATTTGGTTTCTCTGAAGGCGATGGTTTTGCAAACTTAGTTTCCTCACCCTTCCCTTTTTGATTTTCAAGCTGAGCCCTCAAAAGGTCATTTTGCTCTTTCATGTTCTTGAAGGCATGCTCATACAACAATTTGTCATACTTGCATTCTTCATTTTTTCGATCAAGTTGTTTAAAACATGACACATTTTCTTTTTCAAGCTTTATAAGAGCATTTTCATATTTTGAAACAATTGCGGAGGTCTCAGCTCTTAGTCGTTCATCATCTTGAACAGAATACGTTTGTAAAATGATGGACATGATGTCAGTGGTCATAACAGCTTCGAAGAGAGAATCATTTAGGTTTTCCAAAACATTCATGTTTTCACGAGTATCATTAGCTTCGTTTACCAGGGATTTGTGGTCCTTGACAAAGTCGGCCGTTTCTTTTAAGAAAGCTCGTTCAAAATGGATTACCCTCGCACTGATGTTATTCAGTGGGATAGTAATTTCGTTTTCAAAAACTTTTTTCTGCTCAATATAAAAACTGGAATGCCAGTTGTTAATATCGATTGTAGTTTTAGAAGCAACAATATTTTGAAGTTCTTGAATTCTCTTTTTAACGTCATCCAGAATGTTTCTAGCCTCACTTGTATTAAAAGTGTTGTTAGAAGACATTTGTTCCATTTTTGAAAGAGATTTGGAAACAATTACTTTATTAGAAAACATTTTTGAGAATGGTCGTTTTATGGAAAACATAGATGGTTCTTTTTGTGGAACAAAAGTAATTCCCGAAAGTTTGTTCAATTTGTTGTAATCAATGGGTTTCAAATCCTTTTGTTTCATTTTAGAAATGCTCTCTTCGACATGTTCTATCGTTTGCACAGAATCCCGAACGACGGGAGGATCATGTTTGGTGTAAATCACATTACCATTATACAAAACATTCTGTTCTTGCTGAGCTTTCTTGAGATTACTGGGGGTATTGTTACCAAGAGCCACTTTATGTTTCGTATGGTAAATCGGATTAGTTTGATTTGAAATCATTTTCATTGTTTGACTTGACTGACCCGACTTAACCACTAATTCTTCTAAATGTGCAATCATGTGTTCTGACTCTACGATTTAGGCCAAAAGTTGGTCTTCTTTCTTTGCAAAATCCTTTTTCAACTCATCCCTTTCTTTTTCAAGATTGGTATAAGCTGTTTTTTGTTTAGAAAGTTGGTTTTGTAAATCAGAAATTTCCGCGTTTAAAGCTTTTATCTTCTTGAAAGAATTGACATCAAGTGTATCAAACTTGAGTTGCAATTGTTTTTCCCTTGAAACGGAATTTTGATAACCAGTTTCTAATTCAGACAATCTTTTGTTATGAAATTCAAAAGCATTAGCGTTTTTCTTGTAACTCTCAAGCTCAGCGATCAATTTAACATCCGCGGCTTTAACATCGCGATTACCTTTTTCACTTTCTCAATTTCAATGCTGCAATTATTCAATAAAGATTCAAAGAAAGCACGGGTTTCCTCATCATTAGCACCATTTTGTGCAACTTGAACTCCATTAGGATCCATATCTGGAGTTTCATAGTTAACATTGCTATTAACTTGTTCCCCCACATATGTATCATAATTAGGTTCAGATGGCACAGAATGTGGCTTCTCATGAGCAAACGAAGTAGCATTGTTACCATAATTTTGTACCTCATGGAATGGATCTGAATCATAAGTAGGAGGAAGATCAGAATCACTGCGTGATGTTGTTGCCTGCTGATTTGCCATAAAGTTGTAGGTTACCCGATTCTTCAGCAGTCAATGGTATTCCCGATTCTTCTTTATTGGCTAGCATCAACAAGTACTGGATCTTTTCAACCCTCGTCATTGCATTGACATTGTTGTGAGTTGCTGATGGCGGTTTCTGAATCGAAGTCATGAAACAATCAATCCCATTTTGATTAAGCACATTTTGATTCACAATCTGATCCATCTGATTTCCTACATACTGCCCTGCATATTGCATCTGGTTCCCCATCTGTATACAGGAAGCATATCCTTGCGGATTGTTATATTGTTGGATGTTTAAGTCCTTGAAGAGTGATGCAAAACCATTGGACAAAGTACTTGTGAAACGATCATGGGGAGATGCCATTGATTCAATTCAAAGTGAAACGTTGTTCTGAGGATCTTTTGAAAGATAACAAAGGTTGTTGTTGTAGATTAGATGTTTTGGTGAAGATGAAAGTTTGTTCTCGGTTGATCGGATTGATTTCGTAATTTCCCGCCAAAAATTGAGTGAAAAATTTCTATCTCAAAATTTGAAAATCACTATAAAATCCAATTCTAAGGTTACAAGAAAATTTTGAGATTTGAAAATTTTTTCGCCAAATTTTACCGAAAATTTTTGAATTTTGGCCAAAAAATTTGAATTTCGGGCCAAAATTTTCAATCTTATACCAAAATTTAAATCTCGCGTAAAAATTGAACGTTTAGTCTCGTGTGAAAAATAAATTTTACTCAAAATTTCACGCAAAAAAACTTTTTTTTTTTTTTTTTTTTTTTGCAAACTCGATAAGATTGTAACTCGCGGGAAATTTTCAAACTCGATAAGTCTTAATGCTTGTCTAACTCGATAAGATCATGAGGTGTCTAACTCGATAAGATCGTGAGATGTGTAACTCGATAAGATCATGAGATGTCTAACTCGATAAGATCATGAGGTTCCTAACTCGATAAGATCATGAGGTGTCTAACTCGATAAGATCATGAGGTTCCTAACTCGATAAGTTAGGTAGGGTTCTTAACTCGATAAGTTCTTAGGGTTTCTAACTCGATATGTTTCCTAACTCGATAGAGGTACTTAAGTTGGGCAGAGTTTCCCCTTAGTTAGAGTCACAATACGCCTAACTCGATAAACGATTAGGAATTGAAAAGCTAACTCGCCAAGATATCAAACTCGATAAGTGAAACTTAACACCTAACTCGATAGTAGTAACCCTAACTCGATAGATTTTTAGCACCTAACTCGATAGACCTAAAGACTTAACTCGATAGAACTTAAGACTTACCCCTAACTCGAAAACAAAATTTTCTAACTCGAAATTTTTCACCTAACTCGAAAACAAACTGATGAACAGTAACCGAATGTTGCAAAATTCACTTTTATACCAAGTTTTTCAGCCAAATCAAACCTAAAACAACCTATAATTATCCCTAGGCAATTGATACCACTTGTAGGACCGTAGAACAACCTAAATCACTATTGAATCAAGCCTAAACCTAGAGAGAGAAAGTAAGTAGCGAGAGAGAGAGAGTGTGGGAACTCTAGTGTGTGGAATAATAACCTTGATATCACTAAATGAATCACTAAGAGAACCAACCTCACAAATGAGGTTTACAAGAGTATTTATACATGAAGTCTAGGGCATCATCTATCTTATACATTATTACACTAATGGCCCTTAGACTTTCACAAAACATGAATACAAAGCCTAAACTTCATCATAATGATATTCTAAAGCAACCTATGACAATACGTTAATGACCGACACTTTTTATAAATAAAATACGATGCTAACAAGATCAAAGAATAAAAGGAAAAAAGACTAGAAAGTTTTGTGTGTGTGCAAAGTCTTGTTTTGAAAGAGAACAGTCCATTATTTATAGTCGACACAAAGGAGCAGACGGTCCCTTAAATAGGCGATGGTCCTTTATCACTAAGGGACCGTCGACCCCTTTCTGGGACCGCCCCAACAAACACTCCCATTTTTGTCCAGACGTGGTGAAAAACTATCTAGTGAAGGTTGGAGGGAAAACTAGCTGTTGTAATGTTTGAATTTGAATTTATTTTCTTAATAAAACATTTCTTTAAAAACAAAAAAAATACTTTTGTAAAAATGTTTTTCCAAACTTAAAAATGTAAGTTTAGGTGAAAATAAAAGTCTTTGATCACTTAACTAATGACGGTATAAAGTTTGTTCATATCTGAAGTGATGTTGAAGCAGCTAGGTAGAAGTAACGAGTTTCCTCGATTAAAAACTTATAAACCGTAACTTTACGTAACATGTCTTTATATTTTGTGATTATCAAAACACGAGAAGACCGAATAATGCGAATAACATTTTTGACATTACTTGTATTAACAAACTATTCTCGTAACTTGATAATGCTAAGGACATATTTTTGTAAATTCTCACTAAACATTTGTACGGAAACAGTCCTTGAGGTTATTGGCCACTTGCAAAGTTAAGTAACGACTGTTAAGTAACGGCTTTTATGGACTAACTTCGTAACTGATCCATAACTAGGGACCATTTTTTGGCAACTGTAGAGAGCATTGTTGCTGCTACAGTTTGATACTGTTTTCTCCTTAGACTTTAGTATATAGATATAATAATATCAAATATTATTTGATTTAAGATCATTTGAGGACCAAACTTTTTTTACATACCAAGGGACTAATCTGCACCCTCCATCTTTATTTGATCTAATGGATGAGATTAATCCCAACAATTTGAAAAAACCCACTTTCATTTTTTTAAAATATTAATATCTTTCAAACCGTTAATCGTTAAGCGAAAAAAAAACATAGCATTACGACGAGCATTTAATTATCTTTCTATAGATAGACACTTTGATATATTTTCGACGAATTTTTTTCGTTTTTTCCACGTTTTTTTTAGTGGCCGAAAAAATCACATGTGATATTACATATCACATGTGGTATTACATATCACATGTGATTTTTCCGGCCACGAAAAAAAACGTGCCCGTCTATAGAAAGATAATTAAATGCTCGTCGCGATTGTGTAATTATTTTCGCTTAACAATTAACGGTTTAAGAGATATTCAAATTATAAAAAGTGGGTGAAATATTAAAATGTTTTTTATCTCAACCATTGATTTCTTTTTAGATGGATAGTGGGGATGAGTCCATTGGTATGTAAGAAAAGACTGGTATGTAAGAAAAGATTGGTATGTAAGAAAAAATTGGTATGTAAAATAACTTTCCTCATATTATTTTATGTCACTTTAAATATTGTATTAAATCGTATCGATTATCCTGCCTAACTGTTAGATACGAGACGGGTTCGAATCTAGTCATCTCATCTCAACTTATATTATATAAAGCTTAAGTAGCCTTATAAATGTAAAGTGGTCATAATAAATGGCTCACAAATTGAAAGTGAAATATGCAAGCTCCAAGCAAACCAACCATCTCACGAATTGAATGCCAGGAAGATGAAGTAAAACATAACCAATTGAGAATAAATGCAGCAAATAATCTTTTCGGTTGCTTTTTGAAGATTATAAATAGTCACTATCACCATTTTCACCACATCATTTTTTCCCGATCTTCACCAACATGAAACAATCAATAACTCATTCAAATCCAACAACCTTAATCGAACAACCAACATCAACCAACAACAAACAACTTCACGTCTCACAACCGACAACAACAAATCCAAAACTATGACTTAAAAACTGAAGAAGAAAAAAACCAATCCTACAAACTAGACACAACCATGAACCCTCACAATCACACAACTACAAGAATCGAATTTGTTGAAGCCTAGCTTCATTAATATCCGAACTTATTCAAGAAATGACAATAACAAAACTGTTACAATCTTTCTTTTTGTTCGGTTTGAAAAACAAAAACGCAAACAATATCTAATCACCCTACTCGAGACCCATCCTAGGATCTTGAATACGTTTAAACGCGTCCTTGATTCATCTTGAACATCAAAGAAGAAAAAGGTCACGATAAGGCTGTGTGTTTGTGTTTGATTCGGATTTATAATGAACTTGATTAGATTTGAACCGCAAACGAAGACATTTGTTAGGGTTTTGTTCCGATTGTATTATTTAAATCTTTAGATGTGTGATTTGTTTATGATTTGATGGTATTAAATGAAGTTGAGATGTAATTGTTTGTAGGGAGAAGATATATTTGATGATGGTGATAGATGTGTTTGTGTGTGAGTTTAGAGATAGGGGCGGAGTACACAAAAAGTAGGGTTAGGTCTAATTTTGTTTAGTTAAATGTCGGGTCTATTGATTGATTCGAGCGGGTTTATGATTCGCACTTGGTTCACTCGATCTGATTTTTATTATACGAATTATAATTTATACTCTTGAATATACTAATTACTTTAGTGTTTTATGTTTTTATAGTTTTGTTAAAAAGATTTTTTTTATAGTTCACTTTTAATAATGTAATTTATTTCATCTTTATCCATAAATGGTGCAAAGCAATAGACTAAAGATAAAACAAATACGTAGTAATGATTCGGGTAATCATATCCACAATTAGTATCGGCAATTAAGCGATTATGTTATTTTGAGGATTTACCATTTATATAATTTTACTGTAGTATAAATCTTACATAATAAGTAATATCATTTTTACGATTTATGTAGTTTAAACAATATAGGTATACCATTTATATAATCTATTGTAAATTAAATTTAAATTTTACTCAATAAGTAATATCACTATGGAGATTAATTGATTATCTAAATACTAGCAGGGTGCCCGCAGCTGTAATTTAATTTTTTCGGCTAATAATTTATTTTATTTGTACATTTTTTGGCAATAGCTTTGCTGATTAGTTTTTTATAGCAAAAGTTTGATGAAATTTTGCTTAGTTTGTATTATTTTATTTATTATTATTATTATTTTTTGTTTAGTAGTTTGCTTGGTTTGTACAATATGTGAATATATTTTAGTTTATTATGTTCTTTTTGACAATAATTATGGATATCAAAAATTTCATTTAGCTCGTGTCCGTTCGGGCTCGAGCCCGTTTGACCCGTGCCCGTTCGGGCTCGAGTCCATTTGGCCCATTACCCGTTCGGGCTTGAATATTTGTATAATATGCTTTATTATTTGTATTAGTGACATTTTATGCAGGAATTGTATTTTAGTTGGTTGTACAATATGCTTGATAATTTGTATTTCTTATGTAAGAGGTGTTTTAATAAGTGCATTAATTGTATTTATTGACAAGTTAATTAATTGTATTTAATGTACATAATGATTTATTTATTGTGTTTAATATTAGTATTAATTGTATGTTAGAATTAAGTATAAGGGGAATTTCTATAAGTAGCATTTGTTGTTGTACTTATAGCTTTAGAAGTTGTATTGCTTAATTTTAAGTATTTCTATTAATAGTAGGTCTTCCTCCATTATAAGATAGTTAGATGATTTTAGTTTCATTTGTAGAAAGACAAACAAATTTGACAAAATGAAATTGTTATATTAGTTATTAAGAGTAGAAAAATTATATGGTGAGATTGATGTCTTCAAATATATTTATATATGCAATATGCTACAAATTAAAGATACTAACAATATTGGACCGATTTTCACAACAATAAAAAATATTGAAACTTAAATGGTTTATGTGGATAAAATAAAGTTCGAGTAATTAAGCGTAGTAATGTGGAGCTACCGTATTTGATATGATAACCTAAAAGGATAATTCATTGTCACAAGTTGATCTCAAAATATAGAGAATATCCACTTTATTACGATTTTATATAAGGGTTACATTTATTTTGAAAGAACTGTATGCATTTAACCTCCCTTTGACTTTAGTATGTAACTTTTACATATTAAAAAATTACATGCGAAGAGACTCTTTTAAATGTAGCATCTTGAAAAAAGTCTTTTGACATATACTCTTTTAATATTAATATACTATTTTAAATGTGTGTCATGCTTAGAAAATGTGTGATACCATCACAAATTAGATATATAATGACAAAAATAACTGCCAAAGATTACGCTATAAACACTTATATACAGCTCATGCAATGACGAAAATTAGTGTTGAACAATACACTATGAACATTTAGATTAAACCCTTGTGCATCGCACGGGTCTGAATGACTCCACACATTACACTATGACTAATTAGATAGAGCCCGTGTGCAACGCACGGGTCTGAATGCCTCGTATACTAAAAACTTAAGTTGTTTTATAAATGCAAAGTGCTCACAATAAATTTTTAATGAATTAAATGAGAAATGTGCAGGCTTCATGTGTTAGTACATTGATCTAATAGTCATGCATAAGGGTAAGTACATAAGATTAGTGATTCGAGTAACTGAAAATTTGTACGGTACAAGGTAGTTTAAGCAATATCAAAAGTATATCAATTACACAATATTGGGCGACTTAATTTAATGTGCAAGAGGATTTGTGCACAAATTGTAGTACGGTATAAGGTAGTTTAAGCAACATGAAAAGTATATCTTCTATACGATTTAAAGATTGAAGTGCTTAATTTAATGTGCAAGAGAGGAAAAAGGAGGAAGATTACTTTGATCTCTTGTTTCAGAATGCAAAAAAGTTTGTACGGTACAGTATGTTTTGCATGAGGAATCATGCACAAAAGTTTGTATGGTACAACATGTTTCAAGCCATCTCTAAACCTCAAAGAATACAAACCAAAAATGACACGAATGCATAAATTAAACACACCAATTAATGGTTAGTCTTTTTACCATCCCGTCCATGAGTTACAAATATTTTATCAACTATATAATGTGTCAAAAATCACACACAACAAACCACAACTTCCTCCACACCGCGTGCACATTGGACTACAACTTATTAGCATATTGATTTATATTATTTTATGTAAATTTCATGTGTGTTTTGTGTGTGTAAGAATGTAGGACATAAAGATGGTGCTTAAGATGTTTGGTAGTAACATCATCTTCTCTAATGGTTTAAGAGATCCTACACATCGTTGTCTTATCAATTAAGTGGAACATGCACGAACATTTTTACTTTTATTGAAGATGCAATATATTGATTAACTGTATTTAAGTTACTAATGATCAACTGTATCTAATTGTTTTTTATAGCGCGTCAAGTAGCATTAAAGAAAGAGATCGAGAAGTCACAAAAATTGTATCAAGACCAAAACATGCAAAAGACCAATGAACAACAACAACAAAGCCAACAACAACAAGAACAACAACAAATACAACAACAAAAACAACGCCCCGCGAGCGGTGGGATGAATACTTAGCATTCATATTAATAGTACGTTACAAATTAAACATGCAATATTTACTTCATGTAATACCGCTAAACGGGCTAATACTATTTATTCGTTAGCAAGTAAGTTTATTGAAAATAATGTGACGAGCATTCAATTTTTGGTCAATAATTATTACTACACTTTGTTGGTGCATTTCAATATTTTTGCGCTTAATGTAGTTTTTGTCTTGCGGTGTGTTAATGTCACTTTCTTAATTAAACGTCTTGGAATATTGCGTGACTTTGATATTTGATATGACTGTGTAAATTATGTCGATGTTACATATTGAAAATTGTAGTATATAATAAAAATATCATCACACTATCATCTTAACAATAACAATCTTCTAAATCGAAAAAGTATATAAAGGAGAAGAAAATTGTAATTCAAATGTTATCTTACACCTATCACGAGGTAAGCATTATTCATTTGAGTTTGAGATCATGTGATTCATGTCGTCATACTGTAAATACTTAGAGTGAGTTACTAATTAATGCTCCAAATTCGATATTATAGTTTATGGAAAAATGTTGTAATAATGCATTAGTTAAAAAATAATTTATGTAACTTACTCATATTAAAAGATTACATATGAAAAGCCTTATTTAATAACATTTTATAAAAAAACCTCTTCACATTAAAGAAAGAGATCGAGAAGTCATGTAAATTGTATCAAGATGATGAGTGCTCAAACACTCATCATTTTTGGTCAAATCTGAACTGCAAAACATACAAAAACACTCAGTAATGCATCAAAATACTGAAAATATTTCAAAATTGTGTTTTATATGTTTTAGATGCAAAATGAGTAAAAACAGATGAAAAACGTACAAAGTTTGCATAATTGGCAGTTTTCAGTCCCCCAACTTTTATAAAATTACAAAATTAGTCCCTGGTCATTCTAAATATGGAAAATTATCACCAAAGGTCATTTTGAAATCATAAATTGTCATATTTAGTCCTTTGGTGAAAAATGGAAAAAGTTTTGAGAATTAACAGTTTGGTCCCTGGAGTTTCAGTAATTGACAGATTTGGTCCCTGGTGGGGTGTTTTTGAAAGGAAAATCATTTTTTGTCCTTGGAAAATCAAAATGTGTCACAAATAGTCCTTGGGTGAAATTTTCAAAAAATTGCAAGTTTAGTCCTCGAGTTTTGGAAATTTACAAATTTGGTCCCCGGGAAATTTTGAAAAATGAAAATGCAAAAAAATGGTTCTTGGATATTGATAAATGGCAGGTTTGGTCCTTATGGGTACTTTGGATTCTTGGCAAAACAGCCCCTTGGAATTTCAGTTTTACAAATTTGGTCCTTGTAATTTATTGAACAAACCATATGGACCCTTGAAATATTATTACCCAAAAACCAAACCTGCCAAGCCCTTACCACCAAAACCACAGTCCACCCCAGCCCACCAAGCCCAATCCCACCAATATATACTCCCCGTCCATTTCAATACTTCACCCAGTCAAACCCCATCTTTGACCATCTCCCCCACTTGGCTGCCAAGTTCCTTGCAACACTCCACAACTCCTCACCTCCAGCTCACTCTCCCATCCCATGTCCCCTCTTCCTACGACTAAATACAAGAAGCATTTATTGCTTTCTCTCTGCTCCAAGTTAACTCAGATAGTGGATAGGATAAATTGGCGCCAAAATCCATTTGAATGGCCATGATTATTTCAAGCTATCCAATGGTCACAAAACAGTGTGGTAAAGTCAAGGATTATCTCCAAGACCCATTTAAATGAAGAAAAAAAGTGGAGGAGGCATCAGTTAGTAATAGTTTTAGCTTAATTTTATTAATGTCGTTTTATGTAATCACTTTTCATTATTGTAAAACCTAGACTTAAATTTCATTCTCAAGCTTTCTAGTGTATCTTTCAGTTATATCAATAAACAATTTCAGTTCTTTTGTTTAAATTCAGTTCATGGTTGAATTTTATTAGAAATTGCAATATGGTTTGAAATCTGTTAAGGAGTGTTAAGGTTGTTGTTTACTATTTCATTAAGCTCAATTCAGCTAATTGTAGGTTTAAATAAGCTCAGTAGCAACTAAATCAGTTTACTCTAAAAATGGCAAAAACACAATAGAGAGAAAGATAAAAGAATAAATAAAAATAAAGGAGAACCAGAAAGAAGAAGCAAAGCATGAAAAGGATGGATGGACTGGTTTTAGAACCTCATGGGAGGTGTTAGATGAGCTCTTGTTCAATGGTTCTTGGTCCTGAGCTTTGGATTCATTTGTAAGACATTTTTCACTTTTTAGCTATTTACTGTGGGATTGCTTAACTTTGTGTTTTTCCTGTGTTTTTATGCTTAGTTGAAGCATTTAAGATAATTAGTGTTAAGCTACTGAATACTTATTCTTTGAAATAAAAAGTTGCTTAGTTTTTTTTATTTTCACTACCTTAATTAGCTTAAGTTGTATTTGCTTGTTCTTGTCTTGTTTATTGTGTCACTTTGCAATTTTAGCTTCCACTTAGCCTTAATAATCTATTTCTAGCTTAAAAGTTGGTAGTCATAACTTAAAAATCTGAGATGTAGTGAAAACTGCCATTAAGGGGAGTGTTTGGCACTGCATCATTCACTGTGTTCTAGAGAGTTTTGGGTACTACAAATGGTTAACTTATGCTACATTAGATATTCTTAGGTCATACTAGTCATAAAAACCAGGTCTCACTTGTTTAAAAGTCAAAATTAAGTTTAAAAATCCTTTGCTTAAGCCACTGTTGGAACAGTGGGTTCCTAACCCACCCAAATCCTTTCATTTATTGTTGTTGTAGCTTAATTTCATGATAAGATAGCTTAATATATCATTTCTAGTTAGTTTAGCAAGATCAAAACTCATAAAAGTCAAAATCTTAAGTTTATATGAAAAGTCAATATGCATGTTTTCAGGAATTTCCATTTCTTGTGGGAATATTTGTGAATTTTGTAGTGTGTTTTGGATCATGAAACTTGTTTCCATATAAAGCCTTCCACCTGATCTTTAGTGTCCTCTAGTTGTTTCAATTTTGTGATTTTTTTTTGGGCCCCACATTAGCTCAAACAGCAGCAGCTGGCAGTCTGTGTTTCTGGTTCTCGTACTGTAGCAGTTGCAGCTGCCCAAACAACCATGTTCTGTGGGTCCCACAGACCACAAAAGTGGGCCCCACACCTCCCCCTTTAGTTCATTAGATTCCCCACCTGGCCCTCTACATATTTCTAGCAATTTTGTGCCCCCAATCCCTCTATGGGCCCCCTGATTTAGCTCCAAAATCTGTCCATTTCTCTAGTTCTAACATGGGTCAAAAGTGAGTCTTTTGACCCATTTGCTTATTCTGAGCTCCAACCTTGTTATTACTAGTTCCATTTAGTCACCCTAAGTAGTTTTCATCAGTTTCCACCCCTGTGGGCCCTACAGAGGCTCAAAAACTAGAAAAAGTCAACCAAAGTCAACTTTCTTGCCTTTTTGTAGCCATTTGGCTTATTTTTGAGTTCCACAAAACTTGTTTTTACAAAAGTTACTTGTTTTTAGGTTTAAATTAAGTTTCCAAAAGAAAAAGTCCAAAAATCCAATTTAATTTTTAAGTGATAGTTTCTACTTAATGTAATTTAAATTTAAATTTTCATTTTTATATTTTTGTTAAGTACTTAGCTATTTTATATTTTTATTAAATTCGTCTTTTATTAAAGTATTTATAATAATTTTCTCAGATTTTTATTCTATCATTTAGTATTTATTAGAATTAATCTTAGTTTTATTAATTGTTAATTAATAATTAATTTAAAATAGCATAATTAGGTTTTATTAAGTAAAACCTACTTTTTATATTTTTCCTAGCTTTTATATGTTATAAAATAAATTTAGAAATTTTATTAGAATTTTTACTGTTCATTTTCTATTTTTCTTAATTTAAAATAATTTAATTAGGTAATTAGTAATTAATTAGTAATTAATTAATTAAAAAACCACAAAAAGACAAAAATACTTATTTTTTATTTTAAAACTTATTTTTAGATATTTTATAATTTTCAAAATTTTATTTTCACCTTTTTAGTATTTAATTAATATTGTATTATATTTAAGTTGTTTAAATATTAATAATTAAGTGTTAATTAGTATTTAATTAATATTAAATAATTAATTAGTGTTAAAATTTATTTTCTTTTTCTAAAAATTTTCTTTTACCTTTAAGTTTGTAAAAAAAGTCATTTTCACCCCCTGGGTGTTTTCAGATTTCCGTTTTCACGTTTCATTTTGTACGTTTACGTTTTATTCAAATGTAAACGTATACGTTTTAGGTTTAACTCGTTTCTGGGTTTTCCAACTTTCCCGTCTTATTCATATAGCTTCTTTAAGCTATTTCATTGTATAAATCCTTAGTGTAACCAATCTCAAACCCCTTTTCATTCAAATTCACCCGATCACGAAACCGTTTGTTAACCATCCACACCTCGTCGGGACATAACGACCCGGGGAAACACTGTATTCCACGGAGCATTGACTCTAGGCAGTCTGACCTTGTTGACCATTCACTGGTCAGTTGAGGTTGACGGTTTAGCATCAATCAAATTTTGGCGCCGCTGCCGGGGAGGTTGTGTGCGTTTTCTAAATGGTTTTTCTGATTAGTGATTTTGGAATTCGTTCCATTGTACATTTATCCATCCTTTGTTCATATTTTCTTATTATCAAAACAAAACCGTTCATGAAAACATTTTAAAATCAGTTTTCAACGAACACAAAAAAAAACACAAAAACATTTTCTTTTCTATTTGTACAAAATGTCTATCAAAAAATCCAAAAACATTCACCTTTACCCTCTCACATCTTTGATTCTCATTTCCTCACCCTCTATACACATTTGATTATTTCTATGTCTCATCCACACTTTCTGGTTTGCCAGTGGTGTGGTAGTTCTTATAATGGTGGTAATTGGCATGGTAGAGTCAGGAAACGGGTCTGTCTATAACCAAGATCCCTATTCCTACCATGACACGACTGATTTATTCCACTAGCTACCACACCATGATTCTCAGCAGTTTTACTGTTGCGAGTACTGTGGTGGTTCACACTTCAGTTCTGATTGTCAATCGGGAAGCACGCTTGTCCATGAGCAGTTTCTCGATAACGATTATGACTCTAGCACATACGACTCACAACCTCAATAGTTTTACTGTTGTGATTACTGTGGAGGTCCACACTTCAGCTCAGATTGTCAATCAGGGAATCCATATCCTTGTGACAATTTTGACACACCCTATTATGACCAACCTCCACAGTACGATATGAATCAAGCACTTCTTCCAGAAATGCAAAATATGATGAAAATCGTTGATGAACTTAAGGGTTTAGTTAAAGATTTTGCCCAAAGACATACTCATCAAAAATCCATGGAAGAATTGCTGGCTGAAGAGCAGGCTGCTAGAATAAATTCCCAAGATGCCTATGAAAAATCTGTGAGGGAATCCATTGCAAAAGAAAAAGCAGCCAGATCTAGCTTTCAGTTCCGTTTTATTCCTGATGACAGTGATGATGAAGATACCCTTGATATTCTTCAATTTTATAAAACTTCATCAAGTTCATTAGTTGATATCCCAACAGTTGAGATTCCATCTCAAACAACTGCTATCACACCCGAGGTTCCCACACCCTCTTTGATCATGGGGGACGAGCATCTTGACACTGTTCCTAAAAAGGAATCGAATGAATTCATAAAGTCTAGTGTTGAGAACCTTTTCCTAATCCCGAGAGAGTCACAGGGAACTCTTGAGCATATGTGTGACATTCCTTCCCCTCTTGAGTGTTAAAACGATCATTTTGAGACTTTCTCAGATTGTAATGATGATTGTACATCTCGTGGAGACACTGAGTATATTGAGGCATCACTCCCACAGTCTGATGTTGATCCTCTTCTTGAGGAGTTCGCCGATGAACTTACTCACATCAATCCACTTTCATTGGAAAGTGATGATGGTCTCCTTGACTTTGAAGCCGATCTGGGACAAATTGAAAGTCTCCTATATCATGATCCACCACTCACTTCTTATCCCAGCAGTCCAATAGAGAATGTTAATCTCTTTGTTCTCGAAACATTCAATACTACTCTCACCAATCCTCTATTTGAATTCGAATCTGAATTCACTTTGATTTCTAATAATACACTCTTTGATATTCAGAATGAGGATTGTGATGAGTCTATTTCGGAACATGAATTCACAGATTCACATCTTGTGAATAATTCTCTTCATGAGGAGTTCTCCGGTGAACTCACCCATCATATCATGACTCCTCTAGAGTTTGATAGCCCGGGGGGAGATGCACTCAATCATGAGAATTTGCAAATTCCCACCCACCCTCCCGGGATATTTACGAGCTTAACTTTTGAAATCCAAATTCAGGCTAATGAGCCTGATCTCGAGGAAGAAAATCAAATCATGATTTTCATCATGGTTTTCTTCCTTTTCTTCACCTATAAGGTGACTTCTCTTGTTCTTCACTCCTTCGGGAATGAAGATACCATATTTGATCCCGGCATTTTCATGTATCATTATCTTGAGCCGGATACTTATCTCATCGGTGTGGAACTTTCACGTGCTTCAAATGTTTGTCCAAACATCTTGAATGAAAGTCCGATTGAGATTGTTTCTTCCACATCATGCTTCCCCAAGGACAAATGAATTCGGGGTCGAGTCAAGCTAGCGACTCGGTAAACAAAAACAGTAGCATGCTTATAGGGTTTTCACCCTAAGTGTGGGGGAGTTACCCCACTGTGGTTACAAATGAAGTGAAAAACATAGTGGTGTTTCCACGTTTAGCTTGTAATGCTGCCCTTTTACGTTCAAAATGTCGGCATAATAGCCGGGACTTTGAATATTGAGGACAATATTAATGCTAAGTGTGGGGGGGTATTTCGCTATTCTAGCGAATTTTATCACATTTTACTATCTTATACCCCCGTTTTTAGCCAAAATTTCAAAACAATTTTCAAAATTTTTTTCACTTGAGTTCAAAATTTTTGTGGTTATCAGTCCGCCTTGTCTAACCGACAAAAGGGATTGGCTAGTCCAGACGCAAACGGCTCTTGGTAAAGACATCTCAAATCCGTTTCCGGCTTGCAATTTGCCCAAAATTGTATAGTTCCTCAACTCCCCATATCCCATAAATCGAATGAGTTGGCTAGCCCACAAGATTATGGCTTGTGGTAAAGGCCGTGGAAAAACCATAATTGGTAATCAGCTCACCAAGATGTTGACTATTCCATCAAGAGCTGGCTAGTCCAGAAGCAAACGGCTTTTGGTAAAGACTAATCAAATCCGTTAATAGCTGGTGGTTTGCTCAAAATCACACGGTTATCAGGTGTGCCACAGTTCTTACACCTGGCTACTCCAGAAGTGATGGCTTTTGGTAAAGAGTTTTTCAAATCCATCAAGTTTTCAAAATAGTATTGCTAGGGACTAGCAATTGTTTAGTGTGGGGGATTGATGAGTGCTCAAACACTCATCATTTTTGGTCAAATCTGAACTGCAAAACATACAAAAACACTCAGTAATGCATCAAAATACTGAAAATATTTCAAAATTGTGTTTTATATGTTTTAGATGCAAAATGAGTAAAAACAGATGAAAAACGTACAAAGTTTGCATAATTCGCAGTTTCAGTCCCCCAACTTTCATAAAATTACAAAATTAGTCCCTGGTCATTCTAAATATGGAAAATTATCACCAAAGGTCATTTTGAAATCATAAATTGTCATATTTAGTCCTCTGGTGAAAAATGGAAAAAGTTTTGAGAATTTACAATTTGGTCCCTGGAGTTTCAGTAATTGACAGATTTGGTCCCTGGTGCGGTATTTTTGAAAGGAAAATCATTTTTAGTCCTTGGAAAATCAAAATGTGTCACAAATAGTCCTTGGGTGAAACTTTCAGAAAATTGCAAGTTTAGTCCTCGAGTATTGGAAATTTACAAATTTGGTCCCTGGGAAATTTTGAAATATGAAAATGCAAAAAAATGGTTCTTGGATATTGATAAATGGCATGTTTCGTCCTTATGGGTACTTTGGATTCTTGGCAAAACAGCCCCTTGGAATTTCAGTTTTACAAATTTGGTCCTTGTAATTTATTGAACAAACCATATGGACCCTTGAAATATTATTACCCAAAAACCAAACCTGCCAAGCCCTTACCACCAAAACCACAGCCCACCCCAGCCCACCAAGCCCAATCCCACCAATATATACTCCCCGTCCATTTCAATACTTCACCCAGTCAAACCCCATCTTTGACCATCTCCCCCACTTGGCTGCCAAGTTCCTTGCAACACTCCACAACTCCTCACCTCCAGCTCACTCTCCCATCCCATGTCCCCTCTTCCTACCACTAAATACAAGAAGCATTTATTGCTTTCTCTCTGCTCCAAGTTAACTCAGATAGTGGATAGGATAAATTGGCGCCAAAATCCATTTGAATGGCCATGATTATTTCAAGCTATCCAATGGTCACAAAACAGTGTGGTAAAGTCAAGGATTATCTCCAAGACCTATTTAAATGAAGAAAAAAAGTGGAGGAGGCATCAGTTAGTAATAGTTTTAGCTTAATTTTATTAATGTCATTTTATGTAATCACTTTTCATTATTGTAAAACCTACACTTAAATTTCATTCTCAAGCTTTCTAGTGTATCTTTCAGTTATATCAATAAACAATTTCAGTTCTTTTGTTTAAATTCAGTTCATGGTTGAATTTTATTAGAAATTGCAATATAGTTTGAAATCTGTTAAGGAGTGTTAAGGTTGTTGTTTACTATTTCATTAAGCTCAATTCAGCTAATTGTAGGTTTAAATAAGCTCAGTAGCAACTAAATCAGTTTACTCTAAAAATGGCAAAAACACAAAAGAAAGAAAGATAAAAGAATAAATAAAAAAAGGAGAACTAGAAAGAAGAAGCAAAGCATGAAAAGGATGGATAGACTGGTTTTAGAACCTCATGGGAGGTGTTAGATGAGCTCTTGTTCAATGGTTCTTGGTCCTGAGCTTTGGATTCATTTGTAAGACATTTTTCACTTTTTAGCTATTTACTGTGGGATTGCTTAACTTTGTGTTTTTCCTGTGTTTTTATGCTTAGTTGAAGCATTTAAGATAATTAGTGTTAAGCTACTGAATACTTATTCTTTGAAATAAAAAGTTGCTTAGTTTTTTTTATTTTCACTACCTTAATTAGCTTAAGTTGTATTTGCTTGTTCTTGTCTTGTTTATTGTGTCACTTTGCAATTTTAGCTTCCACTTAGCCTTAATAATCTATTTCTAGCTTAAAAGTTGGTAGTCATAACTTAAAAATCATAGATGTAGTGAAAACTGCCATTAAGGGGTGTGTTTGGCACTACATCATTCACTGTGTTCTAGAGAGTTTTGGGTACTACAAATGGTTAACTTATGCTACATTAGATATTCTTAGGTCATACTAGTCATAAAAACCAGGTCTCACTTGTTTAAAAGTCAAAATTAAGTTTAAAAATCCTTTGCTTAAGCCACTGTTGGAACAGTGGGTTCCTAACCCACCCAAATCCTTTCATTTATTGTTGTTGTAGCTTAATTTCATGATAAGATAGCTTAATATATCATTTCTAGTTAGTTTAGCAAGATCAAAACTCATAAAAGTCAAAATCTTAAGTTTATATGAAAAGTCAATATGCATGTTTTCAGAAATTTCCATTTCTTGTGGGAATATTTGTGAATTTTGTAGTGTGTTTTGGATCATGAAACTTGTTTCCATATAAAGCCTTCCAGCTGATCTTTAGTGTCCTCTAGTTGTTTCAATTTTGTGATTTTTTTTTGGGCCGCACATTAGCTCAAACAGCAGCAGCTGGCTGTCTGTGTTTCTGGTTCTCGGACTGTAGCAGTTGCAGCTGCCCAAACAGCCATGTTCTGTGGGTCCCACAGACCACAAAAGTGGGCCCCACACCTCCCCCTTTAGTTCATTAGATTCCCCACCTGGCCCTCTACATATTTCTAGCAATTTTGTGCCCCCAATCCCTCTGTGGGCCCCCTGATTTAGCTCCAAAATCTGTCCATTTCTCTAGTTCTAACATGGGTCAAAAGTGAGTCTTTTAACCCATTTGCTTATTCTGAGCTCCAACCTTGTTATTACTAGTTCCATTTAGTCACTCTAAGTAGTTTTCATCAGTTTTCACCCCTGTGGGCCCCACAGAGGCTCAAAAAGTAGAAAAAGTCAACCAAAGTCAACTTTCTTGCCTTTTTGTGGCCATTTGGCTTATTTTTGAGTTCCACAAAACTTGTTTTTACAAAAGTTACTTGTTTTTAGGTTTAAATTAAGTTTCAAAAAGAAAAAGTCCAAAAATCCACTTTAATTTTTAAGTGATAGTTTCTATTTAATGTGATTTAAATTTTAATTTTCATTTTTATATTTTTGTTAAGTACTTAGCTATTTTATATTTTTCTTAAATTCCTCTTATATTAAAGTATTTATAATAATTTTCTCAGATTCTTATTTTATCATTTAGTATTTATTAGAATTAATCTTAGTTTTATTAATTATTAATTAATAATTAGTTTAAAATAGCATAATTATTTTTATTAAGTAAAACCTACTTTTTATATTTTTCCTAGCTTTTATATGTTATAAAATAAATTTAGAAATTTTATTAGAATTTTTACTGTTCATTTTCTATTTTTCTTAATTTAAAATAGTTTAATTAGGTAATTAGTAATTAATTAATTAAAAAACCACAAAAAGACAAAAATACTTATTTTTTATTTTAAAAATTATTTTTAGTTATTTTATAATTTTAGAAATTTTATTTTCACCTTTTTAGTATTTAATTAATATTGTATTATATTTAAGTTGTTTAAATATTAATAATTAAGTGTTAATTAGTATTTAATTAATATTAAATAACTAATTAGTGTTAAAATTTATTTTCTTTTTCTAAAAATTTTCTTTTACCTTTAAGTTTGTAAAAAGGTCATGTTCTCCCCCTGGGTGTTTTCAGATTTCCGTTTTCACGCTTCATTTTGTACGTTTACGTTTTATTCAAATGTAAACGTATACGTTTTAGGTTTAAATCGTTTCTGGGTTTTCCAACTTTCCCGTCTAATTCATATAGCTTTTTAAGCTATTTATTTGTATAAATCCTTAGTGTAACCGATGTCAAATCCCTTTTCATTCAAATTCACCCGATCACGAAACCATTTGTTAACCATCCACACCTCCTCGGGACATAACGACCCGGGGAAACACTGTATTCCACGGAGCATTGACTCTAGGCAGTCTGACCTTGTTGACCATTCACTGGTCAGTTGAGGTTGACGGTTTAGCATCAATCACAAGAACAAAACATACAAAATGCCAATGAACAACAACGAAAATAATGCCATGGCTACCGGTGTCAATATTGATGAATACTTAGCATTCATATTAATAGTACGTTACAAATTAACATGCAATATTTTACTATACGAATTATAATTTATTATACGAATTATAATTTATACTCTTGAATATACTAATTACTTTAATGTTTTATGTTCTTATAGTTTTGTTAAAATGAAAATTTGTTTTATAGTTCGCTTTTAATAATGTAATTTATTTGAACAACGAAGTCCGTATTTCACAAAAAATGAGAGTTTCAAATATGAACCGAAAATTAGTCCCGAATATTACGAAAAAAACAATTAGATCCAACCTGTGTGCATCGCATGGGTCTTGAGGCAGTCCAAACCTGTGTGCATCGCATAGGGATGAATATAAAAGGTCTCCAACATTAATATCATCGCTTCATATTTAAAATAATTTATATAACTTATACATATTAAAATATTACATGTGAAGAGACCCTTTTCAATGTAACATCTTGAAAAAAAATCTTTTCACATATACTCTTTTAATGTCAATAAACTATTTTAAATGTGTGACATGCTTGGAAATATGATACCATCACAACTTATATATATAATGACGAAAATAAGTGCCGAAGATTACGCTATAAAAACTTATATACAACCCAGGTGTAACTCAATAACGTATTTTAAATATGTATAAAGCTTAGCAAGTGTGTGACACCATGACAACTTAAATATAAAATGACGAAAGTAAATGCCAAATATTACGCCATGAAAACTTCTATACAGACCATGTGCATCGCACGTATTTAAATCTATGAAAACTTCTATACAACTCTTGTGCATCGCACGAAAATTGTTGACTATCATAAGAAATAGTTATAACTTAGCCGGATGTATTAATATTTGTTAGTTCTAATAAAAAACGATAGAGTCAATACCAAAATAAATAGACAAAAAATATTACGTAAAAATACATCTTAAAAGATTACATGTCAATAAACTATTTTAAATACGTATCATGCTTACAAAATGTATGCTACCATGACAACTTATATATATAATGACAAAAATATGTCTAGAATATAAAATGACGAAAATCAAACACGAATATTAAACTTTAAAAACTTCTATACAGCCCATGTGCATCCCACGGGTTTTCAGAGTTTGCTAAAATAACAAAATACGACATATTAAAAATATCACCTTGAATAATGAATAGAATGGAAAAATTACGTAATTTTGGCTTGCAGTCATTTATAATTATAATAACAAATAAAAAAGTTGTGTGCATCACACGAGTCATGAGGCAACCCGAGTTATATATTGTATTTTGAGTGATTGACTCGACCTCAATTAAAAGTAACGAAATAACGGTGTCAACATTTTTCATGTCATGCTAACAAACACAACTTAGAAACTCATTGACCAACAAAATCCATCCATGATCAAAATGATGAAAATTAGTGTTGAATAATACGCTATGAACATTTATATCGAGCCCGTGTGCATCACATGGGTCTGAATGCCTAGTATATATTGAAAGATTAGGTCCAAGAAAATCATTGGGGAGTATTAATGATTGGCTCCAAACGGTCAACCTAATTGATCAGGTGATGGTCAACCAAGTCAAACTGCCTAGAGTCAATGCTCCGCGGAATATAGTGGCTTCCCCGGGTCGTTATGTCCCGACGAAGTGTGATGGCTATTAAACGGGTTTGTGATCGGGTGAATTTGGACGGGAAAGGGGTTTGAGTGAGTTGTGATGATTAAACTACTGGAATATAAAAGAAAATAGCTTAAATACACTATATTAACAAGACTGGAAAGTCAGAAAAACCAGAAACGTTTAAAACTTAAAACGCGTACGTTCACGTTTAAATAAAACGTAAACGTACAAAATAAAAAATGAAAACTGAAATCTGAAAACACCCAGGGGTGAAAATGACTTTTTTACAAACTAAAAGGTAAAAGAAATTTTTTAGAAAAAGAAAATAAATTTTTACACTAATTAATTATTTATTATTAATTAAATACTAATTAATACTTATTATTAATATTTAAAACACTTAAATACAATATAATATTAATTAACACTAGAAAATTGAAAATAAAATTTCTAAAATTATAAAATAACTAAAAACTAATTTTAAAATTAAAAATGAGTATTTTTGTCTTTTAGTGATTTCTCTATTAATTAATTACTAATTAATTATTAATTACCTAATTAAACTATTTAAATTAAGAAAAATAGAAAATGAACAGTAAAAATTACAAGAAAATTTCTAAAATTATTTTACATTATATAAAAGCTAGGAAAAATATAAAAACTAGGTTTTACAAATAAAAACTAATTATGCTATTTAAAACTTAATTATTAATTAATTACTAATAAAACTAAAATTAAATCTAATAAATACCAAATGATAAAATAAAAATCTAAAAAATTTACTAAAATTACTTTAATATAAGAGGAATTTAAGAAAAATATAAAAAAGCTAAGTACTTAATAAAAATCTAAAAATGAAAAATAAAATTTAAATAGAAACTATCACTTAAAAATAAATTGGTTTTTCTTGGATTTTCTTTTGGAAACTTATTTTACAACTAAAAACATGAAACTTTAACAAAAACAACTTTGGTGGAACTCAGAAATAAGCCAGAATAAGCCAAAAAGTTGAGACAGTTAACTTTGTTTGACGAAGGAAGGAAATAAGCTAAAATGGCATTAAGTGGGACCCACAATGGATGATTCTGGTTTAAACTAGTTAAGGGAACATGTATAAGCCAGAAAAAGCAGAAGAGGACCACAAAATAAGCAATTAAGCCACAAATAAGCACTTGTTGTCTTGTGTTGGAACTGAAAATGGGACAAGTATTTGTGGCTAAATCAGGTGGGACCCAGGGGGTCCTAGGTCAAAATAATGTTCAAAGTCAAAAGAGGGGTAGGAGGTGGGTTGTTAGGAACAAATAGGGGAGGTTGTGGACCACTGTAGTGGCCAGAAAACCACCACCAAGTGGTGGTGGTGGGGGTGTTAACTGCTGCAACAGGGGAGTGATGCCCCCTGCAAGTAGCTTTGGAGCTCAGTGGAGCACAAGGAAAAATTAGCAAAAATTAAACAACCATGGGAACATGAAATTGAGCTGGTAGAGTACAAATAGGAACAAGTTTCAACCTCTAAATCATTGCACAAAATTCTAATTAAATCCTTGAACTTTTGTAAAAATCTGAAATGCAACTTTTGACTTTTGCTGAAACTTTGCTAAATTGACTTTTCTGAGGTTTGATTGCTTCTATTACACTGATTGTACTATGTTAAGCTATTAAGAGACTAACTAGAGTTGCTAGGAACATTTATAAACAAAATGGGTTGGTTTTGGACCCAACTGACCCAACAGTTAACTGTTGGGTAGAGTTGAGTGGGTTTGACTTTATTGATGAATCACCCTAGTATTTTATGCAATACTTAACTCAAATGGACCTATGGGATACTGCATATGCAAACAAATCAACAAAATAACAGCAAGAACATCAAGCAATCCTCAAATCCAAACACCCCTTAAAGGGACTGTTTTTGTGATATACACCACAAGTGAGTAATTCAGGCCATGTTTACCATTCATACAACTATATTATGATGAAAATAGACTAATAAAGCTCAAGTCCACAGATTATGACAACTTTTAACCCATAACCATTGATAAGCATTTTTCTTTTTCTTTTTTTGACAGTGAACATGTAAAATGGAGCAACCATAGATTTTATTTAACAAATGCTTCAGTCTAAACATCAATCTATCATGATCCTATAAAGTGAGCATAAAGGACACAAATAAGCAACCTACAAGCTAAAATACAGTAAATAGAAAAGATTAAGAAAATAGTTTACAAGATCTTCCAATGCACAGAACATGGTATTGAGGCTCAAATAACACAATCCTATTTCCCCCATGGGATTCTAAACCAGATACCATCCATCCTTGCTCTGCTTCAATGCAAGTCTCACCATTTTTTTTGTTATTTATTTTTATTTTTCTAAGTATATTTTTTTTTCTTTTTCTGGTCTTTTCCTGAGTTTGTCCTTTCTTAAACTCCAAATCACTTAAAAAAAATTATAAAAAGCTACTGAAACAAATTATAATGCGAATTGAAGATGTAACAAGAAATTTAAAACTTGAGTAACAATACGAATTTCTTGAAATCAAAGGAAACTTAGATTAATTGAGAAATCTGGATTATAACTGAACTTTAATCTAAATTACAGCAGGAAATACAAGGAAAATTTGATGCTAATAAACTACACTACCTAATTAACTAGTAAAATCTACTAATTAGCTAACCACCACTCAGCTTCCTTTTCTTTTCCTTTCATACTGAGAGTTTAGGGTTTTGTGGGACCCCATTGAGCTTTCCCAGCAATGATAACAGCCATTGGATGACTTGGGGTGATCTTAGCCATTTGAAGATTTTGGCGCCAAAATGGTGTTTGTCTGTTTCTTTATATCATTGATGCCAGGGTGTGAGTTTTGGAGGTTTGTGTTTGGTTTGGAGTACCAAGGGGGGGGGGGGTTGAGTGTGTAGGAGGGGAAGGCAGTGTAGGGTGGTGATGGATTTGCAGGGTTTCTGGAGGGAGGTGAAGGTGAGGTGGAAGGGTCAAAGATGGGGGTTGACTGGGAGGTAATAAAAACGGGGTGTTTGTTTATTTTTTTTGGTGGTGGGCTGTTTAGTATGGGCCAAGGAGTAGGATTGTTGGATCAGGCTTGTGGTTTTGGGCATTTTTAAACAAAAGGGTGGTTTGGTTTAATGTTATTTCACAAGGACCAAAGGTGTAATTTCCAGAAAGATGAGGGGCTGTAATTGTAATTTTCCAAAAGTAGTATAAGGACCATTCTTGCCACCTTTTATTAACCCAAGGACCATATTTGCAATTTTTTAACTTTTGAAATTCCCGGGGACAATTTATGTCAATTTTCAAAATCCGGGGACTAAAATTGCCATTTTATGAAAACTTTTGTCCAAGGAGTAATATTGAATATTTTTAAATTTCCAAGGACTAAAAATGGTTTTTCATCCAAAAATATCCCACCGGGGACCAATTCTGCCAAAATCTGAAACTCCAGGGACCAAACTGTAAATTCTCAAAACTTTTCCAATTTTTCACCAAAGGACTAAATGTGACAATTTATGATTTCAAAAGGACCTTTGGTGATAATTTTTCATATTTTGAATGACCAGGGACTAATTTTGTAATTTTATGAATGTTGGGGGACTAAAACTGCCAATTTTGCAAACTTTGTACGTTTTTCATTTGTTTTTGCTCATTTTGCATCTGAAACAAATAAAACACAATTTTGAAATATTTTTGGTATTTTGATGCATTTCTGAGTGTTTTTTGTATGTTTTGCAGTTCAGATTTGACCAACAATGAAGAGTGTTTGAGCACTCATCAATCCCCCACACTAAATTATTGCTAGTCCCTAGCAATAAACTGTTTTGAAAACTTGATGAATTTTAAAATCTTTACCAAAAGCCATCACTTCTGGAGTAGCCAGGTGTAAGAACTGTGGTACACCTGATAACCGTGTGATTTTGAGCAAACCACCAGCTGTCAACGGATTTGATTAGTCTTTACCAAAAGCCGTTTGCTTCTGGACTAGCCAGCTCTTGATGGAATAGTCAACATCTTGGTGAGCTGATTACCAATTATGGTTTTTCAACTGCCTTTACCACAAGCCATAATCTTGCGGGCTAGCCAACTCATTCGCTTTATGGGATATGGCGAGTTGAGGTACCATACAATTTTGGGCAAATTGCAAGCCATAAACGGATTTGATATATCTTTACCAAGAGCCGTTTGCTCCTGGATTAGCCAATCCCTTTTGTCGGTTAGACAAGGCGGACTGATAACCACAAAAATTTTGAAACTTTAGTGAAATTTTTTTTAAAAAAATTTTGAAATTTTGGCCAAAACGGGGGTATTAGATAGTAAAATGTGATAAAATTCGCTAGAATAGCGAAATACCCCCCCCCCCCCCACACTTAGGATGAATATTGTCCTCAATATTCAAAGTCCCAGCTATTATGCCGACTCTTTGAACGTAAAAGGGCAACATTACAAGCTAAGCGTGGAAAAACCATTTTGTTTTTCACTTCTGTAATCATAGCATGGGGGACTCCCCCACACTTAGGGTGAAAACCCTATAAGCATGCTACTGTTTTTGTTTACCGAGTCGCTAGCTTGACTCGACCCCGAATTCATTTGTCCTTGGGGAAGCATGATGTGGAAGAGACAATCTCAATGGGACTTTCATTCTAAATGTTTGAACAAACATTTGAAGCACGTGAAAGTTCGACACCGATGAGATAAGTACCCGGCTTAAGATAGTATAAACTATAAGCGGTGATGCCGGGGTCAAAGATAATGTCTTCATTCCCGAAGGAGTGAAGAACAGGAGAAGTCACCCTGTAAGTGAAGAAAAGGAAGAAAACCATGATGAAAATCATGATTTGATATTCTTCCTCGAGATCAGGCTCATTAGCCTGAATTTGGATTTCAAGGGTTAAGCTCGTAAACATCCCGGGAGGGAGGGTAGGAATTTGTAAATTCTCATGATTTAGAACATCTTCCCCCGGGTCATCATACTCCGGAGGAGTCATGATATGATGAGTGAGTTCACCGGAGAACTCCTCAAAGGTGAATAAATCATATTCGGGGAGAGAAATTTGAGAATGAGAAGTGGTACTGCCACTAATCTTCTCTCCCATATGATCAAAAGTAAAGGCTTCAAACTCCGGAATAAGATCGTCGGAGAAAATGTCACTATCCTTAATCGGGATAGGAGATGAAATAGGTTTCATATTGAAAGCCTCAATTTTTTAGATGGGGAGATTGACATTCAATAATTTTGCACGAAGTGCTTCATCCTTGATTTCAGTGTCAGTCTCATCATTCTCTTATTCTAAGCTAACTAGCTCAGAAGGTAATCCTTCCACATGACTGATGTCTCCAGAAGATAAAGAATTTTCATCAGCATGTGAAGTACTAAGCTCGATGTTGGGATTAGAGTTTAAAAGATTTTCAGTTTCTCCCATATCGGCTTCAAGGTCAAACAGATCATCATCACTTACCAATGGAAGTGGATTGATGTGAGTAAGTTCATTTGTGAACTCCTCAATAAGAGGGTCAACATCCGAATGAGGCAATGGTGCCTCCTCATACTCAACTTCTCCATAAGATGTACAATCATCATTAAAATCGGAGAAAGTCTCAAAATGATCTTTTGGATTTTCAGGGAGAGAAGGTAAATCACACACATGATCAAAAGTCCCCTGTGACTCTCCTGGGATTGGGACAAGGTTCTCAACACTAGACTTTATGAATTCGTCCGATTCTTTTTGAGGAACAGTGCTAAGATGCTCATCCCCCATATTAAGAGAGTGAGTGTGAACTTCGGGTGTGATATCATTAGATTGAGGGAGTTTAGAAGTACTAGCAGTTATGGAATTTTCAAGTTCCATTTGATCAATGGCTAGTGACTTCGTCACATTATTTTCTCCCTGATTCTCCATGGAAGGAATCACAACTGATGAATCTGATGGATCTTTTTGAATAATAACAATGTTATCTTCATCATCATCACTGTCACCATCATCATCATATAGAGCAGCATAGCGAAGAATGGCTCGTATTTTAGCCGCTCTTTGCTCAGCAAGTAATTCATCCATGCTCATTTCGTTTCTAGCCTCTCGTTCTTCAGCAAGTAATTCTGCCATTGATTTCTCACGAGAATCTTGAAACGATGTAGTAGCCAACCCCTCCTTAAATTTTTTAAATGCATCAAGAACCTCATGACAAAGGTCTTGCGGGAATTGAGGAGTTGCTTGAATAATTGGGTACTGTGGAGGTTGGTCTTGACATGAATAGTCGTAATTGTTGCAAGGAAATTGATTCCCTATTTGACAATCCGAGCTAAAGTGAGTACCTCCACAATATTCACAACAGTAAGACTGATGTGGCTGTGAGTCATATGTGCTTGAGTCATAATTGTTATCGGGAAACTGCTCAAAGACAAGCGTGTTGCCCGATTGACAATCAGAACTGTAGTGTGGACCACCACAGTACTCACAACAGTTAAACTGTTGAGTCTGGTATGGTGAATTGTATGGATATTGGTCGTAACCAAAATTTTGATTATTTTGACAATCAAAACCTTGGTGAGGACCTCCACAATATCCACACGAAAAGTTTGGTGTATTATGGTACGAAGCATCATTGTGATTTGGATAGTATGATTCTTGCTCGTATGAATGTGATGGGTAATTGGAAAAATTTGAAGAATCGTTGAATGAGTTCTGATTAGGATCATAACCAAATGAATTCCTCGTACCACAAAACAAAGAACTCCCGTCTCGAATATCATTACCACATTGCACACATGTACACCAACGACATGGTAAACCAAAAAGTGGCTCACCACAACCAACACAAGGAATACAATCCGGAGGTGGGACAAGTGGTGTGCTCTTAGAGCTAGGAAATTCCACCACTTCTGTTATGGTCTCGAGTTTTTGTTTTTGATAATCGTGAAGATTGGGTAAGTTGTTCTTTTCAGTCACTGCCCTAAGCTCTGTACGTTTGTTTGACAAACTTTTAACCGTAAACCGTGAAAGGTTAGGATCAATTCTTGACGGTTTAGGAGCAATTGTGAGCTTAGGTTTTTAGACAACCGTAGGTTGGACGTATTTAGCACTTTCATGGTTAGAGGAAAGTACAGGGTCCTTTGTCACCTCGGTTTCATGATCTCTTTCCCTCACTGGAGAGGGAATAGGAATCAAAGGTCCATCATAATCAACACGACATCTCGACATTTTTGACAAGGTCATAAGTTTTTCAACTTTGCTTTTAAAGGCCCTTTGTTCAAAGAAATTGTCATCGAGAGATGCCATTAGAATCAATTATGGGACAAGTGGAAGAAGGTAGAATCAAAAGGATAGAGGGTAAAGGGATGAAGAATCAAAAAGGTAAGAGGGTAAAGATGGTTATTTTTGGATTTTTGAATAAACATTTTGTACAAATACGAAAGAAAATGTTTTTGTGTTTTTTGTGTTTTTTGTGTTTTTTTTTTTTTTTTTTTTTTTTTGTTCGTTGAAAACTAATTTTTAAAAAGTTTTCAGGAACAGTTTTGTTTTTATAATAAGAAAATAAGAACAAAGGATGGTAAATATAAAATGAGTGTATATCCAGATTCACTAATCTGTAAAACCGTTTAGAAAACGCGCACAACCTCCCCGGCAGCGGCGCCAAAATTTTATTGGCTCCAAACGGTCAACCTAATTGACCAGGTGATGGTCAACCAAGTCAAACTGCCTAGAGTCAATGCTCCGCGGAATATAGTGGCTTCCCCGGGTCGTTATGTCCCGACGAGGTGTGATGGTTATTAAACGGGTTTGTGATCGGGTGAATTTGGACGGGAAAGGGGTTTGAGTGAGTTGTGATGATTACACTACTAGAATATAAAAGAAAATAGCTTAAATACACTATATTAACAAGACTGGAAAGTCAGAAAAACCAGAAACGTTTAAAACTTAAAACGCGTACGTTCACGTTTAAATAAAACATAAACGTACAAAATAAAAAATGAAAACTGAAATCTGAAAACACCCAGGGGGTGAAAATGACTTTTTTACAAACTAAAAGGTAAAAGAAAATTTTTAGAAAAAAAAAATAATTTTTTACAGTAATTAATTATTTATTATTAATTAACTACTAATTAATACTTATTATTAATATTTAAAACACTTAAATACAATATAATATTAATTAACACTAGAAAATTGAAAATAAAATTTCTAAAATTATAAAATAACTAAAAACTAATTTTAAAATTAAAAATGAGTATTTTTGTCTTTTTGTGATTTTTCTATTAAATAATTACTAATTAATTATTAATTACCTAATTAAACTATTTAAATTAAGAAAAATAGAAAATGAACAGTAAAAATTACAAGAAAATTTCTAAAATTATTCTACATTATATAAAAGCTAGGAAAAATATAAAAACTAGGTTTTACTTAATAAAAACTAATTATGCTATTTAAAACTTAATTATTAATTAATTACTAATTAAATTAAATTAAATCTAATAAATACCAAATGATAAAATAAAAATCTGAAAAATTTACTAAAATTAATTCAATATAAGAGGAATTTAAGAAAAATATAAAAAAGCTAAGTACTTAATAAAAATCTAAAAATGAAAAATAAAATTTAAATAAAATTAAAAAAAACTATCACTTAAAAATAAATTGGTTTTTCTTGGATTTTCTTTTGGAAACTTATTTTACAACTAAAAACATGAAACTTTAACAAAAACAACTTTGGTGGAACTCAGAAATAAGCCAGAATAAGCCAAAAAGTTGAGACAGTTGACTTTGTTTGACCAAGGAAGGAAATAAGCTAAAATGGCATTAAGTGGGACCCACAATGGATGATTCTGGTTTAAACTAGTTAAGGGAACATGTATAAGCCAAAAAAAGCAGAAGGGGACCACAAAATAAGCAATTAAGCCACAAATAAGCACTTGTTGTCTTGTGTTAGAACTGAAAATGGGACAAGTATTTGTGGCTAAATCAGGTGGGACCCAGGGGGTCCTAGGTCAAAGTCAAAAGAGGGGTAGGAGGTGGGTTGTTAGGAACAAAGAGGGGAGGTTGTGGACCACTGTAGTGGCCAGAAAACCACCACTAAGTGGTGGTGGTGGGGGTGTTAACTGCTGCAGCAGGGGAGTGATGCCCCCTGCAAGTAGCTTTGGAGCTCAGTGGAGCACAAGGAAAAATTAGCAAAAATTAAACAACCATGGGAACATGAAATTGAGCTGGTAGAGTACAAATAGGAACAAGTTTCAACCTCTAAATCATTGCACAAAATTCTAATTAAATCCTTGAACTTTTGTAAAAATCTGAAATGCAACTTTTGACTTTTGATGAAACTTTGCTAAATTGACTTTTCTGAGGTTTGATTGCTTCTATTACACTGATTGTACTATGTTAAGCTATTAAGAGACTAACTAGAGTTGCTAGGAACATTTATAAACAAAATGGGTTGGTTTTGGACCCAACTGACCCAACAGTTAACTGTTGGGTAGAGTTGAGTGGGTTTGACTTTATTGATGAATCACCCTAGTATTTTATGCAATACTTAACTCAAATGGACCTATGGGATACTGCATATGCAAAGAAATCAACAAAATAACAGCAAGAACATCAAGCAATCCTCAAATCCAAACACCCCTTAAAGGGACTGTTTTTGTGATATACACCACACGTGAGTAATTCAGGCCATGTTTACCATTCATACAACTATATTATGATGAAAATAGACTAATAAAGCTCAAGTCCACAGATTATGACAACTTTTAACCCATAACCATTGATAAGCATTTTTCTTTTTCTTTTTTTGACAGTGAACATGTAAAATGGAGCAACCATAGATTTTATTTAACAAATGCTTCAGTCTAAACATCAATCTATCATGATCCTATCAAGTGAACATAAAGGACACAAATAAGCAACCTACAAGCTAAAATACAGTAATAGAAAAGATTAAGAAAATAATTTACAAGATCTTCCAATGCACAGAACATGGTATTGAGGCTCAAATAACACAATCCTATTTCCCCCATGGGATTCTAAACCAGATACCATCCATCCTTGCTCTGCTTCAATGCAAGTCTCACCATTTTTTTTTGTTATTTATTTTGATTTTTCTTAGTATATATTTTTTTTCTTGTTCTGGTCTTTTCGTGAGTTTGTCCTTTCTTAAACTCCAAATCACTTTAAAAAATTTATAAAAAGCTACTGAAACAAATTATAATGCGAATTGAAGATGTAACAAGAAATTTAAAACTTGAGTAACAATACGAATTTCTTGAAATCAAAGGAAACTTAGATTATTTGAGAAGTTTGGATTACAACTGAACTTTAATCTAACTTACAGCAGGAAATACAAGGAAAATTTGATGCTAATAAACTACACTACATAATTAACTACTAAAATCTGCTAATTAGCTAACCACCACTCAGCTTCCTTTTCTTTCCCTTTTATACTGAGAGTTTATGGTTTTGTGGGACCCCATTGAGCTTTCCCATCAATGATAATAGCCATTGGATGACTTGGGGTGATCTTAGCCGTTTGAAGATTTTGGCGCCAAAATGGTGTTTGTCTGTTTCTTTATATCATTGATGCCAGGGTGTGAGTTTTGGAGGTTTGTATTTGGTTTGGAGTACCAGGGGGGTTGAGTGTGTAGGAGGGGAAGGCAGTGTAGGTTGATGATGGATTTGCAGGGTTTTTGGACGGAGGTGAAGGTGAGGTGGAAGGGTCAAAGATGGGGGTTGACTGGGAGGTAATAAAAACGGGGTGTTTGTTTATTTTTTTTGGTGGTGGGTTGTTTGGTATGGGCCAAGGAGTAGGATTGTTGGATCAGGCTTGTGGTTTTGGGCATTTTTAAACAAAAGGGTGGTTTGGTTTAATGTTATTTCACAAGGACCAATGGTGTAATTTCCAGAAATATGAGGGGCTGTAATTGTAATTTTCCAAAAGTAGTATAAGGACCATTCTTGCCACCTTTTATTAACCCAAGGACCATATTTGCAATTTTTTAACTTTTGAAATTCCCGGGGACCATTTATGTCAATTTTCAAAATCCGGGGACTAAAATTGCCATTTTATGAAAACTTTTGTCCAAGGAGTAATATTGAATATTTTTAAATTTCTAAGGACTAAAAATGGGTTTTCATCCAAAAATATCCCACCAGGGACCAATTTTGCCAAAATCTGAAACTCCAGGGACCAAACTGTAAATTCTTAAAACTTTTCCAATTTTTCACCAAAGGACTAAATGTGACAATTTATGATTTCAAAAGGACATTTGGTGATAATTTTCCATATTTTGAATGACCAGGGACTAATTTTGTAATTTTATGAATGTTGGGGGACTGAAACTGCCAATTTTGCAAACTTTGTACGTTTTTCATTTGTTTTTGCTCATTTTGCATCTAAAACATATAAAACACAATTTTGAAATATTTTTGGTATTTTGATGCATTTCTGAGTGTTTTTGTGTGTTTTGCAGTTCAGATTTGACCAAAAATGATGAGTGTTTGAGCACTCATCAATTAATGACACCAATGTTTTTAGGAGCATTGATGACATAGTTTTTAGAAGTGAAAAATGTAGCCATGCATGCGAAGTGCAAGTGTGTTTATTGAGAGGCATGTGAAGTGTTCATGTATTTATTGAGGCACTTATAATTTTAGACGTTACATGGAATAAGGCATTTGGAGAGTCTATTTTAATTATTAGAGTATGCATTACTTGATCTTTAATAAGAAAATTAATTGGGTAACTCTTTTAACTTCTTATTCTGAGTATAAATAGCACAATTTAGCAACCTCAAAACAAATTATTCCACCGACACATCCAAATTATTCCACCGCCACATCCACCAGAACCGACTAACATCAACTGTTTCCGCCACCGACACCACGTTTAACCAATCTCATTTTAGTCATCATGGCGTGCATGAGTCGTTAATAAAGAATGTTATTGAAAAATTGTTGTTATGTTTATTTATTTATTTTGTAATGTGATATGGTAATAAGTTTAGTTTTGGTTGTTGTCGTGTTTAATGAGTAGCTCCAAAATGATTAATGTCGTTGGCAATATGGGTATTTGTTTGTGATTGTATTGTTAATGATTGATTGTTAGTAATTTTATATGTGTTGTTGTTGTTGCATGATAGGTTTGGGCAAGAAGATGGTATAGGAGATGATATATTCGCCAACAACTGTATGTCTTCTTTCTTCCCTTTTTACAAAATATATTTATACACCTAAAATATATTTGATTTTATTTGAGCCCTCATGCATGAGAAGGGGGTGGCCAACTCAAATTCATTGCTAAATCTCGAGTCATAAAGAATTGAAAATAAGAAAACTAAAAGCTTATAAAACTATCTTTTAATGTAACCATTAATAGAAGAAAACCAAAAGATAATAACCAAAGGCTTATAAAACTATCTTTTAATGTAACCATTAATAGAAGAAAACCAAAAGATTATAAACCCCCAATCCTTTTGCCTCCCATGAGTTACAACTTACAAGCAAACCATACTAAACCATTATATAAAGAGTTGTGTAGGAATTTGTAATTAGTTGGCCAAAATCCCACACCATGTTGATTAGGCAAGCGTCGTTTAATTCTTCTCTAATGTCTTCTCCTCAAGAAACTACCAAGGTACATATCATCTTCAATTACTTTCTTTTATTGTTGAGTGTTGCTAATATTCATGTTGACAAAATACATATGTACCTTTAATAAAATACGTGCCATAAACTTTTTATAGTGTATCTTATGGTAGTGACAATCTACATGTCTCATAGAAATCATAACATGTGATTGACCATGACTAAAATAATTACTTATGCAGGTTATGAAAAGAAGCTCGAGTTTATCACGATATTTGTCACAAAAGCCCAAAACAATTCAAGAAAAGATAAGTAGCATGAGGAAATTGGACAACATGAAAGAGAGATGTAGTATAACAAAAATTCCATGAAATTAGGGAAGAACTATAGTGGTGTGATGAGTGTGTAAATACTCATCATTTTTATCGTATCTGAACTGTCAAAACATCCAAAAACACTCAGAAATGCATCAAAATACAAAAATTATTCCAGGAATTGTGTTTTATATATTTTAGATGCAAAATGTTTACAAACCAATGAAAAACGAACAAAGTTTGCATAATTGGCAGTTTCAGTCCCTCAAGTTTCAAAAATTTACAAAACTAGTCTCTGGAGGTTTGAAATGAAAGAAAAGTCAACCCAAGGTTTTTAAAAGTAAAAAATTATCAAATTTAGTCCTTGGGTGAAAACTTTGGGAAAATTACATGTTTGGCCCCTCAACTTTGGAAATTGGCAGAAACAGTCCTTGAACTTCAGAAATTGGCAGATTTGGTCCCTGGTGGAATGTTTTGGAAGAAAAAGTTAACTTTGGTCCTTGGGAAATCACAAGTTATCACAAACAAGTCCTTGGAATGAAAGTTTGAAAGAATTGCAAATTGGTCCCTGAAGTTTCATAAATGGCAGAAAATACCCCTGGAAATTTAACTTTGGAAAATATTCAATCAAGATCCTTGGGTTATTGGTACTTGGCAAGAAATCCACTTTTGACAACTTTAGGGAAATCAAATTTTTAGCCCCTCAAAGTTTCATGCAGTTTACACTTTTGATCCTTGTGTTAAAATACTACAAAACCAAATGAACCCTTGTGTTATCCTAAGCCCAAAAATAACACACCCTTTTATTACCCAACAAAACTAACCCAATCCCTTTTCGTGGCCCAATCAAACACAAGTCCAAACCTAATAAATAAAAAAAGCCTCCACCCCGTATATCTAAAACCAGGGTCAAACCAAGTCAACATCCACCTCACCCCTCCTTTTTCCCTCCCCCGTGCCTGCCATGGCCTGAAAATCCCAACACTTCATCATCACCTCTATTCCCACACTCCAACCCCTACTCTCACTTTCCTCCACAAGACTCCAACCCCCCCCCCCCCCCCCGCCAAGAGCTAATTGACAAATTGCAAATCCCCACTTATCCCGCCAAAACCAATCAAACGGCCAAGATGACTTTGACCAATTCAATGGTCCTGATCAAGTGGGATTCATCCAGTGGGTCTCAAGAACCCTAATGGGTCACTATAAAAGAAAGAGGAAGAAGCAGAGAAGTGTTGGTTAATTAGTAGTTAGTTAGAGTAGCTTAGTGTAATTTAGTGTCGAATGAATTAATTATCTAATTCCAGTTGTAATTTTAGTTAAAATCAGTTGTATTCAAGTTATTTTGTGTAATTTAAACCTACTTTGAAGTCAATTTCAAGCCCTCTTTTATAAAATCCGTATTTGGCATTTTTTAAGTGGAATTGACAACTCTACTAAATTCTGTTAAATTGTTGTTGTTTTATGTTTCTCTAAGCTCAGTTACCCTCACTTGTTAGTCTGTTAAAGGTTTCATAGCATTAAAACCTGTTTAGTTCATTAAATCAAAAATTCAAGAAAAATACTAAAAAATTAGGAAATAATTTAAAAATCAGTGTTTATGATGCAAGAAGCTGGAGCAAGGGTTAAAATGGAAGCCCTTGGGTTAGTAGCTTCTAGGGAAGCCTGAGGTAATGATATTGGACCTGGGTAATTGTTCTAAGCAGGCCTACCTTTTGTAAGAAATTTCTCAAATCTTTGCATAAATACTGTAGCAGTGTTCATCTATGTCATTCAGTGTTTAAATTGTTGTTTTGATGCTTGTTTATTTCTCCTAAGTTGAATTGTTGTTTAATTGATGTATCTCATTTAGTAGTTCTTACTTTAGTTGATGCTTGCACTTTATAAGTCATTTCTAGATTACATAGTTCTGCTGGTTCCAGTGCTTGTTCTATGTTCATTTTAATTTTTATATAATCCTAATAGCTTGTTCTTGCATTTTACTTCAGTGGTCTAGCTTATATTAGTTTTAATCAACAAAATCCAAAAACAGTTTCAAGTAAAAAGGTGTGTTGGTTCAGAGGAAAACACTGTGTTCTAGGGTGTTTTGATTGTTGTTTCTGGTTCAAAAAGGTCACTTAGGACTCTATTAGCATAGTCAAACTCAACAACTTAGAGTCCTTTTGTTAAAAACTCAAATCTCAGTTTCATTTCATCCTTTTGTTCACTGTTGTGGTTTTTAATGTAGCATAATCATACAAGTCTATGTATATTTAGATATAATAGCTTAAGCTAGTCTTAAAATAGCATAATACATCACTTTCAGTCATTAGCAGCTAATCTAAGTTCAATAAAGTCAAACTATAGTTCATTTCATGAAAAGTCAAATTGCATAGTTAAACCAGTTTCACCAAAAGTTGCAAGAATTTTCATGATTTTTATAGATAGTGTTAGCTTATGAGCTTTTGGATTTTCAAAATCTAGAAGCTCAGCTATATAATCATATTGTTTGCTTAATTTTGTGAATTTTCTTTATAGCTTATTTTAGTCCTTACTTTTGCCTGCTTTTCAAAAAGTTCCCCTGTGCCAGGGTGAGTTTGGCTCACAAGCCACTTTATTAAGCTTCTGTAGGGTTCATTTTAGGTCTTTATCTTTAGATTTTTGTTATTATAGATAGCCCCTTGGTTTAAAATTGCGTTTTGCAATCCGATGCGCTAAAGGTCCCAAAAGCCATTGCATGATGCGTGATGCGAATGCGAGCGCAATTTAGACGCATTGCGTTTAGTATTAAAAAAAATACAAAATTATTTATACATAGTATATTCTTTCAAGTACCAAGTAAATGCAATAAACTTACTAAATAAGTTACTAGGATATTGAAATTAGGCCAATAATTCATTTGTAAAATAAATAATTTGAAAACACAAAATACTATATTTTCGTTATTATGTTTTATTTGTACATCTTTTAACAAGTTTTATCTTTAAAATCCCATTTAAATACTTGGATCCCTTTTATATAGTTTCTTTTTTACAAAAATGACCTAAATTCTAGATTGCGATAATTGCGACTATTGCTAGCATTAGACAAATGCGGTAAATTGCGGTCTAATGCGAATGCAATTTGGGATGCCCTTGCATTAGGCCCCATAATGCGAAATTTCAAATGCAATGCAATGATGCGTGCAATTTGCGCAGTGATGCGCGCATTTTTAAACCAAGGATAGCCCTTCTGGCTATTTGCATGTTCATGTGTTTTATTTGCCTTTATCTGCTTATTACAATGCTTATTTTGGTCTTAAAGTTTGCCTCACAACACTTACCATACTGAATGGTCAGTATGAAGGAGCACTTTGATAAGCTCTTATAAAGCTTATCAGTAGGTCCCAGTGCATGATATCTAGCTTTTTGGAATGCCCATAAGCTCATCTTTAAGGGTCTAGTCTTGTTTTGCATTTTCTACCTTAATTGCTAAGGCTGCTTGCAGCTTTTTCTTTGTCCCACTTCACTCAGTAACACTGAGTGATCAGTGTTTGGAGCTTATTTCATAAGCTCATTGTGAGTTTAATAGTGGGTCCCATAGTGAGCTTGTTGGTTCTCTGAGAAGCCCTTGAGCTCAGCTTGTTGGTTCCTAGTTCCTTTATCACTTTCTAGCTTATTGTATAAGCTTATCAGGCCTGCAAAGTTGTCACAAACCTGTTCGGTTATTCAGGTGATCTGGAATTGCTTATTTGGTCTTGATAGCTTATTCAGTGAGCTTATCTTGTTGATTTAGCTTGTCACTAGTTTCTTTCACTTGTATCTAGCTTATTCTTCCTTTGGAATTCAGTTTATAGCTTGTTCATTAGCTTATTCTAGTTTTATTTCCTTTTCTAGCTTCTTTTGTGGTCTGTGTGGCTTATAAGCTCACACTCAGCTTATCCTTTAGTTTCATAAAAGTTTTCTTTTTAAAAGTTAGTTATTTTTAGTATTTAAGTGTTCATGTTAAGTTAAATATTAAAAAGAAAATAAAAAGAGTAGACTACACCTTGTGGGATTCGAACCAGTGACCTCTTGGTCATGCTGGTCAAAAACACCACGGACCCAAGCACCATCTTGGCCTAGTTGTATTTAGTGTTTTATATTTCCACCCTTCTTTTTATAGTAGTCTTAGTTTCTTTAAGCTTATACAAGCTTATCTGCTTATTATACAGCTTATTTATAAGCTTTTCATCCTTTTTATAATTTTCCTAGCTTTGTTATACTACTAAGTATTTTTAGAATAAGTTTTATAATTTTCACTGTTCATATAGTATTTTTTATAATTTAAATTAGTTTTATTAGTATTTAATTAGTTTTAATTAATAATAAATAATATAAAAGTCAAAAAAAATAATTTTCTTTTTTCTAAAATTTTCTTTTAGCATTAGGATCGTAAAAATATAATTTTCATGTCTTTAGGGTTAGCGTAGCTCAAATTTCACTTTTTATTTCTCGCACTCGCGTTTTATTTTAAATAACTTTTACGTTTTTTATTACGTTAGTAAGAGTAGTTTGTAAAATAAAGAAAAACCAAAAATAAAAAAGTGATAGTTTCTATTTAAGCCCTCTTGGCTTATTTTTCTGCTTATTTATAAGCAAAATCTGATTTTAAATTTTTAGATTACGTTTTAGGTTAACTAGGTTTTACGTTATTGTTAATATAGATTGTTTAAATCGTTCTCACTTATATTTCCGTAGCGTAATCATTAAAATCACTCAAACCCTATTCATGTCCAATTTCACCCGATCACAAACCCGTTTTTATACCATCCACACCTCGTCAGGACATAACGACCCGGGGAAACCCTATACTATCCACGGAGCATTGGGATAAGCTGTTTTTGACTTGTTGACCTTGGTCAATATTATCTGACGATTTAGCCCCAATCATGATGCACCATTAATAATTGAAGGACTTTTCACAATTTTATAAATTTATGTTGATGTGCTGTAAATTTTGAAATTATACTTCATCTAGCTATTTGTTTCTTTCAATTCATGAAAAATGTTATTTACTCAAAGAAGATTGCTTTTGAATTTATAAGTTACACATTGTTGTAAATTTTAGACCCGCCATCATGTTAACAACTCAACAAATTACTAAAAGATTACATATGAAAAGCCTTTAACTTTTTTTTTTTTTTTTTTTTTTTTTTTTTTTTTTATCTATCTATCTATCTATCTATCATGATCGTGCTAAAATAGAAAATTCAAACTCTATTAAACAAAAATGTACGAATGAATGTTCGTCATATAATACACTTCCACGTTATAACTTAAACCGTCTTCAAACACAATATATAATACAAGTTCATTGTTAGGCAATAATTTTTTATACTCAATCATTTTTTCAAGAAAATTAAAAAGTCGAACAAAAAATTAGTTTTGTTATTTCTTTTTGGGATCATTAAATGACAATGTCATTTTTGTTTATACTAATTTGAAGGGTATTTGGAGGGTGCTTTTAAAGTGATTTTAACAACTAAGAGAAACTTATAATATAATGAATAACTTTCCATTCAATTAATGGAATACAAAGTGATATATAACCTAATAGAATACATAGAGACATATAACTTGAACCCCATCCTATTTATCAAATAATTAAATACATTCAATTTGTGTTCTTACAAACACTACACACTTTTATAAGTTACAAACATTGACGCAAACTTGATAAAAAGTATATAAACATCTGCATAAACATTACGTACAAAACAAACATGATAGATTTGGCACATTGAAATGCTTTTTTGTTATCACGAACATCAACCGATCAACTTCATCTAGCAAAATTCATCCATTATCAAAATGACGAAAGTTATTGCTGAACAATACGCTATGAACATTTAGAACGAGCCTGTACGTTTCGTACGGGTCAGAATTATATTGATATATTTCATTACTTTCCACCAAAAATGTGTTAACATCAAGATCTACGAAAGTATCTACTATTTACGTGAGTTATTTAGTATTAAATGATGAATGTTCCGATATATAAAACTTATATTACAAATATTGACGCAAATTTGATAAAAAGTATATAAACATATGCACAAACATTATATACAAAACACGTAGAAATTCAACCAATGACCTAGCCGGTGCATCACACGGGTTCGTAACGCTCGTTATAAATAAAACAAAGTTTTACATATCCATGAATGCTAGTTCCTTACAGCACCTGTCAACAAATGTCATTATTGTTAAGCCGTCAGGCTTTCTAAAGGGATGTTTTCTATTTACATCCCCGTCTCTTAAAAAAAAAGCCTCTAAACGATTGGACCAGACAAGCGCACGTAAATTGAAGTAGACTCTTTTTTTTAAGTGATCCAGTATTGTTTGTTTATTTACTAGAACGCTACCCGCCCAATGCGGTGACGGGTAACGTGTGATTATATTTTGCGTTATTTGGTTACACGTTTAGTTTTCTTCATGCTTTATAAGTAAAGATATTAGAGATGGTTAACTCAAATAATTTTAGTTTGAACAACCAACCATTTCTTAACAAACTTTCTAACCAACTTGCTTCCTAACAAATTAATTATGAAATCTTTCCATAATAAGTAAGAAAAAAGTGTGAATTTTAAACCGTCTTAATTATAAAATAGTTCAAAATGCATTATAATATAGTATAGATTATTATTTTATTTTATTTTTTAAGTTTACACCACGAATGAGAAGGAGTACTCACATGTCTTGTCATGCTGCAAATGAATTTCACATGCACAATATTTGTGTGCCACATATAGCTTCGGTCATGATAAAACCGAGTGTGCTGTTACTATAGAAAGCTAAAAATCCGCAAAAAAGTATTTTGATAAACAAAATTTTATAACTAGAATGAACACCTGAAAACGCTAGTTGCATGATCCAATTGTGTGTATACTATGTATTAACATTGGATATTGGATATATACTTACATAGTATTATATGGTATCTTTGTAATATTATGATACACATAGTAATATATTGAATTCATATAATATAAAAATAAACTATGCTTAAAATGCTACTATATAAAGACATGCCAATGCTATATGTTCAACACCACAACAAAAATACTACTACACAATGAATTGCTCACTCGAATTAATTGTGTCACTCGTTTCCCTATCATTTCTTTTCTTGTTCATGTTTATCAATCGAACCAAGTCGAAATCAATAGCTAAAGAAGCTCCTAAACTCGATGGTGGATGGCCTATCATTGGACATCTCCATCTGCTAGGGGGTGGCGACCAGCTTTTGTATCGTACACTCGGTGCAATGGCTGATAAATACGGGCCAGCACTTAACATCCGTTTAGGGACCCGTCATGCTTTCGTGGTTAGCAGTTGGGAAGTAGCCAAAGAATGCTTTACTATAAATGACAAAGCACTTGCTTCTAGACCGAAAACCGCGGCTGTTAAGCATATGGGATATAACTATGCAGTCTTTGGGTTTGCGCCATATACTCCTTTTTGGCGTGAGATGAGAAAGATTGCTACCATTGAGCTACTCTCCAACCGCAGGCTCGAGATGCTTAAAGATGTTAGGTTATCTGAGATAAATATGGGTATTAATGAACTTTACGTGCGTTGGAAGGAAAACTCTAATGGGCCAGTGGTTGTTGAATTGAACAAATGGTTAGAGCACATGATGCTAAACATTGTTGTTATGATGGTGGCGGGAAAGCGCTATTTTGGTGTGGGAGGTGGTGGGGAGGAGGCGGAAAGGTGTCAAAAAGCCATAAGTGATTTCTTTCGCTTGATTGGTATTTTTGTGGTGTCAGATGCAATACCTTTTCTTTGGTGGTTGGATTTACAAGGGTGCGAGAAGCAGATGAAGAAGACTGCAAAGGATCTTGATTTGGTGCTTGGAGGATGGTTAGATGAGCATCGGCAGAAGAAGAAATTAGATTTGGGACGAAATAAAGACGAGGTAAAAGATTTTATAGATGTGATGTTGTCGCTTGAAGACGAAGGGAAACTCTCCAACATTGAGCATGATTCAGATACTAGCATCAAGTCTACGTGTTTGGTAAATTATACATGTCTAGATGGAGTTCTTTCAACAAGCACCCATAATACTTTTTACAGAACATGTTGCTAATTGGTAGTTTCTTTTTGATGCATCTTGCAGGCATTGATTCTAGGAGGGAGCGACACGACGGCTGGGACACTAACTTGGGCAATCTCGTTATTGTTAAACCATCCTGATGTCCTAAAGAAATTGCAACATGAACTAGACGAACACGTAGGAAAAGAGAGACAAGTTGATGAATCTGATGTTAAGAACCTTGTGTTTCTTCAAGCTGTAATCAAAGAAACTTTACGTTTGTATCCAGCTGGCCCGCTTTTAGGACCAAGAGAGGCAATGGAAGATTGTACGGTTGCTGGTTACAATGTAAAAGCTGGGACTCGGTTAATTGTTAATGTTTGGAAGATTCAAAGGGACGAGAGGGTTTGGAGTGATCCATCTGAATTTAAACCCGAGAGATTCATGGGTTTAGAACATGAACATGTCGACTTGAAAGGACAACAATTTGTGTTGATGCCATTTGGTTCAGGTCGACGTTCTTGCCCCGGGGCTACATTTGGGCTCCAAGTGCTTCATCTAACATTGGCTCGTCTTGTCCATTCTTTTGAATTGGGTCCACCCGGAGGTCTCGAGGTGGATATGACTGAAAGCCCTGGTTTGACTATTCCAAAAAAGACGCCGTTAGAGGTCCTCTTGACTCCACGGCTTCCATCCCAGGTTTATGGTTGATTGAAAATGTAATATGATATCTGATGTTTTTCATTTTACGTTTAAGAATAATTGGTATAATGTGACATTATTGTAACTGATTTTGGTAATGTGAAATCTCTTCGTTGAAACTTATTCATTTTTTTTTTAAATGATTGTGACATATTTTTCATCTAATATGTACTATTGCCTTGGACATGTTTTTTGTTTAATATGTACTATAGCCTTGGACACATTAAAATTTCCGTTTCGGAATCCTCCTACACCATAACTATTTGTGACCTACATTTATTTAGTGAAACGTTAGCTGCTATGCACATCGGGCACCGGCTAAACTTCCTTGGTCTATGTCGTTCTTGTGTCTGTACTACTTCGGTTTATGTACATAAGTACATTTCAGTCGTTGCTCAGCATGGGGGTTCTTTTTGTTTTTTCGATTTTGCATCACCATATGTTGAATGAGATTTCCTTTTGTGTTAATTGTTCATAGTGAAATTAATTCTGATTTTGATTCTTTTTTATTCGTTTTAGGAAAACAATACAAAGTAGATGGGAATATTGAACGGTTCTTGGGTAAATTGCAAAAATTGTCAATAAAGTATCACGAAATTGCAAAAATTGGACCTAGTCATAAAGGCGTGCAAAATTGCCATTAACGTTTCGTAAAAGTGCAAAATAGCCACCGAAATCGTTTTTCCGTTAGTTTCCTCGTTAAGTGCCATTTCACTGAGTGTATTATAGTCATTTCGTTGTTTTAAAGATTAAAATGTCCACGTGTCATATCATTATTGATTCAAAGACTAAATTTGCAAAGTAATTTTTATCTTTTATTTCACACCACTACCACCACCACTCTCTACCACCACACAACCGACACCACCACCTTCTACCGCCGCCGCCACCCAAATTCCGGTAATTTTTATCTTTTATTTCTGTCACTAAAAACATATGTTAAAGTATAAATTATCCATCACAAGATAATCAGCATGAGTATATAAAGCAACACAAGCAAACAGATTAAAAAAACTGTACAATGGGAGTAATATATTATTCACTTCATGTGTATTCAAGGGTGTTTGGCATTGTGTTTTTCAAAGAGATAGCATGACATGAAAAATAGGAATCAGGTATCAGTTGCAATTACGCAGGCTGCAGAAGATAATATTCAGATATACTTACCCTGTTTAAGTGTTTGACGTATTTGGATTATTTGAAGAGTTATTTATAAAATGACCCCTAAATATTCATAACACAATCTATTTTGATTACCAAACGTGATTACATTTGACCATAAACTGATCATCTGCAACTTAAAAATGCCACACTTTCAAATCACAACACCAAACACCCCCAAGTCTCAAAGAGTAAACACATCATTTTGGATGATGAGCTTTTGTTCTTATTTTCACAAATTAAAAATTCTGTATACGACATGGGGATCATACAGGTAAGGAAGGCCAAATCATATCTTGTCATGCTTTTAAAAGTTTTAACAAAGAATTACGCTAATTTGTTAATTATGATCATTAAACAATAGTGGAGGTTCATTTGATACCATTTAGAAACTTGAGACCATCTAAATCACATGTGAATAGAAATCTGTGACCATCCAATCACAAACACAACCAAAAGCAGCTGCGAACTTAGGAATATGAAGAAATGCGTAGTTGCGACTTTTAGTATCAAAATCAATAGGTGCCAGATAACTTTATATACATATATCATAGGATTTTTGCCCACCCAAAAGTCCAAACGAAAGTCAAAATCACTTTTGTTTATAAATTTCACCCACCCAATTCATTACCCGGCTCCACCACCACCAACTTGTTGGAATTATGATATCATGACAATCATGTAAAATAAACCAAACACATCAAGTAAGCATATGCGGAAGCGTCATAACAAGATCATATAACATGTAATTAATTAATCAATAATAAATAGTAAACATACCTTTGTGATTTTAGCCCGAACAATAATCAAATGCAATCTTCAAATTAAGAACCCTAATTACGGTTTATATGGATTATAAGAATTACCCCTTACCTCTTTTGTAATTCAATCCAAGAATCAAACAATATTGTGTTTGAATCACGTTCTTGTACACACGTACTAATTCAAGTAAAAGTTTATGCAAGTAAATTAAACACAAAACTTTTTAGCTTAAGAAAATCGAATCCCTTGTAGGGATTGTTTGATTGATCGATTTAGGACAAGAAGAGGAGAAGAAAAACACCAAGATGTGTGTGTACAAGTTATGTGAAACAGTGAATCTTGGGTTTGTATTTATACTTGAGTTTACTTGGAGCACAAGGCAATGAGGAGGTGGAACCTCCTTATGGCCGATTGGTTCTAGGCTTCCCCAAGGGATTCCGGAACCTTCTCTTGTTTCCAATTAAACACAAGTATTACTTTCCTAATCTTCGTCTAACGGTCGTTAGTCATTCTCCGTTAAATACTAACGGTCGTTACTAGTTTTGTGTTTATTAATAATTACATATAACATTTATAAATAATTATTCTTTTACTCTTCATACGTATTGTGTGCAATCCCGAGATCCCGAGTTCGATCCTAACACACAACTATTAATTTATGTTCATAAACTAACAGCTCCCACTTAGACATATTTTTAATAGTGTGTTCACATCGGTTAGCGTCTTGCAACACGCCGATGCCTCTAATACGATCTCGAGTAAGGCTCCTGGACAAACCTTTTAATGATTTCTCATTATTATTATCCTTTTGTTTCAAATACCACGTTAATAAGGATATGGATTAGAGTCATTCCTTAATTAACCATTCTATTTCTCGTTGTTTGTGATTGATCAAGATTACCAAATCTTCTGAACATATTCAGGGGAGATCTTGGGTGCGGCTGCACATGCATCTTACCAACCCTACAAGGGGCCCAACAGTATTAAACTCCAAAAATAAATTTGAAGGAACAAATTCTATCTTGACTACAAGCAAAACACACAAACTTTGTAACACTTCCGAAAACAACCCTTATGACTACCAGTTACATATAGCGTTAAGTTATTCCACAAAAATGTACTACATTCATGTCACTTATCTTGCATCTCAAGTCTGAGGATAAGTTCTCATGATTTACTTAATAACAAAATCCATAAAGTAACATCATGTTGTTGGGATAAGTCCTATATTCGGTAACATTGAATATCATCTGAAATGGCATGACTACGCATCAATATACTTTAAGTATATTATACCAACCTTCAGATTTGTCTTGATTTAATAATATTCCCATATTATTAACTGACAACGGAGAATTTAGAATCACATTTATTCATGGATTAAACATACAAATATAGGATACAATATATTATAATTTAAACATACCATGTATTTTTATTATAATAATTGTTTAACATCCCTTATCCAAATACTAAATAGATCAATGCATGATAACTCTTGTTGATGAATTATGTCTCAAGTAATGACATTCATACGTGTTGACAAGACATAAATCATCCAACTTTGATCTATCAGAATTTTAAGAATACTTATTTCAAGAATTCAACTATTGAAGTTCTTGTATATGCATACTCAACTATTTTGATAATGCCATATAATAGTTCATAAAATGTGTGACATCCTTAACCACCAATTTATGATAATCAAACTTCCAAACATTTTAAAGTTTGAAGTATTCATATTCTTTTAATGTATAATGCAACTATGCTTTTAGTAAGCACAACTAGTACATATAGCCAAGGATGAAATCCTTACATAACTAGTATTGAGTGTCATCTCAATTTCATTAGCATTATTGTATGCAACAACAATATGCTATTAAAACTTCCCGTAAACATTAATATCTATTGTGTAATGTTTGATGCCCTTCAAACTTTCAAGTTTGTTGGCTATGACAATTTGCACAACAATTGACCAATTGTTCATCTATAGAATTTGGAAGCTTTTCCAGACTTAGGATGTGATTCTATAATCAAACATATTGTTTTAGAATATTACACAAGTTATCTAATAACCTTTTACTTAGATATTAATATTGCCAAATCATCTTGTAATCAAGCATGATACAACAAAACATGATGTTCATGAAAAATCTTTGAGTCATACTAAGATTTTATTCATGTTATACATATCCATTTAGACTTTCTAAATAATATATCATGTTATATTAGATTCATTTACCGCACATGTTTCAACAATAAACATTCATTCCAAGGTTGTTTGTCTTATTTTCTAAATCTTTAAAGTTTCATTCCAAACTAAGACTTAACTTTTAACTTACATGGAATGTTACCTTTTATATGTTCTACAACATATATGATTTAAGAAATTAAGCATAATACTCCCACTAGCTTTTAGGAATACTTAGAAATTATCTTATTTCAATTATAAATCAAAACATGAATTTAATAATTAAACATAAGAGTAATATTCTAGATGCATGCATTTATCCATCCATAAATTATTGCACTTTGTACACTTATAAAGATTTATTTGAATTCATAAACTCCTTTTGATTACTTATCATTCTCACTGAAGTAATCACTCAAGAAAAAGTTTTGATATTCCATTGTCAATTTTATAAATGTGACAATCATAATCTTTATATATTAATGTGCTTAGAAAAGAATATTCAATCACAGCTAATTGCTTAAGTGTGATTAATAATCTTGTTATAAGACATGCTTTAAATACGTGCACAATATTGTCCATATGATTTCTATACAAAGATTTAAACCACAAGGGTTACCTAATCTTTGAAGAAACTCATTTTCATTTTCTAGTCTAACTATTAAGATAAACCAAGTTTTTAAAATTGATTATCTTTATGGACAACATCTTAATCATTCATATCATGTATACTTTACCCAATTTCATATTTGGTAATGTATCATAATGATTATTAGGTTTACAATAATCCTGTAAATCATAGCCCTCAGCATATTAATCAAATATCTGAGATATATTGCTATTCCATGAATGATAATTCCATCATCTTGAGATTTAACATTTAAATGTCAAACTTTATTATCATCTTGAGATTTAACATTCAAATGTCAAACTTCATCATGATATTTACTAGTGTATTTTAGAAGATTATGTATCTGGAAATTTTATCTTTTTAAAGATCAACACTCCCACTTGCTTTTAGCAATTTAAAGACTATCTTTAAATACTTAGCAAATAAAGCAACAATACAATATTCTCTTTTGGGATATTACAAATACATATTGACAGTTTGATTGGCTCCAAACGGTCAACTTATATTGACCAAGGAATGATCAACAAAGTCAAACTTCCTAGAATCAATCTCCGTGGAAGTATAGGGTTTCCCCGGGTCGTTATGTCCCGACGAGGTGTGATGGTATAAAAACGGGTTTGTGATCGGGTGAATTTGGACAGAAAGGGGTTGTGAATGATTACACTACGAGATGAGGAATGAAAATAACTTAGAAACACTACATGAACAATTACTGATGATCAGATATGTGGAAAACTAGAAGGGGGGTTGAATAGTTTTCCCTTCTTTTTGATTTTATAAAAACTTTGTTTCAAAATGTTGATTCAAATTTATTCAATTGTTTGTTTGGAAAACTTCAATTAGAGTTTAGTATGAAAACAACATATAATCAATATGATCAATTATATATGTAAGCTTTTGGAAAAACTTAGTTTTATGAATGGAGCTTTGGTCGATCTTTATGTGAATACGTTTTCCTTTTAAAATCTTAAAACGTTTTGTATCAAATTATCTATCAAGTTAAACTTAATATGAGAAGTGTGAATAATAATCTATTTGACCATATCATGCAATTTTACATACAATCACAATATTAACTACTATGTTCAACACAATCAATCATCACAACAATATAAGCAACAACTAAGACATGTAGGCAAGCATAGAAGTAAAGCGAGAAATGCAAGAACAAATGATAAGAGATAAGAGAAAGGAAATGCAAACCGGACACGATGATTTATAGTGGTTCGGCTACAAGGACACCTTCCTTGTTCCTACTCCAGTCCCCGAGTCACCTACTCGAGAGTTTTCTTTACTACTCAACAAGCTCCCTTTTGGCGGAGAAAACCGTACACAACTTTTGCTTACACCATTTAACGACACTAAGCTAAATGTCGAGTTCTAATAGTAGCTAGAACCAATCTCACAACACAACTTCGATCACTACACAACTTCTACACAACTTCACGACTTCACAACTTCTTCTAAACTTCTTCACGGCTTCACAACTTCTTCACGTCTTCACGACTTCACAACTTCTTCTAAACTCCACTACTTAATCACACACCTACATCTTCACAACTACATGTCTTCTCCACACTACTACTTCCTCCCACTACTTCTTACTCACTCATTGAATCACTACTAAGTAAGATCATCTTGATCTACTTATTACATATACATAACTCAAAACTTCACATAAGCACTAACTAGATCCTAATACATCTTTGGCTTTATGATAGGGAGAATTCTTCTCTTGCACTTTGAGTGATGAGAAATTGGATCACTTGAAACAAAGATTAATAATCTTATGATCAAAGGGTTTTAGAAGGATGTTTAGAGAGAATTGGATCTGAAAATTTTTGTGCAAAAGGTGAGAAAAATTCCAGGTTTGAGGTGGTATTTATAAGGAAAAATTTCTGACCAAATCTGACAGGGGAGCGTGGCCAGTCCCCTTAATTGTGTGCCGGTCCCCTTAAAATTAAGGGGACCACCCCTTATAATTAAGGGGGCCGCCCTACTGAAACGGCCTGATTTTCTGTCTTTTAGTGGGGAAAGTTTATTTGGTGAAAACTAACTAATTTTGGTTAAAAGTTTGAAATCATATTTTTAGTATGATTAAAACATTTTTCTTTATTACCAAAAGTGTTTTTCAAAAATATATAATATGTTTATATAATTAAATAAACTTTGTATTAGTTAATTAAATACCCCTATGATCATGAGATGTATTAAACACTTGTTTATCCATACCTTAAGTGATTGTTGAAGCATACTTGAGACGTTGAGATGTCGAGGCTTGTTGACGTAAGAATGCATAGAAGAATTGTGATAACAAGTAACTTAAGCACTTTACGTTATATGTTGTAACTTACATGTTTGTCATCATCAAAACATGAAGAGGATGTTTTGATTAAATATCGTAATATTCATGCCAACAATATCCCCCTTTTTGATGATGACAAACTATGTAAATTATAACTTATAGTAAAATGTATAAGTTACTTGTTTACACTTCTTCTCCCCCTTTTGTCGATGCGAAAAGGTGGACTCTAAGACGAGACTTCTACTACGCTTGAACTCTTGAGATAGAATGTAAAAGGCGAGCTTGCATCATCGTAAGTGAAGCCTTGATCCTATCAACCTCAATGCTCCCCCTTGGTGTATGCTCCCCCTTGGTGTATGCTCAAAACTTGTTTTGGCTACCAAAGAATCGAGCGGTGAAGTAATCCTTCAAAACAAAGTTAGTAGACAAGTGCACATATATATAATGATGATAATAGATATATGCATGAATCTAATAGGGGAACAATATATGGACATATTAGGTATATGCACTAAAAGTATGACACATGAAATTATTGTTTTAAAAACAACAACCTAAATTAAAAAAAAAATTAGAACCTAATGCAAAGATTAGAACCTAGGAAAATGTAGGAGAATGAGGAGGGATGATCGTGAATGTAAAGGGAAGGTGATAAGAAAGGATTGACAATTATGGTTTAGATTAATATATCGTTCGACAAGGGTGGATGATAGTGAATCATGGGATTTTTAGGTGTTTTGTTGATGGTGGTGGAGGTGTTGTGTTTGTTGTTGGTGGTAGAGGATGCAACAAGTTTTCAATGTGAGAAAACATGTATTGTATCTCATCTCTTAGTCCGAACACAATTGTTCGGTTGTGGATGCAACAAAGGCAAGTGTCTCCATGAGCTTCAAGTAAGCTCCATGGGACGGGGTTATAGGTTGGTGGATTGATAGGAGATGATGAGAATGGTATGGAGGAGGTAGAGGTTCCTTGAGTTGATGGTGTTTTGGATGGTGCATTGGGAGCACTAGGAGATGAACATAGAAGTGGTGGTGATGGAGTGTTGGTGTAATCTTGAGTCGTCCTAGTGAGTAGATACTCAATCCAATTGAGATGTTCATTGAGAACAAAGGTTTGTTTTTCAAGGTAGGTGCAACAAATGCAATTTATGATATGGTTTTCAAGATGGATCAAATTGTTTGATGGAGATGAGTTGGTGGAGGTAGGTTGTTGATCCAAATTGCGTTGAATAAGATGCAACGCAAGAAGAGCATTAAGCTCATGAGCTTCTTTGAGCTCTTCAACGAACTTTTCATGTTCGGAGGAAGGTGATGATGGTGGAGTTAGATTGTGATTAGGGATTGAGGTTTGGTCATGAAACTTATGATTCATGTTTGGATGAGATTGATGGTTATTGTTTTGATATTGAGTATGATCCTCAAAAGGGTCATTTGGTAGAATTGAGTGAGATGAATGTGGAAGTTTATTAGTAAGGGTGATAGTTAGGTTGTCTTGTTGAGCTAAAAGAATGGTTTCATTTGGGTGATCATGAAAGCATGATGAAAGTATGGATGAAAGTTATTCTTCATGTGTGGATGGTAGTTTGGATGTTGTATGTGGGGTGATAACAATGATTTTAGGTTTGTTGGGAGATGACATGATGGGTTGAATGATGATTTTGATTATGTGTTTATGGAAGGATAGTAGGTGTTGGATTGGTTAGACAAAACGTGTTGGTTTAGGAGGTATTATTAAGGAGTGATTTAGGAGGTATGATATTGATTCTTGGTTTCTTTGAGGACATGGAAACGGTGGATGACTCAAGATTGGTAGTATGAAGGATGACTCGGTTTTGGGTGTGAGGTAGAAGGATATATGTGAGTGAGTGTGATTTCCCTTCCCATTAAATTCATGCTCATCCGGATATATTATGAGACCAATATGACCTATCGGATTTTGACACTAAGGTTCTCATGAAATGAGGGTGTAGGATCTAAAGGTAAGAAAAATATACCTAGATGAATGATACATATAGATTAAACCATGTAAAGGCATACAATCAAATCACATAGGAGCAAATAATCATCTAGAAATAACATATATGCGATATGCCATAAATCTAGGAATGAAAGCATCTAATGAGGAGCAAAGTTCATAAAAGTAAACTAGCATTAGGTATATTTAGGAAGAGTAATTTAATCAAGTTGGAGAATGAGTATGAGACTATTACTAGTGGTGCTCAATTCAGGCTAAACACGACCATTTTTACGGGTTACACATACCCAACTTCTCACATAGAAGCAATTCAACCGTTAGGTTAAATTGAATTTCTAGTCAATAGATTCTCCAGTAGTCATTCTCTTTTTAGAAGAAATTGAGTTCCTAAATTTACATATCGAAGAGTACCAAATATGAAGTTTGCTTGATTCACTAATACTTGGCTTAATGTGACTCAAACATCATGTTTTATGAAGGTAAGTCTACATGATATATTTTACTCACTATCCCAATAGAAATGTGTTAAATGTTTAGATAAGAGTAAACGCAAAGTTTTAATCTTTTGTTCATGATTAACCGGTTATTTGGTTTTGATGGCATATTACTTGATTTAATAAATGTGCTTGATTTAAGAATGCTCCTTAGCATATCTTGAAAAATGAATCTCATTATGATTATTTATCTTAAATGAGATTGTGATTCACAAATGATATCAAAACTAGACATTTATAAATTCTAAAGCAAATATTATTTTCTATGATTTTTGCCAATGTTATATATATCATAATTTTAACTAGTATTTGAAACAAAATGAATTTTACTTGTTTATGCATTGTGACAAGTTATTTTTCAATTCTAATAACTTAAATTATTTCAAAAAGAAAAGTGTAGTGCATTATCTTGTAACACAACCATTCATGCTACAAAGAAAATGAGGTACATATAATGTATAGTGTGTATTGTTCTTAAATATGTATTTTATCTTGAAGTGATGATTTTAAGTAGTGTGAGCAAAGTTTACATATGTTGTTAGTTTGCTCATGTTTGGTTTTTCGGATATGACACATTTATCCATTGTTTTGCAATGTAAATTGCTTGAATATTTCGGATGAAACATCCAAGTCGCCAATCCTACTTCATTGTATATTTTATGCATGTGTTAAACATGTTATTCTAATATTTGGAACACAACTATTGGACAAGTAGATTCAATATGGCATTGTCAACACAAGTGTGAGTTATGATCCAATGCATATTCTTTTCATCTACAAAGGATGTAAATATTTTCATATCAATCTAGTGTGATTGAGTATGTAGATTCAAGACTATATCCTTTGTTAAAATTTGGTGTAATCTTGAAACTAAACAAATAACAATCCAATTTCTTGTCCATACTCAAAAACATGTCAATTAGATTTGATGAATATATCAACCATAATTTGAATAATGAATTGATATAATATCAAGATCTTTCTTGACCCTTCATTTAAAATAAATAGACATTTTGATAGTGTGTTCCATTAATCCTAAGATTATTAATGAGTGAGGTTGGTGAGTGATTGAAATTTGACTTATTACTTCATGATTGTTATAAGTTTTGTTTATGTGAAAGACTCTTCATTATTACTTATAATGAACACACTTTAGATTTTGAAAATACTTTTTCTTTTGTATTACTACTAGTGTTTTACAAAGATTCAATTTCTCTTATTAAACAACTTAAGGTAAAACAAGGTAATTTGTTGAAAATATTTAAGTGTGTTGTTAAGAATAGATTAAATTGTTTGAAATATTTAGGTGATTGTATTTAACTTATTTACAAGATGTTTGAGTAACATTAAGCCATCTATACCTATATGCAATGCAAGCATAATATTACAATCCTAACGCAAGAAATCTAGTATAAGATCTAGTTAAGTATAAGCCAGAAAACTAGCTATAAACTAATAGAGTACAAGGCACATATGCTAAGATATTCAAATAGCTAAATTACAAATAGCAACGATTAACAAAGTAAAATCACAAATGAGTTCACATAGCACATAAAACACTTGTCGTCGTTTTGTGTATTATATATACCAATGTTTACTTAGCTCGATTTTATTTAAAAATAAAATAGTTTCCTATCCATTTTAAAATTTAATTAAGATCAATATTTTGAAAACATAAATACTTAATTTTTCAAAGATATATCGACAAGTAATGCCCGACTCGAAGGAAAAGGTAAAATACAAGTTTTACGTTAAAACAAGACTTAAATTTTTGACCTTCGTGTAGTATTTTAACTTTCTGACTTATTTAAGTTTGTAATGGTTACTTGTAAGTATTTTTAAATGAAACTAGACTCAATTACCTTTAAAACGCCGGGTGGCACGACTTCTACAGAGTTACGGTTAATTTTATATGATTTTTCAAAGTTTCTGAAAAACTGTCGAACAGGCAGGCGGACCCCTTAAATTTAAGGGGGCCGCCCAGACAATTAAAGGGGCCGCCCATCTGATACTCAAAAATGCAATTTTTGTTAAAAATTGTTTTCTGACTTTGTGGAAAGGTGTGTAACTTTCTGATTTTAAGAACGAACATATAACACTTGTTTTAAGCATAATTCTTATCTCGAGCTAGTATAATTAGTGTATATAATATCAAAACTAATACAAGTTAATCAACAAAATACTTTTCATATTAAATCCTCCTTAATAGGTAATTTGATACATGGATCGTACTCAATTTTTAAAACCATTTGTTTTGAAAATTTGAGCGACGTGGCTCTGGTACCAATTGTGGAAAACTAGAAGGGGGGTTGAACAGTTTTCCCTTCTTTTTGATTTTATAAAAACTTTGTTTCAAAATGTTGATTCAAATTTATTCAATTGTTTGTTTGGAAAACTTCAATTAGAGTTTATGATGCGTGGGAATCGCAACAGGCTTTACCTCTCGAGGGATCTCGAGAAGCTTACAACCCCCACCAGGCAGTGTACCTGATCGTTGTAGTATAGTATAGTGACAAGTACCGGGGGATTGATCGTTCAGCTTAGGAATAGTGTCGCTAGGATTAGAAAGCCTAATTTACTAGTTCTAAAGGTGAGGGATGATTATTTTTGTACTTTTATGTTTTTTAGAAAGCAAGTAAAATCTCGGGTTTTGAAGGAGTGGGCGGAATTAGTTGCTATTCAACTAACCCAAAACTAAGATGCAATCAAAATAAAATAGTAAAAATGAAAATAAACTAATTATACTAAGGTTGTGAGCAGTAATTGGAGAAAATGTGTTTACTTAGACTTCATTACTCCCTAGATATCTTTTACATGTTAATTACTTGTTATAATTGCATGGATGACGGATCGTATTCCTTAATACCATTCATGGGGTGGCATACATAACTCCCCAATTCTATGAGCTCTTATCTCCTCCTACACCATGACCCAGCACAACTATAGGGATTGTAAACAGTGGCTCATGCATTAAATACAACCAATAAAGACCTAGTACGCCTCGGTTCATGTTTCTTAAGACGTTCAAGCATGTTACCATTTGGAGATCTGCCAGTTTTCTTAAGCCTAACATATAAATCATTCATCCAAAACAAGAATAAACAAGTAATCAACACATAATCAATATCTAGGTTTCATTAGATCTAAGCAAACACAAAAGAGATCTAGCCTAGCATAATCGAATTGAGACAAGAACAAGATATAGACAACCAACACATAGACATATTGATTGAATTAGAAGAACACTTATCTCAATTACAATGCAAGGTATCAAGGGTTTGGAACCCTTGAAAAACCTGTAAAAGTTGCACCAAATTCGTCTTTAGGGTTTCTCCAAAACTTCTCTCTTTTTAATGTAAAAACTAGAAAACTATATATAGGAAAACTGGGCTGACGGCGTCAAGACAACCATGTGACGCCGTCACCTCGCCGCCAAATACTTCCTCGGACGGCCTTGATCTACTTATGACGGCCTGTGTGACGCCGTCACCAACCACGGTATTTTATTCTTGGCACTTTGACACCGTCAGGATGACTTTTGACGCCGTCATCAACTACGGTATTTTATTCATGATGTCTGACGCCGTCAGGGTATAACTCTTGACGCCGTCACCTAATGTTTCCAGCATGGAAAATTGATACTTTGCCGTTTTCTTAACTTTTATGCTCCAAAAACGTCCAAAATGGCTTCTTTTCCAGAATTCACTCTCCAAGTACCTAAAATCACAAAAGGAACGATTTAGGGCAATATTTGATCAAATAAAGTCGGATTCGGGCTTAAATGACCCCCTAAAAACGGATCATTTTTCGCCTCATCATATACCCTTACACTTGAGATTTGCTTGTCCTCAAGCAAATGCGCTTTTATTCTACTCAAAAGACAAGTTAGGGGTCATTTAACACTAATATAAAAGTAATTACAACAAATAATCGTTCCACTAAAGACCAATAGACAAGCACGGAGGTCATACACAAGCACCTCACAAATAGTGTTTAGATACTCACATCTCTCGGGTGTAATAAAGTAATATAACATTATGGAAATGGAAGATATCTCTCACTACCTGTCATAGCAAAATAGATTACCATAGGCTTGGGAAAGGATCAAACCTCCACCACATGGCGTAAGCACCTAGGATAAACTATCAAAGAGGTCTTTTAAAGGGTTGTAATGTTAGGTATAGGGATATGAATTGCACGGTTTTGTTGGATAAAGGAAGTTTTACTGGTGGCGAGTTAACAATCTTAGTTAATTACATGTACAATATGGCGTTGCTAAGCCAAGACTAGACTCGACTTAAGCTAATAAATAAAAAATAACAAAAACATAAAATGAACATAGAATGAAACAGGATGGTAGTCCGTATGTTTTTTTTTTTCTTTTTTTTCTTTTTCAATTTTTTTTTTTTTTTTTTTTTTTTTTTTTTTTTTTTTTTTTTTTTTGCATACACTCTTACCCTACCATCCAAAATAATACATCATAGGGAATGAACATTTCCCTTACACTTGAATTTTTACATACTCTATAATTAACTAATCTAACGACTCGAATTAAGAAAATCAAAACACTTGGAGCACTTTTAAGATTAACGTACGTATGGGGGTAATAGTATTATGTTCTTCCCCATTACTCCATAAAATAAGTACTTACCCATGAGTCCCAATCATCCCAAAACAATATGTACAAGGATATGACTCGACTTAGCAACCATGTAATCAATTAGAAAGTTAACTTAGGGTTTAACAAATAACAATAATGCACTAAAGATGAGCGCATACACGGAAGGCTAAGGCAATTTGGTTGTACATTTAAGTGGGGTGTAACAAATTCTTCCTTTAAGTAAAATGCTTAAAGTTAGAAACGAAAAGATAGGCTCGGAGGGGTGTACTAGGGGTTTCGTGTACTAAAAATGAGTACAACGCTAAGGGTGTGGGAAAAATTAGTTGACTTAACTAGCCAAGTAATATGACTTAAATGGTCAAGTAATCATGATACGGGTTTAACACAAGGGTGATCCTAATGCCTCTTATCATGTAGTAAATCCTACCACACGAATGTAGTCTCACTAGCGGTCTTGGGATGCATCACTAACGCAAGTTCTAGAATCTAAATGCTACCGGTACACTCATAAGCACTAATAATGAATGCTTTTCCTATCAAATCTAAAGGCGAACCTCACATTTTTGGGTGGAAAATTTTTCTGAATATACGGTTGTGTGCTAGTCATACAATCTCCTATCCATGAGACGCTTGCTATGGCTAAAGTTTCACTCCTAAATGTTGTAAAAAATTTTAAATTTGGTGCTAAAATTACACTAACAAGTATTTCTCATAGTTTTATTACACATCTACCATTAGCCAAAACAAACTCAAGCGAAAGTGCATATGTAAGGTATCATCTTTTTACCCTCCCCTTACACTTAAGATGAACATTGTCCCCAATGTTCAAGTAAAGAATGTAAAAAGTGAAAAAGTAAAGAAAATGAAATCAAATACTCCCCTGATTCGCTCGGTATGGATTATAGGTGGCCAGGTTAAATCTTCTTCCAAGAAAACGAACAATCAAAGCTTCCCTTCCAGAATATAAATCATCTCCTTGTCGAACATAACCTGTGAAACCTGACAAAATAGACAAGACAACCTCGCGTAAAATCGGCGGCATCCTATATAAGTTCCTAAATCCTAGAAAACAAAGTAAGATATAATGCTTGTGGAATGAAGTTTGCAGATTTCCTGGAGATTATAAAACTTAATAATTCACAAAAACCATAAGACTCCGTTAGAAAAACAAAACTGGTAAAATTTCCAGATTTTTGACTCCTGACGCCGTCAAGAGTAAACCCCTGACGCCGTCAGAATGGACCTTCAGAAATTCTTATGTTAAGTTTCCGGAAAATTTCTGGAAAAACTTGGTCCCACTTCCTGGAAAATCCTGCAAAACTTCATTATGACTCAATACAAGCATTTGACTCTAACAAATACGAATATACATGCTCATTTATTATTGTGGAGAATCATGATCGGTTTGTTTCTTAAAAACATATTTGGGGTTTCCCCTTACACTTATCTTTTGCAAAAATACTTTTAGGTTGGAGTTAAGACTAGGCCAAACAACATAGTAAAGTATTTCCACATTTTAATTGAGAAACATGATCAACCAACAATAAAAATAAACATGCATACGGAAGCAAATAACAATCAAACAAATAAAATCACACAAACATGGGTTGCCTCCCAAGAAGCGCTTTTCTTTATTTACGAGTCTTGTAGCTAGACTCAAGGTCATGGGTTACTACGTGATTTCATCATTGGTTCCACTCTCTAGGTCGTCTTCTAAACTAGTATCGCTTTCATAGTGCAAGTACTTCGGATCTTCGAATTCGAAAACATCTTGTCGATACTTAGAACCAAGCTTACTAACATTCTTAAAGAATCCACATGATAAACCAGAAATATTCCTACACCCTCTCTTAACATCTTCATCACACAAGATAAGTTGGGAGCTCATCATATCAAGCCCGTCACAATCTATTCCCTTAAGGTCTTTTCTCTTGTATGACGTTTGGTATGAAATCCTCCTAATCCCATCAGTGAAGGTCATGATTCCATTCAAGTCATCCACTATCAAATTAGTGATTTCACAAAAGGGTGCTCAAAAGACGACTTGTGATAACCTAGGGTCGACATAGTCCTCTATGTTGTCCACAATCGTGAATTCCATAGGGAATGCCATATTTCCTACGAACACCTGGATTTCATGATCCTTACCAACCACTTTCTCTCCCTTATAAATCATCCCCCATCTGCAGATATTGTTATAATGAAACAATGACATAAAATTCTTTGGCAGGAATACATTAATGTATATGTTATCGAAGTACTTATGACCGATCATGCAGGGGATTTTGAGATTATTCGGATCATGTTGTCTTATCTTCTCCAACTCTCCATCCTTTGACCCATATAGATTCCCCTCAATAGAGGGACGATACTCGTACACCTCCTCACTATTCCTACGAAAGATTACCTTCCTAACACCATTGGTGAGTACTACACTACCATCTTTCTCATCAAGGATTGCTCCTGATTCATTGATAAATGGTATCCCAAGGACAAGGTGGGTTAACGTTTGATTGGTGAAAGGGTCCACGTCATCAACCACGGTGAGGTCAGTATTGTAAACAAGCTCTCCAATCCTAATTGATAAATTTTCTATTACTCCCTTGCACGCAACGTGCTCTGGGAAGGTTTTGTGGTATAGGGAGAGGGGGATTATGTTGACTGGGAAGCTAGGATCTATATGACTATCGGTTAAGAGCTTTTCCTTAATGGTACAGGGGATCTTGAAAACTTTAGGGTTACTTTCCTTAGTATGATTGTTACCCACACTAATAACATCCTCCATTTTTCTCTCGGGTTCTTCTATAATAGATTTACCCAAAATGGTTGGATCTTTCTCGTGCTCTTCCGATTTCTCTTTCCTTTAATCCGGTTTGTCGGATTCTTGCGCGGTGTATTGCTCGGGTGAGTCGGTAGGTTTTCTTGCCAAATCATGGTCAACCCTTGAGGTCTCATCTTTCGCTGTCTGACTGAATTTGTTAGGTTGTTGTTGGGTTGGGTTGGGTGTTGAAGCAGATATTGTGGTGATGGTGTTTACGAAGTGGATTGGTCCAGGGGGGTTGACAGGTTCTTTTCCGTTAGGATACAAATGTTTGAATAGCTTGCTAGGACTTTTTATTTTTACAGGGGAGGCTGGTGGACTCATGATGGTAGCAGATTTAACCTCATTAACAGGAATGGGCCTATTATCAATATGCTCTTTGATAGCAGTCAACAGATTACAAATCTTGTTGTTTACATCATCCTGTTGTTGTTTAAATTTGGCCTCGAGCGTAGCGAGCTGTAGTTCTTGAGAGAGAATGAATTTCTTTAGAGTATCTTCACAGCTTTGCCTAGGAATGCCTTGTGATGGAAAATGCTCGGACCAAGTGAGCGGTGAGGAGTCATTGAAGGATACGCTTCGCGTTTGGTACCGTCTAAAATCAGGTTTATCCTTCCATGCCTCATAGGCTTCGGCAGAAGTTCGAGGACCCTGACCCATGTGCGATGATGTGAATTCGTTATAAGCACGTTTTGGAAGTTCCATGCAGTTATGGGTCTCATGAGGGCCATTGCATAGTTTGCATGTAGAAGCGATTCTGCTTACTTGGCTTGAAGGTTTATGAGCTTCGTAGGATTTCATGAGAGACTTGACTCGACCTTCAAGTTCCATGATCCTACGGTCGGGAGTGCTAGAATTGTTCGAAGGCAAAGATATTGCCTTGACCGTTTCGTTCAAATCACGGGGATCATTCCAACTTTCGTTGTCATAGAGAGCAAGATCTTCTATGAGTTCCCATGATTGTTCCGCACTAAGATCACGTAGCTTACCACCGGCCGATTGGTCAATGGCTCGCCTCGTGGAGATGTCGATATGGTCATAAAAAATTTGGACTTGGAGCCAAAGATCTATGCCATGATGAGGGACTTTTTGGAGTAAGTCCTTGAAACGAGTCCATGCTTCATAAAGAGATTCATTTTGACGTTGTTGGAACATCAAGATGTCATTCCTAAGCTTAGTAGTTCTCCCCGGTGGGAAAAATTGAGCAAGGAAACGAGTGGTGAGATCATCCCATGTGGTGATGGATCCCGCGGGTAAATGCTCAAGCCATTGACTAGCTTGATCCCGTAGAGAGAATTGGAATAGGCGTAAACGGGTAGCCTCTCTAGTTTCAACACCTAGGTCTATGGAATCTACGATTTTGAGAAAGTCCTTAAGATGTTGGTTTGGATCTTCGGAACGAAGTCCATGGAATGCACATCCACTTTGCACCAACCGGATGGTGTCGGATCGCAAGGGGGTCACATTGGCTCCGGTGAGCTCAATGGTGTTTCGGTAGCCTTGATGGCTAGGTCGGGAGTACTCTCCTAAGGTTCGGGGCGTAAGGGGTTCAAGTGGTGGGTTTTGTTGTGGTGGGATGACGGGTTCAAAGATGTTACCACCTTCCATGATGTTGGATGGTAAAGAGTTACGAACAAAGGCACGAAGAAATAAGATAGACTAAAGAAGACCTAAAAATAAAAATAAAATCTTGCTAGAAAGGAATCTAGCAAGTAGACCTAATAAAAAGAAATCCTAACCTAGACAATAACTATTCCTCGGCAGCGGCGCCAAAAACTTGATGCGTGGGAATCGCAACAGGCTTTACCTCTCGAGGGATCTCGAGAAGCTTACAACCCCCACCAGGCAGTGTACCTGATCGTTGTAGTATAGTATAGTGACAAGTACCGGGGGATTGATCCTTCAGCTTAGGAATAGTGTCGCTAGGATTAGAAAGCCTAATTTACTAGTTCTAAAGGTGAGGGATGATTATTTTTGTATTTTTATGTTTTTTAGAAAGCAAGTAAAATCTCGGGTTTTGAAGGAGTGGGCGGAATTAGTTGCTATTCAACTAACCCAAAACTAAGATGCAATCAAAATAAAATAGTAAAAATGAAAATAAACTAATTATACTAAGGTTGTGAGCAGTAATTGGAGAAAATGTGTTTACTTAGACTTCATTACTCCCTAGATATCTTTTACATGTTAATTACTTGTTATAATTGCATGGATGACGGATCATATTCCTTAATACCATTCATGGGGTGGCATACATAACTCCCCAATTCTATGAGCTCTTATCTCCTCCTACACCATGACCCAGCACAACTATAGGGATTGTAAACAGTGGCTCATGCATTAAATACAACCAATAAAGACCTAGTACGCCTTGGTTCATGTTTCTTAAGACGTTCAAGCATGTTACCATTTGGAGATCTGCCAGTTTTCTTAAGCCTAACATATAAATCATTCATCCAAAACAAGAATAAACAAGTAATCAACACATAATCAATATCTAGGTTTCATTAGATCTAAGCAAACACAAAAGAGATCTAGCCTATTATAATGGAATTGAGACAAGAACAAGATATAGACAACCAACACATAGACATATTGATTGAATTAGAAGAACACTTATCTCAATTACAATGCAAGGTATCAAGGGTTTGGAACCCTTGAAAAACCTGTAAAAGTTGCACCAAATTCGTCTTTAGGGTTTCTCCAAAACTTCTATCTTTTTAATGTAAAAACTAGAAAACTATATATAGGAAAACTGGGCTGACGGCGTCAAGACAACCATGTGACGCCGTCACCTCGCCGCCAAATACTTCCTCGGACGGCCTTGATCTACTTACGACGGCCTGTGTGACGCCGTCACCAACCACGGTATTTTATTCTTGGCACTTTGACGCCGTCAGGATGACTTTTGACGCCGTCATCAACTACGGTATTTTATTCATGATGTGTGACGCCGTCAGGGTATAACTCTTGACGCCGTCACATAGTGTTTCCAGCATGGAAAATTGATACTTTGCCGTTTTCTTCACTTTTATGCTCCAAAAACGTCCAAAATGGCTTCTTTTCCAGAATTCACTCTCCAAGTACCTAAAATCACAAAAGGAACGATTTAGGGCAATATTTGATCAAATAAAGTCGGATTCGGGCTTAAATGACCCCCTAAAAATGGATCATTTTTCGCCTCATCAGTTTAGTATGAAAACAACATATAATCAATATGATCAATTATATATGTAAGCTTTTGGAAAAACTTAGTTTTATGAATGGAGCTTTGGTCGATCTTTATGTGAATACGTTTTCCTTTTAAAATCTTAAAACGTTTTGTATCAAATTATCTATCAAGTTAAACTTAATATGAGAAGTGTGAATAATAATTTATTTGACCATATCATGCAATTTTACACACAATTACAATATTAACTACTATGTTCAACACAATCAATCATCACAACTATATAAGCAACAACTAAGACATGTAGGCAAGCATAGAAGTAAAGCGATAAATGCAAGAACAAATGATAAGAGATAAGAGAAAGGAAATGCAAACCGGACACGATGATTTATAGTGGTTCGGCTACAACGACACCTTCCTTGTTCCTACTCCACTCCCCGAGTCACCTACTCGAGAGTTTTCTTCACTACTCAACAAGCTCCCTTTTGGCGGAGAAAACCGTACACAACTTTTGCTTACACCATTTAACGACACTAAGCTAAATGTCGAGTTCCAATAGTAGCTAGAACCAATCTCACTACACAACTTCTACACAACTTCACGACTTCACGACTTCATCACAACTTCTTCTAAACTTCTTCACGGCTTCACAACTTCTTCACGTCTTCACGACTTCACAACTTCTTCTAAACTCCACTACTTAATCACACACCTACATCTTCACAACTACATGTCTTCTCCACACTACTACTTCCTCCCACTACTTCTTACTCACTCATTGAATCACTACTAAGTAAGATCATCTTGATCTACTTATTACATATACATAACCCAAAACTTCACATAAGCACTAACTAGATCCTAATACATCTTTGGCTTTATGATAGAGAGAATTCTTCTCTTGCACTTTGAGTGATGAGAAATTGGATCACTTGAAACAAAGATTAATAATCTTATGATCAAAGGGTTTTAGAAGGATATTTAGAGAGAATTGGATCTGAAAATTTTTGTGCAAAAGGTGAGAAAAATTCCAGGTTTGATGTGGTATTTATAAGGAAAAATTTCTGACCAAATCTGACAGGGGAGCGTGGCCGGTCCCCTTAATTGTGTGTCGGTCCCCTTAAAATTAAGGGGACCGCCCCTTATAATTAAGGGGGCTGCCCTACTGAAACGGCCAGATTTTCTGTCTTTTAGTGGGGAAAGTTTTATTTGGTGAAAAACTAACTAATTTTGGTTAAAAGTTTGAAATCATATTTTTAGTATGATTAAAACATTTTTCTTTATTACCAAAAGTGTTTTTCAAAAATATATAATATGTTTATATAATTAAATAAACTTTGTATTAGTTAATTAAATACCCCTATGATCATGAGATGTATTAAACACTTGTTTATCAATACCTTAAGTGATTGTTGAAGCATACTTGAGACGTTGAGATGTCGAGGCTTGTTGACGTAAGAATGCATAGAAGAATTGTGATCACAAGTAACTTAAGCACTTTACGTTATATGTTGTAACTTACATCTTTGTCATCATCAAAACATGAAGAGGATTTTTAGATTAAATTTCATAATATTTATGCCAACAAGATACACTAAAAACGTGAACTAAGTCTAAAAACGCGTTCGTTTAATTTAATTCTATGTAGACGTGCGGAATAAAACGCGAGTTTTGTAAAATAAAATAGCTACGGATATGAAAATTACATTTTTATAATCCTAATGATAAAAGAAAATTTTTAGAAAAAGAAAATTAATTTTTACACTATTTAATTAATTACTATTAATTAATTACTATTTAATAACTAATTAATAGTATTTAAAATACACTAATTATGAATTTAAGCTAGAAAAATGAAAATTTAATTCTAAAAATTCTAAAATAATATAAAAGTAATTTTAAAACTAAAAAAATATTGTTCCTACTTTTTCTCTATTTATTATTAATTAATTAAGATTTAAATACTAATTAAACTATTTAAATTAAATAAAAATAGCAAATGAATAGTAAAAATTCTAAAACTTTTTCTAAAAATATTTTATGATATTTAGAACCTAGGAAAAATATAAAAACATAGGATTACTTAATAAAAACTATTTATACTATTTAATTATCTAATATTAATTAATTAGTAATAAAACTAATATTAATTATAAAAAAATAGCAAATGAAAAGAGAAAAATCTAGAAAAATTCCTAAAAATACTTTAAACTGTCAGGGACTTAAGAAAAATATGAAAATATAAAAGTACTTAATAATAAGCTAAAAGGAAAAATGAAAAAGATAACATCTTTTAAATAGAAGCTATCACTAAAATTAAAGTTGGATTTTTTGGATTTTTCTTTTACAAACCTATTAAAATACTGAAAATATGAAACTTTTATGAAAAGACTTTTTACAAAACTCAAAAATAAGCCAAATGCAAGCTTATTAGCTTGACAGTACACTAAATATGCTCAAATGGGTTTAATAAGCTTGAATAAGCTGATACAAAAGCTAATAAGCTGAACCAAGGATACAATAAGCCTCAAACAACAGAACCAAATCTGGAGCAAGCTAAATAAAGAGGAAAACACAACTAAAGAAGCCAAAATTCCAAATAAGCAAATCTAATGCTCACTAAAAAATACACAGGCCTGCAGGCTTATTAAAGGACACTTTGAGCTTATCAAATAAGCTCAAAAGCCAAAAATAAGCATGGAACCTTCAAGATTGGCACCAGGGCTTTCCAAAGACTCAAGGCATAAGCCCTGGGGTTCACGTATGAATTCACAAATTGCTTGTGAAGTTGGGCTCACACACTGATTATTCAGCATAGAAGGTGGGATGAGACAAAATAGATGACTAGAAATAAGCAACTAAATAAGCAGTATGGTGAAAAACAAGAACATGCACAACAACCAGGCCATAAGGGCTTCTCAAAACACCTAAGATCACAAGCTAATGTCCACAATTGAGCTCTGAGTGAGCTTATGAACTTGACTCATTGGGACTGGTACAGGGCAGCAGGCCTGGGTAATTTGCATTCCACACATAAGCCACTAGAAACAACTACAAGCTGATCCAGGGATAAAATAAGCTAGAGACAAGCTAAGTGAAATTAGAAAAGCTACAACAAAAAGAATACTACACTTGAAAAGCTTAAAAAGCAATAATAAGCAAATCCAAATCCAACTTGAAACTGAACAGGTTCAAGGGGCACTTTGCAGCCCTCAGTGCGGCCCACAGAGGTGATTGGAAGTTCAAATTAAAGCTTAATCTCAAAAGCTAACCAGGGGATATTTCTAATAAGCCATGGTTCAAAGTATGGGGCCCACAAAGAAGCTTAAAAAAGGACAGGTGAGAGTAGCACCACCACACTGATGAGTCAGTGTGGTAAACTGAATCAGGCAACAGTGGAGGACAAAATAAGTTATCAAATAAGCAATTCATGGCATAATAAGCATTGGGACATGAAACTAGAACTATAAACTTTACAAAGATGCCAAAATTTCAGGAAAGATTGCACTAATGAACAAACTATGAGCCTAGGAAAGAGGGGTGTGCATACTGAAGCAGGGGAGGTCACATGCAAACAGGTTTTTGGACAGAGCAACATGTAAGAATTTGGGTCAGAGATGAGTTTTTGACCCACTAAACTAAGGTACTAGACAAATATTATGATGGACTAATCATTTCTAAGTGAGGTTGAACCAAAGATGACAACCAAATGGGTCAAAACAACTTGAGTCCAAGGAACCAAAAACAACAGTTTGACTAAAAATTTAGTATATGAATTTAAAGAAAACTATCCAATCCTAAAAAAAACTAACCAATTACTCTAAAACTAACATGTATTATACTAAATTTACTAAATTACAACTGAAGTAATTGAGTTTCAAGACCCTAAGTCAATAGAACATGCAATAAAAAGTTGTGCCAAACACTCCCTATGGTGAAACTGCTTAGAACTTAGGCTAGTACAAGCAAACTTAAACTAATGGTGAAACAGGCAAACATGTAATAAGCAAAACATGGGACTAAATAAGCAGCATAAACTAATAATAAGCAGTAATAGATAAGCAGTGTGATAAGCACTACAATGACTTAAAATTAAACTTTTATTGAATTTGAAGAAAAGAGGATACAAGAGACTTAACTAAAACTAAAAATTACACAAAAAACCTACTGCTAAATTAACTACTACTTTCTTTTGCTACAAAATGATCTATTTATACTAAGAATAAAAAATAGGGGTCTTTTCAGCTTCTGTTTCTTCTCTGAGTTTAAACGGCCTTGGGACTTGTCTTGTGCTTCCTTCCAATGAATCTCAGCCATTTAATTGTTATAGAAATCATCTCACCCTTAGGATTGCTTTTGGCGCCCGTTTGAGGTCATAGATTGATGACCTGGAGGAGGAGGGAGATTGTTTTAGCACATGAGGTTGACTTATAAAGGTAGTATAGGGTGGTTAGTAGGTGTATTGGAGATTGGAGGGGGGGGGGGACAATCTTGTCTGGTGGTGGCAGGGGTTGTGTTTGGTTTGGCGGCAGAAGGGGGGTGAAGGAGAGGGGTAATATTATATGGTGGGGTTTGACATTTAGGATTGACCTGGGGATTATTATTAACCAGGGAGGAGAGTTGGGCCTTAGGGATGATGTGGGCTTGGGTGGAATGGGATTGGATTGGGTTTATGTTTAATGGGGTGGTTTAGTTAGGTTTGTTTGTTTATTTATTATGCTCAAAAATCACAAGGACCATTCATGGACAAATCTGAAAGATAAGGGGCTGAAATTTATGATATCCCCAAAGTACTCATAAGGTCCCATCTTGCCAAACTCCCATAATCCAAGAACCACAAAAGTTAAATTTCCATAATTTTAAATCCCGGGGACCAAAAATGCAAAATGTGAAACTACAGGGACCAAAACTGTAATTTTTTTAAACTTTTCACCCAAGGACAAAATTTGATAGTTTTTTGAATTTTAAAAACCTTGGGTTGACTTTTCTTTCAAAACACATACTCAGGGACTAGTTTTGTAATTTTTGAAAGTTGGGGGACTGAAAGTACCAATTGTGCAAACTTTGTACATTTTTCATCTGTTTTTACTCTTTTTGCATCTAAAACATATAAAACACAATTTTGAAATATTTTCAGTATTTTGATGCATATTTGAGTGTTTTTGTATGTTTTGCAGTTCAGATTTGACCAAAAATAATGAGTGTTTGAGCACTCATTAATCCCCCACACTAAAATATTGTTAGTCCCTAGCAATAAACCGTTTTGAAAATTTAATGGATTTTAATCTCTTTACCAAAAGCCATTACTTCTGGAATAACCAAATGTATCAGTTCAAGTAAGAACTATGGTCCACTTGATAACCATGTGATTTTGAGCAAACCACCACCTGTCAACGGATTTGATTTGTGTTTACCAAAAGCCGTTTGCTTCTGGACTAGCCAACTCTTGATGGAATAGTCAACATCTTGGTGAGCTGATTACCAATTACGGTTTTTCCACTGCCTTTACCACAAGCCATAATCTTGCGGGCTATCCAACTCTTTTACTTTTTAGGATATGGTGAGTTGAGATACCATACAATTTTGGGCAAATTGTAAGCCATCAACGGATTTGATATATCTTTACCAAGAGCCGTTTGCTCCTGGATTAGCCAATCCTTTTGTCGTTTAGACATGGCGGACTGATAACCACAAAAATTTTTGAAGCACAAGTGAAATTTTTTTTAAATTTTTGCCAAAAACGGGGGTACTAGATGGTAAAATGTGAAAAATTCGCTAGAATACCCCCCACACTTAGAATGAATATTGTCCTCAATATTCAAAGTCCCAACTATTATGCCGACTCTTTGAACGTAAGAGGGCAACATTACAAGCTAAATGTGGAAACACTATTTTTGTTTTTTCACTGTATTTGTAACCATAGCAGGGGTAACTCCCCCACACTTAGGGTGAAAACCCTATAAGCATGCTACTATTTTTGTTTACCGAGTCGCTAGCTTGACTCGACCCCGAATTCATTTGTTCTTGGGGAAGCATGATGTGGAAGAAACAATCTCCATCGGACTTTCATTCAAGATGTTTGGACAAACATTTGAAGCACGTGAAAGTTCCACTCCGATGAGATAAGTACCCGGCTGTAAATAGTATAAACTATAAGCGGTGATGCCGGGGTCAAAGATAATGTCTTCATTCCCGAAGGAGTGAAGAAGAGAAGAAGTCACCTTATAGGTGAAGAAAAGGAAGAAAACCATGATGAAAATCATGATTTGATTTTCTTCCTCGAGAGCAGGCTCATTAGCCTGAATTTGGATTTTAAGGGTTAAGCTCAAAAACATCATGGGAGGGTGGGTGGGAATTTGCAAATCCTCATGATTGAGTGCATCTCCCCCCGGGCTATCAAACTCCAGAGGAGTCATGATATGATGAGTGAGTTCACCGGAGAACTCCTCATGAAGAGAATTATTCACAAGATGTGAATCTGTGAATTCATGTTCCGGAATAGACTCATCACAATCCTCATTCCGAATACCAAAGATTGGATTATCTGAAATCAAAGTGAATTCAGATTGGAATTCAAATAGAGGGTTGGTGAAAGTCGTATTAAATGTTTCGGGAACAAGGTGATAAATATTCTCTATTGGACTGTTAGGATCAGAACTGAGTGGTGGATCATGATATAGGAGACTTTCAATTTCTCCCAGATCGGCTTTGAAATCGAGGAGACCATCATCACTTTCCGATGAAAGTGGATTGATGTGAGTGAGTTCGTCGGCGAACTCCTCAAGAGGATGATCAGCATCAGAATGTGGAACTGATGCCTCAACATACTCAATGTCTCCATGAAATGTGCAATCATCATTAAAATCTGAGAAAGTATCAAAATGATCGTTTGAACACTCAAGAGGGGAAGGTAAATCACACATATGATCAAAAGTTCCCTGTGACTCTCTTGGGATTAGGACAAGGTTCTCAACACTAGACTTTATTAATTCGTCCGATTCCTTATCAGGAACAGTGTCAAGATGCTCATCCCCCATGTTCAGAGAGTGAGTGTGAACTTCGGGTGTGATAGCAACAGACTGAGGGAGTTGAGAAGGACTAGCATTCATGGATTGTACGAGTTCCATGTGATCTTCTCCTAGTAATTTCCCCGTCTCATTATTTTCTCCCTGATTTTCAATGGAAGGAATCACAAATGATGAATCTGACGAACCCTTATAAAATTGAAGGATATCAAGGGTATCCTCATTATCACTATCATCATCACAGTCGAGAAGAGCAGCTTTATGAAATTTGGCACGTGTTATAGCTGCTTGTTCTTCGACAAATAATTCTTCCATCGTCTTTTCGTTTCTAGCAGCTCGTTCTTCTACAAGTAATTCTTCCATGGATTTCCCATGGGAATATTGAAAGAGTGGAAATTTTCGGGGTGTGGATGTGTCAAAACCGGATGTATCAGAACTAGAACAATGTTCAGGTTTGTAATATGGTTGACATTGAAAATTATCATGAGGACCCCCACAATATGCACAAGAAGAACTTGGAGCATGGCGAAGCAAAATATTAGCCAACTCCTCCCTAAGTTCTTTTAATTTCTCAAGAACCTCTAGACAAAGGTCTTGCGGGTATTGAGGAGTGGCTTGGATCATTTGATACTGTGGAGGTGGGTCTTGAAATGAGTAGTCGTAATTGTTTCAAGGCAGTGAATTCCCTGTTTGACAATCCGAGCTAAAGTGAGGACCTCCACAGTACTCACAACAGTTGAACTGATGTGGCTGTGAGTTGTATGTGTTGTAGTCATTATTGTTATCAGGAACCTGCTCATAGACAAGCGTGTTTCCCGATTGACAATCAAAACTGTAGTGTGAACCACCACAGTACTCACAACAGTTAAAGTGTTGAGTCTGGTTTGGTGAATCATATGGATATTGGTCATTTTCAAAATTCTGAGTGTTACCAGAAAACTGTTCATAAACAAACGTGTTTCCGGTTTGACAGTCAAATCCTTGATGGGGACCTCCAAAATATTCACACGAATATGTCAGTTTCTCATGATGTGATGGCTGGTGGAATGAGTCAGCTGTGTCATGGTAGGGATAGGGATCCTGGTTATAGACAGACCCATTTCCGGACTCTACCATGCTACAGTTGGGACAATTCCCACCATTATGAGGACTGATTGGGTCTAAACGGTACACTAAGTTTACCAGGTGATGGTCAACCAAGTCAAACGTCTAAAACCAACTAACCAAGGAGTACAGTTTATTCCCGGGTCGTTATGTCCCAGCGAGGTAAGCAATTGTATTTAAAAACGTTTAAAGTGATCGGGTGATTTAACAGGAGGATCATGAATTTGATTTGAGTGATTATACTATGAGATTATGAATGAAAATAACTTAGAAATACTATTGGGACAATTACTGATAATCAGATAACCTAGAAACGTAAGTTAAACCGAAAACGCGCGTTTGAATTTAAAATAAACGCGAACGTGCAAAATAAAAAGTGAAACGTGAGCAAATAAAGTTCTACGAACGTGAAAATTATATTTTTACAATCCTAATGTTATAAGAAAATTTTAAGAAAAATAAAATTATTTTTACAACTATTTATTTAATTACTATTAATTAATTACTAATTTCTAATTACTTTTTAATTAACTAAATTATACTAATTATTAATTAATTTTGAAAATTAACTAGAAAAATGAAAATTAATTTTAGAAAAATCCAAAATATTATAAAACTAATTTTAAAACATAAAACCTATTTTTTCTACTTTTTAATTATTAATTATTAATTAAAACTAATTATTTAATTGATTTAAACTAAATTAAATTATAAAAAATACTAAATGACCAAAAAAAAATCTGAAAAAATTCCTAAAATTGTTTTAACTAAAAAGGAACCTGAGAAAAATTTAAAAATGATAAATGCTTATGAATAAGCAAAAAATAACCCAAATGGGCTTAACTAGAAGCTATTACTTAACTTATTTTTGGTTTTTTCAAAATTTTCTTTTACAAAACTGATTTACTACTTAAAACAACAAACTTTTGTAAAGGGACTTTTGCTTAAGCTCCATAATAAGCCCAATACACATTAAAAAGCTTTTCAGCCTAAGCTTTTTAACTAAATTGAGGATTCAAGACCAAATAAGCTCACAATAAGCTGTGAGCTGAGACCAAAGGTACTACACTATATTAAGGACTAAGGAAACAAGCTAAATCACACAAAAGGACATGCTAATAAGCTTAAATAAGCTGATAAGCAATTCCAAAGTATCCTTCTTGAGCAGCAGGGCTGCAGGCTTGTTTGCAGGCCAAAATAAGCTGGGGCAAAAGCTTTAACCCCCAAAGTGAGCCTGGATTCAGTTAGTTCACCTTGTCGGCTTTCCAAAATGCCCACAAGCTCAGTCTGAGCTTAATTTATGAGGGCACTAGGAGCTTGTGAAAACTGGCTCAAAACACTGATTGGTGATACCACTCAGTTAAGTAGCAATAAGCCACAAGCTAGTCCAATAAACCCACAAACAAATTTCAAAGATTACACAGGTCACTATTAGCCCTTAAAACAGAATATCAAGCTCAAATATCACAAGTCACAAGCTTAAGCAATCATGAAAATACCAACAGTTAAGGATTTGAAGTTAAAGTGAGATATGGAATAAGCAATCAGAACCAATAAGCACAAGGGCCAAAGTTAGGAACAACACAAGTATCACAGGTTCAAATACTCACAAATCAACTCTGAAACTCAACTACTAAGCTAGATTCAAACAAAGGCAAAAAATCAACAAGCTTGGTGATGTTCTGATGCAAGCAGAAAAGACAAAGACCAAGGGCAAATCTATGGTACAAATTAAGCTATCTAATAAGCTAATGAGGAAAAAAAACTGACAACCCAAACAAGGCCTCCTAAAAGGCTTTCTAAATTACCCAAGAGCAGGAAGATTGGTCAATAAATGAACATGTGGTGGCCATTGGAAAAGTGGGTCAAACTGAGACAAGGGAGGATCTTCCCCTGCACCTCTCTTTGAGGCTCTGTGGGGCCCTCAATAAAAATCACAAAAATCCAGTGACCAAGGATTCTTAAAGTAGAGCTGGGGGTTCTAATTACAAACAAGTTTCAGGTTCTAAACCTTAACACAAAAATTAAATTAATTCCTCCAAAATCTGAGTTTTTTGCACAAAACCAATTTTGACTTTCTATCTTTTCATACCACTTTGACTTTAATGAACTTTAACCTTGCTCAACTGATTAATTATGATTTAATGACCTAAATTGAAGCTCAAATGGGTAATGATGATCACTAATAAGCTAAGAAACAAAGTTTTGGGTGCCAAACCCCTCACAGTTAACTGACTGGGCACAAAGAATGAGATTTTGACTTTTTTTCCACTTTAGACCTAGATTTTATGGTTATAATGTTTTACCTAAACCTAGTATGAGTTATTTAAACCACAAAAACCAACAGAAATACAGGTCAAAATGGTGAAAGCTAATGATCCAAACACCCCTTTAAAATCAGTATTGAGAGCTTTTCAAAGATTTTGACAATCTTAAACCATAAAACTAGTTACTGAGGTTACAATATGATATGGTGAGCCTAAATAAACACATGACCACTATTTATGACAACATATGCTGATAAACCTCAACTATACTAAAATGGCAGTCAATAATGCATGCTTTGAGTTTAAAGGAAACCAATGAAAAAATGTGATATCTAACTATAATACTTCACTGATCAACATCAAATGAACATCAAAAGCATAAAGATGAATACTTATGATCAATGCTACAGTGAAATGTAAAAATCAAGTAAAAAGCTCACATTGTGCTCCAAGCTGAAAACATGAAACTAGGTACCACAATTCACTTCCTAACATTCCCCAAGGAATTCTAACCCAAGGCCATCCTTTATAAACCTTGCTCCAAGCTTTGTTCTTTCATTCTTTTTTTCTTTTCTATTTTTTTTTTATTTTTTATGTTTTTGTATTTTCTTGAATTAACTGAAATTTAAACTAAACATAGGATTACCAAACTCAGAACTTATATTATTGAAAAGGAAATGGATTTCAACATTGAGTTTAATTTGAAATTACAAATTACAATAATTAAAAATAAGCTAAGAATTACACTTCAAAAACTAACTCTGCTTCCCTTGCATCTCTTTCTTTATATACTCCAAGATTAGGGTTTCTGAGCATGATTTGGACTCTTCCCAGCATAATTCTTGGCCACAGGATCATACCACTTCAATCTTGGCCATTCAAACTTTTGGCGCCCAAACTATCTTTGGCGTTTTCCTTTTATAATTGAAGCCAGTGGTGTTCTTTGGAGTGTTGCTCTTGTTTGGTTAGGCCAAGGGGGAAGGTTGAGTGTGCAGGAGGGGGAAACAGGCTAGGTGTGATAATGGGGGCTTTGGTGTTTAGCAGTGAGTGGGGAGGTGATGTGGAAGGGACGGTCAAAGGGTGAAGGTTGACTGAGGGGGTAATATTAAAACGGGGAGGTGGGTGTTGGATTGGGCCAAGGATGGTGGGCTTGGGGTTGTGTTTAGTTTGTTGGGTTAATATTTGGATTAGGTGGGAGTAGTAATAAAACATGGTCCGTTTGGTTTGTAGTTGTAATTTCACAAGGACCAATTTCATACTTTGCTAAAACTTTGAGGGCTGAAAATGTAATTTTCCAAAAGTATCACAAGGACTATTCATGCCATATTATAATTCCATAAGCCCTTATTTAAATTATTTTTCAATTTTTGAAAACCCAAGGACTATAATTGCCAAATTGCAAAGTACAGGGACCAAACATGTAATTTTCTCAAACTTTTCACCCAAGGACTTGTTTTGACAATTTTTGAATTCCAAAGGACTTGGGTTGACTTTTCTTTCATTTCAAACCTCCAGGGACTAGTTTTGTCAATTTTTGAAACTTGAGGGACTGAAACTGCCAATTATGCAAACTTTGTTCGTTTTTCATTTGTTTTTAAACATTTTGCATCTAAAACATATAAAACACACTTTTGGGATAAATTATGTATTTTGATGCATTTCTGAGTGTTTTTGGATGTTTTGACAGTTCAGATACGATAAAAATGATGAGTATTTACAAACTCATCAATCCCCCACACTATACGATTGCTAGTCCCTAGCAATCTTTTTGAGAAAAATTAATGGATTTGAAACTCTTTACCAAAAGCCATCACCTCTGGAGTAGCCAGATGTATCGATTCAAGTAAGAACTATGGTCTACCTGATAACCATGTGATTTTGAGCAAACCACCAGCTGTCAACGAATTTGGTTTGTCTTTACCAAAAGCCGTTTGCTTCTGGACTAGCCAACTCTTGATGGAATAGTCAACATCTTGGCGAGCTGATTACCAATTATGGTTTTTCCACTGCCTTTACCACAAGCCAAAATCTTGCGGGCTAGCCAACTCATTCACTTTTTGGATATGGCGAGTTGATTTACCATACAATTTTGGGCAAATTGCAAGCCATCAACGGATTTGAGATATCTTTACCAAGAGCCATTTGCTCCTGGATTAGCCAATCCTTTTGTCATTTAGACACGGTGGACTGATAACCACAAAAATTTTGAAATAAAGTGAAAAAAATTTTGAAAATTTTGGGCCAAAATGGGGGTACTTGAAAGTATTTTGTGATAAAATTCGCTAGAATCCCCCCCCCCCACACTTAGAGTTGAATATTGTCCTGAATATTCAAAGTCCCGGCTATATTGCCGAATCTATGAACGTAAAAAGATAATATTCTAAACTAACTGCGGAAATTATCGTTTTGTATTTTTCACTTTATTTATATGTACATACAACCACACATTTTTTTTTCAAAGATATATACATCTCAAATAACTGCGGAAAACCCATGTTGTTGCTACTGTTTTTGTTTGTCGAGTCGCTAGCTTGACTCGATGCCCGAATTCAATTGTCCTTGGGGAAAGTTTGGAGATCCGGGACAACCATGGATGGTATGTCCTCTCCAAAGTAATGTTTCAAACGATGTCCATACACTTTGAAATTAGGACCGTCATTTTGAGATAATTTGACGGTGCCATAAGGATAAACCTTAACGATAGTGAATGGACCAGTCCATCAGGTTTTGAGCTTTTCCGAGAAGATCTTGAGTCTAGAGTTGAAAAGAAGGACTCGATCACCAACGTTGAAAACGCGGTTCTTGATTTTTGAGTCATGAATCTTCTTTGTCTTTTCTTTATAGATCAAAGAGTTCTCGTAATCTTGATCACGAAGTTCATTTAATTCATTCAGTTGAACTTTTCGATGATCACGCGCAGTTTTGAGGTCAAAATTTGCATGCTTGAGGGCCCAATAGGCTTTATGCTCAAGCTCGATCGGTAGATGGCAAGCTTTCCCGTATACAAAGGCGTACACCCGATGGGTGTTTTGTAAGCTGTAAGGAAAGCCCAAAGTGCATCATCTAATTTATCCGACCAAGATGCACGATTTTCACCAACGGTTCTTTCCAATATTCTCTTAATGCCTCGATTGGAAACTTCTACTTGTCCACTTGTTTGAGGGTGGTACGCAGTAGAGAGACGGTGAGTTACACCATACTTTTGTATGACTTTATCGAATTTGTCATTGCAAAAATGCGTACCACGATCACTAATTATAGCACGTGGAGTTCCAAATCGACCAAAAAGAGCTTTCAAAAACTTCACAACAACTCGGGCATCATTTGTGGGTAAAGCTTTCGCTTCAACCCATTTTGACAAATAGTCAACAGCCACGAGTATGTACTTATTTCCATGAGATGACGGAAATGGCCTCATAAAGTCGATGCCCCATACGTCAAATATTTCACAAACTTGGATTGCATTTTGTGGCATCTCATTCTTTTGTGAAATATTCCCGTGATGTTGACAAGCGTCACTGGATTTGACCAATTCTTGGGCATCCTTATATATCGTGGGCCAATAGAAACCGGAGTCAAACACCTTTTTGGCGGTGTAATTTGGATTGTGGTGGCCCCCCGTGGGACCAGCATGGCAAGCCTTGAGAATTTCAGTGGCTTCTTGACCATATACACACCGCCGAATGACTTCATCCGCACAGATTTTGAAAAGGTAGGGGTCGTTGATATTATCGTTTTAAGTATAGTGTTTGTTTTTCCGAAGAAATGCTTAGGAAAGTATTTCCCCGGGTCGTGTCCCAGCGAAGGTGTGAATGGAATTTCGAATTCCCGAATCGTGAAACGTGTCGTGAAAACGGTAAAAAGTGATTTGAATGAGATTACACTAATGAAATAGTAAATGAAGCACAAATAATCAACTAAACACGTAAATCACATAAACAAACTTAAAACGTAACGTAGAATCGAAAACGTAAGCCTAAACGTAAAATAAACGTCAACGCGCGAAATAAAACGCGACTTTTAAGCTACGCTACTCCTACGGACTTGGAAATAATTTTGAAAAGTTAAAAATGATAAACGAAAATTTTGAGAAAAAGAAAAATATTTTTTTTACTTTTTGTTTATTTTTTATGAATTAAAAACTAATTTAACTAATTAAAAATTAAAAGAAAATGTAAATAAAATGAGAAAAATGAAAAATAAATTTTGAAAAATTATAAAATAACTAAAAAGTAATTTTAAAACTAAAAACTATTTTTTTTGGCTTTTTATGTAATTTCTAGGAATTAAAAAGTATTAAATCTAATTAAAAATTCAAAATAAATTCAAAATAATTGAGAAAAATGCAAAATAAATTTCTAAAAATCTAAAATAAATGAAAATAAATTTTAAAAATATTTTTGGATTTTTCTTGACTTTTTCTGATTTTTTTGGATTTTTAAGTAATTAAAAAGTATTTATAAATGAAAATAAAATAAGAAAAATAGCAAATGGACTCGGAAAAATTTGAAAAAGTTATAGAAAATCTAAAATAATAAAATAAGCTTGAGAAAAAATTTTGAAAGAAAAATAATCAAGGAAAGTACTGAAAAGCTTGAAAACTGCTTAATCCAAGTGCTTATTAATAAGCACTTTGACCAGAAATGACCCCAAACTTTTGACCACTGATTTTAGGACTAAAAGAAGCTCAAATGAACAGTATCAAACCAAAAAGCTTACAGAAACACAAACATGGATCAAATAGCTGAAATAAGCACTTTGGAAATAAGCATTAAGCACAAACAGATAAGCTGGTGATTCAAAACAATGGACTGAGCAAATAGAGACAAAATGGAACTCAAATAAACAATTACTCTCAGAATTGAACCACCAAATCACATTTGCAGCCTTATTCTAGTTGATAGCTTAATCAGCTTTGAACTCTAATTTGCAGCTAAATCTTAAGCACCAAATAAGCTACTGAGTGAAATCTTAAGGCAGATATGAAAACCTAGTACTACAAGCTATTAAAAGAAAACTTATAAATATGCAATAGGCTCAAGAAGGTGGCTAGAAATCAGCTTGTGAAAGAAGGCAGTTGGGTAGTCTTGACTGGTACATGGCATGTGAATGTCCACTGAGTGTGTTGGAAGCTCATGAACAAGCTAGCAAACAAACTCTAAAATTCCAAAACCCAGCTGATCATTAAAGATAGAGTACCAATGTTCTTGTGAATTTTTGCACAAGTCTAGAACCTCAACTGATGATCTAAATTTTATGTTGCACTAACAGATTTGGTTATTGAATCCTAAAGAGAGCATAACTTCAAAATTTAACTAATGCCAAACAACCTTAAGCTACTAACTGATATGAGATAACAATTCAAATGTAATATGTAAACTACTACCACTGAATTCAGGTTCAAAACAACTTAAGTACTAATACTAGATCCAAATTAACTAAAATGAAATAGAAACACAGATCTAAGACGAAAACTACTAATTAGGATGTAGTTTGTAGTTTTCCTTGTAGTGCTTATCTTTCCGAAAGAGCAGCGAAGGATGAGACTCGAGTGGAGAGAACGACAAACCACGAGCACGAGATTCCTCAAACTTCGGGGAAATTCCTGAACATTCATAAACAACAACCATGAAAACACGAGATATGGAAGAGGTCGCCCTCCTCACGTCACATTATTAAAGAAAATAGAAATAAAGAAGATGAAATGGATAAGCATGGGGTGCCTCCCACGAAGCGCTTGTTTTTGTTCACCGAGTCACATGAGCTTGACTCGATCCCCGAATTAATTCGTCCTTGGGGAGAGCAGATGGAACGGACAACCGGCATAAGAAACGGAGATTCCGGGGTCAAATACGGTATCCACACTCCCGGTGGAGTGAAAAAGAGAAGAAATGAGGAGATAAGCAAAGAACATATAAAACACCCAAATGATAAAAGCAAAGTCGATTTCAGAATCACGGGTGGGTTGGGTGGGTAAAATATCAAGCACAGGAACATCATGTTCAAAAATCTCGTCCACCACTCCAAAAATAACATCATTCGTATCTGATTCAAAAACTTCATCCGGTGGTTTCGCGGGTGGACGAGAAGAAGGTAAATCGGAAAGAATATTTCTTTGAACGCCATTCTCGTCATTCTCAATACCCGGTGGTATCAAGTCATCCGCAGCAAGAAATTGATCAACATCCTCTAAAAGAGGGTCACGTAACGGATTATCAGAAATAAGCACAAAATCAATCTCAAAATCAAAACGCTCATAATCCGGAAGAGAGAAAGCATGAATAGTGGGACTGCCACTACTCGTCTCTTCAAATCGAAAAATTTCAGGCTCGGGTAAGAAATCACTATCCATATCGGGGATAGGAGAAAAAGTCGGAGGATCTTTCAACGCCTCGATCCTAGAAATAAGAAGATTAACATTCAATAATGTTTCACGAAGTACTTCATCTTGAAGTTCCGTTTCAACTTCTTCATCATTCTCTTCTTCTAAGCTGACGAGCTCAGAAGGTATTTCATCAACATATTCGATGTCTCCACAAGATATAGCATCGTCATTGTCAGAATCGGAGAACGTCTCAACACAATTATTCGTATTATCAATCGGAGATGACTTAATTTCTTCAGCCGTATCAAAAATGTATTTCTCAAAATCGGGTAAAGAATCCTGGAGCTCGGGCTCCAAAGGATCTGACGGCGTAACAATCTCAGTCGAAATAGAATCATTGTTATCAAGAAAAGTATCGTCTTTTTCCAAAACGGGATCACTTCCCTCACCCGGTGTGAGGAAAGGATGAGAAAAGTCGGGAGTAATTGATTCAAATCTCGAAAAACAACTTGAAGAATCTGGAGGTAGGACAAGTGGTGTGCTCTCAGAGCTAGGAATTTCCACCACTTCCGTTATGGTCTCCGGTTCTTGTTCGTGAAGATTAGGTAAGTCGTTTCTTTTAAAAACCGTTTTAAGCTCAGCACGTTTGTTTGACAAACTCTTAACCGTAAATCGAGAAAGGTTAGGATCAATTCTTGACGGATTAGGAAAAATTGATTCTTGGACAACCGTAGGTTGGACGTATTTAGCACTTTCATTGTCAGTGGAAAGTACCGAGTCCTTTGTCACCTCGGTTTCTCGTTCCATTTCCCTCACCCGAGAAGGAGTAGGAACTGATGATCCATCATAATCAACACGAATTTTTGCAATTTTTGATGAGACGTAAAGTTGTTCCATTTTTATTTTAAAAACCTTTCGTTTAAAGAAATCGTCGTCGAGAGAGGTCATAGAACAATGTTCACAAGACGGAGTGGGATTAATCGTAATATTATCTTCTTTATAAAGCTCGTTTTCATCACTCTTAACGGTGTTAACTTGTTCTCTTCTACGAATTACTTCTTTAAAAAGATCTAATAACTCGGTAAAGTTATTTTGAGTAGTCATGATTTCATTCTGAACCGTGAGAATCGTGTCGTATTGTGGAGGTTGGTCGTGATAATTATTGTCATAAGGAAACGGTTTCCTTGTTTGACAATCGGTGCTAAAGTGTGAACCTCCACAATTCTCACAACCGTTTTGTTGTGAAATCGGTGCATTTTGAAACGATTCATTATTGAAGTACGGAACTTGCTCATACTCGTTGTGATAATAATTTGAAAAGTTCAGATCATAATCGGAAGTGAATGTGGGTTCAGTTTTCGAAGCATAACACATACAAAATCCACGAGTAAATCCACATTCTTTGCAGAAACACCGTTCACAAAGTACTCATTCTCTGGAGGAATTTCCACAATTAAAACAAGTCGGATCCATAAGAATTATCGGTTTAGAGGGTTAAAGAAGAAGAATCAAATGATAAGAGGATAAGAAGATTATTTTTGGTTTTTAATTATCATAAAATCAAATAAAAGAAAAACCAAAATGGAAAAGGAAAATCTTTTTGTATTTTTATTTTTGGAAAACAAAATTCAAAAACTTAAAACTTTTTATTTTCTTTTGTTTTTTTCAAACGTTACGTTAATCGTAAACCGTTTCCTTCAAATCTACTCGCGACGGAACGGGAGAGAAGAATGGATCTCTCTTCAGCTTGCAATTTAATGTCAAAGTTATCCGTATTTTCTGCTTATTCGGTTGTAGAATTAAAGTAATCCGACTAGCAACTAATTTCACGCGTAGTTATATTGGGAGACTTATTTGGTTTACAACGCTCTTCCTTTCGGTCGAGTCGAGGCTGTAACTTTATTATTTTTTTGGTGTTTTTGAAAATACTTTAGGAAAAGTGTTTTTGATTTTTCAATTTTTTTTGGTTTTTTAAGAAAATATATACAAGGAAGGTTTTCAAAACACAATTTCGAAAAACGAAAACGAAAAATTCACTTCAACCTTCCCCGGCAGCGGCGCCATTTGATATTATCGTTTTAAGTATAGTGTTTGTTTTTCCGAAGAAATGCTTAGGAAAGTATTTCCCCGGGTCGTGTCCCAGCGAAGGTGTGAATGGAATTTCGAATTCCCGAATCGTGAAACGTGTCGTGAAAACGGTAAAAAGTTATTTGAATGAGATTACACTAATAAAATAGTAAATGAAGCACAAATAATCAACTAAACACGTAAATCACATAAACAAACTTAAAACGTAACGTAGAATCGAAAACGTAAGCCTAAACGTAAAATAAACGTCAACGCGCGAAATAAAACGCGACTTTTAAGCTACGCTACTCCTACGGACTTGGAAATAATTTTGAAAAGTTAAAAATGATAAAAGAAAATTTTGAGAAAAAGAAAAATATTTTTTTTACTTTTTGTTTATTTTTTATGAATTAAAAACTAATTTAACTAATTAAAAATTAAAAGAAAATGTAAATAAAATGAGAAAAATGAAAAATAAATTTTGAAAAATTATAAAATAACTAAAAAGTAATTTTTTTGGCTTTTTATGTAATTTCTAGGAATTAAAAAGTATTAAATCTAATTAAAAATTCAAAATAATTGAGAAAAATGCAAAATAAATTTCTAAAAATCTAAAATAAATGAAAATAAATTTTAAAAATATTTTTGGATTTTTCTTGACTTTTTCTGATTTTTTTGGATTTTTAAGTAATTAAAAAGTATTTATAAATGATTAAAAATGAAAATAAAATAAGAAAAATAGCAAATGGACTCGGAAAAATTTGAAAAAATTATAGAAAATCTAAAATAATAAAATAAGCTTGAGAAAAAATTTTGAAAGAAAAATAATCAAGGAAAGTACTGAAAAGCTTGAAAACTGCTTAATCCAAGTGCTTATTAATAAGCACTTTTACCAGAAATGACCCCAAACTTTTGACCACTGATTTTAGGACTAAAAGAAGCTCAAATGAACAGTATCAAACCAAAAAGCTTACACAAACACAAACATGGATCAAATAGCTGAAATAAGCACTTTGGAAATAAGCATTAAGCACAAACAGATAAGCTGGTGATTCAAAACAATGGACTGAGCAAATAGAGACAAAATGGAACTCAAATAAACAATTACTCTCAGAATTGAACCACCAAATCACATTTGCAGCCTTATTCTAGTTGATAGCTTAATCAGCTTTGAACTCTAATTTGCAGCTAAATCTTAAGCATCAAATAATCTACTGAGTGAAATCTTAAGGCAGATATGAAAACCTAGTACTACAAGCTATTAAAAAAAAACTTATAAATATGCAATAGGCTCAAGAAGGTGGCTAGAAATCAGCTTGTGAAAGAAGGCAGTTGGGTAGTCTTGACTGGTACATGGCATGTGAATGTCCACTGAGTGTGTTGGAAGCTCATGAACAAGCTAGCAAACAAACTCTAAAATTCCAAAACCCAGCTGATTATTAAAGATAGAGTACCAATGTTCTTGTGAATTTTTGCACAAGTCTAGAACCTCAACTGATGATCTAAATTTTATGCTGCACTAACAGATTTGGTTATTGAATCCTAAAGAGAGCATAACTTCAAAATTTAACTAATGCCAAACAACCTTAAGCTACTAACTGATATGAGATAACAATTCAAATGTAATATGTAAACTACTACCACTGAATTCAGGTTCAAAACAACTTAAGTACTAATACTAGATCCAAATTAACTAAAATGAAATAGAAACACAGATCTAAGACGAAAACTACCACAGAATTCAGATCTAAATATAAGCAAATAATGAAACAGTTATGATCAAATGACCTAACAACTGATTCCAAAGCAATCCTAACCTCAAACTATGATCAAACTCTAATGCACTAAATCAGATTCAATACAGAAAATAAGAAACAAACATATGGATCCAAATCAATAACAGTAATCTAAAAATGAAATCAATCAAAGATCTAAATTAACACTAAACCAAGACAAAGTTAACTACCACTACAGATGAAATCTAAGCAAACATGAACAAACAAATAGACAGAAATCAAAAGCAAAACAGATTAAACTAAATTAACAGAATCAAATAAACAAGAAATGAAACCTTAAACGAAAACTCACCAAGCACCTCTCAGCCAAACAGAGAGGTGCAATCCCTCACAGCCTATCTCTAAGACAGGCCAAAGACTCCTTATGGCTGTCTTTATCTCCTAATAAGCTGAGCTTATTTGCACATAAGCAATTTACCACAAATTTACCAAGCAGAATTTTAATGCACAATTGAAAAAAAAAAATTAACCAAACACAAACTTAAAATTATGAAGTACTAAAAATGAATTTGAAATAACTAAATACTTGAAAAGTAAAGTGCAATGGAATTAACTGAAAATTATATTAAACTTAAAATCTGAGTACAAAGCTTTTTAAAGGAAATTACAACTGAATTTAATTGCTGAAATTTAAATGACAATGAAATTAAAATGGTCAAAAGCTTTCTAATACATGAAAAACTGGACAAATGTACATGAGTGAGGATGGGGCTATATATAGCTGAGCTGGGGAGTGCTTCTAGATAGCCAGGTCATCAATCCTCATGAACTTGTGCTTCTTCTGAGTCCATATCCACCCTTAGATAGCCTTGGTCCCCAATCCATCATTTTCAGCCGTTAGATTGAATGATATGATGTGATCGATCCTTAGTGTCATCCCTGATTGGACCACGTGTCAAAACATTCCTGACTTACTCTGACCTTCTAGAATCAATCAATCATAGGGTAATTATTACCCAAGTGGGGTAATTTGGAGGTGGGATGAACTAGGGTTCATGGTACAGTGAAAATTCTGGGAAGGGGTTAGTTTTGGGGGGCGGTAAATGGGAATTGGGGTATTTGTTTGTGTTTTTATTATTTAAAGGTTGTTGACCGGTGGGTGGGTTGACCGGGGATATAAGGTGGACCGGGTTAAGGATTAAGGGAGTTGGGCTGATTATCTTGGGCTTGGGGTGTAAGTGGGCATTTATTTGTTAATATTTGGACTAGGCTGTTTTAGTGGATCCGGTTTGTAACATGGTTTTAGGATTAGTATAATTTCACAAGGACCATTGTTGTACAAACTCAAAATTCAGGGACCAATACTGTAATTTATCCAAAGTTATTTTCAAAGGGCCTATGTTGCCATTCTAAGATTTATGAAGGACCAATTTGTCTTTTCTTCGAATAATTCTTCAAGGGACCATTTGTGTAATTCTCTGAAACTGCGGGGACTAAATTTGCCAAATTCTCAAACTTTGACCAGGGACCAAATATGTAACTTTGACGAATCTCTGAGGTTGAATTTGACTTTTTAAGCTTGGACTTTGACCATTTGACTTCCCCGGCTCCGGCTTTTGACACTTTCCATTCTCGTGCTCGTTTTCGTCGGTTTTGGTGTCGTTTTTGTTCATTTTTCTCATATCCGTACCTGCACATACACAAATACAAAAACATGCATTCTCTAGGCATTTTTGGTTAGTATTTGGTGTTTTTGGTCTGAAATAAAGCCTAAAAAGGATGAGTGATTAAGCACTCATCAGTCGTCCTAGAAATAATGTTTCACATCTTTAAAGAACTTATTCTTTTGTTGGGACGACATCCCTTTCACAATAAAGTTACCCGCAAGGTAGTTTGCAAAATCGGCAAGCCATGGGGTAACAAAATCTCCATGAAAGGCAACCGCATTGAGTGTCTCGAGAGGGAACGTTTCATTAATTTCCTTCTTTTCGAAGACATCTTGATGGGGGTTTTCCAAACGGGAGAGATGATCAGCAGCTAGGTTCTCAGCTCCTTTTTATCACGAATTATGATATCAAATTCTTGCAGGAGGAGAACCCAACGAAGAAGTCTCGGCTTTGCATCTTGTTTTGCAAAAAGGCACTTCAAAGCCGAGTGATCCGTATACACTATGCTTTTGGTCAAGATCAAATATGACCGGAATTTTTCAAAGGCATACACCACATCTAATAATTCTTTTTCAGTGGTGGTGTAATGACTTTGAGCCTCGGTCATTGTTTTGCTTGCATAGTGTATAGGCTGAAAGTGTTTGGATCTGCGTTGCCCCAAGACTGCCCCTATTCCATAATCACTAGCATCACACATAAGTTCAAAGGGCAAGTCCCAATCTGGGGCAACAAGAATTGGTGCCTCAGTAAGCTTTTTCTTTAGAGTTTCAAAAGCTTCTACGCACTCAGGTGAGAAGATAAATGGAGCATCCTTTTCGAGGAGATGGGTCATAGGCCGAGCGATTTTAGAAAATTTTTGAATAAACCTACGATAGAAACCGGCGTGACCCAAAAAGCTCCTAATACCTTTGACGGTAGTGGGACGAGGTAATTTTGCAATGACATCAATTTTGGCTTTGTCAACCTCAATTCCATTCTTAGAAATTCTATGGCCGAGGACAATGCTCTCTTTGACCATAAAGTGACCCTTCTCCCAATTGAGACATAAGTTTGTGTCTTCACATCGTTTCAACATATTTTCCAAGTGGGAGAGACAAGATTGGAACGAATCCCCAATGACCGAAAAGTCATCCATGAATACCTCCATTGTTTTTCCGATCATGTCGGAAAAGATTGACATCAGGCACCTTTGGAACGTGCCAGGTGCGTTGCATAAAGCAAAAGGCATGCGACGGTAGGCAAAGGTTCCGTAAGGGCATGTGAAGGTAGTTTTCTCTTGATCCTGTGGATCAATGGGGATTTGAAAGTATCCCGAGAAACCATCGAGGAAACAGTAGTATTCATTCCCCGCTAATCTTTCTAGCATTTGGTCCATGAAGGGTAGAGGAAAATGGTCTTTACGGGTGGCTTCATTGAGTTTTCTATAATCTATACATGCACGCCATCCCGTAACCAAACGAGTTGGAATCAACTCGTTATCCTCATTGGTGACAACATTTATGCCACCCTTCTTAGGAACACAATGAATGGGACTCACCCAAGGACTATCAGAAATAGGGTAAATCAATCCAGCATCAAGAAGTTTTAGAACTTCTTGTTTGATAACTTCGTGAATTTTTGGATTTACCCTCCTTTGATGTTGCACCGCGGGTTTGAAGTCATCCTCCATCAAGATTTTGTGTGAACAAAGTTCAGGGTTGATACCCTTAATGTCAGAGAGTCTCCAAGCAATTGCTCGCTTGTGTGACTTCAAAACCTTTATGAGTGCGGTTTTATCCTCTTCTTTCAAGTCTTTAGCAATAATGACGGGTAATTTATCATCACCCTCCAAAAATGCATACTCAAGATGAGGAGGCAACTCTTTGAGCTCGTCCTGCGGAGAATCATCAGTTTTTTCAACATATTTGATCTCCTCTTTATGAAGTGTTTGTGGTAGAACAGGAAGAGGAGAGGGATCTTTGTTTAGTAATTTCTCAAGCAGGAGAATATCCCTCTCGGGGTCAATCTCATGGTTATCGATTCCATCGGGAATCGAATCACTTTTGAGAAAGGCCTCAATTTCTACTAAGATGAAGTCACTTCCCTCAAACGGAGTGAGGAAAGGAGAAGAATTGGCAATGATGGGGTAAGAAGATGGAGTGAAGTTTCCACTCGAAGAATTATCATTGAAACCTAGAACCTCTTGAGCGTACTCCTCAGAAGCAATATCAATGACATCGATTCGGTTAACCGATTCAGTGTCATAATTTGAGGAGTACCTAGAAGTTTGATCGAGGTTAAAGGTTACTGCTTCATTACCAACACGAAGAGTTATTTCCTCTTTGTGCACATCGATTAGAGCACGGCCCGTTCTCAGGAATCCTCTTCCAAGAATGAGAGGAACCCTTGGATCAGCATCGAACTTAACAACAATGAAGTCAGCGGGGAAATGGAACTTTCCTACTTTCACAAATACGTCTTCAGCAATGTCGAGTGGACGAGAGATTGAACGGTCGGCAAGCTCAAGAGTCATGCACGTAGGAGTAAGTTCAGGAAGAGAGAGTTTCTCCCATACAGAATGAGGCATCAGGTTGATGTTAGCGCCAAGATCGGCCAAGGCGAAGCATTCAACCATCCCAGGAAAAACACATGGAATGAGAAATCTCCCAGGGTCTCCAAGCTTCTTAGGAAGCTTCTTTAAGATCACTGCTGAGCAGTTTTCGTTCAATGGAGTCTTTGCCATTTCGTACAATTTTTCCTTGTTGCTTAACAAGTTCTTGATCATCGATGCAAATTTGGGCATCAGGATGATAGCATCCGCAAGGCTTACGTCAAAATGAAAATCTTGAAAGATTTGATAGAACTTATCCATTTGGTGACTAGCCTTTTCGCGGAGCTTTTGCTCATTAAATCATGATGGATATGGTATTGAAGGTTTGGATTTAGGGTTCTCAACAGGAGTTATTGGTGGTTCAAATACAACTCCTGGTTTGGTCTTTGGAACAACCTGAGGGTGGACGTGTGCGGTACTTCGTGGGCTAGTAAATTGCACCTTGTCCTTGGTTGCCTCAGGTTCACTTTCCACTACTTTAGGAGGAGAAGAAGTAGGAAGTGGTGGTTCATCATAAGCTTTACCACTATGTGCGGTAATGGCTTTGAGTTCACCCTTAGGGTTGACAACTGTATTACCAGGAAGACCTCCCGAAGTAGAGGGTGGAGCGAGATGACTTATGATACTAGCAAACATATTCTCAATCTTGTTTTGAGATTGATCAATTTTGTTGTTTGTTGCCATAAGCTCATTCTTCAGCTCGTTACCTTGCTTGGTTATTGAAGATTGAAATTCATTCTTCAAAGTTGAGATTTGATTCTGCATCGCCCTCATTTTGGTCTCATTAACTTTAATGTAGTTATTGAGCTCGTTAGGGAGAGGCTCTTGTTAATTAGGAGCTGAATACCCTTGATTACCCCTTTGGGGTGGGTATTGATTCACCGGGGCATGAGTTTGATTTTGCATATTATTACCCCTTGGTGGATTAGGATTAAACCTATTTGGATTTTGAGGAAATCCGGGTGGTCCACTTTGGTTGCTAGCGCGGAAGTTTGGTTCCACTTGAGGACGGTATTGGTTACCTCCTTGGTTGGAACTTCCGGCTATTGCATTGACTTCAAATGGATTGCCTTCTGTGGCAGTGCAATTGTAATACGAATGTGGACCACCACAAGTGACACAAACTTCTACCTTTTTTATTTCAGCTTGTGGAGAAGGTTGAGAAGAAGAAACTTTCTTACTTTTGGCGAGAGCCAAAGCATGAATAGCTTCCGTGAGTTTGTCAAGTCTAGCATCGGTGCTAGATTGAGCCACGGGCGATGAGGTAGAAGGACTAACATTCACTTGAGAAACAACCGGCTTGCTTCATGGAATGCGGACCTTAGACTTATTCTCAATGATCGCTAAAGCATCTTTTGTGGTTCGATTCAAGAAATTACCTCCCGCGGAGGAATTGAGAGAGTCTTGATCGAGTTGGCACACACCATTGTAGAAAGTGTCAAGCTGCAGGAGATCAGAAAAACCGTGATGAGGGTACTTGCGAAGCAATTCCCTATAACGATCCCATGCCTCACTGAATGATTCATCAAATTTCTGTGTGAATTTCATGATCTCATTCTTGAGACTCGTGTTTTGGAAGGAGGAAAGAATTCATTCACGAACTTTTTTACCAAATCTTCCCATGTTACAATCGATCGAGGGGATTGTTTATCAAGCCAAATCCGAGCAGCCCCATCGATGGAAAATGGAAAGAGAAGAAGTTTAATCGCCTCCTCAGAGACATTTTTTCATTTGATGGTTGATGTAATTTTGTTAAACCATCGAATGTGATCTTGAGGATCGTCCCTCTCAAAACCGTAGAATTGACGTGAGGTGACCAGATTTATCAATCCGGTCTTAAGCTCAAAATTCTCGGCCACGATGGCCGGAATAACGATAACATCTCCGTAACCCTCAATGGGTGCTTGGAGAAGCTCGTTCATAGTTGGCTCATCAGTCATGATAACGGAAGATGTGGGAACAGTACGAATCTCAGATCCGACTGTTGGTGCTGAACGTCTACGAGGTCTTCTAGGTTTTCTTACAAGCTCACGTAATGGGCTAGTGGACCTAGAAGAACGAGTGCGCATGCACTAGGGATAAAAACCAATCAAAACAAAATCGAGGCAAATCAACTGTGAACTTAAACCAATAATCACAAGCAAGTGGCTTCTTTAAGAAAGGTACACCACTTACAGGGATACAAAGGCAAGTTTTAAATCTTTGGTTTGGGAACTTATTATGTCCACACCCCCAGTTGGTAGGTGTTCTGCCTTGGTTTGCGACAGTTTATTTTTATGTAATTATTATTCACAAGAGAGAGATGAATGTTTTTTGGGTTTTTGTGTATGGGTTAAAAACTTTTGGACAATATTTTTGGTATCGTTTCATTTTCCAAAATCGTATCTCTTTAAGAATCACCTTAAAAGAAATGCGATATAGAAAACGTAACGATCTGTTTTGTTTGTTTTTGATTTTTTTGGTGTTGTTAACACTTTAGGAAAAGTGTTAATGATGTTTTTGTTTTATGATTAAGATTTACAAAAAGGTGGTGGTATTTATACAGTGATGAATGAAAAACCACTAATCTCTAAAAAACGTTTTGAATACGCAGCTACCTCCCTGGCAGCGGCGCCAAATTTTGATTGGGTCTAAATGGTCAACTAAATTTACCAGGTGATGGTCAACCAAGTCAAATGTCTAAAACCAACTGACCAAGGAGTACAATGTATTCCTGGGTCGTTATGTCCCAGCGAGGTAAGCAATTGTATTTAAAAATGTTTAAAGTGATCGGGTGATTTAACAGGAGGATCAGGAATTTGATTTGAGTGATTATACTACGAGATTATGAACGAAAATAACTTAGAAACACTATTGGAACAATTACTGATAATCAGATAACCTAGAAACGTAAGTTAAACCGAAAATGCGCGTTTGAATTTAAGATAAACGCGAACGCGCAAAATAAAAAGTGAAACGTAAGCAAATAAAGTCCTACGAATGTGAAAATTATATTTTTACAATCCTAATGTTATAAGAAAATTTTAAGATAATTAAAATTATTTTTACAACTATTTATTTAATTACTATTAATTAATTACTAATTTCTAATTACTTTTTAATTAACTAAATTACACCAATTATTAATTAATTATGAAAATTATCTAGAAAAATGAAAATTAATTTTAGAAAAGTCTAAAATATTATAAAACTAATTTTAAAACAGAAAACCTATTTTTTCTACTTTTTAATTATTAATTATTAATTAAAACTAATTATTTAATTGATTTAAACTAAATTAAATTATAAAAAATACTAAATGACCAAGGAAAAATCTGAAAAAAATTCCTAAAATTATTTTAACTAAAAAGGAACTTGAGAAAAATTAAAAAATGATAAATGCTTATAAATAAGCAGAAAATAAGCCAAAAGGGCTTAAATAGAAGCTATCACTTAACTTATTTTTGGTTTTTTCTAAATTTTCTTTTACAAAAATGATTTACTATTTAAAACAACAAACTTTTGTAAAGGGACTTTTGCTTAAGCTCAATAATAAGCCCAATACACACTAAAAAGCTTTTCAGCCTAAGCTTTTTGACTAAATTGAGGATTCAAGACCAAATAAGCTCACAATAAGCTGTGAGCTGAGACCAAAGGTACTACACTATATTAAGGACTAAGGAAACAAGCTAAATCACACAAAAGGACATGCTAATAAGCTTAAATAAGCTGATAAGAAATTCCAAGGTATCCTTCCTGAGCAGCAGGGCTGCAGGCTTGTTTGCAAGCCAAAATAAGCTGGGGCAAAAGCTTTAAGCCCCAAAGTGAGCCTGGATTCAGTTAGTTCACCTTGTGGGCTTTCCAAAATGCCCACAAGCTCAGTCTGAGCTTAATTTATGAGGGCACTAGGAGCTTGTGAAAACTGGTTCAAAACACTGATTGGTAATACCACTCAGTTAAGTAGCAATAAGCCACAAGCAAGTCCAATAAACCCACAAACAAATTTCAAAGATTGCACAAGTCACTATTAGCCCTTAAAACAGAATATCAAGCTCAAATATCACAAGTCACAAGCTTAAGCAATCATGAAAATACCAACAGTTAAGGATTTGAAGTTAAAGTGAGATAGGGAATAAGTAATCAGAACCAATAAGCACAAGGGCCAAAGTTAGGAACAACACAAGTATCACAGGTTCAAATACTCACAAATCAACTCTGAAACTCAACTACTAAGCTAGATTCAAACAAAGGCAAAAAATCAACAAGCTTGGTGATGTTCTGATGCAAGCAGAAAAGACAAAGACCAAGGGCAAATCTATGGTACAAATTAAGCTATCTAATAAGCTAACGAGGAAAAACAACTGACAACCCAAACAAGGCCTCCTAACAGGCTTTCTAAATTACCCAAGAGCAGGAAGACTGGTCAATAAATGAACATGTAGTGGCCATTGGAAAAGTGGGTCAAACTGAGACAGGGGAGGATCTTCCCCTGCACCTCTCTTTGAGGCTCTGTGGGGCCCTCAATAAAAATCACAAAAATCCAGTGACCAAGGATTCTTAAAGTAGAGCTGGGGGGTTCTAATTAGAAACAAGTTTCAGGTTCTAAACCTTAACACAAAAATTAAATTAATTCCTCCAGAATCTGAGTTTTCTGCACAAAACCAATTTTGACTTTCTATCTTTTCATACCACTTTGACTTTAATGAACTTTAACCTTGCTCAACTGATTAATTATGATTTAATGACCTAAATTGAAACTCAAATGGGTAATGATGATCACTAATAAGCTAAGAAACAAAGTTCTGGGTGCCAAATCCCTCACAGTTAACTGTCAGGGCACAAAGAATGGGATTTTGACTTTTTTCCACTTTAGAACTAGATTTTATGGTTATAATGTTTTACCTAAACCTAGTATGAGTTATTTAAACCACAAAAACCAACTGAAACACAGGTCAAAATGGTGAAAGTTAATGATCCAAACACCCCTTTAAAATCAGTATTGAGAGCTTTTCAAAGATTTTGACAATCTTAAACCATGAAACTAGTTACTGAGGTTACAATATGATATGGTGAGCCTAAATAAACACATGACGACTATTTATGACAACATATACTGATAAACCTCAACTATACTAAAATGGCAGTCAATAATGCATGCTTTGAGTTTAAAGGAAACCAATGAAAAAATGTGATATCTAACTATACTACTTCACTGATCAACATCAAATGAACATCAAAAGCATAAAGATGAATACTTATGATCAATGCTACAGTGAAATGTAAAAATCAAGTTAAAAGCTCACATTGTGCTCCAAGCTGAAAACATGAAACAAGGTACCACAATTCACTTCCTAACATTCCCCAAGGAATTGAAACCCAAGGCTATACTTTATAAACCTTGCTCCATGCTTTGTTCTTTCATTCTTGTTTTCTTTTCTATTTTTTTTGATTTTTTATGTTTTTGTATTTTCTTGAATTAACTGAAATTTAAACTAAACATGGGATTACGAAACTCAGAACTTATATTATTGAAAAGGAAATGGATTACAACATTGAGTTTAATTTGAAATTACAAATTACAATAATTAAAAATAAGCTAAAAATTACATTTCAAAAACTAACTCTGCTTCCCTTGCATCTCTTCTTTATATACTCCAAGATTAGGGTTTCTGAGCATGATTTGGACTCTTCCTAGCATAATTCTTGGCCACAGGATCATACCACTTCAATCTTGGCCATTCAAACTTTTGGCGCCCAAACTATCTTTGGCGTTTTCCTTTTATAATTGAAGCCAGTGGTGTTCTTTGGAGTGTTGCTCTTGTTTGGTTAGGCCAAGGGGGGAAGGTTGAGTATGCAGGAGGGGGAAACAGGCTAAGTGTGATGACGGGGGTTTTGGTGTTTAGCAGTGAGTGGGGAGGTGATGTGGAAGGGACGGTCAAAGGGTGAAGGTTGACTGAGGGGGTAATATCAAAACGGGGAGGTGGGTGTTGGATTGGGCCAAGGATGGTGGGCTTGGGGTTGTGTTTAGTTTGTTGGGTTAATATTTGGATTGGGTGGAAGTAGTAATAAAACATGGTCCGTTTGGTTTGTAGTTGTAATTTCACAAGGACCAATTTCGTACTTTGCTAAAACTTTGAGGGCTGAAAATGTAATTTTCCAAAAGTATACAAGGACTATTCATGCCATATTATAATGCCATAAGCCCTTATTTAAATAATTTTTCAATTTTTGAAAACCTAGGGACTATAATTGCCAAATTGCAAAGTACAGAAACCAAACATGTAATTTTCTCAAACTTTTCACCCAAGGACTTGTTTTGACAATATTTGAATTCCAAACGACTTGGGTTGACTTTTCTTTCATTTCAAACCTCCAGGGACTAGTTTTGTCAATTTTTGAAACTTGAGGGACTGAAACTGCCAATTATGCAAACTTTGTTCGTTTTTCATTTGTTTTTAAACATTTTGCATCTAAAACATATAAAACACACTTTTGGGATAAATTCTGTATTTTGATGCATTTCTGAGTGTTTTTGGATGTTTTGACAGTTCAGATACGATAAAAATGATGAGTATTTACACACTCATCAAGGACCACCACACCATTGGCAACCAAAATGGTGTGGATACGACATATAAAAGAATCAAAGGTTCGTAGAGGGTAAGGAATGGAGAATCAAAGATGTGAGAGGGTAAAGGTGAATATTTTCAGAGTTTTTGGAAAACATTTTGTACAAATAAGAAAGAAAATCTTTTTGGGTTTTTTTGTGTTCGTTGAAAACTGATTTTAAAATGTTTTCGGGAACTATTTTGTTTTTATAATACGAAAATATGAACAAAGGATGGTAAATATACAATGAGTGTATATCCAGATTCACTAATCTGTAAAACCGTTTAGAATACGCGCACCACCTCCTCGGCAGCGGTGCCAAAATTTGATTGGCTCCAAACGGTCAACTTATATTGACCAAGGAATGGTCAACAAAGTCAAACTGCCAAGAATCAATCTCCGTGGAAGTATAGGGTTTCCCCGGGTCGTTATGTCCCGACGAGGTGTGATGGTATAAAAGCGGGTTTGTGATTGGGTGAATTTGGACAGAAAGGGGTGGTGAATGATTACACTACGAGATGAGGAATGAAAATAACTTAGAAACACTACATGAACAATTACTGATGATCAGATACATTAAAAACGTTAACTAAGTCTAAAAACGCGTTCGTTTAATTTAATTCTACGTAGACGTACGAAATAAAACGCGAGTTTTGTAAAATAAAATACCTACGGATATGAAAATTATATTTGTACAATCCTAATGATAAAATAAAATTTTTAGAAAAAGAAAATTAATTTTTACACTATTTAATTAATTACTATTAATTAATTACTATTTAATAACTAATTAATAATATTTAAAATGCACTAATTATGAATTTAAGCTAGAAAATTGAAAATTTAATTCTAAAAATTCTAAAATAATATAAAAGTAATTTTAAAACTAAAAATATATTTTTCTACTTTTTCTCTATTTATTATTAATTAATTAAGATTTAAATACTAATTAAACTATTTAAATTAAAGAAAAATAGCAAATGAATAGTAAAAATTCTAAAACTTTTTCTAAAAATATTTTATGATATTTAGAACCTAGGAAAAATATAAAAACATAGGATTACTTAATAAAAACTATTTATACCATTTAATTATCTAATATTAATTAATTAGTAATAAAACTAATATTAATTATTAAAAATAGCAAATGAAAAGAGAAAAATCTAGAAAAATTCCTAAAAATACTTTAAACTATCAGGGACTTAAGAAAAATATGAAAATACAAATGTACTTAATAATAAGCTAAAAGGAAAAATGAAAAAGATAACTTCTACTAAATAGAAGCTATCACCAAAATTAAAGTTGGATTTTTTGGATTTTTCTTTTACAAACCTGTTAAAATACTGAAAATGTGAAACTTTTATGAAAAGACTTTTTACAAAACTAAAAAATAAGCCAAATGCAAGCTTATTAGCTTGACAGTACACTAAATAAGCTCAAATGGGTTTAATAAGCTTGAATAAGCTGATACAAAAGCTAATAAGCTGAACCAAGGATACAATAAGCCTCAAACAACAGAACCAAATCTGGAGCAAGCTAAATCAAGAGGAAAACACAACTAAAGAAGCCAAAATTCCAAATAAGCAAATCTAATGCTCACTAAAAAATACACAGGCCTGCAGGCTTATTAAAGGACACTTTGGGCTTATCAAATAAGCTCAAAAGCCAAAAATAAGCATGGAACCTTCAAGATTGGCACCAGGGCTTTCCAAAGAGTCAAGGCATAAGCCCTGGGGTTCACGTATGAATTCACAAATTGTTTGTGAAGTTGGGCTCACACACTGATAATTCAGCATAGAAGGTGGGATGAGACAAAATAGATTACTAGAAATAAGCAACTAAATAAGCAGTATGGCGAAAAACAAGAACATGCATAACAACCAGGCCATAAGGGCTTCTCAAAACACCTAAGATCACAAGCTAATGTCCACAGTTGAGCTCTGAGTGAGCTTATGAACTTGACTCATTGGGACTGGTACAGGGCAGCAGGCCTGGGTAATTTGCATTCCACACATAAGCTACTAGAAACAGCTACAAGCTGATCCAGGGATAAAATAAGCTAGAGACAAGCTAAGTGAAATTAGAATAAGCTACAACAACAAGAATACTACACTTGAAAAGCTTAAAAAGCAATAATAAGCAAATCCAAATCCAACTTGAAACTGAACAGGTTCAAGGGGCACTTTGCAGCCCTCAGTGAGGCCCACAGAGGTGATTAGAAGTTCAACTTAAAGCTTAATCCCAAAAGTTAACCAGGGGATATTTCTAATAAGCCATGGTTCAAAGTTTGGGGCCCACAAAGAAGCTTAAAAAGGACAGGTGAGAGTAGCACCACCACACTGATGAGTCAGTGTGGTAAACTGAATCAGGCAACAGTGGAGGACAAAATAAGTTATCAAATAAGCAATTCATGGCATAATAAGCATTGGGACATGAAACTAGAACTATAAACTTTACAAAGATGCCAAAATTTCAGGAAAGAATGGACTAATGAACAAACTATGAGCCTAGGAAAGAGGGGTGTGCATAGTGAAGCAGGAGAGGTCACATGCAAACAGGTTTTTGGACAGAGCAACAGGTAAGAATTTGGGTCAGAGATGAGTTTTTGACCCACTAAACTAAGGTACTAGACAAATATTATGATGGACTAATCTATTCTAAGTGAGGTTGAACCAAAGATGACAACCAAATGGGTTAAAACAACTTGAGTCCAAGGAACCAAAAACAACAGTTTGACTAAAAATTTAGTATATGAATTAAAGAAAAACTATCCAATCCTAAAAAAAACTAATCAATTACTCTAAAACTAACTTGTATTCTACTAAATTTACTAAACTACAGCTGAAGCAATTGAGTTTCAAGACCCTAAGTCAACAGAACATGCAATAAAAAGTTGTGCCAAACACTCCCTATGGTGAAACTGCTAAAAACTTAGGCTAGTACAAGCAAACTTAAACTAATGGTGAAACAGGCAAACATGTAATAAGCAAAACATGGGACTAAATAAGCAGCATAAACTAATAATAAGCAGTGTGATAAGCACTACAATGACTTAAAATTAAACTTTCATTGAATTTGAAGAAAAGAGGATACAAGAGACTTAACTAAAACTAAAAATTACACTAAAAACCTACTGCTAAATTAACTACTACTTTCTTTTGCTACAAAATGATCTATTTATACTAAGAACAAAAACTAGGGGTCTTTTCAGCTTGTGTTTCTTCTCTGAGTATAAACAGCCTTGGGACTTGTCTTGTGCTTCCTTCCAATGAATCTCAGCCGTTTAATTGTTATAGAAATCATCTCACCCTTAGGATTGCTTTTGGCGCCCATTTGAGGTCATGGATTGATGACCTGGAGGAGGGGGAGATTGTTTTAGCACATGAGGTTGACTTATGAAGGTGGTATAGGGTGGTTAGTAGGTGTATTGGAGATTGGAGGGGGGAGGGGACAATCTTGTCTGGTGGTGGTAGGGGTTGTGTTTGGTTTGGCGGCAAAAGGGGGGTGAAGGAGAGGCGTAATACTATATGGTGGGTTTGACTTTTAGGTTTAACCTGGGGATTATTATTAACCAGGGAGGAGAGTTGGGCCTTAGGGATGATGTGGGCTTGGGTGGAATGGGATTGGATTGGGTTTATGTTTAATGGGGTGGTTTAGTTAGGTTTGTTTGTTTATTTATTAAGCTAAAAAATCACAAGGACCATTCATGGACAAATCTGAAAGATAAGGGGCTAAAATTTGTGATATCCCCAAAGTACTCATAAGGTCCCATCTTGCCAAACTCCCATAATCCAAGAATCACAAAAGTTAAATTTCCATAATTTTAAATCCCGGGGACCAAAAATGCAAAATGTGAAACTACAGGGACCAAAACTGTAATTTTTTCAAACTTTTCACCCAAGGACTAAATTTGATAGTTTTTTGACTTTTAAAAACCTTGGGTTGACTTTTCTTTCAAAACACATACTCAGGGACTAGTTTTGTAAATTTTTGAAAGTTGGGAGACTGAAACTGCCAATTCTGCAAACTTTGTACGTTTTTCATCTGTTTTTACTCTTTTTGCATCTAAAACATATAAAACATAATTTTGAAATATTTTCAGTTTTTTGATGCATATTTGAGTGTTTTTGTATGTTTTGCAGTTCAGATTTGACCAAAAATGATGAGTGTTTGAGCACTCATCACAGTTCCTGACTTTACTTTGTTAATAACCTCTTCATAAGCAGTTAAACAAATTTAGAACTTCAATTTAAGTCTTAATGTAATTCATCACATTCATCACATTCCATCATATGATGATGTCTTATTAATCTTCTAGGTTGGAGTTTTATTAAATATGTCCAAGCCATACTCAATATTTTAACCTTGATAACTTTTGGAAGAAAAGAAATCATAGTTATCTTTAATCAAACAATATAACTAGAGTTTGATTTTCCTAATTCAACATACCATAAACATTTGGTATTTCATTAGTATTAATATTGTAAGACAATCTAACAATATTTAAGATAACCATATTTCTTTTGACTTGTCTATTAACCAACTATTACATTTTAATGGTATAATAGTATTTTCAAGCCAATAAATGCTTTATAACGCAAGTACTTTTTACAAAGTCACTTCATGTCCATGTTTTTACAAGAAAACATAATCTGTTATAATCCCACTATACATTATAAGTCATTTAACAATTTAATAACTTCATGTATATGTCTTAATTAAAAAACATAACAAGATAACGTCTTACTTTATTATAAGTCTTGTAACAATTAAAAGACTATATGTTTATATCTTTACAATGAAACATAAACATGTTTAACTAAAGTAATTATGAACACCATCTTTTGGTTTCAATAGTAATTTCAAGTTAATTTATTACTTCACAATAATGTAAACAACATTATTTATCCATTTATTTATGTCATTCCAAGAACACTTAATATTCAGATTGAAGTAGCATTAGATTACTTTATTAATTTATGTCATTCCATGAATTCATAAATATACAAATTAAAGTAGTCTTGATATCATATTGACAAATGTTCTAATAGATATCTAATTTAGAAACTGCAAATTCTCATAGTTCAATTACATCAGTTGATCTGCTAGTAATGAAAATATGAAATTCACCTTGTTGTTGCAATCTAGCTAAGCTCTCACATAACATAAATTGTAACACCAAGTGTTTCTTGAATTAGATTAGTATAATTAATGTTAGAACTTTATTCTCTTACCTTGCAGTCAAGAGAATCCATCATATCTTTATGAGTTGTTTCTTGCACACATTAAAGATAACATTTCTCCCACTTGTGCATGGAACAACCTCATATAGTTGATAAACAACATGCCATGCATTTGTTTATGTGATCAATATGATTGTGTCATAGAATTTAGCATAACGAGTAATTATAGAACAACAATGTCTAGTAAGGAAACGTACAAGACTATCCTTAAAAGTATGAGTGTCTACACTTGAAAAGTAGTTATCTTTAGCTACCAAGATGTCAAAGCTTGTAACTCCCACTGAATTAAAGGTCATTACAATAATTCCTTATTCACTAATGAGTACACAATACTCCCACTGAATTTGACAACATTGTAAATGTTTCATATCCAGTGAAAACAAATACTGTGCTTTTAACTTTCCTACACCTTTGAATGTCCATACGTAACAATTACTTATGCACTAAAGAGTGTATCCTACTACGTAAATGATGGACTATCCACCAAATGTGTTTAACTTGAAAAATTGGGCATGCAATTTCTTCCTTAATAGGTCTACCATCCTACATTGTATGTAGCACCTTTAAAATAGTCAAAAAAACTAGTTTGTCTTTAAACATTTTGCGGTAATTTGTCTAGCTTCTAAATATAATACTCCCCCCGTCCCAATTTATTTGTCCATTTTTAACTTTTTGAGTCTTTCTTTGTCAACTTTGACCGCAAATATTCTTATTTGTGTTATATAATATTTGATAAAAATTATACAAATTAAAAATACACTTAAAACTCAATCTATTCATATATTTTACATCAAATATTAAATAACACAAACAAACATATTTAAAGTCAAAGTTGACATAGAAAGACTTTGAAAATTAAAAGTGGACAAATAAATTGGGACGGAGGTAGTAACTCATACAATGTCATACATAATTTTCTGTTAACCAAATATCATATTTGTTACTAAGAATTTAATCATCGAATGAGGATGATGAAATCCCTATGGAAAATATTCGCATTTTTTTAACTATTAAAAATTTGCTATGAGTTATATATTAGCATTTAGACATATCTAATATTCCTATTATCCTTTTTCATTCATGAAAAGAAATAGGATTGTGTCTCACTCTTCCTTCATAGAAAGGAGACTTCTTTTGTCTTTTAAGTAAATTATTCTTAATCAAACATACGTTTGAAAACAGAACTAGATCAATTTACCAAAGCCCAAAGTGCGTTTACAGTTTGAACATTGCATTAATACATTAAAACGAATTACAAAATTCAATTTCAGTATTATCGATAATTAGGTCTTTAAGAAAATAAAATACCCATTGGTAAATACTAGGCGAGTACCCGTGCATAGCAACGGAATTCCTAGCGGCAGATAATTAACGATTTGTAATATTGTGGTGAGTGTTTTGTGTAGCGTACAAAATAGAACGTGAACCGATCAGAATGTAATTGCAAACGGTTGTACTACATGATAACTAAAGTCTAGAAAAAATTCTTAACATCTATCAAACAATATATAAAAACATTTAACGAAACTGAAAGTAGAACATTACATCAGTTATGAGATAAAAACTAACAACACGCGTTACTCTTTGCTTAAAACTTCTTGATACACGACATTGAGGTGTAGATTCCTGCTTGACGGAACTCTTTGACTGGTTTAACCAATACCTTTGTTGTTATACGGGATATCCCTCTAGACAATGCCACATAAAGCTGGTCATGCGAGAAAACAGAGTTGGACAAATAAACACCCACATTTGAAATTGTTTGGCCTTAAGCTTTATTAATAGTCATCGCAAAGCTAAGACGAATAGGGAATTGTGTTCTCTTTAGTTTGAAAGAGAACATGTCTTCTTCAGATGGAGCAAGAGGAATTCTTGGCAAGAGCACTCTAACTCCAGCGTGTTGTCTGACATCAATCTCAACGTTGATGACATTAGGGTCAAAACGTTTACATATCAACCTCGTGCCATTACATAATCCATTTGCCAAATCGAGATTCTTTAAAAGAATAATCGGGCATGTTATTTTCAAACGGTTTAGAAGATACCTTGATTTGCAGCCTTAATCTTCGAGGGAGTGCGAGCCAACATGATCCTCCCCATAAGTTTAGTGCCAATTTCAAATACATTCACCATTGTGTAAAAATATTTACTCGAATGTCTTCGTAAAAAAAATACAGATCGTTTATGTTTTGCATCACTATTCAAAGAATGAGTTTTGCTAACCATTGATTAGGCATACTATAATTACAAAATCAATCAATAATGAGCCCATAATTTCTATATTTATAAGTGATAGTAAACATGGAAGGTGATGTTAATTAAATATAGAAAACTTTGTGTTCATGAATATTTATTGTATCAAAATTTTCAAAATTTTAAAGTCATTAAGTCTCTATATATTGTTACATACGGAGTATTACATTAGAAGGTTGTGTTCTTATTTTGTATCACCTACAATTAGGCTTGGGACGGCTAATCTTGTACTTAATAATTTGTTCATGCACTTAAAAACAAAATAAGAACACGACCTTATAATATAATATGTACCGTAACTATTTATTGGGACTTATCGACGATAGCAAAGACCAAGCACAAAAGCTTTCAATGAGCTTTGGACCAAACAGTTGTTTAGCCAACGATTCTCATATTTGAAACAATCAACTATCGAGCTCTTTCCAAATGGTCCAAACTACAATACTTAGACATAATTTGACGTTCACAAGTTTTTGGTAGGATGAGATCTCTATTCAATTGGTTTGTTTTTAAATTGAGTGTTTTTTCTCAAGTATTGTCCATACTTCTTCCAGTTTTGATCCAGAAGTTAATTACATATTCTTTTAATTTTGCCAAAAAAAAAGTAAGACGTATACTTAAATGTCCCTTGTGGTTCTTTGCACACCTGACAAAAGCTACATCCACACCTGCAATACATAAATCATTAACCCGTCATATATACATTACGTAACATCCTTGATCATTTGATTCAGTATTAAAATGCCGCGTTGTAGAGTTAACAATGGCTGGAAGTCTTTGTATGATGAATAGAAACAAACAAATCTTAACATGATTACAAAATTGTCTATGTGAAATATCTTGCAAGGGATTTAAGCGTATGGACATTTAACCCATTTATTATCGTAATGGGTTTTTCCACGACCATAACAAAGTTCATGTCCACACCTGTAACAACAAAAATAATTAACCCGTCGTCAGTCATTCATCAAACAAGCAAACAGTAACCTTGATCACAACGGAAATAAAAGTCATGAACCTAACCTGCACCGAATATGTAAGACTCATCATCATGATATCACTTTGATCTATTTCGCCCTTCTTCCATCTTTGAAAGTCGATGCAACTCATCTTTGAATTCCAGGGCACTTTACACTGTGCACCAAACAGTCGATAACAATGCGGGCATTCTGATTAAGTCACAATTTCTCTACCATCGTTAACCAACATGGCTGAACAGTCTTTACATGGACAATAAATTTTTTGAGACCCTACTATTAGAGACTCACACAAAGCTATTACCCAACGGTATAGTACTTAGTTATTAAGTATGTATTCACATTCGTCATGTGAACAATCTCCGAAAGTAAGAACATGATAAGAAGGAAAACCTTCACCTCCTGTTGCGCAACAAAAACAAAACAAGATAATGTTAGAATACGATATAATAACAAGCAAATGAAATAAATTAGTGACTTTATAATACGATCAACAAATGTCTTACCCATTCCTTTTTAGTGAAGATAGCCATACCCATCATGAAGTTTGTAGTTAACATGTAGAAGAAAAAAAAACAAACAAAGCTTTTGTCCAATGTAAAATGCACAAATATTAAGCACCTAGAGCCTGGTAGTTACATCTCGATCTGTTTCATGAAAAGGCAAAAAATAAGTTGACGATCACAAAAAGGGGGACAACAATCTGCTCAAAACATTTATTGACAAATTATGAATAATACTTTAAAGTAGCGACAAAATAGACTCAAAAGTGAAAAGAGTATGTGCACCCAAAATGAGAACTTATCTAAAGGTGGATGATTATTGGCATCTTTTTTATACAAGTTTAGATATCAATTCCCAATTGAATCATACAATGAGCTTTAGATTCAGCAAATATAACAAGAAATATTGCTAAATTACACAAAAAAAGGTCAAGCTCAGAAGTCAAACGTACTAATTTACAAATACAAAATTAATCATAAATATGTTCTAAACTCAATTTGGATTTGTTCCTACTTATAATGTGCATTATCAAGTTTGACATAGTTATCAAATTTCTTTTAGTTTAACCAGAAAAGGTTATAATCCCACAATAAGTTACCAATCACACATTTAATGTCATTAAACCCGGCAAATATATTTTTGTTGAGTCATCAACCATATAAGTTACCAATCACACATTTAATGTCATTAAACCCGGCCAAGATATTTTTGTTAAGTCATCAACCATTTCCACAATCCGATTTATTGACTCGATGTGTAACCGAATAACCAAATCGTTTCCATAATTATTACTAATTTTAAATTTACAGCCTAGCACATGCAATTCCAGCCTAACTAATTTTTAATGATTTCCTTATTTCAGATTTTCAACATTTTCACATATTAATCGTTTCGTTATTTCAGATTTTCAACATTTTTACATATGACTATTTTAAACCTTTATGATTAGTATTACCATGTAGAATTGGGTTCTTTCATTGGTCTTGCACGTGATCTAAAATTCAAAGTATCATAGTTAGAAGCCTCTATATCCATTGTCCAAAAAAACTAACTATTTAGATAATCAGAAAGTATCTTCCCCAAATCAGAAGCATAATATATGTTTTAAATGAGAGCTTTAGTGAAGAGTTGCAGAGTTCATGCAACTTTATTACTTGAATGTTAATCTTAAACATGGTGTACAGAAATCACACGCTAGTTTAATAAGTGTTGCAATCCTAAAATCCATCACATCCCTGAAGCCTTATTCCAAAAGTAACATCTAGTGGGCACAGAAATCACACTCTAGTTTAATAACTTCATTTCCCAAACACAAAAGAGATAGATACTACTCTATACAAGACCAAAGTATTTTTAAAACAATGACAGTCCAAATGTCCAATACCAATTAACAGATGATATATTAGGTAAAAGCATGAAATTTAAGATAGCATTTACAGAATACTATGTTGTTCACAAGTAAGGTGAAACCTGCTGTTTTTTCTGGCGAGTCAGCTGCCTTTTTCCGGCGAGTGGCGGCGCACGATGACGACGACGACGTTCTCGAAGCCTCGACAGCAGTATTTCCGGCAACTCACGGTGACAACGGCTATAACAAAAAAAAGTTAATAAAACTTTTAAAAACCTAGATCTATAAAAAAAAACTACAAATCTATAAAATTACTTTTCAAAACCTAATTAATAGTCATAGATCTAAAGAATAATATAAACATACACAAATAAGCCTACAAAAATTCTTTAATTTATAGATCTTAGAAAAACACCGAAACAACATCATTACCTGAAAAGCATTTCGTTTATGGCGAGTTTCCGGCGAGGTGGTGGTGGCTCGGACATGGTGGTAATGGGTCTTGGTGGTTCGTTGTGGTGGTGGTGTGTTTCGGTGGTTGTTTAGCTTCGGTGGTGGAGTCGTCTAGTGGTGGTGGTGAAAGCCAGTGGTGGTGACGTGGACCGGCGGCGGCAGTACAAAATCTGGCGACGGGTCACGTCGGTGATGGAGGTTTTCGGTGGTGGAGGGGTTTCAGTGGTGGAGGTTTTTGTTATGGTTTGTAGAGAGAGAATATAGTGTGTGTTTTAAGAGAGATGAGAGAGTTTGATGTGAATGAAAAGAATTAGGAGATACGGGTGTAAATGGGGATTCAATTTTTGACAAGGGTAAAATCCGATTTACCAAAATTTCAGTTTTCACTTTTCCACTTTGACCAAAAACTCTTTATAAATAGTATAGATATTCATATAAACCATAGTATTTTCTTAAAGCTAGGATCCTTATTGATATAGTACCATTACATCTGTTGATCTGCTAGTAATGATAGTATTCAACAAGGTAATTGTCGTACAATAATTGGCATTACATTTGTCCAATTCCTAGATTTATGGGATTTACAATCACAAAACATTTGTATTGTAAGCATGTTTGATCCCCATCTTAATGCCTTAAGTCCAAGATCTCACTTCCTACTCAATTTAAGTCGTCTAACTTAAAAACTGCAAACTCACAAATCCATCACATCAGTTGATCTGCTAGCAATGAATTTATGAAATTTACCTTTCCATTGCAATCTCGCCAAGTTCTCACATGACGTAAATTACAACTTCAAGTGTTCTTAATTAGATGGCATTTGACTTAATTTTATAAGGGTATTAATTTTGACGTGATCAAAATAATGTATGAAGAAGCATGCATACAACTTCATAACATCGGTTTTATAAAACATTTTTATTACCAATTTGCTAAGAGTATAATAGCAAAGTTTTGATTGAGGTATCGGGTTCACCAATTAAAGAATTACCAACAATTATCGTCCACTATATCGTACTTTTGCATAAGCCCTAAGGCTTAGTGTTTTGGATAATCATTGTGGAATTGTGGTGAATTCACTCTTAAGATGACAATGTACGTAATATAGTGATATAGGTAAGTCTAGAGTCGGCACACAAGCGGTTGTAGAAAACGGGTAGGTGCATGGTCTTTAATAACCCCTCTCTACAAGCACATTGTATGGCAACCTTCGGTCCGCCTTTCGCACACTATGTACAAAAACATCAATCAACCAATCCTTTGAAATTTAAACTCTTAAAACCAAAACAATTTCACCATTTATTTAGTCCATATTATTTTTCTATTCAAAAATTACCCTTTTTCGTCTATAAACATGTCTAACATAATAATAAACAAAAAACAAGTAATATAAAATAAAAAAATAAAACAACCAAATAAACATATACATAATCATAACAATTAAATATGTATAAACATGTAGCCACATGTAAATTTTATACAATAGTCCTATTAATAATCAAGTCTAGGTGTATAATGTATTTATTCAATTAAGGCTTTTTTCTTCTAGGAAAAAGAGCCACATACATCGATAAATCAATTGCGTAAGCCAAAACTAAACAAATACCACATAGCACATAATTGATTACTTAATATTGGAGTCTTCCCCAATTCGACATCTATTAATAAATTTACATGTTTCGATATAACTTAACAATTAATTCATATATCCAATTTAAACCATTTAAATTATCACACTATAAAATCCATGCAAATATGCACTTTTTCATGGATTATGCTTAATAATTAACATATTGCACAAAGATCGTTTACTAAAACGCATAACCAATTACATGACATCCTAGGGTTTCTAATCATATTAAAAAATTAAAACCACAACCCTAAAACCCTAAAAGGTCTAAATCGACCCAATTAAAAAAATTAGGGTTAGGAATAAAAAAAACCCTAAAAACATGTAACTAAAAGAATCAAGATTCAATTTTTATGCGTTTCGATAATTAATTACACATTATAACGGCTCTAGATGCCACTGTTGGAATTATGATATCATGACAATCATGTAAAATAAACCAAACACATCAAGTAAGCATATGCAGAAGCGTTATAACAAGATCATATAACATGTAATTAATTAATCAATAATAAATAGTAAACATAACTTTGCGATTCTAGCCCGAACAAGAATCAAATGCAATCTTCAAATTAAGAACCCTAATTAGGATTTATATGGATTATAAGAATTACCCCTTACCTCTTTTGTAATTCAATCCAAGAATCAAACAATAGTGTGTTTGAATCACGTTCTTGTACACACGTACTAATTCAAGTAAAAGTTTATGCAAGTAAATTAAACACAAAACTTTTTAGCTTAAGAAAATCGAATCCCTTGTAGGGATTGTTTGATTGATCGATTTAGGACAAGAAGAGGAGAAGAAAAACACCAAGATGTGTGTGTACAAGTTATGTGAAACAATGAATCTTGGGTTTGTATTTATACTTGAGTTTACTTGGAGCACAAGGCAATGAGGAGGTGGAACCTTCTTATGACCGATTGGTTCTAGGCTTCCCCAAGGGATTCCGGAACCTTCTCTTGTTTCCAATTAAACACAAGTATTACTTTCCTAATCTTTGTCTAACGGTCGTTAGTCATTCTCCGTTAAATACTAACGGTCGTTACTAGTTTTGTGTTTATTAATAATTACATATAACATTTATAAATAATTATTCTTTTACTTTTCATACGTATTGTGTGCAATCTCGTGATCTCGAGTTCGATCCTAACACACAACTATTAATTTATGTTCATAAACTAACACAACTAACATCTATGTGTTGACCAAGTCCATGTTTAAGTTTTAGTTTACATATTCAGTGGGCAATTAACTATCTGTTTACAACATAAACAAGAGCAACCGGTCCCACAATTGAATATAACAAAGTTAAATTAAGAACAGTGACTTACTTGGCACCGTGTTTCACGACATTGATGAATATCTTCTTAGCTGCTACCTTAGCCTGCTTTTCATTTGTAATTTGTACTGTAGAGAGGTTGTTGGTAGAATAAAAAAGAAAGAAAAAAAAAGTGATCAGAATCCGAGTTTGGTAACCGGAATCTGGGTGGTGGTGGCGGTAGAGGGTAGGGTTCTAAAGAAAGGTGTATTTAGATAGAAAAGTGAGAAAAAAAGTTATAGGGTCGAATTTGAAACATCTCAAACTTCAGGGGTAATGTGGAAAACTAGAAGGGGGTTGAATATTTTTACGTCAATTTTATTTTATAAAACAAACTTTGTTTGCAAAATCTTCGATTCTAGTTTTATGTGAGATCAATATATAACACTTATATTTATTAATATCTACGAAAGTAAACAACAACAATATAAGTAAATAAAGAGATAGAGATGGAAAGATCGCACCACAAGACAAAGGATTTATAGTGGTTCGGCTACGAAGCACCTCTTCACCCTACTCAACTCCCCGAGCACCTAACTCGAGAGTTTTCTTCACTATGTCAACAAGCTCCCTTATGGCGGAGAAAACCTTACACAACTTTTGCTTACACCAATTAACGACACTAAGCTAGATGTCGATTCCTAATAGTAGCTAGAACCAATCTCACACCACTACATACCCTCTTCACAACTTATACACACCACTACTACTACACAACTTAACACAACTTCACTACTTCTTTTTCACAACACTACTTCTTCTTCTTCCCAACACAACTACTTCTATTCACAACTACTAACACACGTAGATCTATCTATTACACAACTTCTACACCTTTACAATATTCACAAGCCTAAAATACTTCTTAACAAGATGTTGAAGGAGTATTCTTCTCTTGCACTATAGATGATGAAGGATTGGATCACTTGAAACAAGAACTAATATGTTTATGATCAAAGGATTTAGGAAGATGATTTGAGAGAATTAGAACAGAAAGTTTTAGTGCAAAAAGTGAGGAAAAATTACAGATTTGAACCAGTATTTATAGGCAAAAGATTCTGACAGAGGAGCGTTTGCCAGCCCCCTTAAATCATGGCCGCCCCCTTAAAAGTATGGGGGCTGCCCACTATAACGGCCTGAATTTTTTTGTCTTTTCTGGGGAAATTTTATTTGGTGTAGATTTAACTGATTTTGGTTAAAAATTTGAATTCATATATTTATTTTGAATTAAACATTTTCCTCTAATTACCAAAAGTGTTTTTCTAAATATATAAAATCTTTATACCATTTTATATAATTTGTAATTAGTAAATAAACCTTCCTTTAATCTTAAAATGTATTAGACAATTATTTATTCATACCTTAAGTGAATTAGTTGGATGTAATGATATTTTGTCACTAAATACTTATTTACGTAATGATTTTACGTTTAATGATTTTACATTTTGCGATCGTCAAAACATAGGGATATCGAAAAATATTAATAACGTTTTTACGCATTATTTATATCAACAATCTCCCCTTCTTTGATGATTACAAAATCTAAACTCATTAAATAAAAAATTATTATATATGCAAGTATTTAGTGAGTTTATATCACTTCTCCCCCTTTTTGTGAACATCAAAAATGTTGTCCCGAAGTCGGATGAGCTCCCCCTTGATGCGTACTCCCCGTCGTTTTAAGGTTATAAGACAAATCGAGATATGAAATGCTTGCAAAGATATTTAGAGCACACAATATATATGATGCAATAAACTATATATATAGTAAGGAAACATGTAAAAGACAAAGAAAAATAAAATCTCAACAAGCATTCATTATTCATAAAATAGATTATGTTGGAAAACATAATCATTGTTACATAAGCATACATATATGATTTTCTTAGCAAACTACATTAGATAATATTATGTTGCCATCTTGTGGTCTCTAGGACTTGCTTAGAGATTTGAAGCATGGAGCATGGATTTAATGGAGGTAGACTTTTGTGGGAATTTTGTTTGGAGAGTTTGGAGTGGTTGATGGAGGTGAGCTTGGAGCGGAAGAGTTGGATTGTTGTGTTTGTGATGGTGGTGGAGAAGACCTTGTGAGGAGATACTCAATCCAAGTGAAGTGCTCATTGAGAGCAATGGTTTGTTTTTAGGGAAAAATGCAACAAGGACAATTGTTGACATGATTCTCAAGTGGGACAATGTTGTTGGATGGTGAGGATGGAGTGGTAGAGGGTTGTTGAACCAAATTGCTATGAGCAAGATGTAGGGCAAGGAGAGCACTAAGCTCATGGGCTTCTTTGAGCTCCTCAACGAACTTTTTATGTTCGAAGGAAGGTGATGATGGTGGAGTTGGATTATTGTTGGAGATTGAGGTTTGGACATGTAACATAGGATTCATGTCTTGATGAGAGGGATGGATGTAGTTTTGGGATTGAGTATGTTCCTCAAAAGGTTCATTTGGAAGAATTGAGTGAGATGGATGTGGAGTATTATTGGTGAGTGAGATAGTGAGGTTGTCATGTGGAGGTAAAGTAAAGGTATCATTTGGGTGAAGTGAATGTTTAGTTGTTGGTTGGTTGGAGACAACATCATTAGTGGATGAGAATTTTTGACATGTATCAAGTTTTCTTCTCCACACGGGTTTGACGGTGATTCTTGCACCTTTTGTAGGTTTGGTTCTTGGGTGATTGGGGGAAGACATGATGGATTGAGTGATGATTAATGATGAATGAGGGTATTTATAATGTTATGATTTGGTGTTTTTGGAAGGATAATATGTGGTGGATTTGATAGACAAAGAATGTTTGTGATTTTAGGGAAGTGGGGAATCAAAATAGGGTGAAATGGGCTAAAAGGCAGAAAGCAAACAGGGAACCTCGACCATCAGGTGGCCGGCCCCCTTAATTAATGGTCGGCACCTTTAAATTTAAGGGGGTCGCCCGTGATAATTATGGGGGCCGCCCAATGTCTGGTTCCCAGAATGCCAGAAATGGTTTTTGGCAGAGATTTTTCAGAAAGATGTTTGTTTTGAGGTTTGGTTTTGGGCAAGTCCATCTCTTTAGGCAACTAAACAAATATTATCTTGATGAAGTATGCATAGAAAGTATATATATGTAGGCAACAAAACGTATAATATAGTTTTCATGCAAAGACAATAATGATAATGAACAAATAAGCAAGTCATGTATCCTAAGGCAACAAATAAAGTATAAGGCAACTTAGTGAGTGAGAAACTAATGATGGAACAAATATGACTAAGTGATATTTGATATTTTTCTAGTGTGTGCCTACATGAAACAAATGTGGAGATGCGATTGCTTCGACTCCTAATGCAAAGAAATACAAGTATCCTAAGAAGCAATCCAAAAACTCCTTGATTCAATTTCTTTAATCCATGATTGTCAAGGATATATATTGGATTATATATTTTGACAACTCATGTGAAATTTCATGCATGAATTTAGAAAAACGTTTTTAACCATTATTAAACAATGAGTTTTCCTAAACGTGAGTATTTCAAAATGAATTGAGGTTTTCCTTGAGAATATATATGCAAAACAAAATATCTCAATTCCTAATTTTTGTGCAAAACAGAATCCTAGACTCAGATTTGTGAAGAAGAAAAGAAAATTTAAAAATTTCTTTGCTCAGATGGCCGGCCCCCTTAAAACAAACTTTGTTTGAAAAATCTTTGATTCTAGTTTTATGTGAGATCAATATGTAACACTTATATTTATTAATATCTACGAAAGTAAACAACAACAATATAAGTAAGTAAAGAGATAGAGATGGAAAGATCGCACCACAAGACAAAGGATTTATAGTGGTTCAGCTACGAAGCACCTCTACGCCCTACTCCACTCCCCGAGCACCTAACTCGAGAGTTTTCTTCACTATGTCAACAAGCTCCCTTATGGTGGAGAAAACCTTACACAACTTTTGTTTACACCAATTAACGACACTAAGCTAGATGTCAAGTCCTAATAGTAGCTAGAACCAATCTCACACCACTACACACCTTCTTCACAACTTATACACTACTGCTACACAACTTCACACAACTTCACTACTTCTTTTTCACAACACTACTTCTTCTTCTTCCCAACACAACTACTTCTATTCACAACTACTAACACACCTAGATCTATCTATTACACAACTTCTACACCTTTATGATATTCACAAGCCTACAATACTTCTTAACAAGATGTTGGAGGAGTATTCTTCTCTTGCACTTTGGATGATAAAGGATTGGATCACTAGAAACAAGAACTAATATGTTTATGATCAAAGGATTTAGAAAGATGATTTGAGAGAATTAGAACAGAAAGTTTTAGTGCAAAAGGTGAGGAAAAATTACAGATTTGAACCAGTATTTATAGGCAAAAGATTATGATAGAGGAGCGTTTGCCGGCCCCCTTAAATCATGGCCGGCCCCATTAAAATTAAGGGGGCCGCCCACTGTAACGGCCAGATTGTTTTGTCTTTTCTGGGGAAAGTTTATTTTGAATTAAACATTTTCCTCTAATTACCAAAAGTGTTTTTCTAAATATATAAAATGTTTATACCATTTTATATAATTTGTAATTAGTAAATAAACCTTCCTTTGATAATAAAATGTATTAGACAATTGTTTATTTATACCTTAAGTGAATTAGTTGGATGTAATGATATTTTGTCACTAAATACTTATTTACGTAATGATTTTGCATTTAATGAATTTACATTTTGTGATCGTCAAAACATAGGGATATTGAGAAATATTAATGACGTTTTTACGCATTATTTATATCAACAGGTAAGTTTTAAAACATGCCCCACCCCCACCACGTGCAAAAAAAAAATAAATAAATAAATAATTAAAAAATAATTAAAAAATATTAGGCCAATTTTTTTTTTCAGGCCAAAAATTTTCCAGTAAATATTTTATAACTGTGATGCACCTTTTTTTTAGTGCATCTCCGTTATAAAAATTTATGCATCATAGTTATAACTAATTTTTTAATTGTGATGCACTAAAATAAAATTGTGCATCAAATTGCATATGTTATTAACTTATTCCAAAAAAATTTTGAATTAAAACCCTCAACTTTTATTTCTAAAAGAGAGATTTTTTCAGCTGGTTCAACACGCTTATTTAATTAATATACAATGAAATCTGTTGGGAACGTAGTTTTACTATTTATCAAGTCTCGTTCATTTACTTGTAATAGGTTGCTAAGGCTTGTTTGTTTATTATATCTTAAGGCTTATGTAGGAAGCCCATGGGCCTTAAGCCCATTTCATTTTCAAGATAGGGAGGAAGGGAATGTTGCCCTAGTCCTCACCTATAAATACTATGTAACCTCTCCTTTGAGAGGGGTTGGTTCTCTTGATAATTTCATTTTCTTTCATTCCATTCTTAAGAGTTCCTTCCACTCTCTCTCTCTACTCTCTTTCTCTCTCTAGATCTATCTTAGTGATTATGTTATAAAATCATGACCTAACAAGTGGTATCATTCGCCAAGGGATAATATAGGTTGATTTAGGTTTGATTTGGTAGTAAAAACTTGGTTCTTGTTGTGTATTTGTAGACATACGGGTACTGTTCATTGGCTAAGTTTTCGAGTTAGGATTGGTCAGTTCTTCGAGTTAGGGGTTAATTTTTAACTTATCGAGTTAGGTGTCATATTCTTAGCGAGTTAGGGGTTAACTTTTAACTTATCGAGTTTGGTTTCATAGTCCTATCGAGTTAGGTGTCATATTCTTAGCGAGTTAGGGGTTAATTTTTTAACTTATCGAGTTTGGTTTCATAGTCCTATCGAGTTAGGAATCTAAAATCTATCGAGTTAAGAATTCTTAAAACCATCGAGTTAGGATTTTGAAAACCATCGAGTTAGGATTCTTAAAACCATCGAGTTAGGATTTTTAAAACTATCGAGTTAGATTAAAAAAATTATCGAGTTAGGAATCTAAAAAAACTATCGAGTTAGGATTATCAAATATCGAGTTAGGAATCTAATTTTATCGAGTTTGGATTTTGGCGAGTTAGCCTTTCTTACCTAATCGTTTATCGAGTTAGGATCTGTGTGGCAACCTTCTAAGGGGATACTCTGCTCAAATTTCCTTAACATATCGAGTTAGGGGAACTACATAACTTATCGAGTTTGGACTATCATCTGGACTTATCGAGTTTGGACTAGTATCTGGACATTATCGAGTTTGAACACTTCTCTTTACTTACCGAGTTTGATATCAAGTTTTTCAAATCTAATTAAAACCTTTATTTATCCTTTAAAGATCCATATTAACATAATCACATCATCTCTTCTTATCATAGTTTTTCTTTCTTATCATAGTTTTGGCGGGAAATTTTGAGTAAAATTTATTTTCTACAGTAGACTAAACGTTCAATTTTTACGTGAAATTTAAATTTTGGTATAACGTTGAAAATTTTGGCCAAAAATTCAAATTTTTAGGACAAAATTCAAATTTTTTCGGTGAAATTTGGCGGCAAAATTTTTGAAACTCAAATTTTTCTTGCAACCTTATAATTGCATTTCATAGTGATTTTCAAATTTTGGGAAAGAAAATTTTTTTCAAATAATTTTTGGAGGGAAAATCTGAATTCACTATTTCGACCTTGCGTGTGACATTTTGCTTGATTCTTTCGATTACGTCGCAACAATCAAGGGGGAGAGCAATGTCATCTACAACGTCTCAATCACCTTCTTCCAACTACCTTCCTCACCAATATTCTCATCAGCAACAGCATCATCAACAACAAAGTCACAGCTCCCTCATTGATCATATTCTGCTCTTTGGCAATGAATCAAGGCCTCCAATGTTGCTACCAGGAACATATACTGTTTGGAAACGGAGATTTCTACAATGGCTCACAGATCGTCCTTCTGCAGATCTCATGCTTAAATCCATTCAAAATGGTCCATACAAAATGATATTTCTTGCTGACTCAACAGGGATTATGAGGTTACAAACTACTGCAGATTTGAATGCTTCAGAACTTGCTCAGTATGATGCTAACCAACAGGCTGTATGGTTCATGACATTAGCCCTTCCCAATTCAATTTACATGAATATGGACTTTCAAGCCAGTGCTTATGAAATGTGGAAATATCTTGAAGCTATGCATCGTACAGAAGAACTTCATCACATCAGAATGATGCAAATTCTTGAATCCTGTTTAATCATGAATCCTCTGAAGACCATTCTCCCTGCTCCAGCTGTTGACCATGGATCCTTAATTTACACTCCAAATGGTCTCTTCTTCAATCCTCCGAATGAACCTGAGCCTTTCTTCATTCCACAGTACCATCCTGCAACACTACATAATAATGTGCAATCTCTTCTGCAAAATCTAGTGAAGCTTAGTCAAGTATCTTCTAAGAAAGGCAATGGCGATATAACTTCAACTTCTGAATGCTTAAACACAATGAAAGATACTGAGGATGAAGAAGATCTTATCGAACCAAGCATGGCATTCTTGGCATATACAGAAAATATTGTAGATGAGGAAGCTCAGGATTATGATTCAACTCCAGTCTTTGACGATAATGTTGAATACAATGCCACACTTAGTCAAATGGAAGTTGAAGGGGGTAATCTCAATACAGTTTTGCAAAGTGTCATGGGAGATATTCCATCTGATGATGAATATGCAGATTTAGAATCCAATACAGCAGATTTGGAAGCCGATACAGCAGATGTGATGTTAATGGCAAACATGCAGGAATTTTACATGGATAATACTGGCTCAGAGTATGAGTCTGATAACTCTGTAGATCCAGTTGTGAGATTAAACAGAGAGAAAATGTATCAATCAAGGTCTCAAATGCATGAACGAAGTCACAACTCCATCATCTCAGAATTCATACAATTTACGAGTCAGGCTTTATCAAATTCCCGAAATTCCCGAAATCGGGCTGTCAAGCAAGGTGAAAGAGTTGTGATACAAGGAAGTATTACTCAAAGGATGGTTGGGAATGGTGAGAATACTGCAGATGTAGTTAGTATAGGTAATAAGGTTAAAATATTGGAAGATAATTCGGGTGTCATGGATGATAATGAACCGGTATACGACACAAATGCTTCTGATGACTCTAAAGACCCATTTGAGAGAAAGATGACTGAAGCTGAGAAAAGAGCCATCAATTCTACAAAAAATTGCTTAGCTCATTTTGATTCAGTTAAGACTCAATGCAAGATTCTCTCAGATGCATGGTTTCCTATGGGGGGTACCTTTAATGCATTCTTCGGAACTAGAATGGATCGTCTAACCTTCCAAAGGAAACTTCGAGAAAACATTGTTCAAATTGAAAAACAAATTGAACAGGGAAGCGATTGCATGGCAGGATTTAGAGCGCTCAAGGCTCAGTTCAAAGTGTTCATGGCATTGCATTTTAAAGCTCTCATACACTATAAATATGAAAGCAATGTATGGAGAGAGAACATCACAAGTATGGAGGTTGAAGATTTTAGAGATCAACTTGTTTCACGCCTAAACCGCTTAGAATTTATGCTTAATGAAGGATCACTTCATCTGAGTGCTATCAAAGAACAGAAGTTGCAGATTCAAGAAGAGCAAGTTCATAAAGATGATTCATTGAAAGCTAATGTGGTTGTCATGGAAAGTAAAGGGACAGAATCAGAAGTGCAGGATGACAACAGCAGATTGGGGAATGATAAAGATGCAGATTGTGCAGAGATCATACCCTTCTATGACTCAGAGCCCAACCTTGACAAAGGACAGATGGATGAGGAAGATTTCATACCCATATATGACAAAGAACCGAACTTTGACAAAGAGCAAATGGTTGAGGTACAATCTACTGTTGATCATATTATGCCTGCATATGAGAAACAACAATCTGAGCAACCTAACTTCAGTAATGAAGGAGAGGTTGACCAGGATGTTGTTCAATGTCTAGTAATACATTCTGAGTCTGAGTCCTTACCTGATAATCCAATTACTGAAACATCATACCAAACTCTTGAGTCTAAAAACCTTCTTCTCAAAAAGAAAACTCTTGCCCAGTGTCATAGAGATTTTTCAAAACTAGAGGCACATTGCATCTCACTTGAACTTCAAATGCAAAACGAATCTATTAATTCGGGCAACAATGGTCAATTTTTGAATGAACAAAGAAAACGTGTGGATACATTAGTTAAAGAAAATGAGCTTTTAAAAGGTCAAATTCAAGAAAAGGTGTTTGCACATGCTGCATTACAAAACAAATTAAGAAGACTGACTGGCCAGAGTGTGGATACTAAGTTTGCAAAACCATCAATCTTGGGGAAACAACCTTCTCAAACAAATAGAAAACAATCAGTGGTTCGACAACCAACTGCATTTAAATCTGAACGACCTAAATTTTCAAAACCTCGGTTTGCCTCCCAAGTTGTTGAGAATAACAGTTTGACAAAACCAGTCACTCCACATTCTTGGCCTAAGGAAAATGCATCTGTGTCAGCTAAATCTCAACACGTGATTATACCTGGCTCATCTAGGATCAGTTCGAAAACAGTGTCTAAAACGAGCACTAAAAGTAAAGAGTTTTATGGCAAATATGACATGTATAAGAACTATGATCTAGAAAAGGCTAGGAAAAAGGCACTACTTCAAAAGGATGGAATTCTAGGTTCAAAACCTCATGTGATGCCTTCCACTGTAGTACAGAACACTGCTTGTAGTAGCACACCAAAACCTAAGAGTAATCAATAAACTAATAGGAATTGGATAGCTTCTAAGCGTAGTTGCGTAAATAATCATGTTGTTTGTGCTTTAAAATATCTTCAAAAGGGAAATTCACTTAAAAAGGCTCAATCGACTAAGACAAACAAACCCGTTGAACCAAAAGTCATAAGTCAGAAACCTAAGAAGTGGATCAACATAGGACGTAGGTTTTCTCAACGAAGTGATGCTCCACATTTCATTCAACTGTATCTAAAAGGAAAACATCTCCTAGATCTAACACTAGGTGGGTACCCACGGGTAGAATTTTCAAATCAATTGGTCTTAGGTGGATTCCTACAGGAAAGATTTTAGACATTTGCACCAAAACTAATGTGATCTCCACAACTTCTACTTCTGAGACTAGAATGAAAACCATCGGTATTGTGTGTTCGAGTGTCAAGAAGATAGTTGACACTACATCTTTATGCTTCTAACACCTGGAACCCAGTTTCACTTGGGGCTCCATGTTCTCTGTTTTGTCTCTTCTTTCTTTCTTTGCAGATATAACAGGAATGGCTTCGGAATAATTCAGTTTCGGACCCGCACTTCAGCAATGGCTTCTGAGCAAAACAGCTTAGGACCCGCATCCAACCGTCTGGACTTTCCGGATTCTTCTGCTGAACCACTGTCTCTCACCCGTAAAGAAGTGGAAACCTTGTTTGCTCCATTGTTTGATGATACGATTGAAAACCGTCTTTCTGAGGTCTCACCAATTTCCGCTGCACATCTTGATCACCATCAAGTACCTGATTCACCTCACAAACAACAACAACTGTTGGGAGAGACGGTCCTCCAATTGCATCTCCAACAACAGCAGAACAAACCGGGTCCAACTCACGACAATCAGCTGAAGACTCCATACCTAAATCAGTTCCACAAACCGCAGAGCATAACCCTGAGGCGTTCTTTAATCCGTTTGCACCGGCTCAACTCATTCCTGACATTACTGAGTCGTCTACACGAAATTTGGATCCTGCTCACATGCGAGAAAATTACCTCCATCAAGGTTTGTTGATTTAGTTCACCATATTGGTATGCGGTGTTTGACTCCAGATGATTTGCAAAATTTTCTTTAAAACTAAGTGAGTCAAACATCTAACTTTTTTCTTTAAATATTAAAAAAAAAAAAAAAAAAAAAAAAAAAAAATCTTCTTTCTCTATGTACAAACTTCGTAACTTCAAAACTATGTTCCTCCATTTAAACAAATTTTGCTTTTCTCTGTCAAAATGGAACATGTTTTGAGGGGGAGAAAACTTTTCACAATATCATGAAGTTTGGACACCTCATTTTTTATTCATCAAGGATAAAATGTTTCTTCATCATTCGGATTTAAACTCATTTTCAAAAAGATTCTATGATCTCTCGAATTAAAAGTGCAAAAAGGTTTCACAAAATATATGCTAATTCGAGGGGGAGAAAAGGAATTTTTTTCTGCAATGATCCTAAATTAATCTAGTTTGGACTTCAAATGGAAAAGTAATTAACCTTTTAATGAGTAAAGTTCACAAAAGTCTTAAACTTAGGTAAAAGGACCTTGCATGGAAAATAAAACGGGCTCTAATAAATGTTTCTTTAGATATTCTCAAAAGTATCACACATAATCGATAAACCTCGTCGATTCAGACTAACGATTTTTTTTCCCTCGAATGTTCCCGATTGTGAGTTTCTAATTTCTTCATGGTTGTTGTCTAATCATTCCCTAAATGTCTCAAGTGTTTTCAACGGTCAAAAGGCATAATCAGAAACTAGGGTTTATGTAATTATCGAACAGGGCTTTCAATTTTTATGTGTTTAGTCTAATTAACTAGTTTATATAGCTTTAGAGAACACTAAAGAATGCTCGATTGGTGTAGTTGCTCGATTAGGAACAACATAGGTTTAGAATCATGTGATTTAGGGTTTAAGATGTCGATGTCTTTGCTGCTATAACTAGGACGTTTGTTTGTTTAATATTCAGGCATTATGATGCTAACAAGTGTGCTTAGACTCAAATCATAACTCCAAACCATAATCATAATTGGAAAATTTCGAGTGAAAGAATGAATTAATCTGTGATTTTGTGTGCTAATCTGAGAATTCTGAGCACTTAGGTTGATTTAGAATGAGATTTTTGATTCATCTTATACTTGTTTGTGCTTGATGCATTTTCTCTGTGTGCAAGTACATGTCATCCCATTGAAAGTCAAAATTTCAACATTCAACAAAATGTTTCTTATGGAACATATTTTGAGGTCAAAGGACAAAATGTGTTTAAAGGTTAAACTGGTAAATGGATTCAAAATGGTGAGAAACAAATTTTTTTCCAAACTCTACACTCTTGTCTTACACCGGTAAAGCAAGTGTGGAGACCAAAGCAAAGTCATTCAAAACCTTTCAAATTTTCAAAATCTGGAATGCTTTGGCTTCAATAAAAGAATGTCTCTGATCTGAACATCCCAAATACCGGAAGTTCTCCATTCATCACAAAAACAAATCTTCAAAAAGAACCCATGAGGTTCAACTTTAGATGGAATTTTTTTTCAGATTTTTAAAACTCAAAAGAGAGATTCCGGGTCTCAAACAACTTTCAACAGTAAAAGAGTTTTGAATTTCAAGCATTCTTTGTTGTATAATACTTGATTGTGTTTTCTAAAACCTTGAGTAGAATCATCTCACGAATTTTCAAAAAGTATTTCTTAAATACGATTCTAAATTCTGCTCAAGAAGACTATCTCTCGAATAATATTCATTATTTGAGGGGGAGTGTTTTGTTTAATAGAAAACTAATTTTGTATAAAAACAACGACTTGTGCACACATTTCAGTGCACAACTCGAGTTTCAAAGAAAGGAAAGTGCCTTGCTAAACCGTTCTTTAAAACCAAACGCGCACTTATCCTTAAAAACAAGAAGAAGTCTTTCATGCGAAGCTTATCTAAAACCTCTTAATCTTGAGCAAAATTTATTCAAAATTTTTCAAAAGGTTTTTCAAAACTTTTCAAAATTTTGCTCAAGATTTTTCAAACCTTTACTCCCCAATTCGCTCCAAAGTTTAAAAATGTCAAAACACATGCTCGTTTTGAGGGGGAGTATTCAAAATCAAAATGCTTTGTCAAAATCATGTTTTGATGGTTTGTGCACTCATAACAGTGTACAACCCGTGCTTGTATTTAAAGGACCCTAAGGTACGCATCAGTGCCTCAACCCTTAGATAAGGAGCGAAGGCTTCTTACTCTTGAGTAGAATTAATCAAACATTTTCTGATTTTCATAATTCTGCTCAAAAGACAAGTATTTCACCTCAATGAGTATTCACTTGTTGAGGGGGAGCACTTGAAAAATTCATCGTTTGAAAACCAAAAGTTCTTGTTGATATCTCCCCATAAGACTCAAAAAGCATATTTTAATCAAAAGTTTATCAAAAACAACATCTCATATGCTATTTTTGAGGGGGAGAAAAGTGAAAGTGATTAAAATATGAAAGTTAAATGTTGTTGAAAAGTCAAATCTCATGCGAGCTAGACTCAGATTCACCCAGGAATTGACGAAACATAAAAGTTAGTAAATTCGAAAAGACTTTTCCTCGACGGGTAATAACATCAAGTTAGTTACTAGAGCTAGTTGTCACCTAAAAACTGATAATGGAACTCTCTAACTAGCCACGTAAGCGTATCTCGAAAAGGATTTGTCTTCGTAGAAATGTACCATTTCGAGAAACTTTCTGTGGACTTGACCAGGCCGGGTAATAACTTCAAGCTAGTCTAACTAGTGATGTAAGCGTGTCTCGAATCGGTCTTGTTCACTGAAAGTGGATCAATTCAAAGTGCTCGCTCCTCCCGCATGTGCAAATTTATTAAATACTTATGAGAACATGTGAAGGGGAGCCCTTCATAAGTTTACACAAAACTCTCAAAGTGTTAAACAAAATGTTTGATAAACACAAACACTTTGAGAGATTTTCAAAGGTTTCAATGGCAATTAGAGGATAGTCATGGAGTTATAAGGTGACTAAGGTTAGGAAATAACCGTCCTATGATCCGCCTAAGCCGGAGGGATCTACCCAAGGACATCACCAATAGTTAGAACTAGAAGTCCTTAGGTATGATACGAAAAAAGGAGTAAAGAATGAAAGGAGAAAGAAGGGGTTGAAGAATTAAAAAGAAAAGTAAAGAAAATGGTGAAAAGAAATAGCCCTCCATATGGTTCAACCTTAGGGCAGACACTGGGTTCAATTCATATGCTACTGGTTGTTGCTAAGGCAACACTGGTATTGAAGATAAATTCGTCATGGACCCAGTGACGCAATGCACTAAACCTTCTTAACCACTCAAGTTCTCTTAAAAGAGCTTGTTTCATTCTCACGGGGAACCAGTGTAATCTATCGACTTATCTCTTAGAGGTAGTTGATATTGAAGCAGGAGGCCCTTCCCTAGTCTCCGAATAGGAAACCTAAGTGAGCACTTATCGAGTCCAGAGCCATGAGATACATCAAAGATCTCTTAGGAACACTTAGTATTTCTACAACTGGTGTTTTGCATCAATGGGCACCAGCTGTAAATTATCGAGTCCTTCGAAGGTCTGAGCAATCTGCCTAGAATGTTTATGAGAGAATTGCATAAGTATTTCTCAATGATTGAACGGAAACTCCTGTCAGGGTCATCATCTAACAGCCTTGATAGGTCATTTCGGTAACTCCTCGTGAGTTACGCTTAGTGTTTGCGGTGGTTTCTAACGGTCTACAGTCGTGGAGTGATCCCCAGCGACTCACCCAGTCATTGAGCTACCTAGTAGGTCTCGTAAGCTCCTTTGGGAGTATCTGATATGGGAACGGCCTTGATAAGGGTTAGAAGGAGTCTTCACACTATGCTGTTGACGATCTCTAATTTCTTATCTGTAAGTACCGGTTGTTTATTGCTAACTGTTTACTTTCAGGGACATATCATCTCCATGGAGACTGATTCCGCATGCTCATACATACATCTTGAAGTCAACAAAAGCTCCCTCAAAGATCTAAGCAACACAATGTTCAAAATTAGATTCTACACCAAAAAGAAGAATCTACAAAGTTTAAGGACTAAAGATCTATGTGAATGAAAGGGAACTACGTGCATGTGAATGTCTAAGTTCAAAGGTGTATGAGCATGTTGGAATGGACGACGACCACCATAGACGCAGAAGTGACGCATGGCAGATAACTTCATAAGATGATCACTACCACATCTATTACGAACAATGAACAATGAAGCAAAAGAACACCCACTCTCTTTTGAAGACGTCTTAAGTTATACGAGTCAAAAGTCAAAGACAAAGAAGAAGACGTTAAGCAACCGTGATGACCGACCCTTAGGGGGAGATTGTTGGGAACGTACTTTTATATTTATTCAAGTCTCGGTCATTACATTTTTTAATAAGATGATCACAACTACATCAACTAAGAACAAAGAACGATGAATGATTTAGAAGACGTCTAAAGCATTGAAAGTCAAAGATTAAGACGAAGACGTCAAGCAACCTTGATGACCGACCCTTAGGGGGAGATTGTTGGGAACGTAGTTTTACTATTTATCAAGTCTTGGTCATTTACTTGTAATAGGTTGCTAAGGCTTGTTTGTTTATTATATCTTAAGGCTTATGTAGCAAGCTCATGGGCCTTAAGCCCATTTCATTTTCAAGATGGGGAGGAAGGGAATGTTGCCCTAGTCCTCACCTATAAATACTATGTAACCTCTCCTTTGAGAGGGGTTGGTTCTCTTGGTGATTTCGTTTTCTTTCATTCCATTCTTAAGAGTTCCTTCCACTCTCTCTCTCTGCTCTCTTTCTCTCTCTAGATCTATCTTAGTGATTATGTTATAAAATCATGACCTAACAAAATCAATTATCCTAACATGTTTCAGAGTCACTTAGTTTTACTTTTCATCAATTTACGATGGTTAATATGCACTGGCATTATCCCAATGACAAAGCCCGCTATAATTAAAAAATGCGGCACTACCATGGCTACCATGGTTCCGTTACTCGTTGTACTACTAATGTTGGGAACGTAGTTTTACTATTTTTAGGAGGCAAAGCAACATATTGATAACTTCATGAAAGCGGACATGGAAGGAATGATCAAGAATTTCACCAACGATTACCTCACAGATAATCTTGTTGAAATTGTCACCCCTCAAGTGGCGAGTCTTGTAGAACCAATTAAAGATAACTTGGAGCACATGATCAGAAGTGTCGTAAGAAAGATGTTGTCAACAACACCATTCACTCTTCAACCTGAAAAAGCTTCAACGACAAAACCAACCGCTACAGAACCATTAGTCGAAGACCTGCTTGCTTAACTCCGACAAAGTTGCCTACAAGACTGTTTTGACCCCTGAAGAAACAACACTTATAAATGCCATTGCAGCTAGTTTGTCAAAAGAGTCATGCAAAGAAGCTGCTGGGTCCTTGAAAAGGCCAAGGAAAGATGATGATCCTGATCCTAATTCAAAAGGAAAGAAACACAAGTCTGCAACCGATCCATCATCTTCACAAAAACCACCAAAGGCTTCAACACCTCCTGCAAAACAGCAACATACTTCAGCTTCTGGATTAGGTCCGATAGACGAGGAAGAACCATTCATGCACCATGTAGAAGATTACCAGGGACAACCCGATACAGACTTTCGTGCATCTCCAATCCTCGACTCTAGACCTGGACCATCGTCAACCACTAAAGCTCAAGACAAGGATAAAACTTCAAAGTCTAAGAAGTCTAAGAAAGGAAAACGTCACTCATGGATTGACAATGATGACACACCAAAAGGTGATTGGTTGACTGAATTTGTCAAGGCTCAACCTCCTCTTGAAGATGAAGAACCACTTCTTGGAAATACACTACAATACACTTAAAGTATAATGGCTGGTCTTCAGATTGAAACATTAACAAAGGCTGAATTGAGGAGAATCAATCGGGATGCACTTGATTTTCTCAAGTCTAGGTCTGGAAACAAGATGGAACTCAAATTTCACATGCAGAATATCGCTAGTGGAATGTCAGGCAAGTTCGACTGGCTAAACCCGGAGGCGAATTTTGACATCCGCTCAGGAAAACCCGACAAGCCTTACTTCACCGACTGGACCGAACCATTATCGTTGCAAGGATTCCCAGAAAAACCTAAGATACCTTATCGTTTCTTCTTCAACGAAGATCTTCGAAACCTTCAACTCACTTAAGAGAAATCTAAAGAAAAATATGCTTCCTCCTTGACGACCTCAGTCCCCACTGTTAGATATGATATACCTCCAATTGAAGAGTTGACTCCTATATTCAGCAACTCCATTGTCGCCTACGACAGAGATGCTCGACTAGGGATTCAGCATTGACCTGAACGTCGTCGACTCGGGTTCACTCACAAATTAGATATTAAGTCAATAGAGAATGTGAAGCAGAAACCAAAAATCATTGCCATCTTGGAAATTGATGAGTCAAAAAGGTTCAACTACACTTTCATGACCGAGATTGTCGTCAAAAGACAGGATGAAAAGAAGTACAAATTCTCAGAAGCTGATTTTCCCGAACTTTATCTAAATGACATTGAAGATATGTATCTAGAAAAAGTTCAAGGAAGAATGCACGAATTCGAAACTGAAACACAATACAACTTCATTTCATCTCTACTCCTCTACATCAGACGACTGATAGTTCAAGAAAGAGTGGAAGACCTTCAGCTTGGAGTTGAAAGTTATCAACAGAAGATCAATCTGACTAAACCCCAACTCTCAATTCCTGGAATAGAACAGATGTCACAGTACACGCTCATCCAAAAACTGTCATTTGGTTTCACCTACCTCAACAACAAGAAGACACTCAGTTTCATGAGGTTCGATGAGATACATAAGTTCTGTGATACCACGCTCAAAATAGTTCACGATGGTTTAGTCAAAAGGTTGCAAGATGATAAGAGGAAGATTAATAAGGGTGAATTTCCTAGGTGGAAATCCAGCTCCAGAAGTCAAGTCCGCAACTTTGTCTGAACAATTGAAGAAAGGTTATTTCGTCGGGAACAGATCAGACAATTGGAAAGCTACATTGGTGTCAGACCTTCATTCCCCATCAGAATCTTCCCAAGACCTAATCCTCAGTTCACAGACTTTGATGCTCCAATTGTTGATGATTCGTAAGCTGGGTTACACGGGTACTAACATTTCCGTTACAATTATTTCATTAATTGTTTTGTGATCATTATGGCTTGTGCACACATATCAGTGTATAACCCATTCTTGAAAAGAAAGGACCCTGAGGTACGCTTAAGTGTCTCAATCCTAATATAAGGAGTGAAGGCATCTTACTTTTGAGTAGAATTAATCAAACACTTTCTGATTTTCATAATTCTGCTCAAAAGACAGGTATTTCACCTCAATAGTATTCACTTGTTGAGGGAGAGCACTTGAAAACTCATCGTTCTTGAAATCTAAGTTCTTGTTGATACCTCCCCTGTTGATATAAATAATGCGTAAAAACGTTATTAATATTTATCGATATCCCTATGTTTTGACGATCACAAAATATAAAATCATTAAACGTAAAATCATTACGTAAACAAGTATTTAGTGACAAAATATCATTACATCCAACTAATTCACTTAAGGTATGAATAAACAATTGTCTAATACATTTTATGATCAAAGGAAGGTTTATTTACTAATTACAAATTATATAAAATGGTATAAACATTTTATATATTTAGAAAAACACTTTTGGTAATTAGTGGAAAGTGTTTATTTCATAATAAATAAATAAATTCAAATTTTTAACCAAATTCAGTTAAATTTTCACCAAATAAACTTTCCCCAGAAAAGACAAAAAATTCTGGCCGTTACAGTGGGCGGCCCCCTTAATTATAAGGGGCGGCCCCCATAATTTTAAGGGGGCCGGCCATTATTTAAAGGGACCGGCAAACGCTCCTCTGTCAGAATCTTTTGCCTATAAATACTAGTTCAAATCTGTAATTTTTCCTCACCTTTTGCACTAAAACTTTCTGTTCTAATTCTCTCAAATCATTTTCCTAAATCCTTTGATCATAAACATATTAGTTCTTGTTTCAAGTGATCCAATCCTTCATCATTCAAAGTGCAGGAGAAGAATACTCCTCCAACATCTTGTTAAGAAGTATTGTAGGCTTGTGAGTATTGTAAAGGTGTAGAAGTTGTGTAATAGATAGATTTAGGTGTGTTAGTAGTTGTGAATAGAATTAGTTGTGATGGGAAGAAGAAGAAGTAGTGTTGTGAAAAAGAAGTAGTGAAGTTGTGTAGTAGTAGTGGTGTGTATAAGTTGTGAAGAAGGTGTGTAGTGGTGTGAGATTGGTTCTAGCTACTATTAGGACTCGACATCTAGCTTAGTGTCGTTAATTGGTGTAAGAAAAAGTTGTGTAGGGTTTTCTCCGCCATAAGGGAGCTTGTTGACATAGTGAAGAAAACTCTCGAGTTAGTGCTCGGGGAGTGGAGTAGGGCGAAGAGGTGCTTCGTAGCCAAACCACTATAAATCCTTTTTCTTGTGGTGCGATCTTTCCATCTCTATCTCTTTACTTACTTATATTGTTGTTGTTTACTTTCGTAGATATTAGTAAATATAAGTGTTATATATTGATCTCACATAAAACTAGAATCGAAGATTTTGCAAACAAAGTTTGTTTTATAAAATAAAATTGACGTAAAACTATTCAACCCCCCTTCTAGTTTTCTACAATTGGCATCAGAGCTACGTTAAACAAGACCTTTAAAATATATTGTATTTTAAAACTTGAAATCGATCTATGGAATTGGAAAAATATTTAGAAGGGAACATGACATTTAAACCACCATATTTTGAAAATACAAGTTTTCTTGAATGGAAAAATCGATTCGAAAGTTATATGAAATTAATAGATTATGATCTTTGGCATGTCATTTCAGTTGGTGATTTTCAATCAACAAAAACCACTTTTGAAAAACAAGATAATTATTTCAAAGTAGTGCTTGATAAAAATGATATTGCTAAAATGATTATATACAAAGCTTTACCAAATATTGAATATGAAAGAATATTTTTTTGTCAAACGGCAAATGGTATGTGGAAAAGTCTTTTAAATTTTCATCAAGAGAAATGTCAAGCCAAAGAAACTTCTATATATAAAATAGTTGAAAATGAAAGTATAGTAGATAAATATCTAGTTGAAATGAGTACAAGTGCTACTAGTTCAAACTTTGCATGTGTAGGTAATAATGGTGAAAACCCCATGAGTCATACCAAGAGCAAACAAGAAGGGTGTACAAAGTCAACGATCAAACATAATAATGATGATTATTATAGTTCCGAAAGTGAGGATGAAGAATATGCAAAGGCCATTAAAGAATTCAAGAACATTATTAAGAAGCGACTAAATGCACAAGACAAAAGGAAAACCACCCGAAGAAGAATATCTAGTGACAAAGACGAAACAATGAAGCACAAATGTTTCGTGGCTCAAGCACCTAATGAAATATGCCTAGGAGTAGATTTGGAGCCCGATGAATGGATAAAAGATAGTGGATGCTCAAGACACATGACGGGGAATCGCAAGCTATTTTCTACATATAAGGCATATAACGGAGGTAACGTTGTTTTTGGTAATGATCGTCATGGAAAAATCATAGGCAAAGGCACAATCTCTCAAGACTCTCTAACTATTGAAAATGTCGAGCATGTAGATAATCTAACTCATAACTTGCTTAGTATAGGCCAAATATGTGATAATAAGTGTAGGGTTACCTTTACCGACAATGATAGTGAAATAATTAAGGATAAGAAAGTTATAGGTAGAGGAATTAGGAAAAGAGGTATATGTGTTATGAAATTAGGAGACAAGATAAGATATGCCTAGCTACTATAGATGCAAACTCCACTTTGTGGCATAGGAGATTAGGTCACGCAAACATGCAACAAATACAATCTTTAGCCTCTAAGAAACTAGTTAGAAACTTGCCTAACCTAAGATATGATCAACACTTTTGTGATGCTTGTAAAATTGGAAAACAAGCACATGCTAGTCACAAAGCTAAAAATATGTTATCCACAACTAGATGCTTAGAATTACTTCATATGGACCTCTTTGGTCCATCCGCTGTGCGGAGCTATGGTGGCAATCGTTACACCTTAGTTATAGTAGACGATTATTCACGATACACGTGGACTAGGTTCTTAAGTGATAAAACCAAAGCCTTTGAAAAATTTGAATTATTTAGTAAAATGATACAAAATAAGTTAGAATGATCTATAGTCTCAATTAGGACGGACCATGGTAGGGAATTTGATAACGAAGAACAATTCGGAAAATTTTATGATGAAAATGGAATATCTCACAACTTTTCCGCTCCACGTACTCCGCAATCAAATGGGGTAGTAGAAAGAAAAAATAGGTCTCTACAAGAAATGAGTAGAACTATGTTAAATGAACAATCTATCCCACAAAAATTTTGGTGTCACGCCGTAGATACATCAACATATATACTTAATAAAGTTTCTATTAGACGAATCTTAGGAAAAACTCCATATGAGTTATTAAGAGGTAGAAAACCTAATATAGGCTACTTTAGAGTATTCGGAAGTAAATGCTTCATCCTTAATACAAAAGACTATCTCACTAAGTTCGACCCTAAGGCTTACGAAGGAGTTTTTCTAGGATATTCACAAAATAGTAAAGCATATATAATTCTTAATAAACGTACCATGAAAGTAGAAGAGTCCCTAAATGTAACCTTTGATGAAACTCCTCCACTACCTAGAACATTACCCTTAGAAGATGATGATGTTATAAAGGAAGAAGCTATTGAGGTTAGTAAAACTAAACCCCTAGGTAATGATCTTGAAGTAGAAACTTTAGAAGAAAGTGAAATTGTAACTGTTAAGGAATGAAAGTCACATCCATTAGACAACATTATAGGTCACCAAAATCAAAGAACACTTAGATCACAAGCTCAAGATAAAAATAACTTCTTTTGTTTTGTGTCAACAATAGAGCCTAAGAATATAAATGAAGCCTTAAAGGGTGAAAATTGGATTATGGCTATGCAAGAAAAATTAAATCAATTCAAGACAAATGATGTTTGGGAACTAGTCTCAAATCCTAGGAATGTGACCATAATAGGAACTAAGTGGGTATTTAGGAATAAATTAGATGAAAATGGAATAGTAACTAGGAATAAAGCTAGGTTAATCGCCCAAGGTTATAATCAACAAGAAGGAATTGATTATGACAAACCTATGCCCCTGTAACTAGATTAGAATCCACTAGAATTCTTTTAGCTTATGCCTGCGCCCTAGACTTTAAGTTATACCAAATGGATGTGAAGAGTGCATTCCTTAACGGTTTTATCAATGAGGAGGTTTATGTGGCACAACCTCCAGGATTCATTGACTTCACAAAACCTGATTATGTTTACAAACTAAAGAAAGCTTTATATTTTCTTAAGCAAGCTCCAAAGGCTTGGTATGATAGACTGAAAGCTTTCCTAGTTGAGCATAATTATTCCATGGGAATGGTATATAACACTCTCTTCACTAAAAGAAGTGACCTAAATATCATCATTGTTCAAATATATGTCGATGACATTGTATTTGGATCGACTCGTCAGGATATGTGTGATGAATTTTCCAAAATCATGCATGATGAGCTTGAGATGAGCATGATGGGTGAACTAAACTTCTTCATAGGATTACAAATAAAACAACTAAAAGATGGAATATTTTTTAACCAATCAAAATACATTAAGGAAATGCTTAAGAAATGTGGCCTAGAAGACTCAAAACCTCTTAAGACACCTATGTCTACGGAAGTGAAACTCACAAGAGATGAAGAAGGTGAGTCCGTAGATAACACTAAGTATAGAGAAATGATAGGTAGTTTACTATACTTAACGGTAAGTAGACCCGATATCATGTTTAGTGTTTGCCTTTGTGCCCGCTTTCAAGAGGATCCCAAAACCTCTCACCTAGAAGTGGTTAAGCGTATCTTCCGATATATTAAAGGCACTAAACACTTAGGATTATGGTATCCTAAGGGATCCGGCATAGAAACCATTGTCTATGCGGATTCGGATCATGCGGGAGACTACGTGTATCGAAAAAGCACTAGTGGTATTTGCACGTTTATGGGATGTTGCCTAACATCTTGGTTTTCCAAGAAGCAAAACGCTCTTGCCATTTCGACCACCGAAGCTGATTATGTAAGCGCTGGAAAGGCATGTCAACAAGCAATATGGATGAAACAAGCTCTCGTAGACTATGACGTTAGGTTAGAAAACATTCCTATAATGTGTGATAATAAAGGAGCCATAGATTTAAGTAAGAATCCCGTTCAACACTCTAGGACTAGACATATAGAAATACGAAATCACTTTCTTAGGGATAACGTACAAAAGGGAAACATAACAATTGAAAAGGTAGCCTCGAAAGATAACATAGCCGATATATTCACTAAGCCCCTTAAGCGTGAATTATTTAACCACCTGCGTTTAGGATTAGGAATGATGGAACAAATAGATTAAAAGTTTATTTCTGAAATTTCATGTTCCTGGAATTTTTTTTTTTAGTTTGGCGGACCCCTTAAATGTATAAGGGCGGCCCCCTTAAAATTAAGGGGACCGGCCTTACTTTAAGGGGGCCAGCCATCTGAGCATAATTTTTTTTTTTTTTTAATTTTCTTTTCTTCTTCACAAGTATGAGTCTAGGATTCTGTTTTGCACTAAAATTAGGAATTGAGATATTTTGTTTTGAATATATATTCTCAAGGAAAACCTCAATTCATTTTGAAATACTCTCACGTTTAGGAAAACTCATTGTTGAATAAATAGTTAAAAACGTTTTTCTAATTTCATGCATGAAATTTCACATGAGTTGTCAAAATATATAATCCAATATATATCCTTGACAATCATGGATTAAAGAAATTGAATCAAGGAGTTTTTGGATTCCTTCTTAGGATACTTGTATTTCTTGCATTAGGAGTCGAAGCAATCGCATCTCCACATTTGTTGCATGTAGGTACACACTAGAAAAATGTCTAATATCACTTAGTCATATTTGTTCCATCATTAGTTTCTCACTCACTAAGTTGCCTTATACTTTATTTGTTTCCTTAGGATACATGACTTCCTTATTTGTTCATTATCATTATTGTCATTGCATGAAAACTATATTATATGTTTTGTTGCCGACATATATATACTTTCTATGCATACTTCATCAAGATAATATTTGTTTAGTTTCCTAAAGAGATGGACTTACCAAAAACCAAACCTCAAAATAAACATCTTTCCCTGTTTGCTTTCTGCTTTTTAGCCTATTTCACCCTATTTTGATTCCCCACTTCCCTAAATTCACAAACATTCTTTGTCTATCAATTCTACCACATATTATCCTTCCATAAACACCAAATCATTACATTATAAATACCCTTATTCATCTTTAATCATCACTCAATCCATCATATCTTCCCCCAATCACCCAAGAACCAAACCTACAAGAGGTGCAAGAATCACCGTCAAACTCGTATGGAGAAGAAAACTTGATACATGTCAAAAATTCTTATCCATTAATGATGTTGTCTCCAACCAACCAACAACTAAACATTCACTTCACCCAAATGATACCTTCACTTTACCTCCACATGACAACCTCACTATCTCACTCACCAACAATACTCCACATCCATCTTACTCAATTCTTCCAAATGATCCTTTTAAGGAGCATACTCAATCCCAAAACCACATCCACCCTTCTCATCAAGACATGAATCCAATGTTACATGTCCAAACCTCAATCCCCAACAATAACCCAACTCCACCATCATCACCTTCCTCCGAACATAAAAAGTTCATTGAGGAGCTCAAAGAAGCCCATGAGCTTAGTGCTCTCCTTGCCCTACATCTTGCTCAATGCAATTTGGTTCAACAACCCTCTACCACTCCATCCTCACCATCCAACAACATTGTCCCACTTGAGAATCATGTCAACAATTGTCCTTGTTGTATTTTTCTCCAAAAACAAACCATTGCTCTCAATGAGCATTTCACTTGGATTGAGTATCTCCTCACAAGGTCTTCTCCACCACCACCACAAACACAACAATCCAACTCTTCCGCTCCAAGCTCACCTCCATCAACCACTCTAAACTCTCCAAACAAAATACCCACAAAAGTCTACCTCCACAAAATCTATGCTCCATGCTTCAAATCTCCAAGCAAGTCCTAGAGACCTCAAGATGGCAACTTAGTATTATCTAATGTAGTTTTCTAAGAAAAGCATGTATGAATGCTTATGTAACAATGATTATGTTTTCTAACATAATCTATTTTATGAACAATGAATGCTTGTTGAGATTTTATTTTTTTTTCTTTTACAAGTTTCCTTGCTATATATATATATATATATATATATATATATATATATATATATATATATATATATATATATATATATATATATATATATATATATATATATATAGTTTATTGCATCATATATATTGTGTGCTCTAAATAATTTTGCAAGCATTCTATATCTCGATTTGTCTTATAACCTTAAAACGAAGGGGAGTACACTTCAAGGGGGAGCTCATCCGACTTCGGGATAACCTTTTTGATGATCACAAAAAGGGGGAGAAGTGATATAAACTCACTAAATACTTGCATATATAACAATTTTTTATTTAATGAATTTAGATTTTGTAATCATAAAAAAGAGGGAGATTGTTGATATAAATAATGCGTAAAAACATTATTAATATTTATCGATATCCCTATATTTTGACGATCACAAAATATAAAATCATTAAACGTAAAATCATTACGTAAACAAGTATTTAGTGACAAAATATCATTACATCCAACTAATTCACTTAAGGTATGAATAAACAATTGTCTAATACATTTTATGATCTAAGGAAGGTTTATTTACTAATTACAAATTATATAAAATGGTATAAACATTTTATATATTTAGAAAAACACTTTTGGTAATTAGAGGAAAATGTTTATTTCATAATAAATAAATGAATTCAAATTTTTAACCAAATTCAGTTAAATTTTCACCAAATAAACTTTCCCCAGAAAAGACAAAAAATTTAGGCCGTTACAGTGGGCGGCCCCCTTAATTATAAGGGGCAGCCCCCATAATTTTAAGGGGGCCGACCATGATTTAAGGGGACCGGCAAACACTCCTCTGTCAGAATCTTTTGCCTATAAATACTGGTTCAAATCTGTAATTTTTCCTCACCTTTTGCACTAAAACTTTCTGTTCTAATTCTCTCAAATCATCTTCCTAAATCCTTTGATCATAAACATATTAGTTCTTGTTTCAAGTGATCCAATCCTTCATCATTCAAAGTGCAAGAGAAGAATACTCCTCCAACATCTTGTTAAGAAGTATTGTAGGCTTGTGAATATTGTAAAGGTGTAGAAGTTGTGTAATAGATAGATCTAGGTGTATTAGTAGTTGTGAATAGAAGTAGTTGTGTTGGGAAGAAGAAGAAGTAGTGTTGTGAAAAAGAAGTAGTGAAGTTGTGTGAAGTTGTGTAGTAGGAGTTGTGTGTATAAGTTGTGAAGAAGGTGTGTAGTGGTGTGAGATTGGTTCTAGCTACTATTAGGACTCGACATCTAGCTTAGTGTCGTTAATTGGTGTAAGCAAAAGTTGTGTAAGGTTTTCTCCGCCATAAGGGAGCTTGTTGACATAGTGAAGAAAACTCTCGAGTTAGGTGCTCGAGGAGTGGAGTAGGGCGAAGAGGTGCTTCGTAGCCGATCCACTATAAATCCTTTGTCTTGTGGTGCGATCTTTCCATCTCTATCTCTTTACTTATATTGTTGTTGTTTACTTTCGTAGATATTAGTAAATATAAGTGTTATATATTGATCTCACATAAAACTAGAATCGAAGATTTTGCAAACAAAGTTTGTTTTATAAAATAAAATTAACGAAAACTATTCAACCCCCCCCCCCCCCTTCAAGTTTTCCACATCCCCATAAGACTCAAAAAGCATATTTAATCAAAAGTTTATCAAAAACAACATTTTGTATCCTATTTTTGAGGGGGGAAAGGTGAAAGTGATTAAAATATGAATGTTCAAAGTTGCTCAATGTGACTTAAAGTTGAATCTCATGCGAGCTAGACTCAGAATTGACCAAAGAATTGACGAAACAAAATTTAGTAATCTCGAAAAGACTTATCCTCGACGGGTAATGACATCAAGTTAGTTACCAGAGCTAGTTGTCACCTAAAAGCTGACAATAAAACTCTCTAACTAGCCACGTAAGAGTGTCTCGAAAAGGATATGTCTAAGTAGAAATGTACCATTTCGAGAAACTTTTTGTGGACTCAACCAGGCCGGGTAATAACTTCAAGCTAGTCTACTATTGATGTAAGTGTGTACCGAATCGGTCTTGTTAATTGAAAGTGGATCAATTCAAAAAGTGCTTGCTCCTCCCGCATGTGCAAATTTATTAATTACATGTGAGCACATGTGAAGGGGGAGCCCTTCAAATGAAAACACAAAACTCTCAAAGTGTTAAAACAAAATGTTTGATAATCACAAACACTTTGAGAGATTTTCAATAAAAGGTTTCATGGAAATTATAGGATAGTCATGGTGTTACAAGGTGACTAAGATAGGAAAAAACGTCCTATGATCAGCCAGAACTGGAGGGATCTACCCAAGGACATCACCAAGAGTTAGAATTAGAAGTCCTTAGGTATGATATGAAAAAAGGGGAAAAGAATGAAAAGAGAAAGAAGGGGTTGAAGAATTAAAAAGAAAAGGGTGAAAAGAAATAGCCCTCCATATGTTCAACCTTAGGGCAGACACCAGGTACAATTCGTATGCTACTGGTTGTTGCTAAGGCGACACCGGTATTGAAGATAAAGACGCCATGGACCCAGTGACGCACTGTACTTAACCTTCTAAGCCACCCAAGTTATCTTAAAAGAGTTTGTTTCATTCTCACAGGGAACCGGTGTAATCTATCAACTAGTCTCTTAGAGATGGTTGATATTGAAGCAGGAGACCCCCCTAGTCTCCGCATAGGAAATCTAAGTGTGCACTTATTGAGTCTAGAGCCATGAGATACATCAAAGATCTCTTAGGAACACTTAGAATTTCTACAACTAGTGTTCTACATCAATGAACACCAGCTATAAATTATCGAGTCCTTCGCAGATCCTAGCAATCTGCCAAGAATGTTTATGAGAGAATTTACATAAGTATTTCTCAATGATTGAACGGAAATCCTACCAGGGTCAACATCAAACAGCCCTGACAGCAGGTCACTTCGGTAACTCCTTGTGGGTTACGCTTAGTGTTCGCGGTGGTTCCAAAACGGTCTACAGTCGTGGAGTGATCCATAGCGACTCACCCATTCGTTGAGCTACTTAGTAGGTCTCGTAAGCTCCCTCGGGAGTATCTGAAATGGGAACGGCCTTGGTTAGGGTTAGAAGGAGTCTTCACACTATGCTGTTGATGATCTCTAATTCCTTACCTGTAAGTACTGGTTGATTTATTGCTAACTGTTTACCTGAAGCTACACATCATCTCTATGGTGACGGATTCCACATGCTCATACATACATCTTGAAGTCATTGAAATCTCCCTCAAAGATCAAAGCAACACAAAGTTCAAAGAAAGATTCTACGCCTAAAGAAAGAATCTACAAAGTAAAAAGACTAAAGATCTAAGTGAATGAAAGGGAACTATGTTGACATAAATAATGCCTAAAAACATTATTAACATATTATCAATATCTCTATGTTTTGATTATTACAAAATATAAACTCATAGAACTAAAACTTGTGATATAAACAAGTATTTAGTGATTAACATTTCCCTTTACATCCAAATCACTTAAGGTATGAATAAACAAAGTGTTTAGTGCAATTTATGATCAAAGCAAAATTTAATTAAGTATTACAAAGTTTATTTAATTATATAAACACATTATATATTTTTGAAAAACACTTTTGGTAATAAAGAAAAATGTTTTATTCATACTAAATATATGAATTCAAATTTTTAACCAAAATCAGTTAGTTTTTCACCAAATAAACTTTCCCCACTAAAAAACAAAAAATCTGGCCGTTACAGCTAGGCGGCCCCCTTAATTATAAAGGGCGATCCCCTTAATTTTAAGAGGGCCGACCCTAATTTAAAGGGACCGGCCACGCTCCTCTGTCAGAATCTGTTGCCTATAAATACCACCTTAAATCTGGAATTTTTCTCACCTTTTGCACTCCTAAACTTTCTGTTCTAGATCTCCATTTCCAAATCTCTTAATCCTTTGATCATACATTCTTAAATCTTTGTTTCAAAGTGATCCAAACATTATCCTATCAAGTGCAAGAGAAGAATACTTCTATCCTGCAAGACAAGAAGTATTACAACTTGTTGTGATCTCCACATCTAAGTTGTTAAAGCATCATCATTGTATTTATCTCATTGTGTGATTATTTGTGAATATTTGTTAGAAGATAGTTTAGTAAGGTATATATATAGTGTGATTGGTTAGTAGTTAGTTTTGAAGAAGAAGAGTTAGGAAGTAGATTGGTGTGAAGACAAGTTGATGTGAAGAAGATTGGTGTGTAGAAGATAGGTGTGAAGAAGATTGGTGTGTAGAAGATAGGTGTGAAGAAGATTGGTGTGAAGGATATAGGTGTGAAGTAGTGTTGTGATTAAGTAGTGAATAGTTGTGAAGTAGTTGTGTAGAAGGTGTGAATAAGTTGTGACTTAGTTGTGGTGTGTAATTTGGTGTGTAAGGTTTTCTCCGCCATAAGGGAGCTTGTTGCCATAGTGAAGAAAACTCTTGAGTTAGGTGCTCGGGGAGTGGAGTAGGGCAAGGAAGGTGACCTTGTAGCCGAACTACTATAAATCTCTTGTCTCGCGGTTCGATCTTTCCAACTCTCATCTATTTCTTTACTTACATTATTATTGCTTTATTGTACATATTTAGTGTTGTTCATATTGTGCATGACTTGATTTCATATAGCATCGAATCTAAACTTTTGAAAATAAAGAAAACTTTCAAACAATTTTTTTTAACAAATTAAAAAGACGTAAAACTATTCAACCCCCCTTCTAGTTTTCCACAAACTAGGTGCTGTGAAAGTCAAAGATGAAGACAAGACAAAGACGTCAAGCAACCATGATGACCGACCCTTAGAGGTGGATTGTTGGGAACGTAGTTTTACTATTTAGTCAAGTCTCGGTCATATGTAATAAATACTAGGTTGCTAAGTTTAATATTTCATTATGTTTATTTTACTAGGCTTTAGTAATCATGTCCAATGGGCTTATAGCCCACATTCTAGAAGAATTAGGGAAGAGGGAGTGTTGCCCTACTTCCTTCCCTATATATACTAAGCTTATGTAACCTTGAATATTGTTGGTTATTTTGATATCTTAAAGAAACTCTTGTCAAATTCATTCTCTTATCTTATAATCAACCATCTCTTCTCCTCATCTCATTTCCATCATAACATATCTTGTGTAATCACTAAATGGGAACCTAACAACTAATGCCCCTTTAAGAGCATAGTACACTAAGTTATTGAAATGTTATAGGAGCATATTAAGTAACCATCATTGGGTGCATCTTGGTTATAAATTTTGGTGCTTCATAGTAATAACTAATTTTTATAAATGTGATGCACCAAAATAAAAAGGTGCATCACAGTTATAAATTTTTGGCGGGAAAAAAATATTTTCGGGGGGGGGGGGGGGGGGTAGTGATGATGTATAATACGGATAACAGGCTTGCTGGGCCTAAACCGTATTATAAGCAATGGGGTTCCGGCCCAATATAACTAAAATACCGAATTTCATCAAAGCCCAAGCCACGAGCAAAGAGATACCTAGACTTATGTAGGTCTAATGGAACAAGAACAAAGCACCAGAACACCTTGAAACCTTGTAGTCGATTGGTTGTAGCTCAAAGAAACTAATGCCGAAAGTTTTAATAACTTTAGGGTTTTTATAATTTTGTAGAAAGTGAAAAAATAATTATATTAGACCGAATATATGGAGAGGGGAGGGGGTGAGGGTCGGTCGAGATTTATCTTGGCCCAAGGAATCCAAATCCAACTCAAAGTCTTACAAGTTTATTCATGTTTAGCCCATATCATGTTTTATACAAGTTTAAAATAAATTTCGGACCTTTAAATATTATTTAACGTGTGATATAAATCTTAGGGTTATAAAAATGTTATTTTTAAATTTACTTAAGTCATTTAAATCATATTAGGTAATTTACATAGTTCCTGTAGCTTATTTGGTATTGTATAAGCAATTATTAAGATTTTTAGATATAAGGGTATTTTGGTCATTTTACCTATTTAAAATTTTTAGGTATTACAATTTCTTCCACTCTAAAAAAAATTTCGTCCATGAAAATTGAATAGGTAGAGCAAACGGAAATGAATCGAATTGCAGAAACTAGAAATTATGAGGATGAAATAAACGCGAAATTTTTCAGTTACCGAAGTAGCCTCAATTCGAAACAACCTTTTCAATAGATTTCATCAAACAGACAGATCTTTCTTATCCGAACTTCATAACCTCATATCTTATCCAGAGCAGATCATAAATCATTTCAACGATTTCATGTATGTAGCAGATAACCAATGTACTTCTCAAAAGTAATAGTGGAAAACAGATTGAGTGCGGGAAATCAAATAATAGGAAGCTCTATGATGAGTTCTAAAATTCTTAACAAATGAACAACGATTAATAAACATACGACGAGAATTCAAACGTATCTAGATATCTAATCAATGAAGGCACAGCATACACATAGGTAGAATGAATCCTAAAAGTCTCACTAATCACGGATAATCCAACTAACAGAGATCTAATGCTTCTCGAAACACTTCCCGAAATATCCTATGCTAACAATGAGAGTACGTCATATGACGTAAGTATTATCACATTGGCCAGGCGTCATAATACCAGCATCATATGAATATACCTTCATAATGACCATACTTTATCTCAAGTCGTGAATAAGTAACCTAATAGCAGCATAACAATACTTTCCCTTTCCCAGAATTCAGCACAACAATCATTATCAATGGGGTTGAACAAAAAATGAAACTTATAAGAAAGTAACGGAAATCTAACAGATCTATGAACAATCGCACCAATACATCCAAAATTCTCATAACTATAAACCTAACGAACACACGCAGAATTTTTGTAAAACGAAACTTCCAAAGGAGAACTTAATAGTCAAAAGATTTAATCACATCAGTGAAATCATGAAAACAAAAACTAAAATCAAAGTCTAACATCAGAATCAAACAAAAGAAATAGAAATAAAGGAAAACTAATCGCAAGTACGAACCCCTCTCACTCAACTTGGATTAAATCTACTAGTCGTCGTAGACTCTAGATCTGAGTCCACCTCATACTCTTCCTTATACTCTTCATCTTCACTTATCCATCCATTCCGGTTTCCCTCGTGTTGTAGTAGTGGACGACTAGCAAAGCCACTTCTGAGGTTTCTCTCTTCCTCTTCCACACGATCTACAAACGCATACAAATTTTGGGGTCTAGCCCAAACCACTCCTTCATCTTCTAGGAATTGGGGACACTTTCTAGGGTACTTAGTTGTGAAGCCTTCCTTATCAGCCACCTTCGTCTCGTACCTTTCCACCTACTTTCCATCCACATTCTCTAAGGTTAACTTCTCCTCAATTGCACACGGAAGCATACAAGCAGGGACTAGGATCTTTTTGTTGGTTCGCTTCTCTCCACCAATCCTCTTGCAACCCGTAGCAACAACGGTAGTCCAACGTCTCTTTTTAAAGTGCCTAAACTGTCTTTGAATATCCCTAATGATGTGAACCACCATTTATTTAGAGTTTTCATCGGATGAATGGTGTGTGCTTATTCACACACCTTTTTCTGGCCAAATTAAGACCAAAATGACCAAAAACTAACCAAAAATGCCAAAGATATTATGTTTTTGTGTTTGTGATCGTGCAGGAATGGATATTGCAAAAACAGGCATAATTGAGGCCAAAAAGACAAAAACGAGCACGAGATTTGGAAAATTGTCAAAAGCTGGAGCTTGGATGGGAAACGAAGCATAATGGAGCATTACCAGATCGACTCGACACCAAATTAGCTTATATCGAAGAAAATGACGAAAAGTCAAAGGCAAGGTCAATCCCGGGAATGTGGCATTGAGGGGAGTGGGGAAAACCAAACCCAAAACCCGTGATCACCTTTTTACCCTAACCTTAACCCTTATCACCGTTTAAACTCAACCATAGCCAAATTACCATTTTACCCCTCAACCCGACACCAAATTACCTTTTTACCCTTTTTACCCCGAAAGCTTAATTGCAAAATCATTTTCAAAACATTAAAACATTTTGCAAAATAAATCACCAAAAACCACTTTTCAAAATAAAATCACCAGACCCTTTTTTTTGTCAAAACTTTTTATTAGGTATTTTATGATTATTGTTAATATAAGTAGTATTATTATTTTCTTATTATTATTATTACTAATATTATTATTATTATTATTATTATTATTATTATTATTATTATTATTATTATTATTATTATTATTATTATTATTATTATTATTATTATTATTATTATTATTATTATGTTATTAATAAAAAAATACTATTATCATTTTTATTATTATTAAAAAAAACAAATTTACAAAAATCAGATTTATTTTTACTAATAACTAAAACAACATTAAAACCATCCTAAATCCTAATCCATCACCCCATCTCCACCACACCATCACTTAGGCCCAATCCACCCAAACCAAACTAATCCTAAGCCCAACTCCCAGCCAGCCCAACTCACACACTTAACCAACCCATCACCACTTTAACCCAATACCCAACCCCAAATAATAAAACACGCTTTTTATACCTGGTCAGTTGACCAGGTCAAACCCACCTTTCTTCTACCTTCTACTCTTTAACCACCAGTACAACCCCCACCTCCACGTCACCTCCTGCAGCACTCCACCTCTCCTCAAAAGCTTCACTCACTTCACATGATACCAATCCAACTCTTCATGGGTATCCACCTCCATGTCATCAATCCACAACCTATTTTGGGCGCCAATTTGAATGCAAGGGCTGTGATGATTCTAAGTTAATCCAACGATTGGAGTTTGTGCAAGAAAACACAAAGATGGTCTTATATGTTGTTTACAGTCACAAAGGAAGCACAACCTGTTGAAGGCAGAAAAGGACAAGAGAAGCAAAAGTGAAACCCTAATTCTTCTAGTATATATAGAGGCTGTTGTATGCCTTTCATGGCGGTAGGTTTTAGTAGAAGTCAAGTAGGGGTTTTAATCTCAAATGCTAGTTTTATTTTAAGTTGTCTTTAAAATTATGTACTGCTTTTTTTGAATCAATGCAAGTCTTCATTTAAGTTTTTCAATTTTCTTGTCTTTTCAAAACTGCTTGTCTACTTTAGCTTATTGCACACTGCTTATTATTAGGATCTTTTTGCTTAATTAATCACAATTTAGATCAGTGAATACTTACTTTTCAATTTGGAAGTTTAAAACTTAATTATCCTTTGAAAATCTCAAACAGTTGATCATTAGGGACTGTTTGGCATAGGACTGTTTGTGTAAGTTAAAGCTTGTTCCTGTCCATTTCTTTTACCTAACTCAGTTTACCATAGCTTACTATGTAGTATAAAGTAATGGTAGCAGACATCAGTAGAGTTAAAGCCTTTAAGCAAGTTTCTTAGAAATCTTCTCTTAAAATTGTTTTATATAGAGAATAGGATAGATCACTGTTTTAATGCTTCTAGGAGTTATATTGCTTTTAACAGGTTGATATAACTTTTAAAAACCTAGTAGTGTAGGATTTTTAGATAAAAGAATCACTTTCTACCCATTTTGACCCATAAGGCTTGCATTTTCTTTTTTTTTTCAACAGCCCTCATTGAGGCATTTTTAATTTCTTTGTTCCAAGTTCTTAGGTCCTCAAAATTGATCCCTAACTTATTTGCCAGCTTGTGAACAGGTATATATTTTTAATTTATTTTTAGAATTTTTTTCACAAGCTTGTGCAGGCCTCCAAACATGCCCCATCAGCCCACTGTTTTACTCGTTTGCGGCCTAGGTGAGTTTGAGCTATTTAGTGCTTTTAAGTCCATTTTAATACTTATTTTTATCCCAATTAGCTTTTTAAGTATTCCCTTGTATTAGCTTTAGCTTATTTCCCCTTTAGTCAGCTTGTTTTTAGCTTTTGGATAACCTGTTAAGCGTTTCCTAAAGGAGTTTGAACTGGTTGATTTTGTAATAGTGTTTTGTTAGATCTTTACTTATTACTGAACTCATTAGTGTTTCCTAGTTCTTCCTTTCATTCAATCAGCTTGTTAAGATTTCATTTGGTAGGGTAGCTTGAGGTATTGAATAGCTTTTCATAGTCCCTTATTTGTCCCAACAGCCCTTCAGAGAATATTTTTAATTTGTCCAATTATTGTCCTCTTGAGCTGAATTTTGGTTTGTAGATTATTTGCAACCTTGTTTACAAGCTTGTAATTTTATTACATTTTTTGGAAATTTCTATAATAGGTTTTAGCAAGCCCAAAGTTGGTAATCTGCCCACTTATGCTCACCTGCTGCTGCTACTATTCTATAGCATTTGAGCTTGTTGGTTTTTACTCCTACTTGATCCATGTTTGTTAAGTTGTTGTCTTCGATTAATTTGTGTTGTTGGTTTGTGTTTGTTTGGGGCAAAAGCAGTCAACTAAAGTCAACCACAGATGTGGTCAATATAGTCAACATAGCTTAGGCTCAATCTCTGCGGAATACAGTCTTTCCCTGGGTCGTTATGTCCCGACGAGGTGTGGATGGTATCAAAACGGGTTTGTGATCGGGTGAATTTGGACGGAAAAGGGGTGTGAATGATTACACTACTGAAATATACGAGGAAATAGCTTACATAAGCTATATTAACAAGATTGTAAACTTGGAAAACCCAGAAACGTTTAAAACCTAAAACGTGTACGTTCAATTTAAATTTACGTGAATGTACAAAATAAAAAGGTGAAATCTGAAATCTGAAAAACCTCAGGGGGTGAAAATGAATTTTTTACAAACATAAGGATGAAAGAAAATTTTTAGAAAAAGAAAATGAATTTTTACACTAATTAATTATTTAATATTAATAAAATACTATTTAATACTAACTATTGATATTTAAATAACTTAAATACAATATAATATTATTTTAATACTATAAAAATGAAAAATTAATTTTTTAAAATTACAAAATAACTAAAAAAAAATTTAAAAATAAAAGTATATCTTTTTGTCTTTTTGTGATTTTTATATTAATTAATTACTAATAATATTTATTTAAACTAATTAACTAATTTTTAATTACTAATAATACTTAAATGACTTAGGAAACTATAGAAAAATTTATAAATCTAATTAACCATCACAGGAATCCTAAAAAATTATAAAAAGTTTGTTTTATATGTTTTCAAACTATTTTACTAATTATTAAACTAAATACTAATTAATTACTAATTAAACTAATTAAATTCTAAAAAATAGAAAATGGACAGTAAAAATTATGAGAAAATTTCTAAAATTATATTATATTATATTAAAGCTATGAAAAATATAAAAACTAGTTATTACTTAGTAAAAAATAATTATGCTATTTAATACTTAAATATTAATTAATTATTAATATAACTAATATTAAATCTAGTAAATACTAAATGATAATATAAAAAATTTGAAAAATTACTGAAAATACTTTAAGATAAAAGGAAATTAACAAAAATATAAAAATGCAATTTACTTAATAAAAACCTAAAAAGGAAAATTAAAAAGATAATTAATATTAAATAGAAACTATCACTTGATTTTAAATTGGTTTTTTCTGGATTTTATTTTTGGAAACTATCTAAATACTTAAAATAACAAACTTTTGAAAAGACAAAATGATCAGTGCTTAAAAATAAGCAATTTGGACTCTAAAAAGCTTGACAGTTGACTATTGTTGACCAAACTAGGAAATAAGCTTAATTGAGCTTATGTGGGGTCTACAGTGATGGATTATGGTGTGTACAAGTTAGTTGGACATGGATGGTGCCAAATCAACAGGCAAAGGCCACTGAATAAGCCAAATAAGCCACAAATAAACACTTCTAAATCCAAACTGTACACAGAAATGGGACAAGGTTCAAGAGTGATTCTAGGTGGGGTCCACAGAGCTTAAGCTCAAAAACTTGGTTGGAATGGTGAGACAGCCAGGGGGTTGAAAGGACCAAATGGGGGCCTGTGGGACATACTGTAGTGGTCTGTAGGACCCACCAAAGTGAGGGTGGTGGGGATTCAAGAGTGTAGTTGAGGGACTACCATTTCTGAAAAGCTCAAGGCTTGAATCAAAACATAAAATTCTAAACAATTCTTTGAAAAAATGGTTTTTCTGCCTTATATGCAACTTTGACTTTTTTGATTTTTGAGATATTTGACCTAAATGAACTTTGATTGATCTTTTTTGGACTATATCAGTTGTATTAAGTTGCAATAGGCTCAAGTTATGCTACTAGAACCAATTTCAAGTGAAATGGGTGAAATTTAGAGTCCACAGTCCATGACAGTGGACTGTGGGTATCTTAGGAAATGATTTTGACTTTTGGTTGCTTGAGACTAGGATTTTAAGGTTCAAATAACTTATATTACCCTAGTGGAACATACAGAAACACCAATCAAAATAAAAACAACCAAGAACCTAGGTGAGTAATCTGAACCAAACACCCTTAATTCCTACTGTCTTTGAAGAGTTTCAAAGCAAATGAGTGAATTATCACTTAAACTTGACTCATTACCCTATGCTAAGCAACAATAAGCCTAATTAAACAGAATTGAGCAATCCAAAGCAGTAAACCACACTTAACAAATAATATAAAAAATAGGGTCCAAAACCTTACTTGACATCCAAAGTTACTAGTAATCAGAAAACAAGGGCCCAAAGAACAACCTACTGTCCCCCATGGGACTTTAAACCATACTTTACCTCCATTACTGCTACTGCACTCCTTCTTCTTCAATATTATTTTGTATTTTTGAGATTTCTTCTTTGTATTTTTCTTTTTTCTTTTCTTTTTCTGAGTTTGAGATTTCTTTCACTTCTAACAACTTAAAAAATGTTTGCTAAAGATTTTGAGACAAAGTATTATGCAAATTGAAGTAAATAACAAAGATTTTAGAAATAAAGTAAACTTACAAAATTCTTTAAACTAAAAGCAAAACTTGAATTAAATTGAAAATTAAGAAGTACAATTGGAATTTTAAGTCTACTGAAGAAGGATACAAGGAAAAAGAGATTACATGAATCTAACTACAAATTTCTATTCTACTCCTAAAACTAACTAATTAACTGCTACTAACTAACTAACTTTTTTTTTCTCCTTATTCACTTTTATAGACCCTGGGTACTTCCACTATCTTTCCCATCTCTATTTTGAGCCATAGGATGAACCAATTTGATCATGGCCGTTTGATTTGGTTTTGGCGGGAAGAAGGAAAAGGCAGGCTTGGGTGGGTTTGGTAAAGGTAGTTGGGGTTTATTAATGAGGGAGGTTGGTGTATTAAATGAGGAAGGCAATTGAGTGGGGAAGGTGAGGGAATTATGGAATTGGAGGGGGGAGACATGGAGCGGGAAATGGGGAGGTAGGGGGTGCTGAACAGTGGGTTTGGCTAGGGGGTTGACCGGGGTTTATATTAAAAGGGTTGTGGGCTTTGGTGGGCTAAGGGTTGGATCAGGGGGTAGTAATGGGCTGGTGGTGTTTAGTGGATTGGGATTGGTTTTGGTTTTTGTAATAAAAGGGTCCATTTGGCTAGTAAATATCATAAGGACCAATGGTGTAAATTCTGAAAACTTAGGGACCTGATTCGCCAACTTTCAAAACACCTTCGAAGGATAAAACTTGTCACATTATAATTCCACAAGGCCTTTTGATGTCATTTTTCAATTTTAAACCACCGGGGGTCATTTCTGCCAAAAATCAAAGTTGAGGGACTAAAATTGTAATTTCCTCAAACTTTTCACCCAAGGACCATTTTTGATAAATTTTAACTTTCCAAAGATCAAAGTTGACTTTTTCATCCAAAACATTCCACCAGGAACCAAAGTTGCCAAAATTTGAAACTCTAATGACTAAACTTATAAATTTCCAAAACTTTGAAATTTTTCACCAAAGGACTAAATATGACCACTTACGATTTCAAAAGGACCTTTGGTGACTTTTCTCTTAAAATAAGTGCTCAGGGACTATTTTTGCCAAATTTTGAAAGTTAGGGGACTGAAACTGCCAATTATGCAAATTTTGATCGTTTTTCATTTGTTTTTACTCAATTTGCATTTAAAACATATAAAACACAATTTTGGAATACTTTTAGTATTTTGATGCATTTTTTTAGTGTTTTTAAATGTTTTGCAGTTCAGATTTAACCAAAAATGACGAGTGTTTGAGCACTCATCAATCCCCCACACTAAACTATTGCTAGTCCCTAGCAATATAGAAAATAAACTGTTTTGAAAGTTTAATGGATTTTATGTCTCTTTACCAAAAGCCATTACTTCTGGAGTAGCCAAATGTTTCAGTTCAAGTAAGAACTATGGTACACCGATAACCATGTGATTTTGAGCAAATCACCAGCTGTCAATGGTTTTGATTTGTCTTTACCAGAAGTCGTTTGCTTCTGGACTAGCCAACTCTTGATGGACACAGTCAACATCTTGGTGATTTGATTACCAATTATGGTTTTCCACTGCCTTTACCGCAAGCCATAATCTTGCGGGCTAGCCAACTCTTTACTTTTTAGGATATGGTGAGTTGAATACCATAAAATTTTGGGCAAATTGTAAGCCATAAACGGATTTGATATATCTTTACCAAGAGCCGTTTGTTCCTGGATTAGCCAATCCTTTTGTCGTTTAGACATGGCGGACTGATAACCACAAAAATTTTGAAACTGACGTGAAATGTTTTTTGAAATTTTGGCCAAAAACAGGGGTACTAGAAGGTAAAATGTGATCAAATTCGCTAGAATTCCCCCCCCCCCCCCCACACTTAGAATTGAATATTGTCCTCAATATTCAAAGTCCCGGCTATTATGCCGACTCTTTGAACCTAAAAGGGCAACATTACAAGCTAAATGTGGAAACACAATTTTTCACTTTATTTTTATTTATATATACATACATTTTTTTAAACTTATATACATGGTAACAACAGCATGGGTAACTCCCCCACACATAGGGTGAAAACCCCATATACATGCTACTGTTTTTATTTACCGAGTCGCTAGCTTGACTCGACCCCGAATTCATTTGTTCTTGGGGAAGTATCATGTGGAAGAGACAATCTCCATCGGACTTTCATTCAAGATGCTTGGACAAACATTTGAAGCACGTGAAAGTTCCACACCGATGAGATATACAGAGAGAGACCCTGGCTCAAAAGAATGATACATGAGAATGCCGGGGTCAAAGATAGTGTCTTCATTCCCGAAGAAGTGAAGAAGAGAGGAAGTCACCAGGTAGGTGAAGAAAAGAAAGAAAATCATGATAGGATCTTCTTCATCGAGATCAGGATCAGTTGCCTGAATTTGGATTTCAAGGGTTAAGCTCATTAGGTTTGAGAACATCCCGGGTGGGATGGTGGGAATTTGCAAATTCTCATGATTGAGTGCATCTCCCCCGGGCTATCATACTCCGGAGGAGTCATGATATGAGTAAGTTCATCGAAGAACTCCTCTTGACGAGAATCAATCACATGATGTAAATCAGTGAACCCTTGTTCCATTGTAGACTCATCACAATCCTCATTCTGAATACAAAAGATTGGATTATCATAAATCAAAGTGAATTCAGATTCGAATTCAAACAGAGGATTGGTGAGAGTAGTTTTGAATGCTTCGGGAACAAAGTGATTAACATTCTCTATTGGACTATTGGGATCAGAAATGAGTGATGGATCATGATATAAGAGACTTTCAATTTCTCTTAGAACGGATTCAAAGTCAAAGAGATCATTGTCACTTCCCGTTGGAAGTGGATTTATGTGAGTGAGTTCATCGGCGAACTCCTCAAGAAGATGATCAGCATCAGAATGTGGAACTGATGCCTCAACATACTCCTCCATAAGATGCACAATCTTCGCTACAATCGGAGAAAGTCTCAAATTGATCTTTTGGACACTCAAGAGGGGAAGGTATATCACACATATGGTCAAAGGTTCCCTGTGACTCTCTTGGGATTGGGACAAGGTTCTCAACACTAGACTTTATGAATTTGTCCGATTCCTTTTCAGGAATAGTGCTAAGATGCTCATCCCCCATGTTCAGAGAGTGAGTGTGAACTTCGGGTGTGATAGCAGTTGTTTGAGATGGAATATAACATCCCGTAAAAATTTTCATACGATCAACACGTTATTACAACATAGATTAACCATTTTTACCAACGATAAATTTTTTTTTTGTGAAGCACAACTTATTCGCTATTTACCTTGAAACGATAGTTACACATAAATCTTAAAATTTAAATATCGCAAGTAACTTAAAACGTTTATAAATAATAAATTTACATTTTGTCAAATGACTCAACAAGCCTAGTATAAGCCCAAATGCACTCTTTTATTTAATTTATATATGTCACATGTAGCGTTTGCTTTAACCATATATTTCACAATTTCTTTTAACAACCCAATAATATTTTTGCTCGACACCATTATTCTCCCAACTGAGAGTTAAGAGAGACAAACCGCTTTCATTTTTACGAACGTTTGATAGCTCAAATATCATCACAATTTGACTCGATATCCCGATTTTCAACGTGACTCAAAATTTAGTTTTGCTTAAAAACTTATTCGTCTGACTCATAAAACTACTCTAAACAATCCGCATTTCAATTGTAGTCACATAAGCTCCTAATATCCCACGTACGTACCACATCTTCAGCCTACTACAAAACCAAATTGCTTCCTTGTTGGTGTTATACGAGCAGACTAGCAAAACCAAATAGACTCCTTATTTTCTTCGTTCCTTTTTCCTTTGCACATGATCCATCAGCAGACTCATAAGTCCAAGTGCACCCTTAGTTTATTCTTCTCCTTTTTGTTTCCAGTAGCGACTAGGCTCACAAACCACCCTGTTTTCTTGTAAACTCGACTTGCAAATTTTAAACCTTCAACTATAACTATATATAACATTTTTCTTATAAACTTTTATAAGTTTTATACCCTTATACTATTGTTACAAATTTGGCACCTCAAATCTAATACGTGACATTTCTCACCTAAAACTTTTATAAATGAATGTAGATAGTTTTTACCATTCTTCGTCTAAATGAAAAATATGGTTAACACTTATTTTACTTAGCAACCACATTGGAGTAAACAATATTCTATATATATATATATATATATATATATATATATATATATATATATATATATATATATATATATATATATATATATATATATATATATATATATATGTATATATATATCCTAAAATATTATCACTAATCTAATAAGAATATACCTTATATATTTTACACCTCGAGACCTAACGAAATAATAAATATAAATTGACAAGGTAATGTTTTATGACGTCATCATAATATAAAATATTGGAAGCTACATTATGAGACTATAACGAAATAACATTTTTAGATAACTTGAATTATAAAACATATGACTTGACGTTATTATCATTTTCTTGAAAACCTTTATAAGTTGTAAACATATTTATTTTGGGCTAAATACGAAAATCATTTAAAAGAGTAACGTTGGCATAGTTTAAAAGTTTACATAACAACTTAATTACGCTTGACAAATTAACATTTCATGACTATATAACGAGACCTACTTTTAAGGCAATAATGAAATAATAATCTTGTATAACTATATATTTATGAATATATAATTTGTAACGTAAATTATATAGCTTAACGTTATTATTGGTTAACTTGAACACACGTTAAGAAATGATTATTCCAACAATAAAACTCATCGGTTCAATTAACCAGGCGTAAACTTGAAAATTACTATAATTTATCATTCACCAACTTTCAATACATATTATAAATTCATAACGAGAAATATAAAATAATAAAAAGACAAGTTATATAGTATATAACTTGCTCTTGAACTATTAAGCGTTTTGCCACGCAAGCCACCTATGCCACAAAAGTCATTTTGTCATCGAACACTATTCAAATCACGATTCTCGATAAGTCGAACTTATCCCGGACTTTCATATCATTCAGGTTATCTTTGAAGTCATTTCCACTCTACCTCTGACTTTACGTTATCTATGCCTATCATAACTCTCAGGTGAGTCATAGCCCCTACTCTTACTTGTTTTACAATGGTTTATAAACGTTTTTGAGGGAGATACATGCTTAACTATTGTTTTTACTTTTACAAGTATTCATTAATTAAATACAGGACTATATTACATATAAACTTTACTAGTTTACACATTTTTATATCTCATGGGGAGATACCTACTATAGACATGATTACAAGTGATTTTTCGACGATATGCTATATTTGATCTCTATTGCCTAAGTTTCCTATTACCAAAAGTCCCTCGATCATGCGCCTTAATCACTTGCAGGGTGAACGTAAATAACTGTGGATAGATCTATTAGGGATTGACAATCCCCATTTGGTCGCTAGAGGAAAGCCACCAAATGCACTTTATTTGATTTCATAGGTTACTGGTAAATACCTATCTTGAGGGCCACTGTTTTACATCATTATTATGGATAATTTTGATGCCTGTTAATCATTGAGTGTCATGAGCTTAGGGCAATAGAACGGTAATAATGTAGCACTACAATGACTGATGTTAAGGGCGTACAATGCCGTAGCCCACTGTTTTATTAAACTATGAGATTGTGCTCACTATATAGCAGGAAAAACTACTAATAATTGGCAAATGAATAAATTATTTTGGTGTTGACCCGATTAGGTCAAACGAACAAACTATTTTGGCGTTGACCCGATGAATGGCAAACCAGCGGACTATTTTTGAATTATTAAGGAAATCACTCATTTTCTGATTTTGATAAATCAACGATTTAAGCTATGAACATTATGGATTTACTCATACTTTAATTTGATAATCAACTGTTATTATAACTTCTATGGAATCATAAACTCTTTTGATTTTAAAAATCAATATTCGAAACTATACACTCTATGAACTCACTAACCTTTGTGTTGACACTTTTAGCATGTGTTTATCTCAGGTCCATAATGAGCAAGGATGGCACGGAGGAGCAAGGATGCTTATAAAGGCTATAAATTTTCCTATCATTCGAAAAATGATTTAATAAACTTTGGGACAAATGGAGACCTCTTTTAAAACTCTGGTGTTTATATTCGAATGATAGATCTTTAAAATGACTAAAATGACAAATCATTTCCTACTAATAAACTGTGCGGTATGAAGTAACACCCAATCAAATTTCCGCTGCATGTTTTCAAAACTGGGGGTGTTACATGGAATCTCAACTACTGGGATATCAACTGATGAACTTGATGAATCTTTATAGAATTGAAGGATATCAAGTGTATCTTCATCATCACTGTCATCAGGAATAAAACGGAACTGAGAGCTAGATCTGGCTGCTTTATCTTTTGCAATTGATTCCCTAATAGATTTTTCATAGGCATCTTGGGAATTTATTCTAGCAGCCTACTCTTCAGCTAGCAATTCTTCCATGGACTTTCGATGAGTGTCTCTTTGGGCAAGGTCTTTAACTAAACCTTTAAGCTCATCAAGTATTTCCAATGCATTTTGAATTTCTGGAAGAATTGCTTGATTCTTTTGGTACTGTGGAGGTTGGTCATAATAAGGTGCGTCAAAATTGTCACAAGGATATGGATTCCCCGTTTGACAATCTGAGCTGAAGTGTAGACCTTCACAGTAATTACAACAGTAAAATTGATGTGGCTGGTTTGGTGAATCGTATGGATATTGGTCATAACCAAAATTCTGAGCATCACCGGAGAACTGTTCATAGACAAACGTGTTTCCGGATTGACACTCAAATCCTTGATGAGGACCTCCACAAAACTCACACAGATATGTCTGTATCTCATGATGTGGTAGCTGGTAGAATGAATCAGATGTGTCATGGTAAGGATAGGGAGTTTGGTTATAGACAGACCCATCTCCAGATTCTACCATGCTACAGCCAGGACAATTCCCACCATTATGAGGACCACCACACCATTGACAACCACAATGGTGTGGATACGACATAGAACGAATCAAAGGTTTACGGAGGGTGAGGAATGGAGAATCAAAAGGGTAGGAGGGTGAAGAAGGATTTTTTGGTGTTTTTGGAAAACATTTTATAAAATAAGAAAGAAAATCTTTTTGGGTTTTTTGTGTTCGTTGAAAACTGAGTTTAAAATGTTTTCTTGAACCATTTTGTTTTTTTTTTAATAATAAGGAAATATGGACAAGGATGAGTAAATATACAATGAGCGTATACCCAGATTCACTAATCTGCAACAGTTTAGAATAACGCGCACAACCTCCCCGGCAACGGCGCCAAAATTTGTTTGGGGCAAAAGTAGTCAACTAAAGTCAACCACGGATGTGGTCAATATAGTCAACACAGATTAGGCTCAATCTCCGCAGAATACAGCGTTTCCCCGGGTCGTTATGTCCCGACGAGGTGTGGATGGTATCAAAACAGGTTTGTGATCGGGTGAATTTGGACAGAAAGGGGTGTGAATGATTACACTACTGAAATATACAAGGAAATAGCTTACATAAGCTATATTAACAAGATTGTAAACATGGAAAACCAGAAACATTTAAAACCTAAAACGCGTACGTTCAATTTAAATTTACGTGAACGTACAAAATAAAAAAGTGAAATCTGATATCTGAAAAAACCCTCAGGGGGTGAAAATGACTTTTTTACAAACCTAAGGATGAAAGAAAATTTTTAGAAAAAGAAAATGAATTTTTACACTAATTAATTATTTAATATTAATTAAATACTATTTAATACTAACTATTAATATTTAAATAACTTAAATACAATATAATCTTATTTTATATTATAAAAATGAAAAATTAATTTTCTAAAATTACAAAATAACTAAAAACGAATTTTAAAATTAAAAGTATATCTTTTTGTCTTTTTGTGATTTTTATATTAATTAATTACTAATTTTATTTAATTAAACTAATTAACTAATTTTAAGTTACTAATAATACTTAAATGAATTAGAAAATTATAGAAAAAATTATAAATCTAATAAATCATCACAGGAATCCTAAAAAATTATAAAATGTTGTTTTATACGTTTTTAAGCTATTTTACTAATTATTAAACAAAATATTAATTAATTACTAATTAAACTAATTAAATTCTAGAAAATAGAAAATGGACAATAAAAATTATGAGAAAATTTATAAAATTATATTATATTATATAAAACCTAGGAAAAATATAAAATCTAGGTATTACTTGATAAAAACTAATTATGCTATTTAATACTTAAATATTAATTAATTATTAATAAAACTAATATTAAATCTAATAAATACTAAATGACAATATAAAAATTTGGAAAAATTACTGAAAATACTTTAAGATAAAAGGAAATTAAGAAAAATATAAAAATGCAAGTTACTTAATAAAAAGCTAAAAAGCAAAATTAAAAAGACAATTAATATTAAATAGAAACTATCACTTGATTTTAAATTGGTTTTTTCTGGATTTTCTTTTTAGAAACTATCTAAATACTTAAAATAACAAACTTTTGAAAATACAAAATGATCAGTGCTTAAAAATAAGCAATTTGGACTCTAAAAAGCTTGACAGTTGACTATTGTTGCCTAAACTAGGAAATAAGCTTAATTGAGCTTATGTGGGGTCCAGAGTGATGGATTATGGTGTGGACAAGTTAGTTGGACATGGATGGTGCCAAATAAACAGGCAAAGGCCACTGAATAAGCCAAATAACCAAAAATAAGCACTTCTAAATCCAACTGTACACAGAAATGGGACAAGGTTCAAGAGTGATTCTAGGTGGGGTCCACAGAGCTTAAGCTCAAAAACTTGGTTGGAATGGTGAGATAGCCAGGGGGTTGAAAGGACCAAATGGGGGCCTGTGGGACCCACTGTGGTGGTCTGTAGGACCCACCAAAGTGAGGGTGATGGTGACTGTTCTGGTGGTGCAGGGGAGGTGCCTCCCCCTACATGTCTGTTTAGGGAGTTGTGAGGCCAACACAAAAATTGGAAAAAACTAATAACTGTGGGATTCAAGAGCATAGCTGAGGGACTACCATTTCTGAAAAGCTCAAGGCTTGAATCAAAACATAAAATTCTAAACAATTCCTTGAAAAAATGGTTTTTCTGCCTTATATGCAACTTTGACTTTTTTTATTTATGAGATATTTGACCTAAATTAACTTTGATTGATCTTTTTTGGACTAAATCAGTTGTATTAAGTTGCAATAGGCTCAATTTATGCTACTAGAACCAATTTCAAGTCTAATGGGTGAAATTTAAAGTCCACAGTCCATGATAGTGGACTGTGGGTATCTTAGGAAATGATTTTGACTTTTGGTTGCTTGAGACTAGGATTTTAAAGTTCAACTAACTTATATTACCCTAGTGGAACATACAGAAACAACAATCAATAACAAAAACAACCAAGAACCTAGGTGAGTAATCTGAACCAAACACCCCTAATTCTTACTCTCTTTGAAGAGTTTCAAAGCAAATGAGTGAATTATCACTTAAACTTGACTCATTACCCTATGCTAAGCAACAATAAACCAAATTAAATAGAATTGACCAATCCAAAGCAATAAACAACACTTAACAAATAATATAAAAAATAGGGTCAAAAACCTTACTTGACATCCAAAGTTACTACTGATCAGAGAACCAGGGCCAAAAGAACAACCTACTGTCCCCCTTGGGACTTTAAACCCTACTTTACCTCCATTACTGCTACTGCACTGCTTCTTCTTTAATATTATTTTGTATTTTTGAGATTTTTTCTTTGTATTTTTCTTTTTTCTTTTCTTTTTCTGAGTTTGAGATTTCTTTCACTTCTAACAACTTAAAAAATGTTTGCTAAAGATTCTGAGACAAAGTATTATGAAAATTGAAGGAAATAACAAGGATTTAGAATTTAAGTAAAATTACGAAATTCTTTAAACTATAAGCAAAACTTGAATTAACTTGAAAATTAAGAAGTACAATTGGAATTTTAAGTCTACTGAAGAAGGATACAAGGAAAAAGAGATTACATGAATCTAACTACAAATTTCTGTTCTACTCCTAAAACTAACTAACTAACTAACTAAATTTTTTCTTTCTCCTTCTTCACTTTTATAGATCCTGGGTACTTCCACTATCTTTCCCATCTCTATTTTGAGCCATAGGATGAACCAATTTGATCATTGCCGTTTGATTTGGTTTTGGCGGGAAGAAGGAAAAGGCAGGCTTGGGTGGGTTTGGTAAAGGTAGTTGGGGGTTATTAATGAGGGAGGTTGGTGTATTAAATGAGGAGGGGCAATTGAGTGGGGAAGGTGAGGGAAATATGGAATTGGAGGGGGGAGACATAGAGCGGGAAATGGGGGGTAGGGGGTTATGAACAGTGGGTTTGACTGGGGGGTTGACAGGGGTTTATATTAAAAGGGTTGTGGGCTTTGGTGGGCTAAGGGTTGGATCAGGGGTAGTAATGGGTTGGTGGTGTTTAGTGGATTGGGATTGGTTTTGGTTTTTGTAATAAAAGGGTCCATTTGGCTAGTAAATATCACAAGGACCAATGGTGTAAATTCTGAAAACTTAGGGACCTGATTCGCCAACTTTCAAAACCCCTTCCAAGGATAAAACTTGTCACATTATAATTCCACAAGGCCTTTTGATGTCATTTATCAATTTTAAACAACCGAGGGTCATTTCTGCCAAAAATCAAAGTTGAGGGACTAAAATTGTAATTTCCTCAAACTTTTCACTCAAGGACCATTTTTGATAAATTTTAACTTTGCAAGGACGAAAGTTGACTTTTTCATCCAAAACATTCCACCAGGGACCAAAGTTGCCAAAATTTGAAACTTTAGTGACTAAACTTGTAAATTTCCAAAACTTTGAAATTTTTCACCAAAGGACTAAATATGACCACTTATGATTTCAAAAGGACTTTTGGTGACTTTTCTTTTAAAATAATTGCTCAGGGACTATTTTTGCCAAATTTTGAAAGTTGGGGGACTAAAACTGCCAATTATGCAAACTTTAATCGTTTTTCATTTGTTTTTACTCAATTTGCATTTAAAACATATAAAACACAATTTTGGAATACTTTTAGTATTTTGATGCATTTTTGAGTGTTTTTATATGTTTTGCAGTTCAGATTTGACCAAAAATGATGAGTGTTTGAGCACTCATCAGTGTTGCTTGCTCTTGTTCACCTTGGTTTTACTTAATAAGTATCTTAGGCTAGCTTTTATCTTCATCTCACTTAAAGCTCAAATTCACCAACTATTGCAATTTAGCTTTCATAACTGATATTTGTGTGCTTTTCATTAATGGTTGTAGTTTTGAGATTTACCTATTTTTGTATTTTAAATAAGTTGTTGTAATAAAATATTGAAAAAAAACGTTTTCAAAAAGGGTGTCCCCCAGGTTCGAACCTGGGTCACCTGGCGTAAATTACACAGACATAACAATACCACCCTTCACCATCTGTGCTATGATTGTTTCTTGTTAATTCTTAATTAGTTTGATATTTAAAGTAAGTTAGTTTAGTTTAGGCTTATAACTTATATAGCTTATTATTGCTTATTTAACTGCTTAATTAGGACTCCTTCCTACTTTTCAAATTTTTCCTAGATTACTGTCAGTGTTGGGTACTTTTAGAAAGATTTTGGTAATTTTCAAAAATAGTTTAGTATTTTTTTTACATTTAATTTAGTTCTTTTTAGTAATTAATTCATAATAAATAATCAAAAAGTTAAAAAAATACTTTTCTTTTTCCAAAAAATTTCTTTTAACATTAGGAATGTAGAAAAACCATTTTTATACCCGTTGGATTAGCATAGCTTAAAAATCACGATTTAATTTGCGCACTTACGTTTTTTTTATTATTAACTTTCATGTTTTTATATTTAGATTACGTTTTTAACGTTCCCTAGCTCCCGATTATTGTTCACGTAGACTTTTAGGTAGTTTTTAAGTTTTAATTAGCATTCCTTGTTTGTATTCATGTCTTAGTTACGTTTATTTTATTTTCGTACGTTATTTGCAATTTCTCGTAGTTTTACAATACCAAATAATCTCTGAATCATTCTTACAAGCATTTTTATCCCGAATCTCACATGATATCGCCGATTCACACCTCGTTGGGACACAACCCGGGTAATCACTTACCCGGTATTACATATATATTGTATTCGTGAGTTTTTACAAGTCTCCCTTTTCCTAAAGGTTGATTGGTAAATTCCACTCACGATTACTTTGTATTAATTTGATACGCACTCTAAAACGTTATCAATGGATCAGAACGGTGAGTGTTGACCATCTAAACGATTAACAAGATCCAAATATGATAGGGTACAGAAAGGAAAGTACGCAGAGGGAAACCTAATGTCTACCCAATCCTCATAGGTCATAGGCTAAGCTCTAAGGGTCCTAACCTATCTTTGATTACCATAAATTGTAACACCCCAACCCGACAGGGGTAAAGGTATTACAATATGGTTTCACATCAGAACATACATAATAGAACAAAAGCAGAAGTCTTACGAAATAACCAAAAGAAAACAATAAATGAAACAAAATTCTGAATCTCTATAAAACATAAACAAACTCAATCTAAGATGACTATGGTCAAGTCTGTACTCAGCACTACTCTCAATCCCCAAAAATATCCCAAAAGCTATCTTGAATACCTGCCGCAGAGAAAAGAAATGCGGTTGAGCTTAAAAAGCCCAGTGGATATAACAATAATGAACTTAAATATAAATGCTAAAGTACAAAGGATATAATATGGGGAATCACAATTATGCATAATGGATAGTATGGAATATAATGTTTACATTAATTAAAGAATTGATGCGTGGTTTTGAAACATTTCAAATGGTTTTACCACTCAAGGGATCTTGAGAAGCTTGCAATACCCACCAGGCAGTGTACCTGACCGTTGTAGTATAGTATAGTGACAAGTACCGGGGGATTGATCGTTCAACTCAAAGAATAGTGTTCGCTAGGGTTAAAACTTAATTAAACTAAGAGGTGAAGGATGATTCTGATGCGTGGGAATTGCACCAGGCTTTACCTGATCGTTGTAGTATAGTATAGTGACAAGTACCGGGGGATTAATCGTTCAACTCAGGAATAGTGTCGCTAGGATTAGAAAACCTAAAAACTAAGTCTAGAGTTGAGAGATGATTCTTTTTGTATTTTTATATTTTTATAAAAGCAAGTAAAATCTCGGGTTTAGGAAGAGTGGGCGGAATTAGTTGCTAGTCAACTAACCCAATAACTAAAGATGCAATCAAAATAAAATAATAAAAATGAAAATAAACTAAATTAAACTAAGGGTGTGAGCAATATGTGGGAAAATGGTGTTTACTTAGATTTCACTACTCCCTAGATATCTTTTATAGGTTAATTACTTGTTACAATTGCGTGGATGACGGATTGTATTCCTTAATACCATTCATGTGGTGGCGTACTTACTTCCCCAATTCTATAAGCTCCTACTTCACTCCTATGTCGAGCCGGCTAAGAAGCTCCTAACATGGGATCACTAGAATTCGCTCATGCATTAAATGCAACCATAAAAACCTAGTACACATCGGTTCATGTTTCTTAAGACGTTCAAGCAAGTTACAAAATGGAGATATGCCAGTTTTCTTAAGCCTAACATTGAAATCATTCATCCATTACAACTATAAACAAGCAATCAACCTATAATCAACATCTAGGTTTCATTACATCCAATCAAACACACAAAAGATCTAGCCTAGCATGTTAAAATCAAGACAAGCATAAGTTATATTCAAACAACACATAGACATATTGAATGAATTGGAAGAAGACTTATCTTAATTGAACATGAAGGGTTTCAAGGGGTGAAAACCCTTGAAAATACTGTTATAAACGACCTAGGGTTTATTAGGTTCAGCCCTAGTATTCTCCACACAAGTTCCTCTTTTAATGAATGAAAAATAGAAAAGTATATATAGATTTTGTGAGGTGACGGCGTCAAGACGAAAAATCTGACGCCATCATCTCGCCGCCAATAAAGTTCTCGGACTGCCTAGATCCAAAGCTGACGCCGTCATGTGTAATCCTTCTTCAGGCCGTCACCAAAATAACTCTTGACGCCCTACTTCTGATGTCGTCACGTTTTCTCTGGGTCGTCATGCATTTTGCTCTTGACGCCGTCAAAAATTCCTTCTTGACGCCGTCAGGTAATGTTCCCAGCATGGAAATTAAGTCTTTGCCATTTTCTTCATTTTTATGCTCCAAAAACGACCAAAATGCTTCCTTTTCCAGAATTCACTCCCAAAGTACCTAAAATCACAAAAGGAACAATTTAGGGCAATATTTGATCAAATAAATTCCAATTCCGGCTTAAATGACCCCCTAAAAACGGTTCATTTTTCGCCTCATCATATACCCTTACACTTGAGATTTGCTTGTCCTTAAGCAAATGCGCTTTTACTCTAGTCAAAATACAAGTTAGGGGTCATTTAACACTAATATAAAAGTAATTACAATAAATAATCGTTCCAATAAAGACCAAAGACAAGCACGGAGGTCATACACTAGCACCTCACAAATAGTGTTTAGATACTCTCATCTCTCGGGTGTAATAAAGTAACATCACAATATGGAAATGGAAAACATCTCTCACTACCTGTCATAGCAAAATAGATTACCATATGCTTGGGAAAGGATCAGACCTCCACCACATGGCGTAAGCACCTAGGATAAACTATCAAAGAGGTCTTTTAAAGGGTTGTAACGTTAGGTGTAGGGATATGGAATACACGGTTTTGTTGGGTATAGGCAGTCTTTACTGGTGGCGAGTTAATCATCTTGGTTAATTACATGTATAATATGGCGTTGCTAAGCCAAGACTAGACTCGACTTAAGCTAATAAATCAAAAATATCAAAAACATAAAATAAACATAGAATGAAACGGGATGGTAGTCTGTGTTTTCTTTTCTCTTTTTCTATATATATATGTATATATATTTTTGATTTTTTTTTTTTTTTTTTTTTGCATACATTTTTACCCTACCATCCAAAATAATACATCATTGGGAATGATCATTCCCCTTACACTTGAATTTTTACATACTTTACAATAAACTAATCTAATGACTCGAATTAGGAAAATCAAAACGCTTGGAGTACTTTTAAGATTAACGCACATATGGGGTTAATAATATGATGTTCTTCCCCATTACTCCATAACAATATTACTTTACCCATGAGTCCCAATCATCCCAAAACAAAATGTACAAGGATATGACTCGACTTAGCAACCATGTAATCAATTAGATAATTAACTAAGGGTTTAAACAAATAACAATAATGCACTAAAGATGAGTGCATACACGGAAGGCTAAGGCGATTTGGGTGTATATTTAAGTAGGGTGTAACAAATTCTTCTTTTAAGTAAGATGCTTAAAGTTAGAAACGAAAAGATAGGCTCGGAGGGGTGTACTAGGGGTTTCGTGTACTAAACATGAGTACAATGCTAATGGTGTGGGAAAAATTAATTGAATTAACTAGCCAAGTAATATCACTTAAATGGTCAAGTAATTATGATACGGGTTTAACACAAGGGTGATCCTAATGCCTCTTATCATGTAGTAAATCCTACTACACGAATGTAGTCTCACTAGCAGTCTCGGGATGCATCACTAACGCAAGTTCTAGAATCTAAATGCTACCGGTACACTCATAAGCACTAATAGTAAATACTTTTCCTATCAAATCTAAAGGCGAACCTCACATATTTGGGTGAAAAATTTTTCTGAATAGCACGGTTTTGTGCTAGTCATACAATCTCCTATCCATGAGACGCTTGCTATGGCTAGAGTTTCACTCCTAAATGTTGTAAAAAAAATTAAATTTGGCGCTAAAATTACACTAACAAGTATTTCTCATAGTTTTATTACACATCTACCATCAAACAAACAAACTCAAGCAAAAGTGTATCTATAAGGTATCATCATTTTACCCTCCCCTTACACTTAGGATGAACATTGTCCCAAATGTTCAACTAAAGAATGTAAAAGTGAAATAAGTAAAAGGATGAAATCAAATACTCCCCTGATTTGCTCGGTATGGATAATAAGGTAATAAGGTTACATCTTCCTCCAAGAAAATGAACAATCCAAGCTTCCCTTCCAGTATATAAATCATATTCTTATCAAACATAACCTGTTAAACCTGAGAAAACAAACAAGGCAACCTCGCGTAAAATCGGCGGCAATCTATATATGCTAACAAATCCTAGAAAGCAAAGTAAGATATAATGCTTGTGGAATGATGTTTGCAGATTTCTTGGAGATTATAAAACTGAAGAATTAGCAAAAAATTTAAGACTCCGTTAGAAAAACAAAACTGGTAAAATTTCCAGAATTTTACACGTGACACCGTCAGTAGTTTCTTCCTGACGCCGTCAGAAGTGACCTGCAGAAATTCTTATGTTAAGTTTCCGGAAAATTTCTGGAAAAACTTGGTCCTGCTTCCTGGAAAATCCTGCAAAACATCATTATGACTCGATACAAGCATTTGACTCTAACAAATACGAATATACATGTTCATTTAATATTGTGGAGAATCATGATTGGTTTTGTTTCTTAAAAACATATTTGGGGTTTCCCCTTACACTTATCTTTTGCAAAATACCTTGGATGAAGTTAAGACTAAGCCAAACAACAAAATAAAGTATTTTCATCATTTTAGTTTGAAACATGATCTACCAACAATGAAATAAAGCATGCATACGGAAACAAATAACAATCAAACAAAATAAAAATCACACAAAACATGGGTTGCCTCCCAAGAAGCGCTTTTCTTTATTTACGAGTCTTGTAGCTAGACTCAAGGTTATGGGTTTCTACGTGACCTCATCGTTGGTTTCACTCTCTAGGTCATCTCCTATATTGGTTTTGTATTCTGGACCTAGTTGCAAGCTTTCTTTGTAGAAACCAAGTATCTTATTCATAACATATTCAACTCCTCTACGTCTATCCTCATCATTTCTATAGTAAACCGCTTGTTTGTGTTCCTTTTTTATGTTCGGTAAGAGGCGGTATTGTTCAATCTTATAGGGCATTTGGTAAGCAATCTCATCATTCTCTTCCTTGAATCCAACTATCCCTAGAATCGGATCGTAACTCATCTTAGAAGTCTCAACGAATGGTTTTCCGAATACTACTTGACTTAGGCAATCATCTATCACTGGACGAGTATCCTCCACTATCACACAGTCGGTCTCGTAAGTGAAGTTTCCCACAATCACATGTAATCCTTTCACTCTTCCTACAAAATTGCTTATTAGATTCTTATTGGGCATCATCCTATAACCAAGTTGTTTCTTCATTACCCAATTATAATAAGTCCTAGTCATGATGTTTATAGGAGACCTAGGATTGATATAAGCTCTCCCCACATGCATATGCCCAATGTTGCATGGTATGTTGATGTTATAGGGATCACCTATTTTAATAAGGGGTGAACCAAGGATATATGGTGTCTCTGGATCATCGAATAAATCTTTGTGATATTCCCGTTCTTCCTTGGTGGGCAACTTATCAAAGTATTCCTCTATGTTTTCTACTTCCTCTAACTTCTCTCCCTTATCAACCTCAACTTCCTAAATTTCATCCCTAGTCTCGGTTTCTATTCCAATTTCATCCTTTTCACTTTCTTCTATATCCTTATCTACTGGCTTAATGGTGACAACATTGACAAAGTGGACGTGTTTTGATGACGGAGGGGTCCTTAGTTTGGATTCCGCTATTGGCGTCCCTAGTGTCCTTTCTAGGTGTAGTTAACGCTTGGTTGTTGAGGGCTTTCAACAAGTTGTCAATCTTATTGGTCATCTCCAATTGTTGTTGGTTGAATTCAGTTTCAAACTTAACTATGCGAGCTTCTTGAGATGCCATAAACTTGGACATCATTCCTTCAAGATTTTTGGTACTACCATAGTTATTAGAAGGATTGTTGTTGAAAGTACAGTTGGAGGGTGGACCGTTTGGTTGGTAGCGATTAGGCGGATTGAAAGGATTGTTTTGGTTTTGTTTCCACCTAAGGTTCGGGTGATTTTTCCAAGAAGGGGTGTAGGAATCACCGTAAGGGTTTGGCTCGGGCTTGAAAGTGTACCACTTATCTCCTGCTTCGTCGGTACACGAAGATGCGTAGTCCGCAAAAGCTGTTCCGGGAAGTTCCACGCAATCACGAGTGTCATGGGGACCACTACATAATTCGCATGAAGAAGGGATTTTGTTCACTTGGCTTGTAGGCTTAGGAGCTTCGTAAGATTTCATGAGAAACTTGACTTGGTCCTCAAGTTCCATGATCCTATGGTCGGGAGTGCTAGAATTGTTCGAAGGCAAAGATATTGCCTTGACCGTTTTGTTCAAATCACGGGGATCATTCCAACTTTCGTTTTCATAAAGAGCAAGATCTTCTATGAGTTCCCATGATTCTTCCGCACTAAGATCACGTAGCTTGCCACCGGCCGATTGGTCAATGGTTCGCCTTGTGGAGAGATCGATATGGTCATAAAAAATTTGGACTTGGAGCCAAAGATCTGTGCTATGATGAGGGACTTTTTGGAGTATGTCCTTGAAACGAGTCCATGCTTCATATAGAGTTTCACCTTGACGTTGTTGGAACATCAAGATATCATTTCTAAGCTTGGTAGTTCTCCCCGGTGGGAAAATTGAGCAAGGAAACGAGTGGTGAGATCATCCCATGAGATGATGGATCCCGCGGGTAAACGTTCAAGCCATTGAATAGCTTGATCACATTGAGAGAATTGGAATAGGCGTAATCGGGTTGACTCTCTAGTTGTAACATCAAGGTCTATAGAATCTACGATTTTAAGGAAGTCCTTGAGATGTTGATTTGGATCTTCGGAACGAAGTCCATGGAATGCACATCCGCTTTGCACCAACCGGATGGTGTCGGATCGCAAGGGGGACACATTGGCTCCAGTGAGCTCAATAGTGTTTCGATAGCCTTGGTGGATAGGTCGGGAATACTCTCATAGGGTTCGGGGCCTAAGAGGTTGGTTAGCTACTGGTGGGTTTTGTGGGTGGTCTTGTTGTGGTGGGTTGATGGGTTCAAAGATGTTACCACCTTCCATGATGTCGGATGGTAAAGAGTTATGAACAAAAATACGAAGAAATAACATAGACTAAAGAAAACCTAAAAATAAAAATAAAATCTTACTAGAAAGGAATCTAGCAAGTAGACTTAATAAAAAGAAATCCTAACCTAGACAATAACTATTCCCCAGGCTGCGGCGCCAAAAACTTGCTGCGTGGGAATTGCACCAGGCTTTACCTGATCGTTGTAGTATAGTATAGTAACAAGTACCGGGGGATCGATCGTTCAACTCAGGAATAGTGTCGCTAGGATTAGAAAACCTAAAAACTAAGTCTAGAGGTGAGATATGATTCTTTTTGTATTTTTATATTTTTATAAAAGCAAGTAAAATATCGGGTTTAGGAAGAGTGAGCGGAATTAGTTGCTAGTCAACTAACCCAATAACTAAAGATGCAATCAAAATAAAATAATAAAAATGAAAATAAACTAAATTAAACTAAGGGTGTGAGCAATATGTGGGAAAATGGTGTTTACTTAGATTTCACTACTCCCTAGATATCTTTTACAGGTTAATTACTTGTTACAGTTGCGTGGATGACGGATGGTATTCCTTAATACCATTCATGGGGTGGCATACTTACTTCCCCAATTCTATAAGCTCCTACATCACTCCTATGTCGAGCCAGCTAAGAAGCTCTTAACATGGGATCACTACAATTCGCTCATGCATTAAATACAACCATAAAAACCTAGTACACATCGGTTCATGTTTCTTAAGACGTTCAAGCAAGTTACACAATGGAGATCTGCCAGTTTTCTTAAGCCTAACATTGAAATCATTCATCCATTACAACTATAAACAAGCAATCAACCTATAATCAACATCTAGGTTTCATTACATCTAAGCAAACACACAAAAGATCTAGCCTAGCATGTTAAAATCAAGACAAGCATAATATATATTCAAACAACACATAGACATATTGAATGAATTGAAAGAAGACTTATCTTAATTGAACATGAAGGGTTTCAAGGGGTGAAAACCCTTGAAAATATTGTTACAAACGACCTAGGGTTTATTAGGTTCGGCCCTAGTATTCTCCACACAAGTTCCTCTTTTAATGAATGAAAAATAGAAAAGTGTATATAGATTTTGTGAGGTGACGGCGTCAAGAGGAAAAATCTGACGCCGTCATCTCGCCGCCAATAAAGTTCTCGGACGGCATAGATCCAAAGCTGATGCCGTCATATGTAATCCTTCTTCAGGCCATCACCAAAATAACTCTTGACGCCCTACTTCTGACACCGTCACGTTTTCTCTGGGTCGTCATGCATTTTGCTCTTGACGCCGTCAAAAATTCCTTCTTGACGCCGTCAGGTACTGTTCCCAGCATGGAAAATTAAGTCTTTGCCGTTTTCTTCACTTTTTTGCTCCAAAAACGTCCAAAATGCTTCCTTTTCCAGAATTCACTCCCAAAGTACCTAAAATCACAAAAGGAACGATTTAGGGCAATATTTGATCAAATAAATTCCAATTCCGGCTTAAATGACCCCCTAAAAATGGTTCATTTTTTGCCTCATCAGATTCTTTTTGTATTTTCATATTTTATGGAAAGCAAGTAAAATCTCGGTTTTGAAAGGTTGGGCGGATTTAGTTGCTAGTCAACTAACTATAAATGCAAATAAAGTGAAATAACACTAAAGTAAATGTGGAGAAAAACAATAATAAGAGAAAATGTGTTTACCTAGATTTCCCTACTCCCTAGCTATGTTTTACCAGTTGATTAGTTTGTTACAATTGCATGGATGACGGGTTATATTCCTTAATACCATTCGTAGGGCCATGTACGATATTCCCTAACTCTATAAGCTTCTATCTCTTCCTATGTCGAGCCGACTACTAGCTCCTAACATGGCCTCATTAGTAGTTACCTATGCATTAAATATAACCAATTTATCGTAGTACACATCCGATCATGTTTCTTAAGACGTTCAAGCAAGTTACCAATTGGAAGTCTGCCAGTTTTCTTAAGCCTAACATCGAAAGCATTCATCCACAACAATTATAAACAAACAACCAACCAATAATCAATATCTAAGTTTCATTACATCTAAGCAAACACAAAGAAAACCTAGCCTAGCATGTTAAAGTGAAGACAAGCATAAGATATAATCAAACAACACATAGACATATTGAATGATTAATGGAAAACTTATCTTCAATTAAGCATGGATGAAACAAGGGTTTGAAACCTCTAAAAATAAGGTTAAATTCGTCTAGGGTTTCTCCTATTAAAGTTGCACATTAATGAATGAAAAATCAAAAACTATATATAGAGATTTGAGTCTGATGGCGTCAAGAGTAAATTCTGGTGCCGTCAACTCGCCGCTATAAATATTGTCGTATTGCCTAGATCCAATTCTGACGGCTTCATGTGTAAACTCCCTCTTGGCCGTCTCTTGCATTTTGTATGTGACGGCCTTCGTGACGCCGTCACGTGTAATTCCTCCAAAAACATTCGGGCGCGTCACATGTAACTTACATATCCACCTCTTTGTCAAAGGGTGACGGCATCATGAGCAAATCCTGACACCGTCAGGTACTGTTTTAGCATGAATTGGAGACTTTGTCGTTTTCTTCATTTTTTCGCTCCAAAAACGTCCAATATGCTTCCTTTTACAAATTTCTCCTCAAAAGTACCTAAAATGACAAAAGGAATGATTTAGGGCAATATTTGATCAAATAATCTCGACTTTGGGCTTAAATGACCGCCTAAAAGCGGTACACTTTTCGTCTCATCAAGAATCTATACAGTCACCTGTATAAACAAAATTAGAATACTATGAGCTCAAACAAACATATCCAAATCATATCATTACATAAGGTAACATATTTGGAGGGGAGATCTCCCAAAATTTTGAAGGACGTGTATTTCACACACAACCACATTCACCAGACAAATATCATATCATAACTTTACATAAACAGATCTAGGATGCATCCATATGCCCATACCCAAAACATATAACAAGCATATATGTACAACCAACCAAATGGACGTGGCAAAACATCACTCTACTACCCTCGAGTCATGTCAGAGGTGAATCTATGACATGGACATGGAACCCCTATGCCTAGTAAAGCTCAGGTAACTTAAGGTTCATAAACAAAGGTTCAAAACAATAGTTGTCATATCAGAAAGCTCAAATAATAAGGTTTATCATAGCAAAGGTCCAATCAGAAGGTTCATATCAAAGGTTGTAATCACAAAGGAAACCTTAAAAGTAAGGTCAGAATATCCGTACCTTAAACAATAGCAAAGCTGACAGAAATAGAAAGGATCAAAAGGACGAATAACACCCTTCTCCAGAAATCTACACATGTAGTATTAGTTATTAATAGCTTGCTCATTCATTTACTTTATCCTTATTACATATTAGCTCTTCTTTCCATTTTAGTAACTTTCCATTTTTAGCAAGTTTCCAAAATTAGTAAGTTTATATAATTAGAAAGTTTCCTTTATTAGCAGTTTTACTTATTTAGCAAGATTTCATATTATTATTATATTAAATATTAAATGAATTAATATATGGTTTTAGGGTTTAATTATGACAATTAATAATAGTTTAGGGTTTAAAGTGTAAGGTTTAAATATTATCATAAGTTTTACATATTATCCAAATTAGTCCCTTAACCTTCATATTTTACAAATTAAACCTTATATTTTAGTAATTTACTAAATAAACCCTTTAAGTTATATAATTTACAATTCACACCCCCTTTAATATATATATATATATATATATATATATATATATATATATATATATATATATATATATATATATATATATATATATATATATATATATATATATATATATATATATATATATATATATATATAACCAAACAAACCCTTTTAGTATCCAAAATTACACATTTTACCCCTCTACTATATTTTATATGAATTATCCTGTTTAATTTAGAGTTTACAAAATTAATCCTCGAGTTTATAATTTTACAAAACACGCCCTTTATAATTTCTACACAACCAATCGGCCCCTTTTTGTTTTAATAAACCCTAACCCTAATTTTTACCCTCATTAATTCCACCTAATCATGACTAATCATTAATAAATTATTACTAATTACACCCTAATCGACTTTTCTTTCTTTTCTTTTTCCTTTGTCGAGACCCAAACAGAGCCAACTTATATATTACGGAGTTTTAGTGAGCACTGATTGGGTCTAAACCGTCAGATATTATTGACCAAGGTCAACAAGTCAAAGACAGCCTAGAATCAATACTCCGGTGATAGTGTAGTGTTTTCTCGGGTCGTTAAAGTCCCAGCGAGATTGAAATGGTGCTTTTGGAATCGTTTATGAGAAAGTGGCACTGAGGACAGTAGCCAGATGATATGGAATTGATTTTGCTACTGTTATGATGGTATTTGTACACAGATATAATATTCACAAAAATCAGATAACAGATATATGCACGTATTCACAATTCAGATTTACGCAATCGGACTGAAAAAGTGGGATTTTGGTATTTAACAACTACAGGGGGTGCTTTTGACACTTTTTCAAACTTGAAAATTAAAAATGAAAATGAAATTATGAAAATGATTAAAATACTATTTAAATATTATTTAATTAATTAAACTATTTAAAATCTAAATTAAAATCTAATTTAATTTAACTAAAAATTATAACTATTACAAATTAAACTAAAAAGTTGCAAAAATATTTTCTAAACCTAAATTAGAACTTGAAGAAAGTATAAAAAATAAAAATAAATGTTTTTGTTCTTTTGTGAGTTTTTTATAAATTGAAAACTATTTAACTTAATTAAACTAATTAAACTTCTTTTAATTAATATTAATACTAAATTAACTTAGAAAATTACAAGAAAATTTATAAAATTACTTAACCATCACAGGAATCCTACAAAATTATAAAAACTCTAAAAATTATATTTTAAGATTAAACTACTAATTATTTACCTTTTAATTAACTTAATACTAATTTAAACAAATTAAATAAGAAAAATGGAAAATGAACAGTAGAATTCAAAATTATATTTTATAAAAGTCTAATGTACTATATTAAAGCTAGGAAAAATATAAAAACTAAGTTTAGCCTTATAAAAACTAAATATGATATTTATTACTTAATATTAATTAATAATAAAGAAAACTAAAATTAAATCTAATTAACACTAAATGACAAAATAAAAATCTGAAAAAAATATCAAAATTACTTTACTATATAAGGTATTTAATAAAAATATAAAAAAACTAGTTACTTAATTAAAATCTAAAAATGAAAATCAAAATTAAGTTGAATTAAATAGAAACTATCACTTATTTTAACTTAGGATTTTTTGGATTTTTCTTTTACAGACTTGTTTTACCACTAAAAATAGAAAACTTTTGTAAACACACTTTTGAAATTAGCTTATAAATAAGCTATAAGCACCCCCTTGGCTTATCAGTTGACTTTGGTTGACTGTGTGGTCAAATAAGGTCAATTAAGTGATGGTGGGGTCCACAATGGTAAAAGTGAGTACCAACAAGGTTGACAATCACAAATAAGCCAGAAACAACAACACTTGACCTCAAATAAGCTAATAAGAACCAAATAAGCACTTTTGCAACTTGAAACTGAACTAAAAAATGGGACAATCTTTATGGCTAATTCTAGGTGGGGTCCACTGTGTCTTAGGTCAAACAAGTGGTCAATGTCTAATCCCTGGTAGGAGGGGGGTTTAGAAAACCAGCTTATGGGGTGTGGGACCCACTGTGGTGGTCACAAAACCACCTCAAAGTTGATGGTGTGGGTGAGTCTGCTGGTGTGCAGAGCACACACTTGCCCTGCAGTCTAGTTTGCTAGCTTGTAGAAGCTTGTAGAAAATTTGTAATAATCAAACAAGCTTGGATTCCTGAGGTTTGGGTGGTAGATTCTAACCACAAAAAGTTTCAAGTCCCAATTCACTTTCCTAAATTCTAGAAAATTCACCCAATTTTGGTGTTTCTGCAAGAACAAGTAATTTGACTTTTTGATTAATGCCTATAGTTGACTAATGTGAACTTTAATCCTAATTTTCTACTTGATTATGATGTTTTAAGATGATTTAAGCCCAAATTACCCTAAACCACTCAATTATGATTGGAAATGGGGACTGAGCCACACTTTAACCAATCAGAGAGGGTGTTAGAGAGCTGTTTCTAGGATTTTGACTAATTAATGAACAGAGCTTGTGTTTTATTGTTGTTCTGAGCTAATGTGACACTAAGAAGCATAAGTGAGCAACAAATAATGACAAGAACCAAGTTAAACACTCAAAAACACACAAATCCAAACACTACTTATAGACATAGATTTTTAATGAAACAAGTATGCTAATGATTTAAAGCTAATCTATTAATCAGAAACTAATAATTAAGTAATAAGAAAGTAAAATAAGCAACCTTGAACTACTATTGAGTACTCTAAATAGAAACTTGGATTAAAAAGGATTTGCTTACAAACTTTTGCACACCTGCTGTGATCATGAACCAAGGGCCAGAAACTTCTTCCTAACATCCCCTATGGGATTCTAACCCAGGGCCATCCAAGATACACCCCGCTCCAGCTTTGATAACCATGATGGTGCACCCTTTGACTTTTCTTGACTTTTTAATATTTTGAGCTTTTGATTACTGAACTGATTTTACTTGTTACTAATAGCTTATATAAGCTATAAGGGAGCTTATGTGAGCCTAGGAGTCCAGTACATTACACACTAACTACCATTAAACCAAACAACTTTTTGAAATTTTGAAATAAAATTGCAATAGATGAAACAGTTGAGGAAACTTGAAATTTATTGATTAAAGAGAATTACAATACATGAAAGATGATTAAAACACTGCTTAAAAGCTTTGAATTATACTAAGAACTTGAAATTGCATTTAAACGACATACAATAAACTAAATTAACTAACTATTCCTTCCTTGTGCTTCCTCTTCTATTTATAGCTCCATATTAGGGTTCCCAGATGCATCCTCATCATTTCCCACTTCTCTTTGATAGCTTTGGTCCACTCATGAGCTGCCACGTGGATTTGGCGGGAAAGAAACAATTTGCAAACTGCTTCTGATAGCGTGCATTGGGGAAGGGGCATTTATTGTGGGTGGCTTGGGTAGGTGTAGGGGGTGGGGATGTGATGATGACCTCTGCAAGTGGTGGTGGTGGTGGTGGGCAATACCAGGGGAGAAGAAGGGCGGTTTGGCGGTATTGGGGGAGTGTTTGACTGGTTTTGACCATATGATTATTTAAAACGGTTTTGTGGGTGAGGTGGGCTAAGGATTGGACTGGTAGTATCTTGGGCCCAAGTAAAATAAGGTGGGTTGGACTAGGCTAGGATTGGGTTTAGTTTTTGGATTAGGTGTAGTTTAATTTTGGATCCGGTTTGGTTATTTTTGGAATTCACAAGGGTTTGTGTAATTTTTGATTTTATGAAGGGTTAAACTTGGCAACTTTTCAAAATATTCATAAGGGTTAAAAGTGCCAATGGTGAATAGTGTGAAGGTTCCAAATGATTTTTTCCAATTTTACCCTTTCAGGGACCATTTCTGCCAAACCTTGTAATTCCAGGGACCAATCATGAAAATTTTCCAAAATTCCCATACAAGGACCATTCTTTCCAAATATGAGTAACACAAGGATCAAAATTGATTTTCTCAAAGATTTTCATATCCCAGGGACCATTTTTGACAATTTTCAAAGTTCAGGGACTAAACTTGACATTTTGTGAAACTTTTCACCAAAGGACTATTTATGTAACTTTTTGATTTATAAGGGCCTTTGGTGACTTTTTCAAGTTTTTAGAATGATCAGGGACTAGATTTGACAACTTTTGAAAGTTGGGGGACTGAAACTGCCAATTATGCAAACTTTGTGCGTTTTTCATCTGTTTTTGGTATTTTTGCATTTGAGACATGTAAAACACTTTCCTGGGATATTTTCACTATTTTGATTCATTATTGAGTGTTTTGGATGTTTTGGCAGCTCAGAAATGGTAAAAATGATGAGTATTTACACACTCATCAAGCACCATGGCGAATTTCTCTACCATTTTCTTCTTTTTCACTTTGGCCAATATGAGTTTACCTGGTACTAGCAGCATTATCGGGGAATTTCTCATCTTAGTAGGAGCTTTCCAAAGAAATAGCTTAGTAGCCACATTAGTAGCGCTTGGGATGATTTTAGGCGCGGCGTATTCCCTTTGTCTATATAATCGTGTGGTTTCTGGGAATTTAAAACCGGATTTCCTCCATAAATTCTCCGATCTAAATGGTAGAGAAGTTTTCATATTTATACCTTTTCTTGTTGGAGTTGTTTGGATGGGTCGCAACCCTAGTTGTTTTCCTGTTTTTCTGTCGAGACACCACAAACACAAACGTACCATTGTTTTCCTTTTTGGCCGAGACACCAAAAAAAACCAAACCCTCATACGCTTTCTATGTAGTTCGACATGCAAAAATTCACACAACCTTTATACATTTATGATGAAACGAAAAGTGTACCGCTTTTGGGGGGTCATTTAAGGCCAAAGTCGAGATTATTTGATCAAATATTGCCCTAAATCATTCCTTTTGTCATTTTAGGTACTTTTGAGAGGAAATTTACAAAAGGAAGCATTTTGGACGTTTTTGGAGCGAAAAAGTGAAGAAAACGACAAAGTCTCAAAATCATGCTGAAAATTGTACATGACAGCGTCACAGGTTGCTAGTGACGGCGTCAGGACTTGACAAAGAGGTGGATAAATCAAATACACGTGACGCGCCAGAGACTTTTCCAAAGGATCCGTGATGGAGTCACCCTTTAGGGTTGCCAAGGCCGTCACGTACATCACAAAGAGAGACGGCCCAGAGTATGCAAAGAGTGATGGCGTCAGAAGTGGATCTAGGAAATACGAGTATTATTTTGGCGGCGAGTTGACGGCGTCAGACCTTACTCTTGATGCCGTCAGACCTTATTCTTGACGCCGTCAGAATGTAAAATATATATATATGTCACACCCCCAGAATCGGGTCCAGCGGAAGCATACATGTAGCTGGGGTGTAACTCAATTGGTATTACAACACAAGTTCAAAAACTGGTTTTCACTTGAATCATTTAGAATAAAATAGCTTAATCAAAAATGTTGAATTTACATTTTTAGAAGTAGTGCGGAAGTAGGCCTTTAAATCAGTCAAAAATGGTCCCCAAATAAATATCAGAGTCTTCTATGACCATGCCATGCCCTGCCAAAACCTCCAGTAGCGTGCTATTGCTTAAAACCTGAAAATACATGCTAAAACTTCAGCATAAAGCTGGTGAGTTCATAGAGTTTAGTGTAAAATGAAATACATTGCATTTAAATGAAGATTTCCCGGCAAAGGCATCGTAAATCCACTCAGTTACAAGTCCCGCCATAAGAGACGTGTAACCTGTGTGTTTACGACCCACTGCCAAATATGAATTGGTTTATGTAAACAAAAGTAATAAGTATTTTGCGGAACACGAGATTTTCAGTAGGGTTAACCATTATACAAATACAGCGTTGACCCAAAAGTAAAATACAATGCCTTAAGCTCATGACCCCGAAGCTTGACGTAATCATATGCAATCAAGCATAAAATGCCCCAAGTAAGTGTTTGCCAGACACTCGGAAGTAATCCGAATGATATGCGTCCGTTTAACAGGTTGGCGCGACCAACTCGGACGGGGTGTCAACCCAAATAGATCTATCCACAGCATTCGCGCTTATACGCATGTAATTAACGGTTCATGATAAAGGGGACTTCAGTGGCAGTAATAGGTAACTCAGGCAATGTAACAGTTTTGTATTTATGTCCGCAATAAAGTAATGTAGTTGCATTCGTAATAAAGTAATCAAGGATGGAATAGGTAATTCATAATGTATTCAAGTATTCAATCAAGTATTTCAACCATCCAGTAATGTTTGAGAAAATGAATCACGTTCAAGTAAAACAAGCATTGAATTTAAATAGTAAGGAGCATGTATCTTCCCCCAAAACAGTTGTAAAACAAGTAAAAGTAGGGGTTATGAACTCACCTGGTGCGATAGCTACGATGACAAAAGTGAATACACAGAAATGAGGCACGATCTCTAACTGTAACCTAACATGAATGGTATGATCTAATGTAAGAAATGAAATAATGCTACACATGCAAATACGTATGTTATCGATACCACTCGTTAGTTTTGAAAATAACGTTTATCGTCGAAAAATACATTTTTGACGTCTCGTTAAGTTAATAACCACTTTTCATGTAAATATGTTGAAACGGTACTCCACGATCCTTATTTGATGTTCTATCGGCAATTATAAGGTTTTCGTCACAAAACTAACATTTTCATTACTTGAAATTATGCCCAAAATGGCCTCGCAAAACAAGTCGCGAAATGTTGTACGTTAAGGGTTAATGATGAAACTCGGCGTTTTTGAAAACCTTGTAACAATATCTAGAAGTTGTGTCATTTAACTTTTGGCTATACGGGTCTTGATCGATGAGAAAATCGACTCTCATTGTTGTTACTTGAAAATATTATGTTCAACACTTAGAAAATTTTATTATAGTAAAAGCTGTCAAAATATATATAGTTTATCGGGTATATAGATGAGGTCGTAGTTTATTCGTTACGAATCCAATGATCAAACGGCCAATTGATTTGAAAAGCTTGCTGGGAATACTTGATTTTACTTAACTACGGCTCGGACTCAAACCATATCAATCATGGAGAAAAACAGCCAAGAAGGTGGTGTCTCGCAAAGATAGTTTTGCGGCAAAAATTGTAATAGAAAAGCTGATGGAAATATATATATATATCGTCGGATTTCAAACACTTGTATCTTTTTCGTTATAAGCCCGTTTTCTATGTTCTTTATATCCCCGCGAAGGTAATCAAGTATAATTTAGGTTTATCAAGGTCTTGGCTAGTCTAGATATCATTAAATCTCAGTTTTCCTAGCTAGAAAAATCGGGACAGGTTCAATATTTTCAGAAAATATAGTTTTCGTCATTAATCTTGAAAATAGCATATCTTTTTCGTCGTAACTCGGATTTTAGTGATTCAAGCGGCCACGGTTTCGTATTTGAGAGTATTTTCTGAATATTTAACCCAATATTACCCAGAAACCCCTGAAGTTTCCATGTTTGGCAAAGATGGACAGCAACTGTATTTGAAAATATTTTTCGTCATTAAATTTCGGAAAATCATATCTTCTTCGTTATTAACTCGTTTTTATCCCCGTTTTCGGCCATAGTTTTGTCTCGGAATGTATTTTCTAAATCTTTGATCCAAAGTTACACCCTAGACCCTGAGTTTCCCACGTTTAACAAAAATGGACAGTAGCTTTTATATAGTTGTAAAAATCAACTTTTCTAGTTTGTAACTTGTTCAAGACTTAACCAAACTATCTCAAATCAACTCCACAAGTACCAAGTCCTACCATACACCTTCTTAGGGTGTCATGTGTTCCTAGACATCACCAATCTTAGTGGATCTAATGAGATTGCTAGTAAAAATTGTAGATCTATGTTCATAAAGAAAAGAAATGAGTAATAAGTGGTATGGATCATACATACTTGCATGTTTTACCAATATATCTTGAAAATATATAAAAATATAAAGTAAATGAAAGTATGAAAAGATCAAAAGTGTTCTTGAAGCTTACTTGAATATTTGAGGTGATTTGAAGGTGATTATGTTAAGAAACCTAAGGTTTTTACCACAAAACCCCAACTAGATCATGATTAGGATTTGTTTAACACTTGATCTTGTAAAAATGATGGATCATCTTCTTGTTATTGTCTTGGCCGATCCACCCCAAAGAGAGAAAGAAAGGAAAGTTTGCTAGTTGTTTGATGTGTTAATGAAAAATAATGTAATGAAATGAAGTATATATATTGGTCTAAAACAAAAGTTGGTCCAAGTCTCATGGTCTTGAGCAATATAATCAAATGTGCCTATGGTGTAGGGTGGCTAGGGGGGCGGCAAAAGTGGAAGAAATTAAGGGTTGTGTGGGCTAATTAAAGCTTATGTCTAAATGTTGGGATGAGTTGGTGCATTTGTGTATACTTTGGGTGTTATCGGGTACCGAGTTAACTATGTTAACGAGGTGAAATAAAATACGACGAAGTTGTAAAAGTTGTAAAATATTATTCCTTGCAAGAATCGGGTGTTAGAATAATTATTGAATTGAAATAGCGCAAACCGACGAAGTAATAAGCTCCGACCGTAAAATATAGTAATTGGTTTCAAAACACCGGGTAAATTAATAATATAATTTTTATATCATTATAATGAGTATGAAAATATGTTAGGATCGTAGACGGGAGTATCAGGTATACGTTCGTAGTGAAAACCGAGTGGTAACGTTAATTACAAATTAAGCATACGTATATAGAAATAATGCATATCCGTGTAGTAACTAATGTGATGATGATGTGTAGACTGCTCCAGTCTATATGAAATGTCATTAATGAATGATGCACGAATTTGCAGCCAAACCACATTGGTTACGCGAATTTGAAGACCCGTAAACTCAGTTTACGATGAAATGAACAGCAATCGTGAATAGTGATTTCCTTCCGGAAATGAATAGTGTCATATGAATAGTAAAATTTCTGAACGCTTCTCAGAATCACAAACTGACTCCGAAAATGATGAATAGTAAAATGATGAATAGTGACCGGTGAATAGTAAATGATGAATAGTAACTGATGAATAGTGAATAGGAGAAATGTCCTGAAAATGCGGGTTGTTACAATATATTTTTCTAGTTTTCATTCATTGTGTGCAACTTTGAAGGGAGTAAAACCTAGACGAATTTTACTGATATTTTTAGGGTTTCAAACCCTTGTTTCATCCATGCTTAATTGAAGATAAGTCTTTCAACAAATCATTCAATATGTCTATGTGTTGTTTGATTATATCTTATGCTTGTCTTCTCTTTAACATGCTAGGCTAGGTTTTCTTTGTGTTTGCTTAGATGTAATGAAACTTAGATATTGATTATTGGTTGGTTGTTTGTTTATAATTGTTGTAGATGAATGAATTCGACGTTAGGCTTAAGAAAACAAGCGGACTTCCAATTGGTAACTTGCTTGAACGTCTTAAGAAACATGATCGGAGGTGTACTACGATATATTGGTTGTATTTAATCCATAGGTAACTACTAATGAGGCCATGTTAGGAACTAGTAGTCGGCTCGACATAGGAAGAGGTAGAAGCTTATAGACTTGGGGAAGATCGTACACGGCCCTACGAATGGTATTAAGGAATATAACCCGTCATCCATGCAATTGTAACAAACTAATCAACCGGGAAAAGATAGCTAGCGAGTAATGAAATCCAAGTAAACACATTTTCTCTCATTATTGTTTTCTCCATAATTTAGTTTAAGTTTATTTTATTTTGATTGCAGCTTTAGTTATTTGGGTTAGTTGATTAGCAACTAATTCTGCCCACTCCTTCAAAACCAGAGATTTTTACTTGTTTTTCATAAAATACAAAAATACAAAAAGAATCATCCCTCACCTCTAGACCTAGTATAATTGATTTTTAACCCTAGCGAACATTATTCTTTGAGTTGAACAATCAATCCACCGGTACTTGTCACTATACTATACTACAACGGTCAGGTACACTGCCTGGTGGGAATTGCAAGCTTCTCAAGATCCCTTGAGAGGTAAAACCTTTTGCGATGGTGCAGTTCCACGCATCAAGTTTTTGGCGGCGCAGCCCGGGGAATAGTTATTGTCTAGGTTAAAATTTCTTTTTATTAGGTCTACTTGCTAGATTCCTTTCTAGTAAGATTTTTATTTTATTTTTATAGGTTTCTTTAGTCTATCTTTTTCTTTGTGCCTTTGTTCGTAACCTTTGCTATCCGCCATCATGGAAGGTGGTAATCTCTTTGATTCCATCAACCCACCACAACAAAACCATCCACAAAACCCACCACAACCAAACCAACCTCCTAGACCCCGAACTTTAGGAGAGTACTCCCGTCCTAGCCACCAAGGCTATCGAAACACCATTAAGCTCACTCAAGGAGCCAATGTGTCTCCCTTGTGATCCGACACCATCCGGTTGGTGCAAAGCAGATGTGCATTCCATGGACTTCATTCCGAAGATCCTAATCAATATCTCAAGGATTTCCTCAAAATCGTAGATTCCATAGACCTTGATGTTGAAACTCGAGAGACGACCCGATTGCGTTTCTTCCAATTCTCTCTATGTGACCAAGCTAGTCAATGGCTTGAGTGTTTACCCACGGGATCCATCAACTCTTGGGATGATCTCACTACTTGTTTCCTTGCTCAATTTTTCTCACCGGGGAGAACTACTAAGCTTAGAAATGACATCTTGATGTTCCAACAACGTCAAGGTGAAACTCTCTATGAAGCATGGACTCGTTTCAAGGACATACTCCAAAAAGTCCCTCATCATGCCATAGATCTTTGGCTCCAAGTCCAAATTTTCTATGACCATATCGATCTCTCCACAAGGCGAACCATTGACCAATCGGCCGGTGGCAAGCTTCGTGATCTAAGTACGGAAGAATCATGGGAACTCATAGAAGATCTTGCTCTCTATGACAACGAAAGTTGGAACGATCCCCCTAATTTGAACAAAACGGTCAAGCCAATATCTTTGCCTTTGAACAATTCAAGCACTCCCGACCGTAGGATCATGGAACTTGAAGACCAAGTCAAGTCTCTCATGAAATCCTACGAAGTTCCTAAACCTTCAAGCCAAGTGAACAAGATCAATTCTTCATGCAAATTTTGTAATGGTCCTCATGAAACTCATAATTGCATGAAACTTCCAAAACGTGCTTTTATGGAATTCACATCCTCACGTGCTGATAAAGCGGAGGATAGAGGGCCCACCACTAATCAAGGGCCTCGAAATTTTGTCGAGGCCTATGAAGCATGGAAGGATAAGCCAAATTTCAGAGGATACGAGACTCAGAGCGTATCCTTCAATGATTCTCCCCCACTCTCATGGTCCAAGCATTACCCACCACAGAACACCCCTAAGCAAAGCTATGAAGAAGCACTGCGAAAGTTCTTTCTCTTTCAAGAATTACAGCTTTCCATGCTCGAGACTCAATTCAGACAACAGCAAGCCGATATGAATAACAAGGTTAGTAACCTATTGAGCGCTATCAATGAGCGCATTGCTAGTAAATCGACTCAAGCTGAAGAGGTCAAATCTGTCACCATCATTATTCAGCCACCCTCCCATGTAAAAATAAAGAGCCCTAGTAAACTCTTTAAACATATGTCACCAAAGGTGAAGGAAGCTAGGGACCATGTTAACTCCTCAGGACCAATCCACTTCGTGAACACCATTACCACAATACTTGCTCCTACACCCGATCAGAGCCAATAACCAACTAGGGATGAGGGTCATGAAATTGAAGGTGAGGCCCCCAAGAATGACCAAGATGTGGCTAAGAGCCCTATAGACTTACCCGAGGACTCCCTCACACAAGGGTTGAGCAAGTGGTAGGAGTCGAAAGAAGAATCCGAGGGGCCTAAGGAAAATCCGGGAATGTTGGATAAATCTATTATGGAGAAACTTGAGAGTGACATGGTGGAGATTTCTATAGGGTATAGAAATAGGATTGAGGAAGGCGAATCTAAAGTTTTTAAGATTTCTTGCACCACATGGAAAAAGCTTATAACCGATACTTACATAGATCCTGACCTCCCTGTCAATGCGATCCCTCTCTCCCTTTACAACAAAGCTTTCCCTGAATAAATTATGTGTAAAGGACTCGATAACGTCAGGATAATGAAAAGGTTATCAGTTATGATTGGAGGATTCATCTATAACATTGATCTAACCGTGATCGATGACATTGACTCATTCATTAATCTAACATTAACTAACCTCGTCCTCGGAAAGCCATTTGTAAAAGAAACAGGAGTGACCCTAAATGAGAGCGATGGTAGTGCACTATTTACCAATGGTGTCAGGAAAGTAATTTTTTGTAAGGGTAATGAGGAAGTGTATGAATACCGACCATCATTGGATTGTAATACAAATGGATTATAGGGTGGAAGTTCGGGAAAGATAAAGCGACGTGATCCGAATAACCTCAAAATCCCTTGTATGATAGGTCACAAGTATTTTTACAATGTCTACATTGACATATGCCTACCCAAGAATGTTATGTCCTTGTTCCATTACAAAAATGTTTGCAGATGGGGATTGATTTATAAAGGGGAAAATGTTGTCGGTAGAGATCATGAAGTTCAATTATTCGTAGGAAATATGACATTTACAGTGGACTTTACGATCGTAGACAACATTGAGGATTATATCGACTCGAGGGTATCGCAAGTTGTTTTCGGGGCGCCCTTTTGTGAAATCACTAACTTAATGGTTGACGACTGGAACAGAATCATGACTTTCACAGATGGAATTAGGAAAATCTCATACCAAACGCCGTCTAAGATGAAAGATTTTGAAGGAGCAGATTGCGACGGACTTGATAAGCTAGGATCCCAACTTATTTTATGTGATGATGATGTTCGGAGAGGATGTAAAAACACCTTTGACTTATCATGTGGGTTCTTTAAGGGTGTCAGTAAGCTTGGTTCCAAATATCGGGAAGATGTATTTGAATTGAAGACCCAAAATACCTGAACTATGAAAGCGATCCCGATAGAGATTTGGAAGATGGCCTAGGAACCGTGAAAAATGACGAGTTCACATAATAACCCAAGACCTTGAGTCTAGCTACAAGACTCGTAAATAAAGAAAAGCGCTTCTTGGGAGGCAACCCAAGTTTTATTTATTTTCTTTGATTATTTGTTTGTTTGATTTTATTTGTTTTCGTATGCATGCTTTATTTTTATTGTTTGTGGATCATGATTCATAATAAATTGTGAAAAGGCTATACCTTGTTGTTTGTCTTAACTTCATAAAAAGGTATTTCGCAAAATTTAAGTGTAAGGGAAATCTAAATTTGTTTTTAAGAACAGAATTGAACATGAATCACAACAATATTAAATGAACATGTATATTAGTATTTGTTTGAGTCAAATTCTTGTATCGAGTCATAATGATGTTTTGCAGGAATTCCAGGAATTAAGGCGTAAGTTTTTCCAGAAATTTTTCGGAGACTTAACATGAGATTTCTGTCAGAGCACTCTGACGGCGTCATGATCATAACCTGATGGCGTCAGGTGTAAAAATCTAAAAAATTTTGCAAGTTTTGATTTTCTAACGGAGTCTTAAAGTTTTTGTTAATTCTTTAGTTTTATAAACTCTAGGAAATCTGCAAACATTCATTCCACAAGCATTATATCCTTATATATACATATATATATATATATATATATATATATATATATATATATATATATATATATATATATATATATATATATATATATAGATTGCTGCCGATTTTACGTGAGGTTTACCATGATTGTTTTCTCAGGTTTAACAGGTTATATAGGACAAGAAGATGATTTATATTTTTGGAGGGAAGCTTTCAACGTTCATTTTCTTAGAAGGGGATTTAACCATGTTATCCATTTATCCACACCGAACGAATCATGGGAGTATTTGCTTTCATTCTTTTGCCTTCATTACTTTTACATCCTTTTTATTGAACATTGGGGACAATGTTCAGCCTAAGTGTAAGGGGAGGGTAAATGTTGATACCTTAGAGAATGCAATTACACTTGAGTTTGTTTGTTCAATAGTAGGTGTGTAATAAAACTAAGAGAAATACTTGTTAGGGCAATTTTAGCGCCAAATTTAAATTTTTTTACAACATTTAGGAGTGAAGCTTTAGCCTTAATGAGCGTCTCATGGATAGGAGTTGTATGACTAGCACAAAAACCGTACCACTCAAAAAAATTTCCACCCAAATATGTAAGGTTCGCCTTTAGATTTGTTAGGAAAAGCATTCATTATTAGTGCTTATGAGTGTACCGGTAGCACTTAGATTCTAGAACTTGCGTTAGTGATGCATCCCGAGACCGCTAGTGAGACTACATTCGTGTAGTAGGATTTACTACATGATAAGTGGCATTAGGATCACCCTTGTGTTAAACCCGTATCATAAATACTTGACCAATGAAGTCATAATTACTTGACTAATAAAGTCAATTAATTTTACCACACCTTTGTGTTGTACTCATTTTTAGTACACGATACCCCCTCCGAGCCTATCTTTTTCGTTTCTAACTTTAAGCATTTTACTTAAAGGAAGAATTTGTTTACAATCCACCCCAAATGTGCAACCAAATCGCCTTAGCCTTCCTTGTATGCACTCATCTTTAGTGCATTATTGTTACATGTTTAAACCTTAGTTAATTGTCTAATTGATTACATGGTTGCTAAGTCGAGTCATATCTTGTACATATTGTTTTGGGACGATTGGGACTCATGGGTAAAGTACTATTGTTATGGAGTAATGGGGAAGGACATCATTTATTACCCCTATATGTAAGTTAATCTTAAAAAGTACTCCAAGTGTTTTGATTATTTTGATTCGAGTAATTAGAATAGTTGATTGTAAAGTATGTAAAAGTTCAAGTGTAAGAGGAATGCAAATTCCCTGTGATGTATTATTTTGGATGGTAGGGTAAGACTGTATGCAAAAAAAAAAAAAAAAAAAAAAAAAAGGCTACCATCCCGTTTCATTTTATGTTTGTTTTATTTTTTTGATTAGTTTAGAATTAGCTAAAGTCAAGTCGAGTCTTGGCTTAGCAACGCCACATTGTACATGTAATTAACCTAGTTGATTAACTCGCCACCAGTAAATATTGCCTTTATCCAACAAAACCATGTATACAATATCCCTACACCTTACGTTATAACCCTTTAAAAAGACCTCTTTGATAGTTTATCCTAGGTGCTTACGCCAAGTGGTGGAGGTTTGATCCTTTCCCAAGCCTATGGTAATCTATTTGCTATTACAGGTAGTGAGAGATGTTTTCCATTTCCATATTGTGATATATACTTTATTACACCCAAGAGATGTGAGTATCTAAACACTATTTGCTAGGTGCTAGTTGATGCGTGGGAATCGCAACAGGTTTTACCTCTCAAGGGATCTTGAGAAGCTTACAACCCCCACCAGGCAGTGTACCTGATCGTTGTAGTATAGTATAGTGACAAGTACCGGGGGATTGATCGTTCAGCTTAGGAATAGTGTCGCTAGGATTAGAAAACCTAAATACTAGTTCTAAAGGTGAGGGATGATTATTTTTGTGTTTTTATATTTTATGGAAAGCAAATTAAAATCTCGGGTTTGAAGGATTTGGGCAGAATTTGTTGCTATTCAACTAACCCAATACTAAGATGCAATCAAAATAAAATACTAGAAATAAAAATAAACTAATTTATACTAAGGTTGTGAGCAGTAATTGGAGAAAATGTGTTTACTTAGATTTCACTACTCCCTAGATATCTTTTACACGTTAATTACTTGTTATAATTGCATGGATGATGGATCGTATTCCTTAATACCATTCATGGGGTGGCACACATAACTCCCCAATTCTATGAGCTCTTATCTCCTCCTACACCATGCCCAGCACAACTATAGGGATTGTAAACAGTGGCTCATGCATTAAATACAACCAATAAAGACCTAGTGCGCGTTGGTTCATGTTTCTTAAGACGTTCAAGCATGTTACCAATTGGAGATCTGCCAGTTTTCTTAAGCCTAACATATAAATCATTCATCCAAGACAAGAATAAACAAGTAATCAACACATAATCAATATCTAGGTTTCATTAGATCTAAGCAAACACAAGATAGATCTAGCCTAGCATGATGGAATTAAGACAAGAACAAGATATAGACAACCAACACATAGACATATTGATTGAATTAGAAGAACACTTATCTTGATTAATCATGCAAGGTATCAAGGGGTTGGAACCCTTGAAAAACCTGTAAAGTTACACCAAAATCGTACTTAGGGTTTCTCCCAAAACTTCTCTCTTTTAAATGTGAAAAATTAGAAAACTATATATAGAAAAAGGGGTCTGACGGCGTCAAAACCAAATAGGTGACGCCGTCACCTCGCCGCCAAAACAATCCTCGGACTGCCTAGATCTACATTTGACGCCGTCAAGTACAAAACATTTCCAGGCCGTCATGACTTTTACTCTTGACGCCCTACCTTCATGACGCCGTCAAAACTCTTCTGGGTCGTCATGGAATTTTACTCTTGACGCCGTCAGGGAACTACTCTTGACGCCGTCATGCACTGTTCCCAGCATGGAAAATTAAGTCTTTGGCGTTTTCTTCAATTTTATGCTCCAAAAACGTCCGAATTGCTTCCTTTTCCAGATTTCACTCCCAAAGTACCTAAAATCACAAAAGGAATGATTTAGGGCAATATTTGATCAAATAAATTCGGATTCGGGCTTAAATGACCCCCTAAAAACGGATCATTTTTCGCCTCATCATATACCCTTACACTTGAGATTTGCTTGTCCTCAAGCAAATGTGCTTTTATTCTACTCAAAAGGCAAGTTAGGGGTCATTTAACACTAATATAAAAGTAATTACAACAAATAATCGTTCCACTAAAGACCAATAGACAAGCATGGAGGTCATACACAAGCACCTCACAAATAGTGTTTAGATACTCACATCTCTCGGGTGTAATAAAGTGTAAATTACAATATGGAAACGGAAGATATCTCTCACTACCTGTCATAGCAAAATAGATTACCATAGGCTTGGGAAAGGATCAAACCTCCACCACATGGCGTAAGCACCTAGGATAAACTATCAAAGAGGTCTTTTAAAGGGTTGTAACGTTAGGTGTAGGGATATGGAATACACGGTTTTGTTGTATAAAGGAAGTTTTACTGGTGACGAGTTAACAATCTTGGTTAATTACATGTATAATATGGCGTTGCTAAGCCAAGACTAGACTCGACTTAAACTAATAAATGAAAAATAACAAAAACATAAAATGAACATAGAATGAAACGGGATGGTAGTCCGTATGTTTTTTTCTCTTTTTTCTTTTTCTTTTTTTTTCTATTTTTTTTATTATTATTATTATTTTTTTCTTGATTTTTCGATTTTTTTTTTTTTTTTTTTTTTGCATACACTCTTACCCTACCATCCAAAATAATACATCATAGGGAATGAACATTTCCCTTACACTTGAATCTTTACATACTTTACATCAAACTAATCTAATGACTCGAATTAAGAAAATCAAAACACTTGGAGCACTTTTAAGATTAACGTACATATGGGGTAATAAATGATGTTCTTCCCTATTACTCCATAAAATAAGTACTTTAACCATGAGTCCCAATCATCCCAAAACAATATGTACAAAGATATGACTCGACTTAGCAACCATGTAATCAATTAGATAGTTAACTTAGGGTTTAACAAATAACAATAATGCACTAAAAATGAGTGCATACACGGAAGGCTAAGGCGATTTGGTTGTACATTTAAGTGGGGTGTAACAAATTCTTCCTTTAAGTAAAATGCTTAAAGTTAGAAACGAAAAGATAGGCTCGGAGGGGTGTACTAGGGGTTTCGTGTACTAAAAATGAGTACAACGCTAAGGGGGTGGGAAAAATTAGTTGACTTAGCTAGCTAAGTAATATGACTTAAACGGTCAAGTAATTATAATATGGGTTTAACACAAGGGTAATCCTAATGCCTCTTATCATGTAGTAAATCCTACCACACGAATGTAGTCTCACTAGCGGTCTCGGGATGCATCACTAACGCAAGTTTTAGAATCTAAATGCTACCGGTACACTCATAAGCACTAATAATGAATGCTTTTCCAATCAAATCTAAAGGCGAACCTCACATTTTTGGGTGGAAAATTTTTCTGAATATACGGTTATGTGCTAGTCATACAATCTCCTATCCATGAGACGCTTGCTATGGCTAAAGTTTCACTCCTAAATGTTGTAAAAAAATTTAAATTTGGCGCTAAAATTGCACTAACAAGTATTTCTCATAGTTTTATTACACATCTACCATCAAACAAAACAAACTCAAGCGAAAGTGCATATGTAAGGTATCATCTTTTTACCCTCCTCTTACACTTAAGATGAACATTGTCCCCAATGTTCAAGTAAAGAATGTAAAAGTGAAAAAGTAAAGAGAATGAAATCAAATACTCCCCTGATTCGCTCGGTACGGATAATAGGATGGTCAGGTTAAATCTTCCTCCAAGAAAATGAACAATCAAAGCTTCCCTTCCAGAATATAAATCATCTTCTTGTCATACATAACCTGTAAAACCTGACAAAATAGACAAGACAACCTCGCGTAAAATCGGCGGCATCCTATATAAGTTACTAAATCCTAGAAAACAAGATAAGATATAATGCTTGTGGAATGAAGTTTGCAGATCTCCTGGAGATTATAAAACTTAATAATTCACAAAAACCATAAGACTCCGTTAGAAAAACAAAACCGGTAAAATTTCCAGATTTTAACTACTGACGCCGTCAAGAGTAAACTCCTGACGCCGTCATAATTGACCTGCAGAAATTCTTATGTTAAGTTTCCGGAAAATTTCTAGAAAAAGTTGGTTCTACTTCCTGGAAAATCCTGCAAAACTTCATTATGACTCAATACAAGCATTTGACTCTAACAAGTACGAATATACATGTTCATTTAATATTGTGGAGAATCATGATCGGTTTGTTTCTTAAAAACATATTTGGGGTTTCCCCTTACACTTATCTTTTGCAAAAATACCTTTAGGTGGAGTTAAGACTAGGCCAAAATAACAAAGTAAAGTATTTCCACATTTTAGTTTAGAAACATGATCTACCAACAATAAAAATTAAGCATGCATACGGAAGCAAATAACAAACAAACAAATAAAATCATACAAAACATGGGTTGCCTCCCAAGAAGCGCTTTTCTTTATTTATTTGTCTTGTAGCTAGACTCAAGGTCATGGGTTACTACGTGACTTCATCATTGGTTCCACTCTCTAGGTCGTCCTCTAAACCAGTTTTGTATTCCGGACCTAGTTGCAAGCATTCCTTGTAGAAACCAAGCATTCTATTCTTTACATACTCTACTCCTCTACGTCTATCCTCCTCATTCCTATAATAAGCCGCTTGCTTGTGTTCCTTTTCGAAATTGGAGAGAAGGCGGTATTGCTCAATCTTGTATGGCATTTGATAGGCAACCTCATCATTCTCTCCCTTAAATCTAACTATCCCTAAGGTCGGATCATAACTCATCCTAGTGGCCTCAACAAATGGTTCTCCGAATATTACTTGACTTAGGCAAGCATCTATCACCGGACGAATGTCTTCCACTATCATAAAATCGATCTCATGGGTGAGATTCCCAATAATCACATGCAGTCCCTTCACTCTTCCTGCAAAATTACTTATCAGATTCTTGCCGGGCATCATCCTAAAATTAAGTTGCTTCTTCATCACCCAATTGTAATAAGTCCTAGTCATGATGTTAACGGGGGATCTAGGGTCGATGTAAGCTTTCCGTATATGCATGTGTCCGATATTACATGGGATGTTAATGTTAGAGGGGTCTCCCATTTTGATAAGGGGTGTGCCGAAGATATATGGTCTCTCGAGACTATCGAATAAATCCTTATGGTACTCCCGCTCTTCCTCGGTGGGCAACTTATCAAAGTATTTTTCTATAGGCTCTACCTCCTCTAATTCCTCTTCTTTGTTAACCTCAACTTCCCTACTCTCATCCTTAATCTTGGCTTCTACTCTAACTTCATCCTTGTCACTCCTCTCTATCTCCTTATCCATCGGCTTAATGGTGACAACATTGACAAAGTGGACATGTTTGGATGATGAGGGGTCCTTAATTTGGATTCCACTATTGGTGTCCCTAGTGTCCTTCCTAGGTGTGATTAACGCTTGGTTGTTGAGGGCTTTCAACAAGTTGTCAATCTTGTTGGTCATCTCCGTTTGTTGTTGGTTGAATTCGGTTTCAAACCTAGCTATGCGAGCTTCTTGAGATGCCATGAACTTTGACATCAATCCTTCAAGATTGTTGGTACTACCATAGTTGTTAGAAGGATTGTTGTTGAAAGTACGGTTGGATGGTGGACCGTTTGGTTGGTAACGATTAGGCGGATTGGAAGAATTGGGTTGATTTTGTTTCCACCTAAGGTTTGGGTGATTTTTCCATGAGGAGTTGTATGAATCACCGTAAGTGTTTGGCTCGGGCTTGAAAGTGTACCACTTATCTCCCGCTTCGTCGGTACGCGTGGATGCGTAGTCCGCAAAAGCTGTTCCGGGGAGTTCCACACAATCACGAGTGTCGTGGGGACCACTACATAATTCGCATGAAGTAGTGATTTTGTTCACTTGGCTTGAAGGTTTAGGAGCTTTATAAGATTTCATGAGAAACTTGACTTGGTCCTCAAGTTCCATGATCCTACGGTCGGGAGTGCTAGAATTGTTCGAAGGCAAAGATATTGCCTTGACCGTTTTGTTCAAATCACGGGGATCATTCCAACTTTCGTTGTCATAGAGAGCAAGATCTTCTATGAGTTCCCATGATTGTTCCGCACTAAGATCACGTAGCTTACCACCGGCCGATTGGTCAATGGCTCGCCTCGTGGAGATGTCGATATGGTCATAAAAAATTTGGACTTGGAGCCAAAGATCTATGTCATGATGAGGGACTTTTTGGAGTAAGTCCTTGAAACGAGTCCATGCTTCATAAAGAGATTCATTTTGACATTCAAGATGTCATTTCTAAGCTTAGTAGTTCTCCCCGGTGGGAAAAATTGAGCAAGGAAATGAGTGGTGAGATCATCCCATGTGGTGATGGATCCCGCGGGTAAACGCTCAAGCCATTGACTAGCTTGATCCCGTAGAGAGAATTGGAATAGGCGTAAACGGATGGTCTCTCTAGTTTCAACACCTAGGTCTATGGAATCTACGATTTTGAGAAAGTCCTTAAGATGTTGGTTTGGATCTTCGGAATGAAGTCCATGGAATGCACATCCACTTTGCACCAACCGGATGGTGTCAGATCGCAAGGGGGTCACATTGGCTCCGGTGAGCTCAATGGTGTTTCGGTAGCCTTGGTGGCTAGGTTGGGAATACTCTCCTAAGGTTCGGGGCCTAAGGGGTTCTAATGGTGGGTTTTGTTGTGGTGGGATGACGGGTTCAAAGATGTTACCACCTTCCATGATGTCGGATGGCAAAGAGTTACGAACAAAAGTACAAAGAAATGAGATAGACTAAAGAAAAACTAAAAAATCAAAATAAAATCTTACTAGAAAGGAATCTAGCAAGTAGACCTAATAAAAAGAAATTCTAACCTAGACAATGACTATTCCCCAGGCTGCGGCGCCAAAAACTTGATGCGTGGGAATCGCAACAGGTTTTACCTCTCAAGGGATCTTGAGAAGCTTACAACCCCCACCAGGCAGTGTACCTGATCGTTGTAGTATAGTACAGTGACAAGTACCGGGGGATTGATCGTTCAGCTTAGGAATAGTGTCGCTAGGATTAGAAAACCTAAATACTAGTTCTAAAGGTGAGGGATGATTATTTTTGTGTTTTTATATTTTATGGAAAGCAAATTAAAATCTCGGGTTTGAAGGATTTAGGCAGAATTAGTTGCTAATCAACTAACCCAATACTAAGATGCAATCAAAATAAAATACTAGAAATAAAAATAAACTAATTTATACTAAGGTTGTGAGCAGTAATTGGAGAAAATGTGTTTACTTAGATTTCACTACTCCCTAGATATCTTTTACACATTAATTACTTGTTATAATTGCATGGATGACGGATCGTATTCCTTAATACCATTCATGGGGTGGCACACATAACTCCCCAATTCTATGAGCTCTTATCTCCTCCTACACCATGCCCAGCACAACTATAGGGATTGTAAACAGTGGCTCATGCATTAAATACAACCAATAAAGACCTAGTGCGCGTTGGTTCATGTTTCTAAAGACGTTCAAGCATGTTACCAATTGGAGATCTGCCAGTTTTCTTAAGCCTAACATATAAATCATTCATCCAAGACAAGAATAAACAAGTAATCAACACATAATCAATATCTAGGTTTCATTAGATCTAAGCAAACACAAGATAGATCTAGCCTAGCATGATGGAATTAAGACAAGAACAAGATATAGACAACCAACACATAGACATATTGATTGAATTAGAAGAACACTTATCTTGATTAATCATGCAAGGTATCAAGGGGTTGGAACCCTTGAAAAACCTGTAAAGTTACACCAAAATCGTACTTAGGGTTTCTCCCAAAACTTCTCTCTTTTAAATGTGAAAAATTAGAAAACTATATATAGAAAAAGGGGTCTGACGGCATCAAGACCAAATAGGTGACGCCGTCACCTCGCCGCCAAAACAATCCTCGGACTGCCTAGATCTACATTTGACGCCGTCTAGTACAAAACATTTCCAGGCCGTCATGACTTTTACTCTTGACGCCCTACCTTCATGACGCCGTCAAAACTCTTCTGGGTCATCATGGAATTTTACTCTTGACGCCGTCAGGGAACTACTCTTGACGCTGTCATGCACTGTTCCCAGCATGGAAAATTAAGTCTTTGGCGTTTTCTTCACTTTTATGCTCCAAAAACGTCCGAATTGCTTCCTTTTCCTGATTTCACTCCCAAAGTACCTAAAATCACAAAAGGAACGATTTAGGGCAATATTTGATCAAATAAATTCGGATTCGGGCTTAAATGACCCCCTAAAAACGGATCATTTTTCGCCTCATCACTAGTGCATAATTTCCATGCTTGTTTTTGGTTGAAGTGGAATGATTATTTATTGCAATTACTTTTATATTAGTGTTAAATGACCCCTAACTTGTATTTTGATTAGAATAAAAGTGCATTTGCTTTAGGAGAAGCAAATCTCAAGTGTAAGGGTATTTGATGAGACGAAAAGTGTACTGCTTTTTGGAGGTCATTTAAGGCCAAAGTCGAGATTATTTGATCAAATATTGCCCTAAATCGTTCCTTTTGTCATTTTAGGTACTTTTGAGAGGAAATTTACAAAAGGAAGCATTTTGGATATTTTTGGAGCGAAAAAGTGAAGAAAACGACAAAGTCTTAAAATCATGCTGAAAATTGTACATTACGGCGTCACAGGTTGCTAGTGACGGCGTCAAGACTTGATACAGAGGTGGATAAATAAAATACACATGACGCGCTAGAGACTTTTCCAAAGGAGTCGTGACGGCATCACCCTTTAGGGTCGCCAAGGCCGTCACGTACATCACAAAGAGAGACAACCCAGAGTATGCAAAGAGTGACGGCGTCAGAAGTGGATCTAGGCAATACGAATTTTATTTTGGCGGCGAGTTGGCAGCGTCAGACCTTACTCTTGACGCCATCAGAATGTAAAATCTATATATAGTTTTCTAGTTTTCATTCATTGTGTGCACTTTGAAGGGAGTAAAACCTAGACGAATTTTACTGATATTTTGAGGGTTTCAAACCCTTGTTTCATCCATGCTTAATTGAAGATAAGTCTTTCAACAAATCATTCAATTTATCTATGTGTTGTTTGATTATATCTTATGCTTGTATTCTCTTTAACATGCTAGGCTAGGTTTTCTTTGTGTTTGCTTAGATGTAATGAAACTTAGATATTGATTATTGGTTGGTTGTTTGTTTATAATTGTTGTGGATGAATGAATTCGATGTTAGGCTTAAGAAAACTGGTAGACTTCCAATTGGTAACTTGCTTGATCATTTTAAGAAACATGATCGAAGGTGTACTACTATATATTGGTTGTATTTAATGCATAGGTAACTACTAATGAGGCCATGTTAGGAGCTAGTAGTCGGCTCGACATAGAAAGAGGTAGAAGCTTATAGAGTTAGGGAAGGTCGTACACGGCCTTACGAATGGTATTAAGGAATATAACCCATCATCCATGCAATTGTAACAAACTAATCAACTGGTAAAAGTAGCTAAGGAGTAATGAAATCTAAGTCAACACATTTTCTCTCATTATTGTTTTCACCATAATTTAGTTTAAGTTTATTTTATTTTGATTGCATCTTTAGTTACTTGAGTTAGTTGATTAGCAACTAATTCAGCCCACTCCTTCAAAACCCGAGATTTTTACTTGCTTTTCATAATATACTAAAATACAAAAAGAATCATCCCTCACCTCTAGCCCACTTTCTGAAGATCTCTTCCTTCTCTTCGGGATCGAACATCAATTGCAACGATTCGATAGATGGCTCATCGGGATAGATGTAGATGAAAAAGAACCCCCCCCCTGAACCGTATAGGAAGTTTTCTCCTCGTACGGCTCGAGAAAAAATGATGTTTTGTCTATGGATAAAATTAGAATTAGAATAAATAGAAACCTAGTATAATTGAGTTTTAACCCTAGCGAACACTATTCTTTGAGTTGAACGATCAATTCTCCGGTACTTGTCACTATACTATACTACAACGGTCAGGTACACTCCCTAGTGGGGATTGCAAGCTTCTCAAGATCTATTGAGAGGTAAAACCTTTTGCGATGGTGCAATTCCACGCATCAATTTATTATAGCTCGACAAGGATTACTAGTTCATGATTTTATGTATTAATATCTCATATATATATATATATATATATATATATATATATATATATATATATATATATATATATATATATATATATATATATATATATATGATTCGACTAGGGTTTATAGTTCATGCATACGTAAAAAAATAAATCAAGAAAACAAAACAAAGAGATTTATGTAGGTCGAATGGAACATGTGGAAAACTAGAAGGGGGGGTTGAATAGTTTTACGTCTTTTTAATTAGTTGTAAAAATAGTTTTAGTGTTTTAAAACTTAGATTCGATAATTATGTGATCTCAAGTCTTGCACAATACAAACAAATATCAATATGAAATATATAACAATGATAAGTAACAATAATAAGTAAGAGATGGAAAGATCGAACCGCGAGACAAGAGATTTATAGTGGTTCGGCTACAAGGACAGCTTCCTTGCCCTACTCCACTCCCCGAGCACCTAACTCGAGAGTTTTCTTCACTATATCAACAAGCTCCCTTATGGCGGAGAAAACCTTACACACCAATTTACACACCAATATTCACACCAATCTACACACCAATTTACACACCAATCTACACACCAATAATCACACCACAACACCTTCACACCTAAGTCACAACTTCTACACACCTTCTTCAAATCAATCTACTTCACACCTAGCTTCTTCACACCAATAGATTTCCTAGCTTTTCTTCTTCTCACCAAGCTATCAACTAATCACACAATCTATATCTAACACAACTATCTACAAGCAAATATTCACAACAATCTTCACAAAGAGTATGTAAATAATCTTGATGATACACCAACAACTTGGATGTGGAGATCACAACAAGTTGTAATACTTCTTGTCTAGGAAGATAGAAGTATTCTTCTCTTGCACTTGAGAGGATGGAAATTGGATCACTTTGAAACAAAGAATATATATACACTTATGATCAAAGGATGAGAGAATAGAGAAATAGATCTGGATCAGAAAGTTTAAAAGTGCAAAAGGTGAGAAAAATCTGAGGGATGAATCAGTATTTAAAGGGGGGGAAAATACTGTTCTGGAGCGTGGCCGGTCCCCTTAATTGTAGGCAGGTCCCCTTAATGATTAAGGGGGCCGCCTAGTAACATTAAGGGGGCCGCCCTCCTGAACGTTGGTTTTTCTTGTCTTTTAGTAGGGAATATTTTTTTGGATAGAATTTGCCATTTTTGGTTGGAAATTTGAAATCATATATTTATTATGAATTAAACATATTCTTTTAATTCCAAAAGTAATTTTGTAAAAGATATAATATGTTTAATACATTTTATAAAAATTCTAGTGATTAGAAAAATTTTCTTTGATCATGAAATGTAATAAACCCTTTGTTTATTCATACCTTAAGTGATATGGAAGCAAAGACAAATATTAATCACTAAAAACTTGTTTACGTCATAAGTTTTAGATTAATGAGTTTATGCTTTGTAATTATCAAAACATAGAGACATTGTTAATAAGCTAACAATGGTTTAAGACATTATTTATGTCAACAATCTCCCCCTTTTTGATGATTACAAAACCTTAAACTCATTAGGTCTAAAAATTAATTTTTAGACAAGAGTTTAGAGTTTAACATTCTCTTCTCCCCCTTTTTGTAAAATCAAAAAGGTTAAAGCTCCCCCTTGATGTATACTCCCCCTCATTTGAGAGCACCAAGGAGATGAGCTATGGAAATCTTGGCTACATAAAATATTAGAAGAGAGCAAGGAAAATATACATGCAAAGCAATAGTAAAAAAAATAGATTCATTCAAGCATCATAGAAAGCATTACAACATTTAATATGCTTAAGGCATATTAATCATAATAAAACAAATGAAAAGACATAGTCCTATATTGCCTAGAAAGAGCACTTGGACTTGCTTGCAACTCATGGTTGATTGTTTTATTTGCTTGAAGGAGAACATAAGCATGAAGCTTAGTTGTGAGATGGAGAGGGATATGGGGTGGAGTATGGAGCGGAAGAGGTGGTTCTCACGATGTTGTATCGTGTTAAGGGTGGTATTGGATGATTACGAGTGAGAAGATATTCAATCCAAGAAATATCTTCACTCAAGTAGAGGATTTGTTTTTTTAAAGGAATATGCAACAAGGGCAAAAGTGAGTGTGGTTGGTAACTTGATCCAAATTGAGAGAGTGGGGAAGGCAATTTGCATAGGGTGATGATGGAGGTTGCCCTTTGTTGCGTTGTGCAAGATGCATAGCAAGGAGATCACTAAGATCATGGATTTGGTTTATTTCATCACGGAACTTTTGCTTTTCCGTGGCAATGTGAAGAGGATCATAGGTTTGGTATGGATGGTTTGGATTTGTGTAGTTGGAATTGTAGTTTGATGGTTGGCCAATGTTGTATGGTTTGTAAAGAGGATCAAATGAATGACCTTGTGGGTTTGAGGTAAAGTTTGGGAAGTAAGAAGTTGGAGGTGTTGAATGACTTCCAATCTCATTGGTTATGATGGATTTGTTTCGAGGGCTTTTTCTTCGCCAAACGGGTTTTTCCGTCATCCTTGCTAGCCTTGAGGCTTTTGATCTTGGTTTGTTTGGAGAGTTCATGATGGGATGAATGGATAGTTTTGAGGATTGGGGATATTTATAATGTAATGATTTGTGTGTTTAAGGATGGATAAGGTTTGTTGGAAGATTGGGACAAAGTGTGTTGGTTAAAATTGGGAAATGTAGGTTGAAATGGGCTAAAAAGCAGAAAAGATTCTGTAAACCCGACCATCAGATGGCCGGTCCCCTTAATTAGGGGGCGGTCCCCTTAATGATTAAGGGGGCCGCCTTACAAAATTAAGGGGGCCGCCCATCTGGTGATTCCCAGGTTGCCAGAAATGGGTTTTTGGCAGAAAATTTGCAGAAAGGTTATGTGTTTGGATTAGAATTCAAGCAAGTTCAATTCTCTTAGGCAATATAGAATCTAAGCTAATCAAGATATAGCATGCATGCAAAAACACATAGGCAAAGGAGCAAATAATCAACACATAATAAGCAATAGGGGGTAAGTGAATGCAAGCACACTTAAGCTTCCTAAGGCACCTATCTTGGATTAAAGGCAAAGGCAATTAGTGAGTGAAAAGCTAGTGATGGATCAAGATGACACCATTATTAGGGAATTTGTCCTAGTGAGTGTCTATATGCAACAGATGTGGAGTTGTGATTGTTTCGACTCCTATATGCAAAAAAAAAAATATAACGATCCTAAGAAACAATCCAAATGATCTCCTTGATTTAATATTTGCTCGATCATGATTGTCAAAGACATATATTAGATTATATACCTTGACAATTTATGTGAGAGTTTATGCATGATTTTGAAATACAATGTTTTTAGAATTAGTCAACAATGCAAGGAAAATAATCTTCATGTGATTCCTAGATTGTGAGAATAATTTTTAGAGAAAATTGATTGAGTTTTACACAAAAAAAATTTTATGCAAAGCAAATAAATTTTCCCAATCTTTAGTTTTGTGCGAAATAGATTCCTAGACTCAGAAAAGGTAAAATGGAAGAAAAATAAATTTCATGCAAGTATTAATTTGAAATAATTCAATATAATTTAGTCAACTTGTTCCATCATTCCTAATCCTAAACGCAAGTGGTTGAATAATTCACGCTTAAGGGGTTTTGTGAATATATCCGCAATGTTATCTTCCGATGCAACCTTTTCTATAGATATATTTCCTTTTTGCACATTATCCCTAAGAAAATGGTGACGTATTTCTATGTGTTTATTCCTAGAGTGTTGCACCGGATTTTTACTTAAATCTATCGCACCTTTGTTATCGCACATAATGGGGACATTTTCTAACCTAATGCCATAGTCTACGAGAGCTTGTTTCATCCATAGTGCTTGTTGACATGCCTTTCCGGCGCTTACATATTCGGCTTCGGTGATAGAAATAGCAAGAGCGGTTTGCTTCTTCGAAAACCAAGACGTTAGACAACATCCCATAAACATGCAAATACCGCTAGTGCTCTTTCTATCTACGTAGTCTCCCGCATGATCCGAATCCGCATATACAATGGTTTCTATGCCAGATTCCTTAGGATACCATAATCCTAAGTGTATAGTGCCTTTAATGTATCGGAAGATACGCTTAACCGCTTCTAGGTGAGAGGTTTTGGGATCCTCTTGAAAACGGGCACAAAGGCAGACACTAAACATGATATCGGGTCTACTTGCCGTCAAGTATAGTAAACTACCTATCATTCCTCTATACTTGGAGTTATCTACGGACTCACCTTCATCGTCCTTTGTGAGCTTTACCTCCGTAGACATGGGTGTTTTTATGGGTTTTGAGTCTTCTAGGCCAAATTTCTTAAGCATTTCCTTAATGTACTTAGATTGGTTAAAGAATATTCCATCTTCTAATTGTTTTATTTGTAATCCTAGGAAGAAGTTAAGTTCACCCATCATACTCATCTCAAACTCATCATGCATGATTTTGGCAAATTCATCACACATGTCTTGACAAGTCGATCCAAATATAATGTCATCAACATATATTTGAACAATGATGAGATTAGGGTCTTTCCTTTTAGTGAAAAGAGTGTTATCTACCATTCCCATGGAATAATCATGTTTAATAAGAAAAGCTTTCAATCGATCATACCAAGCTTTGGGAGCTTGTTTGAGTCCATACAAAGCTTTCTTTAACTTATAAACATAATCATGTTTTGCGAAGTCAATGAATCCTGGAGGTTGTGCCACATATACCTCCTCATTGATAAAACCGTTAAGGAATGCACTTTTCACATCCATTTGGAATAACTTAAAATCTAGGGAGCAAGCATAGGCAAGTAATATCCTAATAGATTCTAGTCTAGCTACAGGGGCATAAGTTTCATCATAATCAATTCCTTCTTGTTGATTATAACCTTGGGCAACTAACCTAGCTTTATTCCTAGTAACTATTCCATTCTCGTCTAACTTGTTCCTATATACCCATTTGGTTCCTATGATAGTCATATCCTTTGGATTTGGGACTAGTTCCCAAACATCATTTGCCTTAAATTGATTTAATTCTTCTTGCATGGCTATAATCCAACTTTCATCCTTTAAAGCCTCGCAATATTCTTAGGTTCTATTGCTGAGAGGAAACAAAAGAAGTTTTTTTATCTTGGGCTTGTGACCTAAGGGTTCTTTGGTTAAGATGTCCTATTATATTATCTAATGGATGTGATCTAGATTCTTTAATATTAGTGGTTTCGTTATTTTCTAAGTGAATGTCTTCATTATCATTTCCTATGGGTTTTGTTTTACTAACCTCAATAGCTTCATCTTCGACTAAATCATCATCTTCTAAAGGTAGCGTTTTAGGAGGTGGTGGTGTTTCATCAAATGTTACATTTAGTGATTCCTCTACTTTCATGGAGTGTTTGTTAAGTATTATATATGCTTTACTATTTTGTGAGCATCCTAAAAATATTACTTCATATGATTTTGGATCAAATTTAGTGAGGTAGTCCTTAGTGTTTAAGATGTAGCATTTACTTCCAAATACCCTAAAGTAGCTTAAGTTTGGTTTTCTATTTCTTAATAACTCATAAGGAGTTTTTCCTAGAATTCTTCTAATTGATACCCTATTTAAAATATAAGTTGATGTATCTACGGCGTGACACCAAAATTTTTGTGGAATGGATTGTTCATTTAACATAGTTCTACTCATTTCTTGTAGTGACCTATTTTTTCTTTCTACTACCCCATTTGATTGAGGAGTACGAGGGGCGGAGAAATTGTGAGATATTCCATTTAACTCACAATATTTTCCGAATTGTACTTCGTTATCAAATTCCCTACCATGATCCGTCCTAATGGCAACTATTGAGCATCCTAATTTATTTTGAATCATTTTACTAAATATTTCGAATTTTTCAAAGGCTTGGGTTTTGTCACTTAAAAACCTAGTCCACGTGTATCGTGAGTAGTCATCTACTATTACTAAGGTATATTTGTTTCCTTCATAGCTCCGCACAGCGGATGGACCAAAAAGATCCATATGTAATAATTCTAGGCACCTAGTAGTGGATACTATATTCTTAGCTTTGTGGCTAGCATGAGCTTGTTTTCCAACTTTACATGCATCATAAAAATGTTTGTTATATTTTAGATTAGGCAAGTTTCTAACTAATTCCTTAGAGACCAAAGATTGTATTTGTTGCATGTTAGCATGTCCTAATCTCCTATGCCACAATGTGGAGTTTTCGTCTAGGGTCGTTAGGCATATCCTATCTTCAGGTTTGTTTCCTAGTTTCATAACATATACACCTCCTTTCCTAATACCTCTACCTATAATTTTTCCATTCTTAACTATTTCGCTATCTTCTTCGGAAAAGATAACTCTACATTTATTATCGCATATTTGGCCTACACTAAGTAAGTTATATGTTAAATTATTTACATGTTCAACATTTTCAATAGTAAGTGAGTCTTGAGAAATCGTACCTTTGCCAATAATTTTTCCACGCAAGTCACTACCAAAAATAACGTTACCTCCGTTGTATGCCTTATATGTAGAGAATAGCTTTCGGTTCCCTGTCATGTGCCTTGAGCATCCACTATCCTTGATCCATTCGTCAGGCTCCAAGTCAATTCCAAGGCATATTTCGTCGGTTGCTTTTGCCATGAAACACTTTTCTTCTCTTGGTTTTTCCACTTCTTCTTTGTCACTATCACTCCATGTTCTACTAACAAATGCACCTTGATTATCATAACTCGGCGGCTTTAGACATTCACCAACGAGATGATTTGGACTTCCACATCTAAAGCATTTTCTTTTCACGTAATTGTCACTTCTATTTCTTTGGAGCGATTTTCTATCGTCATGTGATGATCTAGTGAATCTTCCTCGTCTCTTGAAGAATTTCATGAATTCTCTTACGGCCATTGCATATTCTTCATCTTCACTCTCGTCACTTGAGTCACTATCATCCCAAAGTTCCTTTTTGGCTTTTAGAGCAACGGATTTGACTTGTTCTTTCTTGACTTTAACCGTTTCCAAATCTTTTCTTATAATTTCTTCATGGACCTTCAAGTTGCCAATAAGCTCATCTAGTGACAATGTCATCAAATTCTTTGATTCTTCAATAGCCGTGACTTTAGCTCGCCATTTCGGATGCAATGCCCTAAGAAATTTCCTAACATAATTTTTACTAGAAAATGTCTCATCAAGTGCTTTTAAACTTGTGATAATGGTGTTAAATTTAGCAAAAGCATTATCAATTGATTCCTCTTCTGGAATCATAAATTGTTCATATTGTTGTACAAGAAGATCTATTTTGTTATCTTTGACTTGACTATTACCTTGGTGAGTGATTAGTAAAGAATCCCAAATTTCTTTTGCGGTTTTACACATAAAAATTCTTTCATATTCTTTGTGTGGTAACGCATTATAAATAACCATTTTAGCTTCATTATTTTTTGCTAGTTTCTTTTTCAAATCATCATTTTGTTCTTCAAAAGATACAATTTCATTCATTTTAGTTTCAACATTATATTGAATAGGAGGAAAATCACCAAAGGTAATAATATGCCAAAGATCAAGATCTTTTGATTTCACATACGTTTCGAATCTATTTTTCCAATATAAAAATCCATCACTTTCAAATAGTGGTGGTCTTTGCATAGATTGCCCTTCTAAATATTTTTCAGATTCCATAGATCGTTACAAGTTTTAAAATACAATATATTTTAAAAATCTTGCTAGACGTGGCTCTGATACCAATTGTGGAAAACTAGAAGGGGGGGTTGAATAGTTTTACGTCTTTTTAATTAGTTGTAAAAATAGTTTTAGTGTTTTAAAACTTAGATTCGATAATTATGTGATCTCAAGTCTTGCACAATACAAACAAATATCAATACGAAATATATAACAATGATAAGTAACAATAATAAGTAAGAGATGGAAAGATCGAACCGCGAGACAAGAGATTTATAGTGGTTCGGCTACAAGGACACCTTCCTTGCCCTACTCCACTCCCCGAGCACCTAACTCGAGAGTTTTCTTCACTATATCAACAAGCTCCCTTATGGCGGAGAAAACCTTACACACCAATTTACACACCAATATTCACACCAATCTACACACCAATTTACACACCAATCTACACACCAATAATCACACCACAACACCTTCACACCTAAGTCACAACTTCTACACACCTTCTTCAAATCAATCTACTTCACACCTAGCTTCTTCACACCAATAGATTTCCTAGCTTTTCTTCTTCTCACCAAGCTATCAACTAATCACACAATCTATATCTAACACAACTATCTACAAGCAAATATTCACAACAATCTTCACAAAGAGTATGTAAATAATCTTGATGATACACCAACAACTTGGATGTGGAGATCACAACAAGTTGTAATACTTCTTGTCTAGGAAGATAGAAGTATTCTTCTCTTGCACTTGAGAGGATGGAAATTGGATCACTTTGAAACAAAGAATATATATACACTTATGATCAAAGGATGAGAGAATAGAGAAATAGATCTGGATCAGAAAGTTTAGAAGTGCAAAAGGTGAGAAAAATCTGAGGGATGAATCAGTATTTAAAGGGGGGGAAAATACTGTTCTGGAGCGTGGCCGGTCCCCTTAATTGTAGGCCGGTCCCCTTAATGATTAAGGGGGCCGCCTAGTAACATTAAGGGGGCCGCCCTCCTGAACGTTGGTTTTTCTTGTCTTTTAGTAGGGAATATTTTTCTGGATAGAATTTGCCATTTTTGGTTGGAAATTTGAAATCATATATTTATTATGAATTAAACATATTCTTTTAATTCCAAAAGTAATTTTGTAAAAGATATAATATGTTTAATACATTTTATAAAAATTCTAGTGATTAGAAAAATTTCCTTTGATCATGAAATGTAATAAACCCTTTGTTTATTCATACCTTAAGTGATATGGAAGCAAAGACAAATATTAATCACTAAAAACTTGTTTACGTCATAAATTTTAGATTAATGAGTTTATGCTTTGTAATTATCAAAACAGAGAGACATTGTTAATAAGCTAACAATGTTTTAAGACATTATTTATGTCAACAGAACAAGAACAAAGCACCACAATACCTTGAAACCTTGTAGTCGATTGGTTGTAGCTCAAAGAAACTAATGCCGAAAGTTTTAATAACTTTAGGGTTTTTATAATTTTGTGGAAAGTGAAAAAATAATTATATTAGACCGAGTATATGGAGAGGGGAGGGGGTAAGGGTCGGTCGAGATTTATCTTGGCCCAAGGAATCCAAATCCAACTCAAAGTCTTCTAAGTTTATTTATGTTTAGCCCATATCTTGTTTTATACAAGTTTAAAATAAATTTCGGACCTTTAAATAGTATTTAACGTGTAATATAAATCTTAGGGTCATAAAAATGTTATTTGTAAATTTACTTAAGTCATTTAGATCATATTAGGTAATTTACAAAGTTCCTGTAGCTCATTTGGTATTGTATAAGTAATTATAAAGATTTTTAAATATAAGGGTATTTTGGTCATTTTTCACGTTTAGAATTTTTAGGTATTACATGTTGATCCTAGTTATATACTTGATCGAATTCCCCTAGCTTGTTAAGGTTTAGTTATGCTATATAAACTAACACAACTAGTATAGAAACTGTGTTGAATTAAATAAGGTTTATGCGGAGTCTAAACTACAGTATTAAGAACAATAACAAAAGAATAAACAAACCAACAGCTTCAATATTATTAATACGAATACTCAACAGTATTAGGGTTTACAACCTTGATGCTATATGAAAAAACGTATCTAACTCAATATAGACTATGGAGTCCTAGTCGGCTTACAAATACTTTATATACAAGATAAATCTTTAAAGAATCTTTTCTATAATTATCTAACCGATTATACAAGTTTATCTCATTAACAACATTAACTATGACTCAACAGTCTTAACTTTAACTCTAGCAGCAGTAATCTTGCAGCAGTTGTAATTATGGACTAGCAACATTAACTTGTAGTCTGGCAACACTAACTACTTAGTGTATTTCACTCAATTGCTTAGTCATGACGAGTATTCTATGATAAGCTTGGCAAGTATACACAGCTCCACACTAAAGTGTAGGAGTATTCTATCATAAGCTTGACTCGGTTTGGTAGCAGATTACTAAAGATTTCGACGGAGCTACAAAAGGTGGTCCTCATACCAATAATATGATCATGGGGAAATGGACTAGGATTGACGGTGATTGCCAAAAGTTCAAAGGTATTTACAAACATTTACAACGTAAGAGCAGGGGAAAAATTAAGCTAATATTATGGACTGTGCAAAGATCAATTTTAGTAACAACACCCTAAATAGGATAAAGCTTACTCTATATCACGCGTGACATGTATTGAGAAAATACCCCAAATTCGACGCAGTGGAGCTGGTTGATCTGGATAATTTCACTGGAATATTCGACTCTGATGCGAGACCTCGTCTCGCCGGCAAACCACGACCCCCCAAACAAAAAAAGCCAAATCGGTGGAGACTTCGAGCACCGGGGAGAGTCAAGCAGCGTCTTTATCGGAGCTTTTATCTTCCGATTATAAGCGTAAAGTTGCAAGCCGAATCCGCTTACGAGGTGAAGAGACGGAAAGAACTAGGATACTGGAGTGTAAAGAGTTGAAATTTCTCATGATTGATGTTGAAGGGTTGCCGGAACGCAAACCGCTCTCATCCGAATGAAACAAGATGAAATAATGGAAAAATATCATCAAAACTGACAGAGGCAATATTGTATTTCTTAAGTTTCGTATGCTTTTTATTTTTCGTACGTTTTTTATTTTTGTTATGTTTTTTTTTTGTATTTTTATTCGTATTATTTGTTTGTTTCATATTGTATTTTATTTTAGTAAATGAAATTTAGTTTGTTAGAAAAACTAGAAAAGAAAATAAAGTTGATGATAGGTGGGACATAAATGGCTAAGTTGATGTTATTTTTGAGTGAATAGTACTTTGAGATGTGAGTGTTTAAAGTGACAAATTTGATGTGACAATTAGTGAGACGCAAATGGTTAAACTTTTTTAGCCATGATTCCCGATGCTTTAGATTTGCAAAATTTAAATATAATATATCAAAATTATAATACTGCCCCAAACATAATCTACTGCAACACAAATATCACGTAGAAATTTCTTTCACATACCGACAACTTGGCATGGATTCTTAGAGTGGTGGCAGTCATGCCTCCAGAATCATCCATACCTCCCAAATCCACCAATAATATCATTCCACCTCATTTCACCTCATCCATACTTTTTTCATACCTCCCAACCCTTTTTTAGTAGCAACCATGCCTTTTCCATACCTCCCAACTTTTTTTTTTTAATAAATTAAACAATTTAATTAAAACATAAATATTTCATTAATAACTAAAAGAAAATTACATTATACTTAAAAAAAAAAAAAAAAAAAAAATGTACTCTGTTTTCTTTCTTCTCCATTCACTATACCTGCAAATTAAAACACGCACTAAAACACACACTAACATGAAAATCAAGTTTAGAAAACAAATACAAGTTTAGTGAAGCAAATAAACGGACACATAAGTTTAGAAAACAAACCAACGGTTATATTTTGGGCTTGCCGTTCACATGCTTCGGAGGCAAAGATTGCCGTTCAAGCCATGCCGTTGGGCATGCCGGTGGGGTGGCGGCGGTGTTCACCGCCGGCATCACCTTGCCGTTGGTGATGCCGCCCACCATTGCCACCACCCTTAGCCGCCTTTAATCTTGAATATATGAATGCTCTTATCTCATTACCAATTATTAGCGATGTTAGGCTAGACACAATAAGGAGGGTTAATCATTTTCATTTTCTCTGTCACGTCAGCTTTTTTTCTTCAGCGATCTGCATGCGATTCAGTGCCTCAGTAAGGCGACCAAATTCAATTTTTTTTCTTACTACAAACTTAATAAAACATTAATTTCATTAATAATTAAAATATTACTATCAATTGAAAGCATTACATAATAATTAAGACTTAATAATTAAACTACAAACTTAATAATTAAAACTTCAATTGTAATCCGGGTGATCCTATGTTGTGTTATATGTGGTATTTATAGTGTGTAAAATTTTTTCTTTTTTTATTTTATTATTATTATTATTATTATTATTATTATTATTATTATTATTATTATTATTACTTTGGCATGCATGCAACGGCTATAAACGTTATACTTTTTTTTGAATGCATGCAACGGATCAAAAAAAAAAAAAGCAATCGGTCGCTTGCTCGACCCATATCCTCACTTTTCCTCCGCATTTCGGTCGCGACCTACACTCCACAAAAGGGATGACCGAGTTCGACCTAGTCAACCGACTCGGTCGACTCCTCTTATGCGTCCAGCCTTATGCCCGTCAGAGTTAATATGTATGAGTGTTATACATGCTATATATGTCCAATGCCCATAGGTAGTTTCATAGATTCACATCTCTAAAAAAAAAAATAAATAAATAAATAAAAAAAAAAAAAAAAAAAAAAAAAAAAAAAAAAAAACATGCCGTCATGGACGGAACTTAGAAGGAACCGAGGGGGGCTGCGGCCCTTCAAATTTTTTGACCCTATGCACATTTTATACCCTTATATATATGGGTGAATCATTTTTAATACAAAAATTTCAACTTAATGTACATCGGCCCCCTTAAAAAAATACTTTTCAAGTTGGCCCCCTTACAAACATTGTTCAAGTTCCGTCCCTGATGCAATGCATGAATCTATGAATGAATCAACAACGTACCAAAGGTGTTTAACCGTGACCTCCCTCTTTTTGGTGCGCGTAGATGCCATGCTGAATGAGAGGTATTTACAAGATACAATTAGCTTTTGGTCACATTTAAATTTGGAAAGATATATTTAAATTTAGCACTTATCACAATTTATTCTTTTAGAGAAATATGTTTTAGTTTTTAGCACGAACATATTATCAGAATCTAATTTTTAGCTTGAAAGTTTTATACATCGGATTTATTATTTTTTAATTATTTTTTTTACACCTATGTTTGGGGAGTTTTAATAAAAACTCTAATATTGACCATATTTTTTTGGTTTAACTTTTCAATTGGTTAATAAGAAGGCTTAATTGCAAAATCAAGTTCTTTCATTGATTAATTGAATCTCCGAATTTGACCAAAACTGAGTTTTCTTATTATATCTATTTTATCTAATAAACCTGAATAATTTACAAGCCAATAAAGCAGCCTAAATCATTAATGTGCTGATGTGTCTTTGCTCCTATTGATCAATAAATCATTAATGCTCCTAATATGTACAACACCTTTGAAGCACATCCTTAAAATACAGGGTATATTAAAACTTTGAGAAAAGGTTAGACGCTCCACTTTGATTTATTTATATAAAGTATTCAATCACCAATAACACCACCATCAATTCATATATGCTCCTTCTCTAAAATCAATAATTCATTAATTCGCATCATTAACAAATCTTCTGTTTCAATATTGAGCTTCAAATCATACGCGTTTTTCTTCTTCAATACACATCCAATCCTTTCCATCTCTTCACACCATACGATTCACAATTTAAACCCAAAACGATTTAACCACCATCAAGAAATTTTTTTGTAACTGAATCTCACAAACCAATTCAAAACAAAATCAAAAAAGTAAATCAACCATATAAAAAAAATTCATCTTTGTTGTCCAAACCCTAAAATCGAGGATGATCTTGATTTAAGGCAAAAGTTCAATTGTGAGTTTGTTATATATATTTTTTTTATAAATTGTTTATGGTATATTATATCTCGAGTCCATATTAGGCTTTATGCATAATTTCTATGGTTTCTTTTAGTTTTTTGAATTTAATTTTGCACTGATTGATTTGGGTAATTTATATATTTGATATCAGTAAAAGAGAAGTGTTGAAAGATCCGAATTCAGGATTTAATGGTTAGTATGTGTTATGTATTTTATTTATAATGAATTGTTTTTAAAAAATTAGGGTCTTTTATGTTTGTTTATAGGGTATCAAAAAATTATTGCTTTTTTAATATCTGCTTTTGAATAATTGTGTATTTGTTGACCGCATATGCATTATTTGAAGCCCGCATAGAAGATGTTCGACGGAATGTTTAAGAGAAAGGAAACTGTGGGAGGTAATCATTTGTGCATTGATTTTGTAATTTAATCATTTGAGCATTCTTTTAGTATTTTAAGCATTGATTTAGTTTTTATATCGTCACTGATTTTAATCCTTTTTATGCTTTCAAACTTTTGAAGGATGAGTGGCTGTAAAAAGAAACTGTTACTGTCATGTACTATCCCAATTTCCCAAACTGTCTGATGATAATGAGATCATCAAAGCACTAATTTCAATGGTAACACCTTCAAAGGTACATTGAAACTTGGTATGCATTTGGTTGTTTACTTTGTTGGTATGAGTTCTTAAACAAATTTGAATTTGCAACAGGGTGATGTATACATGTTGGTATGTGTTCTTATATGTTCTTTGTTGGTATGTGTTTTTATCAATTAGTAGAATACGTTTGGTTATTTAACTGTATAATGAGTGTATCATTGTTTATATACTATGAGCAGTTTTTTGCATATTAAGTAATGTTGTGTTTGGTTCACCATAAGGAAGAACACTACAATGTGATTTTTTGTTTGCATATTAAGTAATGTTTTTTACATGACTGAAGTATACCTGTCCGAAAAGTTAATCGTAAAGCTTTTCCGCAATGTGTGTTTGTTAGTCATTGAGTATGTGATACTTGATGTGAAACTTGGTTATATTTTTATGTTACAGGTTGGCTGAGAAAATGAGCTGGTAATTTGAAGTGTGAATCTATTATGGAGTTTGCCGTAAGTTTGTTGTGTCTACTTTTTACGTTACATTATCTGGAGTTCTTTCTTTTAGGAATATAGGGGTAGCGTGTCTACTGTAAACATGAGGCTAATATGAAAACGGTATTATCACAAATTTTTGTTCGGGATACTAAAGCTTTAGTCAATTCTAAAAACAATATCATCACGAATTTTTTTGGAATTGACTAAAGCTTTGTTTCATATAAATAATATAAATGTGTTCCTTTATTGATGTTGTTGTGGGGTTGGTTTCATTCCCGCACCATTTTCATGCAGTTTGCGAGAAATTGTAGGGTAAAAATTAAAAGTCTTAATTGTGGTACTGTACTAATCTATCTTATCTATATCATCTAAAATTCTTAACTGTGTTACTATAAAAATTAAAAGTCTTAACTGTCGTGGGGCTGTGCTATTTTATATATTTATAACAACTATGAATAAAACAATCTAATAAGTTGTAAGACGTAAGCGTACGAGTCAGGCAACTTTGAAAATAAACCCATCTAACAAGTTTTTGTCTTACTTATTTCTTTTAATTAACCATCACAGTTGACACATTATGGAGAAAATAAAATACTTAAGTCATTAGTAGATTGGTTGACACAACCAACTCTAGATGTGTTAACTAATGGCCTTTCAAAAAAAAGATGTGTTACCTAATGGCTCTCTTATAGATCCAGACAAATGTTACTAAAATATGGTCTGGGTATTATGATATCCAATGTAGGCATCTTATTGTCTTAACATCTCTTTAAATACATGACCATGTATCTCTTTAAATCGTATCTTCAAATCGGATTTTATTCTCATGGAAAATGTTGCATAATCCGTCCATGCCTTAGTTGTTTCTGTTCAAATAGCCATTTTGTTTCATAATGATGTTAAATCACTTCTATTAGTACTGTTTTCCGTCATTGAGGTTGGCCTAAATGCCATACGTCCTTTCTATCGCTAGGTGGGAAAATATATGACGACTGACCCTAAATATACACTGAAAGAAAACATTGTTCCTTTTGGGTCATTCATGTGAGTTTCTTTTTCATCTTTTCATATTTACTAGAGTTAATTGCATAAATCATCCCTAAACTTTGGCCAGATTGCAAGTTTCGTCCCAACCATTTCGAAAGTGCAGAAATCGTCCCTGTGGAAAACCTTTGAGTAAATTTTCGTCCCTGATTAGGACGAAACATGCAATTTGGTTGGGACGAAACATGCAATCTTGCCAAAGTTTAGGGACGAAAATTTGCTCAAAGGTTTTCCATAGGGACGATTTCTGCACTTTCGTAATGGTTGGGACGAAACATGCAATCTTGCCAAAGTTTAGGGACGATTTATGCAATTTACTCTATTTACTATACAAATGGGCCATTTAGAAGCTACCTCTGAAGGAAAGGCAAAAAGAAAGGCTAGAGAGTATAATGGAAAAGAAATTGTTGATGATATCCCTAATAACACATACCAGGTAGACCAATTTTAAAGTTTTATGCATTACTACTGATTTTGAATTAATTATTATGTTGGTCTTTATATTTGATGAGCTGTGCAGTTTCTGAACATTTGGACTCTACGAGAATATTTGGAATACGAGTTGAAGATCCCTATTCCTTATATTTAGATTGATTTGGAGCGAGTGGTTGATGATTTCATCTTCATGTGTTTCGTTATCGGTAATGATTTTCTATCACATATGCCCACCTTGGAAATCCATGAGGTATGTCTAAAATTTTAACAAGTAATATGTGAAGTATCTAAACCTCATGGAGCTTATTGACTCATGGAAATATGAAGTTTATTCCTTATATTGTATTGTATTATCGCATAATAACATGTGTCTTTTGCTAATAAAACGTCTTTTTATGTGGTTTTTTGTCTTCCATTTTCAGGGTGCGATCATTTATAATTGGCGTTATATAAAAAGGAGTTTAGAACTCTTGGTGGTTATTTGACTAATGGAAGCAAGGTGATTTTAGTGAATGCTTTTAGTATATATGTACCAATTACAAATAGTGATCCTGAACATTTTTAAGTGATAACTTGACAATTAGGTATTCTTGGATGTTTTGCTTGATATCTTTTTAACTTCTCATCCAAATTCTATGAACGTGGGGCAGTTTATTCAACCAGTATTAGCATACGAAGATAGAATATTTCAGAATAGAGCTCGATTACATTAGAGAAAAGCAAAAAAGACAAAACGTGACAAAGCTCAACCCAAATCATGTACAACAAGAGGAGATTATGCAGAGACCCTGATGTTGAACCAGACTCATTAGTTCCGGTTAGTTGGTTCCAAGGATCACGTCTTGCTTCAGGTTCTTCACCTTCACCATCCAAAATAGAAGTAAAACTCAATACCGAGGACAAAAGGTTGCACACCTTTCTTCCGGGTCCTCTGTAGGTGTTGCCATTATTGAAGTTTTGAGTAATTTTGAAAGAGATGTATGTTCTCTTTAGAAATCCACTAGACTGTTTATTAACTTGTATTATTGTATTGTCTAACTTATCTTATAATCTTGAGTTGATATTTTCTTTTCAGATTGTTGATTAAAAAGAAGAATTTAAAACAAAGTTGAAGGAGATAGATGTGTTTAATTCTAAGCAACCAAAGGAAGATAAGGTTAGATCCAAAAGGTTCATAGAGACTTTAAGTCATGCTTATAATTGATTACCATGTTTTGACATGTTGGGTTTGAAACTGCTGCTAAGTGAAACTGCTGCTATGAATGAAACTGCTGCTAGTGGTAATGATTCTGCTGCTGATGTCAAAGTGCTGCTGAGGTTAAATGTTGCTGACAGAATCTACCGCTGAAGGGATAAGGATGCATACGACTTAGATAATTATAGAATAGATTGTGTAAATATTATATACGTCTAGAATATTCTTATCGTGTAGAGAAAAGTATTGTAAACCTAGTAGGATTCCTTGATCTATAAAAGGAGGATTCTAGGGTTAGTTTATGTACGTATTATTATTCACTTCAAGGTTGTAAAACCCTAGCATTGTTGAGTGCTCGTATTAATAATATTGAAGTGTTGAAAGAGAATCATTATTCTTTTTAAGTTAAGCTTTTATATTCCGCATATTTGCTTAAGTGTTTAATTAAGTTAACTTCTATACAAGATCGTTTAAGCTCAACTGGGATCAACATGTGGTATCAGAGCCATGGGGCTCGTGATCGTGGGATTAAACAAGGTTTGGTTTGTCGAAGATGGAAGAAAAATTCTGTCACAACTCGTAAATTCTGATCTTTTCCCGAACTTTCACATTTACTATTCATCGGTTACTATTCATCGATCACTATTCATCATTTTACTATTCATCATTTTTGAGGTCAGTTTGATATTTTGAGAAACGTTTTAAAATTTTACTATTCATAAAAGACTATTCACCTCCGGAGAAAATTTGTCATTTATACGTGGGTTGCGTCATTTTTGTAAACGTACGGTTATTTACCTAATAAACGTTATCTTATGAACTATTATTTTGAATAATTGATCCGATAATCCCAACTATGGTCCTAACACATTTTTTTATACTCATAATAATAATATAAAAATTATATTATTAATTTACCCGGTGTTTTCAAATCAACTGTTACGTTTTCCGGTCAAAGCTTATAACTCCGTCGGTTTGCGTTATTTCAACCCGATCATTATTTTAACACCCGATTCTCATCAGGAATAATATTTTACAACTTTTACAACTTTATTTTGTCCCGAATAACTTTGATAAAATTTATTTCTAGCAAACTCGGTACCCGATTATAACTAAAACAAACTAATACTTACACCAAAACTACACTAATTCCTAATTAAATCAAGAGACAATGCCTCCCTTTTTCCCTCCTTTGTGAACCGGCCCCCCCCCCCTCCTAGCTTCTCATGTGCAACTTCACCAACCTAACCATAAATGCTTACCAAACTCTTGTCTAAACACCTAATAATAACTAAATATCATCCCATTTTTCATTTCTACTTTCAAAACAACAAGTAAACTCTCTTCTCTTTTCTCTCTTTTGTGTGGATCGGCAAAGGAAGAACAAACAAGAAGAAACCATAACTTTTGAAGAGCAAGTGTTTAATCATGTCCTAATCATGATCTAGTTGGGGTTTGGTGGTAAAAATCCCTAGGTTTCTTATACTTTTTCATCCAAATCATCTCAAATCTTTCTTGTAAGTTTTCAAACTCTTGTTCATAATTTCTTCATGTTATTTTTATAATCATATGATTTCTATTCAAGATCTACATGCATATGTTAGTTATACCACTCATTTATATATATATCTAACTTTTGAACTCTAGAAATGGATTATAGTTAGATCCTTGTTAGATCCACTTGATTTATGATGTTTAGGAACCCATGACACCCTAAGAAGGTGTATGGTAAGATTAGACTAGATTTGTGGTGATTGAAAGTGGTTTGGTTGGATTAGAAACTAGATTGGAACACTAGAAATGACTTTTGAAACTATATTTGAACCTACTGTCCTTAAATTGAAAACGTGGCAAACTCAGTGGGTTTGGGGTAACTTTTGACCAAATATTTAGAAAATACATTCCGAGACGGAACTATGGCCGAAAACGGGGATGAAAACGAGTTAATAACGAAGGAGATATGATTTTCCGAATTTAACGACGAAAACTAGTTTTCTGAAAAACTGCATGCTGTTGGACAATTTTCGTTGGACAAATAGAGGCGTTAAACGTAACCTAGTGGAGCCGAGCTATCGAAAATATATTAGTATAGGTTAAGACGATTCCGGGGATATAAAGAACGAGTAAAATGAGCTTAAAACGACCAAGTTATACATGTTTTAAAATCGTCAAAACTATATATATATATATAGTCACTACTAGAAAATAATATAACTACGTACTAAATAATATATTTTCTAGATTTCTTATTCAAGGAGTTTATTTTTAACTAACGAAATACGTACGACCCAAGGCTTATTTATGCGACCACTAGACGATATCTTAAGGTTTTCAAAACGAGGAATATAACACTAACGTTTTTATATACGATATATTACGACAAGTTTTTATAAACCTAGTTGGACTTATTTTTCCTAAGTATGGAAAATACTTTACTTTGACAATAACAAATATTTCCAAGTTACGAGTGGTATAGGTATCATGTGCATGTGCATTCATTACATCCTTTCATGATCTAAATAGATCACTATCATTCATATTAGGTTGCGGTTTGAGATCGAACCTCATTTATGTGTATCCACTTTGTCATCGTAGCTATTCGCACCAGGTGAGTCATAGCCCCACTTTTACTCTTTATACTTGTTTTAACTCTTTGGGGGAGATACATGCTCAACTAAAAACATACTTTCTTAATACTCAAAACATACCTTCTTGATACTCAAAACATTTATTCTTGATTGTTTTATTCTTGATTGTTTTATACTTGATTGTTTTATACTTGATTTCATACATACGTGATTGTGATATACTTAACTGTGTTATACTAAACTGTGATGTGTATTCTTGAGCTACTGAGACTTCCAATGGCCCCAGATTAAGTTGCTGGGCACAACCATGGAGACTTATATACTTCCAATGGCCCCAGATTAAGTTGCTGGGCACAACCATGGAGACTTATATATTTCCACTGGCCCCAGATTAAGTTGCTGGGCACAACCATGGAAATATACATACAAACGTGAGGTCTTCGGAGATGAAGTGTAGACTCACGACTAATTGCTTAACTGTTGTGATAAACTTATATATGTTTTACTCATACTATATATTGTAGCAGTGGGTTGTAAACACACAGGTTACAAGGCTCTTATGGCGGGACTTGTAACTGAGTGGATTTACGATGCCTTTGCTGGGAAACCTTCATACATATGCATAAACTTTATTTGTTAAACAAACTCTATGAACTCACCAACCTCGTGTTGACACTTTAGCATGTATTTTCAGGTTTTAACTAATGGCACGCTACTGGAGGTTTTGGTAGGGCATGGCATGGTCATAGAAGACTCTGATTATTTATTTGGGGACCGTTTTAAAACTATTTTAAGGGCCTACTCCCGCACTACTTTTAACGATGTAAATTCAATATTTTTGGTTAAACGATTTTATTCTAAATAATTAAAGTGAAAACCATTTTTGTGCTTGTGTTGTGTTACCGATTGAGTTACACCCCAGCTACACGTATGCTTCCGCTGGATCCGATTTTGGGGGTGTGACAAATTCGAATTTGGTTCGTATCTTAAAAACTCACTGCAGGGCTGTTTTCAAACGACGATATCTCCTTCGTTAACCGTTGGATCGGGCTGAAATTTTTATTGGAGCTTCTCAACATATCAAGAAAAAGTTCCACCAGAGGGATCTTTAATCTGAGCTAACAATAAAAAGATAAAAATTGTCGAAAACTGTTGCTGAAAAAGATATATTTTTTCGAATTTTTACGGTTTTCTTGATCTCAACTTCTTTGAATTCATGGTTACTTGAATTTAATTCATTCTGGAAGTTGGATATATGTTGTTAGTGTCTATAATTCATGGAAGAAAGCAGTTCTTGGATAGGTACGATTGGTGCTTAGTGATTTATCAGGGTTTGCAAAACCCTAAACCTAGAATCTGTTTGAACAAGGATGTACTGTCTCATTCTAGGCTTTCTTATTGTGCTTTCAACGCTTGCTTCTGATCTGAATCTGAAAATAGCTGCTCTTAATGTTCAAGTTTATTATTGCTGTGATAATTCTTCAGAATTAGGGTTCTTAATTATTACTTATTCGTGATTGGTTGCTGAAGTATTAAGAAAACCCTAGCCTATTAAATACCCTAGAAAAATATTTCTCTCACTTGGCAACAGAGAATAAAAACGTTTTCTATCATCACCTTCACAAGTGCTATTGTATTGTTTATAACAAGAGTTTGAAAGAGAAGGAAGCTATGCTGGAATTTGTATATGGTCTGATTACGTCTTCAGAAAGCTTTGTAGTTTGATTGAAGCTGCTGGTGATAATAGACGGATGGTGTGTCGTGGTTATGAGGATATTGGTTTGATGAGTATTCCTACTATACGTGGTTTAATGTATTGCGTTATGTGTTAGGGTTTGAGACGTGATGGATTTTATTATTAACCCTATTCTTCATCCTGATTGGTTGAGCATATATCATGGGTCGGTGCACTATATTCTTTCATTCAAGGTGTTGGACGCTGGTTTGTGATTGGTCATTGGTTACGAAAGAGTGGAACCAAAAAGTGGTAAACATTGATGCATTTATATAATCCTCGTACCAATTCAACATTCTTTCTGTCCTATTGATGTTAATGAATTTGTTGAGGGACAACATGGGTCGGTGCTTTGATTATTAATAGGCTACAAGGAGCGTGAGCAGTCTGAGCCTCTGAGATAACTCAGGTTGCTGGAATAGACATGTTTCTAATCAAACGGTTGTGGACTGAGATTAATGATTCATCAAATGCTTATGCTACATGTAGGCTACTGGTACAATTCATAAGTCTACTGCTATGCGTTTCTAGTTTCCACTGCTACCTTTATGGTTTCCACTGCACGCTCTTCGTTTTCACTGCTAGCCTTATTCGTTTCCACTGCAAGTTGTTCGTTTCCACTGCTACGCGTTAAACGTTTCCATTGCTGCTTCGATTGTTATCACTGCTACGCTTAATTTCCACTGCGTTCCTAATCTTTGTACTGCTACTCTATGGTATCAATAGGTAAAGTTGTTGCGTTTTGTTGGTGAGTCAACGTGGATTTCCAAGGTATATTTTATGCAGTCCAGTAACGAGGCAGTTTGGTGGACATTGGAAAATATTATGGATTGGTATTTCATGTTTAGAGTTTTGGTGGATAAGTCTAGCAGATTATTTTATTAGTCAATTGGTGGAGTATCAGGGGTATAGCAATTTATGGGACAGTGCATCACATGGGGTTTGGTACTTGAGTAACAGAGTGATGTCGTCTTTTACATGTAAAGTATACCTTGTATTGAAGTTAGTGGTCCCTTTCATCGTGAGTCAGAAGTGATGTTTGATTTTGTCATTTGGTTCTTGATGAGTCGCTATCTGATATTATTTTGTGGGACAACATTAAATAATACAAGGGTGGAGTAATTTACAATGCCGAGTGGTGTTTTATATATGGCTACTGATGAGCATATATAAGGCACACGTTCCATATGCTTTGTGCTTCATCATGGTTTTGACATGGATATATTGAATGACACACAGTAAGTATTTAGTTTTACGGGCATGTATTACAAGAAGTGAGGGGAAGATATGGAATTTGAAGACACACACATGATTAATTGATTCTTGGTTCGAAAGAAAATATTTTACTACACACACAGATGATTTTTGGATTTTTGATTTTTGGTGCTTACACTGATTTAAATGGCTCGTTTTTATTTGATTTAATTGGTTACGAAGAAAGGTTTTTATCACCTATTTGATGATGAAGTGGAGTTTCACAGGTTTGTGTTTTATCATACCGTTTCAGTGTGGGGTAACTTGTTCGTTCGTTCAGGTGACTACGAATTGAAAAACACTTGAAGGAGTTACGTTATTGTGCTCAGTGTTTATTGTCAAGAGATTGCGATCTCCCTATACGTTAAGTATACGTTCGAAGTCAATTTTAGTACAAGATATAAGGCACAAGTTTGGGTTGTTCTACTTCAGCATCAAGTTGGTTATACTTAGTTTTCTTCAACAGTGATCATTACATAGAGTCTACATTCAAGCAATGGTTAACATATGGGTTTCAGGGGAAGCTTATTGTTAAAATGATTAACCATTTATGTGCTTCATCAAGGTGAGGGTTTTCATGATTATTCGTTAGTATTCTTACTGAAGATTTGGGATTTTTATTCCTTGAGTTCATTTAATAAGTAAGCGTTTTGGTGTTCTTAATGGTGGGTAATTCAAGACATTAAAGGACTAAATTGGATGTATGGTACTGGTTGGTGATTATGAAGATCAAGGTTTTTTGCTACTGCTAGTTGTTATTACTACTGATGGTTTTGATTTCTATTGTTTCAAGTCCATTTTTAGATGCGGAAAACTTAATGGTGGGCGACTTTGAAACATTGGAAAGATGAATTGGATGTGTAATATTGATTCGTGGTTGTGAAGATCAAGGTTGCTTACATTTGTTCCCTATTTGATGATGACAAAAAGGGGAAGAAGAATATTTTGAAGATTGCAGCTTGAAGATCCTTGATGATATGCATGGTTTAAGGGGAAGTCACATGTTTCATGACATACTAACTTCAGGGGAAGTTCATGCTTATTGGTTTTGTCATTATCAACTAGGGGAAGATTGTTGGGAATTACAATTAAGTTGATAAGACAAAACATGTGACACTTGAGGGACTTATGGAGACAAAGGAAGAAACTTGCAAAGAAAGAAAAAGATTACTGCATATCTTTTTATTATTCTAGAATATCCTTTGTAACCCTAGTATCTCTATTATATAAAGAGATACAGGGAATTGGTTTTAATTGTACGTACAAGATGTAAAACCTAGTAAAGGTGTGTGTGTGTAAACCCAGGGCGTGAGTATGCTTATGTAAACGCCTAGGTTAGTTAGTTAGTGTTAAGCCTAAACGATCTTAGATCGCTGTTAGATTGTAACCGTGCTACACTTGATCACGTAGCATTGGGGCTTTGGTGTTTGTTAGAGTAGAGATGATGACGAGAAACCTAGTTAGCAATTATAAAGATGTTTTGTTTATTCCGCTGTGTACATGTTCTTTATCTTTATATTGTGCAATCCCTAGATAAGGTCTAAACAACCTCGAGCTATAAACGATCTTAACATGATTAAGAATATTTTGAAGATTGCAGCTTGAAGATCCTTGATGATATGCATGGTTTAAGGGGAAGTCACATGTTTCATGACATACTAACTTCAGGGGAAGTTCATGCTTATTGGTTTTGTCATTATCAACTAGGGGAAGATTGTTGGGAATTACAATTAAGTTGATAAGACAAAACATGTGACACATGAGGGACTTATTGAGGCAAAGGAAGAAACTTGCAAAGAAAGAAAAAGATTACTGCATATCTTTTTATTATTCTAGAATATCCTTTGTATCCCTAGTATCTCTATTATATAAAGAGATACAGGGAATTGGTTTTAATTGTACGTACAAGATGTAAAACTTAGTAAAGGTGTGTGTGTGTAAACCTAAGGCGTGAGTATGCTTATGTAAACGCCTAGGTTAGTTGCTTAGTGATAAGCCTCAACGATCTTAGATCGCTGTTAGATTGTAACCGTGCTACACTTGATCAGGTAGCATTGGGGATTTGGTGTTTGTTAGAGTAGAGATGATGACGAGAAACCTAGTTAGCAATAATAAAGATGTTTTGTTTATTCCGCTGCGTACATGTTCTTTATCTTTATATTGTGCAATCCCTAGATGAGGTCTAAACAAGCTCGAGCTATAAACGATCTTAACATGTGGTATCAGAGCTTGTGATCTAGAAGTTATTATCAAGAAGATTTTGTTTCTTAAAAGTTTGTTGTTCCAAATCTATTGCTAAGATGGGTGATGAAACTCATATGGTGACTGCTTCAAGGGTGCCCATGCTAAATCCTTCTGAATATGAGCTATGGAAGAGAAGAATCAGACAGTACATTCGCATGATTGATTTCAACATGTGGAATGTGATTGTTAATGGTGATTCTGTCCCTGAGAAGAGTGCTGATGGTAAGGAGATACCAATTAAGTCTGCTGAAGCCAACACAGTAAGGAAGATGGAAATCAAAGCACATAGTATTCTCTTAATGGGAATACCTAATGAATTTCAAATGGACTTTGATGACTGTGAATCTGGAAAAGAATTGATGGATGTTGTTGAATTCAGGTTTGGAGGGAATGATGCTACTAAGAAATCCAGGAAAAACATGCTGAAGCATCAGTTTGAGAATGGAGAGAAGATAATTGGCACATACAACAGGCTAAACCAACTTGTTAGTCATCTAAAGCTTGTTGGCTATGTGGTTCCACAAGATGATGTAAACCTAAAGTTTCTAAGAAGTCTTGCACCTAAATGGAGTATGCACACAGTTGTGTGGAGGAGTAAGCCTGATTTTGAAACTTTGAAGTTGGAGAGTCTCTACAACAATTTAAGAGTATATGAATCAGAACTATCTACATCTTCTACTTCATCTTCTGGTACTCAAAATCTTGCCTTTGTATCCTCTAAAGGAAAAGGATCTCAAGAATCTCACTCTGCTGCTCATTCTACTGCTTATGGAGTATCTGCTGCTGATGGATCTACTGCTAGTTCAAATGATAAGATTTCTACAAGTGATATTGCTTTGTGTGCATTCTTGGCTGAGCTCACAACTACTATAAGGTCACATGTCATTAATCAAGACTTAGATCATATTGATCCTGATGATCTTGAAGAAATTGATCTTAAATGGCAAATGGCTATGTTGACCTTGAGGGCAAGAAAGTTTTTGAAGAAGACTGGAAGAGAAGTCAAGTATAAAGCTAAGGAAAGTCCAGGCTTTGACAAATCAAAGATAGAGTGCTACAACTGCAACAGGAAGAGACATTTTGCCAGAGAGTGTAGAGCTCCAAAGAAGAATGTTGATGTTACAAAGAAGGTTGCTGAAGAATCAAAGACTGCACTGGTATCTTGTGATGGACTGGGAGACTATGATTGGAGTGATATGGCTGAAGAAGAACCAAATTTCTCTTTGGTAGCTGCTGCTCAACCCAAAGTGCAGAACTTTGCACTTATGGCCTATGGTTCATCATCAGGCTCTGACTCTGAGGTATCCAATGATTCAGACTTATCTGTGTGTTCTTTTAAATCTTGTGCTAACACTATAGAAGAACTTAAGTCTAGGAATGAGAGTTTAAATAGAGAAGTTGAACACCTAAAACTTGATAACTTAGGTTACAAAGTAGGTATTCAAAATGTTGAAAGAAGGTTAGAATATCTCAAAGAGTGTGAGAAGGAATATGTAGATCAACTTAACCTCAGAGATATAGAAATTTTTAAGAAAACAGTGAAGTAGAAGTTCTTAAAAATAAGTTAGAAGAAGCAGAAAAAGAAAAAGAGGAAGCTCTTGCTAATAAAGATAAACATGTAGTAAGAGTACAAAAACAACAATATGCTTCTGATTTGGTTCATAAATCTATAGAGAATACCTTGATGAGAAAAGGTAGTGAAATTGGGTATAATGTTGTGGCTCCTCCAGCCAAAAGTGTTTTTGCTTCACCAGGAAAAGAACTATCCTTCATTAGTGAGCTAAATATTGAAAAACCTGTAGGTGAATGTAGCACAAGTGTTAAAGAAACACCTAAGGTTGAGGTTAGAAAATTTCGTGAAGCTCCTACTATAGAAGAATGGTATTCTGATAGTGATAGTGATAGTGATGAGGAACAGGTTAAACCAGAACAAAGTGTGAAAAAGGAAGAAATTCCTACAATGTTTAAACCTAAAATTGAACAGGTTAAGTTTGTCAAACCTGTGTTAGGAAATAACATCTCTAGGAAAATGGTAGAGTACAATGACGTACCTAGAGAACAGATGGAAAGGTTCAATAATAAGCCTAGGGGTAACCAGAGAAACTTCAACAACCTAGTTTCACACAGATTAGGTAATCAGTTTCAATTACAAAAGAAGGCTTGTTATAAGTGTGGTAGCTTTGACCACTTGATTGTTAGATGTCCTGAACACCAAAAGCCTGTTTGGAATCAATACACTCGGGTGAATCACAAATATGTAACTAAACAAACTCACCCACATCCTAATAGGAATATGGTTCCAAGAGCTGTTTTATTAAGATCTTGTGCAACTAGATCTATTTATGCTGCTAAATCAAATGGTGTTTTCAAAACCACAACTGGTTCTTCTACTAGCTCTACTTCTAGTAAGCATTCTGCTGCTAGTATGCACTCTGCTGCTAATAAGCAATCTGCTGCTAGTACAAAACTTTCTACTTCTAGGCCAAAAGTTTTAACAAATACAGTTGTTGGTAATCACTTCTATGCTGTTAAGGCCTCAGCTTGCTAGACTTGGAAACCAAAAACTATTGGTTCAAATTCTGTTTCCAAGAATAGTAGTGCATCAAGTGATTTAAAGAAATTTGATTATGTTGATGCACAGGGCAGATCCAAGTCAGTAATGGCTTGGGTCGTCAAGAGGAACTAATGTCTCTACTTTTCATGTGCAGGTCAATCTACAGGATGAGCTTAAGGATATGGTTATTGTTGACAGTGGATGTTCTGGACATATGACAGGAGATGAGTCTCAACTTGAAGACTTTGAGGCTTTTGATGGTGGTTATGTTGCTTTTGGGAATGATCCAAAAGGTGGAAAGATTGTTGGAAGAGGAACTCTAAGAACTGGAAATTTGGACTTTGAGAAGGTGTTTCTTGTGAAAGGACTTAAGTTTAACCTTTTTAGTGTTTCACAAATGTGTGACAAAAAGAACTTTGTTCTTTTTACAGACACTGAGTGTATGATCCTTTCTCCTGACTATCAGTTGCCATATGACAAATCTGTGCTTTTGAAGGTCCCTAGAAATGAGAATATATACAGTGACCATATTAAGAACATTGTTCCTAAGAGGGCTTTGACTTGTCTAATTGCAAAGGCCACTGTTGATGAGTCCAAATTATGGCATAGGAGATTGGGGCATCTGAACTACAAGACCATGAACAAATTGGTAAAAGGAAACCTTGTCAGAGGAATGCCTACAAAGACTTTTGAGAATTGTGAAACTTGTGTTGCCTGTCAAAAGGGTAAACAACACAGAGTTTCATTCAAGTCCAAGACTGTGAACACTAATACTGAACCATTACACTTACTACACATGGATTTATTTGGGCCAGTATTTGTAAAAATCTTGAACAAGAAGTCATATTGTCTTGTTGTCACTGATGACTTTAGCAGGTTTACTTGGGTATTCTTTCTAGCCACTAAAGATGAAACTCTAGAAATACTCAAGGCATTTATTACAAGAGTTGAAAATCTGCACAATCACAAGGTGAAGATAATCAGATGTGACAATGGTACTGAGTTCAAGAACAGTGTGATGAATCAATTCTGTGTGGGGAAAGGAATTCTTAGACAGTATAGTGTAGCAAGAACTCCACAACAGAATGGTGTTGCAGAAAGAAGAAACAGGACACTTATTGAGGCTGTAAGAACAATGTTATCTGATTCAAAACTACCTATACCTTTTTGGGCTGAAGCTGTGAACACCGCATGCTTTGTGCAGAACAGAAGTAAGGTAGTCAAGCCTCATAATAAGACTCCATATGAGTTATTTCATGGAAAGAAGCCAATGATTGATTTTCTCAAACCATTTGGATGTCCTGTTACAATTTTGAACACTAAGGATCAGCTAGGCCAATTTGATGAAAAAGCTGATGAAGGAAATTTGGTTGGTTACTCTGTGATTAGTAAAGCTTTCAGGGTATACAATAAGAGAACCAAACATGTAGAGGAGAATTTGCATATCAAGTTTTCTGAGAACACATCTAATCCTGAAGGAAAAGGACCAGAAGGGCTGTTTAATGTTGATATGCTTACCAAAACAATGAATTATGTACCAGTTATTGCTAGTGTTGACATTAACAAACCACAAGAAGAATTTGTTTTGGTTGAGAAACTAAAGGTTGGTCCTACTTTACTACCCTTTCAGACTGATCTAAGTTCTAAAGAAGATGTTGTTACTCAAGAGATACCTAAGGAAACTGAAGAAGGTATTGAAATACCTATTGAAGCAGAAAAAGAAACTAATGGGGTTCCCAAAGTAGTTGTTTATGTCTCTCCTACAAAGCCAGAAGACTCTGCTGCTGACTCAGAAGACTCTACTGCTAGGCCAAAAGATGCAACTACTGCTCCAACAAATTCTGCTGCCAAGCATACTAACTCTACTGCTACTTCTATGTTTCCTAATTTGAACACTCAGGGTAGACCTATTGCTGATTCTATATATCCTGATGATCCAAATATGCCTCCTCTTGAGAATATTTACTATGACACAGATGATGAAGCACTTGATGGTAAGTTATTTGGAGCTGATGCAGACATTACTAATTTGGAACTTAATATTCCTGTTAGTCCCACACCTACCAAAAGAGTACACAAGGATCATCCCAAAGACCAAATTTTAAGTGATCCACAATCATCTATTCAAAATAGGCAGATGACTAAAGCACTGAAAGATCTTCAACATCAAAGTTTCTTTGCCAGATCTCTGCATCAAAGAAATAGTCATAAAGATCTTCAGAATTGCCTGTTTGCATGTTTTCTTTCTCAGATAGAACCCAAGAATACCTACAAAGCCCTACAAGAAGCAAGTTGGCTAGAAGCAATGCAAGATGAGCTTCTACAATTCAAGCTGCAAGAAGTTTGGACTTTGGTTGAACTGCCAAACGGAAAAAGAGTGATTGGTACTAAATGGTTTTTCAGATGCAAAAGAGATGAGAGAGGAATTGTCATAAGGAATAAGGCAAGGTTAGTAGCACAGGGATACACACAACAAGAAGGCCTTGATTATGATGAAGTATTTGCTCCAGTGGCAAGAATAGAATCAATTAGATTATTCTTGGCTTATGCTTCATACAAAGATTTTGTAGTGTATCAAATGGATGTAAAGAGTGCTTTTCTGTATGGGACCATTACAGAAGAAGTTTATGTATCTCAACCACCAGGCTTTGAAGACCCTGATCATCCTGATAAATTTTACAAGGTAAATAGAGCAATGTATGGTTTACATCAAGCTTCTAGAGCTTGGTATGACACTTTGTCAACATACTTGCTAGAGTATGGGTTCAGTAGAGGAAAGATTGATAAAACTCTATTTCTCAAAAGACAAAAGGATGACATTTTGCTGGTTCAAATCTATGTTGATGACATCATCTTTGGGTCTACAAATAAAGCTATGTGTGTTAGTTTTGAGAAGCTTATGAAGGACAAGTTTGCTATGAGTTCTATAGGAGAACTCACCTTCTTCTTAGGTCTACAAGTCACACAGAAAGTTAATGGTATATTTATCAGTCAGGATAAGTATGTCAATGATATTTTGAAGAAGTTTGTATTTGAAGATGCTAAGCCTGCCAAGACTACCATGGAAACCAACAAACCATTGCTGAAACATAAATATGGAAAGGAAGTGGATATTCACTTGTACAGGTCTATGATTGGCTCATTGATGTATCTCACAGCATCAAGGCCTGATATCATGTTTTCTGTGTGTGCCTGTGCAATATTTCAAGTGTGTCCCAAGGAATCACATCTCAATGCAGTGAAGAGAATTTTTAGATATCTGAGGCATCAACCAAAATTGGGTCTTTGGTATCCTAAGGATTCACCTTTTGATTTGGTTTCATATTCAGATAGTGACTATGCTGGAGCTTCTTTGGATAGAAAGTCTACTACAGGGGGTTGTCAATTTCTAGGAAGCAGATTGGTGTCATGGCAATGCAAGAAGCAAACAGTGGTGGCTAATTCTACAACTGAAGCTAAGTATGTGGCTGCTTCAAGTTGTTGTGGACAAGTTCTATGGATGCAGAATCAATTGTTGGATTATGGGTACAATTTCATGAATACCAAAATTCATATTGACAGCAACAGCACACTTTGCATAATTAAAAATCATGTTTTTCATTCTAAAACAAAACATATTGAGATAAGACATCACTTTATCAGGGATTGCTATGAAAAGAAGTTGATCCAAATTGTTAAAGTTCATACTGATAACAATGTTGTTGATCTTCTCACTAAACATTTTGATGTGGGGAGGTTTCAATTTTTAATTGCAAACATTGGTATGATAAATCTTTGAAAAACTTATCTCTTTGTTTTTGTAAAAGTCTGTAAAGGTATTGTGCTGCTTGTTACTCTGCTGCTTATCTTCAAGCATAAGTTTGTGATGAAATGTACTATGCTGCTGTTTCTAACTCTACTGCTAGTACCTATACTTGTTTGTTTTGTGGTGTTTGGTCTAACATTTTCAGGTACACGAATGGTGTTAGTTGATGATTTGCAAGGAATTAACATAAGAAAGTAAACATCTTTCATTCATCACTAACAGAGTACATTAGATCAACCATCAAAAGAAAACAACAAAAGATGGAATCAAAATACTATCATCTACAACTACATCATTTCCTAGGGCATGGAAGCCCAAGAACAATCTTTCTCTCCTTAGGAAGAGGAGGGTTTGTCTTCTTTGTCTTCTTTGTCTTGGTGGATGTCTTGGGTCGTTGCCTTGATGATTGTGGCCTCTTAGGAGTGGAAGGTGGTTCATTTGGTGGCACATCCTCATCTGATGAAGTGTAGATGAAAGGGGAAACAAGCTCCCTTGGAGATGACAGGGATCCAAGCTGGGTCTTCTGATGCTTCTGATGACGATGGAGACTTGGGGGACATCACAGCTTTACCCCTGGAAGTGCTTGAGGTTTGATTCAAATGAAGAAGATCTTTGAAAACAGGGAGATCATGCTTTCTCTTTTTGGCTTGCTCTTTGGTTCTACAACCATTGTGAGGAGGACGGAAGGGAGGCACATATGTTTCAAAAGGGGATTCATCTTCAGATGATGAATTGGATGAGATATTGATGATTTCTGGTGTTGATTTCATGATTATTTGATTTGATTTGGGTGAATTGAAATTTTGATTTGGTTGATTGGCGTTTTGATTGCGATTAGGGTTTGATTGTGGTGAATTAGGGAAAAGATTTAGTTAGTTCTTATATGGATTACGGAGTATAAAGCGCATTAAATGCTAAGGATCTTTGACTTTTTGACCAAGCTGTTTAGTCAACTCTGCTGCTGAATAACAACACTCTGCTGCTAGTTATATAACTCTGCTGCTAGTGATATTGGGCCGCTACGGTTGTAAGTGTGAGGGTGGGATGTGTAACTTCTCTAAATCACTTTAAAATCTAATTGATCTTCATTATTGGTTTTCTCACGTTTCAAATTGAAGTTATCACAAACCCTAACATTCAAAAATTCTCAAAGTCAATTATTCCCAATTTCTCTAAACCGTAATTCATGGATATTGTACGTACTTGGGCTGATCAACACAATAGTGTGGTTGTTTCGGATGAAGAGTTGGTTCCTGAGGAGCTCACAGATATGGTAAAATTTTTGAATGCTACTTCTCTTAGGTATGCACTCACTGTGAATCCTACTATATATGTTTCCTACATCAAACAGTTTTGGCTTACTGCTAAAGTCAAATCTATGAATGGGGAAAAATATGTCAGTGCTTTGGTTGATAGGCAAAAGGTTCGTATCACTGAATCATCTATAAGGGAATCTCTTCTCTTAAATGATGAAACAGAGACTACTTTCCTTGCTAATTCTGCTATTTTTGATGGTTTAAAAACTTTGGGGTATGAGGGCAAGCATAACAATTTAAAATTTCAAAAAGCTCTCCTCTGTCCTCAATACAAGTTTTTGGTACACCTTCTCCTTCATTGTTTGAGTCCTAAAACCTCTGGGTGGCATGAGTTTAGTACTACTATTGCTTCTGCACTAGTATGTTTAAGCACAGGTCAACCATTTAATTTTTCAAATATGATTTTGGAGGGGATTGCTAAAAGTGTTAAAGAGTCTGGTTCATATTTTCTCTATCCAAGATTTCTCCAGCTCTTTATTGTTGACCAACTTACTGATTTTAGATCCCATGCTGGTTATTATGAAGCTCCAAGATTGATTTCAAAAACTTTCACTTTCTTGGTTAAGCATGGAAAAAGTTTTTCAGGCACACATACAAATCTTACACCTTATATGGTGCAACTTGTACAAACTAATCAGGGTGAAGGATCAGGAAATCCCACTGAATCCCATCACACACCCAATTTTTCTGCAACTACTACACAACCCAAAATACACTATACCCGTAGGAAAATGTCACAACTCACAATTTCAGGTCATTTCAGGTCATTTCCCAAACTTTGGAAAAACACTATTCATCAAACACTATTCATCAAAACACTATTCATCGTTTTACTATTCATCATTTTTGAGGTCATTTGGATATTCTGAGAAACATTTGGGAAAATTTACTATTCACTAAACACTATTCATTCCGGAAAAGATTTCATCATTCACGTGCATTACTCATTTCATCGTAAATTTAGTTTACGGGTATTCAAATTCGCGTAACCGGATTGGTTTAGGTGCGAATTCATTTCATTAGTGTTAAGAACACTGCATACGGACTGGAGATAGTCTGCATATCATCATAACAGCATTTTCATGTTATACCACTCTTAGGATTTTCAAATTTCTATATTCAGTACATTTAACGTTTTTACGTATAAGTATTTATAGTAAACGTTAACACTCGGTTTATACACGACGAATATATCTAAATATTCCCACAATGGTCCCGACATATTTTTATATCCATTTTATCATCATAAAAGTTATTACATTCATTTACCCAGTATTTTGGAAATTTATTTTATTTATAACGTAAGCTTATGAATATTACGACGGTTTTCGTGAAAACTAAACAATAATCACCCGAACACTCAATACTTATACCCAACATAATTTTAACATTTTTATAACTCTATTTTGACAAGTTTAGTCATTATTTCATATTCCATATTTTTACGATACCCAGAGTTACGTTTCGCGATTTAAAACTTTACGGTTTGCGATTAACGGAACCAAAACCGACTCCGTGAACCATATAACACCAAGCTTACTACATACTCTTCTAATTTTCACACATGTGCAGCCCCCCATCCCAATGTTACTTCAACTTGTCCCTTTATTTACCAAAATGCCATGGAATTTAGATATTTCATACTTAAACACATTTAACACTTTGATACTTATTTTTATAAATCAAAAATGAAGTTTTCTCTTGTTCTTCCTCCTAAGCCACGACCAAACCACCATATCAAGATCAAGTGATCATTTTTCATAAGTTATAACACCAAACTTGTTCCTTTTACTTGTCTAATCAAGAATCAATCAAGAAAAACACAAGAAATCCAAGCATAATCATCATCTAATCATCTCATTTTATCAAGTAAGTTATCAACTTTATTTTTTCATGGATCATCTTATATTTACATGTATTTCATGAATATCATGCTAAAAACCATGTACAACTAGCTATACCACCATTTATTTTGTCAAAAATGGAACATACAAACCCTAACTTCTTATTTATGAATTCCCTTGCTATAAAAACTTGGTTAGGAGTCCATGGCACCTTGAGAAGGTGAATGGTAATATTAGATTAGCCATGTGGTGATTACAAGAGGTTTGGTGATGGTAGAAATTAGTTTTAAACCTTGAAAACTTGATTTGGAACATGTTTAGGACATGCTGTCCCGTTTTGTAAAAATCTGGAAAATCAGTAAACACCAAGGAAACTTTGGCAAAATTTTTAGAAAATACTTTCAAAAACGAATCCGTAGGCGAAAGAACGGATTAAAAAGAGTTTATAACGAAGAAGTTATGATTTTTGCAAGATTGTTGACGAAAAGTATTTTCTGGAAAAATAGTTGCTGTTGGACGTTTTTCGTCGGTCAAAAAGAGGCTTTAGACGTAACCCGGAGGAGCCGAGCTTTCCAAAATATATTACTACATACTAAGACGTAACCGTGGACATAAAGAACAAGTAAAACGGACAAGTAACGACAAAGATATACACGTTTGAAAATCGGCTAAAACCATTTTATATTGACAGCTTTTATATAAATTTGGCACAAAAACTACGAAGTACATTTTTGAGCTAGAAGTAATATTAAGTACCGAGCTTTATAACTAATGTCGTATTAGTTATTACGAGTATATTTTCATCATTTCAAGGATTACAACCCGAGTATTTCAACGCTAACATGGAAACTTACGATATATATATATAAGTATATATATATTACAACTAGCTTATTATATTTCTAATAGCAATATTTTTTTCCAAATTCTTGGAATATATATTTTGATAATACAAGTGTTTTTCCAAAGAGTAGAGTGGTATAGAAACATGAGCATGGACATTCATAACATCATTTCATGATCTAAAGTAGATCGTACATCATTCATTTTAGGTTGCGGCTAGTGTGCGCGCCTTGTTTTTCAGCTCATTACATGTTCATGGTACCATCATATCAGGTGAGTCATAGCCCCACTTTTACTTGTTTAATGACTTTATAAACTCTTTGGGGGAGGTACATGCTTCAATACTTGTTTTATGCTGTTATACGATTTGAATTACTTATGGGGAAGAATACGTTGCTTTAACTATTTTTGTACAATGCCAAAGTATAAAGTTCTTACATTGCTTAAGTAGTCTTATTACCACGACACGACAAGTCCCCTTTATTTCATGGACCGTTAATTTCAAGTACTAAGCGAGAGTGAGTGAATAGATCTATTGAGGGTGACGCCTCCATTCGTGTTTGGGTTGCTCCAACGGGACGAATGCATTTCATGTCTTATCAAGTGAGTGTCTGGTAAACACTCTGTTGGGGCATTACAAAGTCTAGCTTCGGGGCCATGAGCTTAAGAGACAATGTGGGTTTCATTATTGAAATCTTAGTACTTTACTTTATACTTGGGCTATTGTACATACAAAATTACTGATAAATTCCTGATACTTTTGCATCAAGTCTTACTACTGAAATACGATGCTTTTGCATCAAGTCTTACTACTGAAATACGATGCTTTTGCATCAAGTCTTATTACTGAAATACGATGCCTTTGCATCAGCCTTATTACTGAATTACAATGCTTTTGTATCAAACTTATTACATTTGGCAGTGGGTTGTAAACACACAGGTTACAAGTCTCTTATGGCGGGACTTGGAACTGAGTGGATTTACGATGCCTTTGCTGGGGAATCTTCATTTCAATGCATTACATTCTTTTTCACAAGACTCTATGAACTCACCAACCATTGTGTTGACACTTTAGCATGTATTTTCAGGTTTTAAGCTAAGGCACACTACTGGAGGTTTTGGCAGGGCAGGGCATGGTCATAGAAGACTCTGATTTAATCATTTGGGGACCGTTTTTAACTATTTTAATGGCCTACTTCCGCACTACTTTTAACAATGTAGATTCAATAATTTGATTTAACTATTTTATTTTAAATGATTCAAGTGCAAACCATTTTTGAACTTGTGTTGTGATATCAATTGAGTTACACCCCAGCTACATGTATGCTTCCGCTGGACCCGATTTTGGGGGTGTGACAGATTGGTACCAGAGCTTTGGCTATAGCGAACTAAGTGTTTTTAAAACCTAGACTATAGCTACTTTCAAGAAAACTTAACCCTATGACCGTCACATGCCTGCCTGCCAAGCTGAAGCCTCATTTGTGGTTAGTTGCTGACATAGGTGATGAGATTTGTGTCTCATTATCTAATATATTATATTCATCTATTATAGTTGATTACTATAATTGTCTTTCATATAAGCATGTTCACGTATCATATATGTCACCGTATTATGTTTTTCCTTGCATAGTTTCATCATTTGACCTTGAGTTTGGTCACTTGCTTTTGTCTTTCAGAACGTCTTGGTATTTTTGAAGGACATAGTCTTAGTATGACTGAGCTGAGTATTTCAAAATTCATGGAACCTCGGTGGAATATAGACTGGTCATCTATATTCAACCCGGGATAGTGAGAAATAGGCTGACCACCTATGTCTGACTCAGAGATGAATTTTGCAACACTGAGAATAGTTATAATAAAATTCTGTCTGGATTGAATCCTTTACTCATTTTCCAAATGTTTCATGCATGTGTGTGTATACCCTCGTTGTCAGAACATTCATACTTTTTATCACTTCGTGGATCACCGATTGGAAGCATGTCAATTGATCATTTCATCTCATGAACATTCACGTCTATGTATAATACACTTACATCACAGTATTTTCTTTTATTACAATATCATTTTGTCGCAGTTGTCACAGTCTCTTCCCTTCTCACCATCATTATTATTTCCTTTCCCCATCCCCATATATATATAGAATTAGCTGACACTTTATGGATTCATATGCCACTCATCCCTCACTACCACCAATATTGTTAAGTGGATATTATCAATGACCTCCCTAGGAAAGACTTTCCATACCATCTATAAGGAGAATCTCTCGGTACATTAAGACCATTCAAAACTCAACAGAAATCTCAGGATATCACAAAACCATTCGAAACACTATCATTGGCCTGATCACAAAAAAAAAAAAAATTCCATCATTTAGAAAGTATTGGCTTAACTGAATTACAGGATTATTTTAGATACGATTACTCACAAAACAACACCATAGAGATAAATTCAACCTCTTAACCGAGACTATAGATTGAACATGTCCTCACCAATAGACTTTATCCAAACCTGTTAGACACCTATGCCTTTGTGCAGATATACATACCTGACTATTTTATCCTCTTAATACTTTCACTTTTAAATGGATTTTTTCTCCAAACTACAGTTATACAAAACATATATCTTGTAAGAAATACTTTTCTGAGGCACTTATTTTGATAAACAAATTCCTTTTGGTTAATCCTTTACAAAACTACTGAATTGTTAGGAAATTTTAATCATCGATCTTTCGTAAACCATTAAAACTACAAGTTGGTAAGCAGAGTTATACAGAAAGTTCTGCCTAGGAAAGGCATGATACCATTCAGAAAACTTGGAAAGTTAAACTCGAGATATACACTAGACCATGTAATATTTCAAACAGAGTAGGCCTAGTGGCCGTCAGACTTGAGCCTTGTTAGAGAACAACAGGACTACACAACCATGTATTATCAGCTTTTCAGAATTGTCACCCATAATCCCATTTGGAAAGGAATCCAACCCATAGTCAAACATAAACCTTGTAGGAGAACAAGTAGAAATCATGGACCGTGTGGTCAAACAGTAGAAGCAGAGTCGAATTCCTATCGTTGGAGTTCGCTGGAATTCTAGAATATCATCACCTTTTCACCAATATGTTTTCAGAAACCAACATAAACTGAACTTCGGGACGAAGTTCCTTTTAGAGGGGAAGACTGTCACAACTCACAATTTCAGGTCATTTCAGGTCATTTCCCAAACTTTGGAAAAACACTATTCATTAAACACTATTCATCAAAACACTATTCATCGTTTTACTATTCATCATTTTTGAGGTCATTTGGATATTCTGAGAAACATTTGGGAAAATTTACTATTCACTAAACACTATTCATTCCGGAAAAGATTTCATCATTCACGTGCATTACTCATTTCATCGTAAATTTAGTTTACGGGTATTCAAATTCGCGTAACCGGATTGGTTTAGGTGCGAATTCATTTCATTAGTGTTAAGAACACTGCATACGGACTGGAGATAGTCTGCATATCATCATAACAGCATTTTCATGTTATACCACTCTTAGGATTTTCAAATTTCTATATTCAGTACATTTAACGTTTTTACGTATAAGTATTTATAGTAAACGTTAACACTCGGTTTATACACGACGAATATATCTAAATATTCCCACAATGGTCCCGACATATTTTTATATCCATTTTATCATCATAAAAGTTATTACATTCATTTACCCAGTATTTTGGAAATTTATTTTATTTATAACGTAAGCTTATGAATATTACGACGGTTTTCGTGAAAACTAAACAATAATCACCCGAACACTCAATACTTATACCCAACATAATTTTAACATTTTTATAACTCTATTTTGACAAGTTTAGTCATTATTTCATATTCCATATTTTTACGATACCCAGAGTTACGTTTCGCGATTTAAAACTTTACGGTTTGCGATTAACGGAACCAAAACCGACTCCGTGAACCATATAACACCAAGCTTACTACATACTCTTCTAATTTTCACACATGTGCAGCCCCCCATCCCAATGTTACTTCAACTTGTCCCTTTATTTACCAAAATGCCATGGAATTTAGATATTTCATACTTAAACACATTTAACACTTTGATACTTATTTTTATAAATCAAAAATGAAGTTTTCTCTTGTTCTTCCTCCTAAGCCACGACCAAACCACCATATCAAGATCAAGTGATCATTTTTCATAAGTTATAACACCAAACTTGTTCCTTTTACTTGTCTAATCAAGAATCAATCAAGAAAAACACAAGAAATCCAAGCATAATCATCATCTAATCATCTCATTTTATCAAGTAAGTTATCAACTTTATTTTTTCATGGATCATCTTATATTTACATGTATTTCATGAATATCATGCTAAAAACCATGTACAACTAGCTATACCACCATTTATTTTGTCAAAAATGGAACATACAAACCCTAACTTCTTATTTATGAATTCCCTTGCTATAAAAACTTGGTTAGGAGTCCATGGCACCTTGAGAAGGTGAATGGTAATATTAGATTAGCCATGTGGTGATTACAAGAGGTTTGGTGATGGTAGAAATTAGTTTTAAACCTTGAAAACTTGATTTGGAACATGTTTAGGACATGCTGTCCCGTTTTGTAAAAATCTGGAAAATCAGTAAACACCAAGGAAACTTTGGCAAAATTTTTAGAAAATACTTTCAAAAACGAATCCGTAGGCGAAAGAACGGATTAAAAAGAGTTTATAACGAAGAAGTTATGATTTTTGCAAGATTGTTGACGAAAAGTATTTTCTGGAAAAATAGTTGCTGTTGGACGTTTTTCGTCGGTCAAAAAGAGGCTTTAGACGTAACCCGGAGGAGCCGAGCTTTCCAAAATATATTACTACATACTAAGACGTAACCGTGGACATAAAGAACAAGTAAAACGGACAAGTAACGACAAAGATATACACGTTTGAAAATCGGCTAAAACCATTTTATATTGACAGCTTTTATATAAATTTGGCACAAAAACTACGAAGTACATTTTTGAGCTAGAAGTAATATTAAGTACCGAGCTTTATAACTAATGTCGTATTAGTTATTACGAGTATATTTTCATCATTTCAAGGATTACAACCCGAGTATTTCAACGCTAACATGGAAACTTACGATATATATATATAAGTATATATATATTACAACTAGCTTATTATATTTCTAATAGCAATATTTTTTTCCAAATTCTTGGAATATATATTTTGATAATACAAGTGTTTTTCCAAAGAGTAGAGTGGTATAGAAACATGAGCATGGACATTCATAACATCATTTCATGATCTAAAGTAGATCGTACATCATTCATTTTAGGTTGCGGCTAGTGTGCGCGCCTTGTTTTTCAGCTCATTACATGTTCATGGTACCATCATATCAGGTGAGTCATAGCCCCACTTTTACTTGTTTAATGACTTTATAAACTCTTTGGGGGAGGTACATGCTTCAATACTTGTTTTATGCTGTTATACGATTTGAATTACTTATGGGGAAGAATACGTTGCTTTAACTATTTTTGTACAATGCCAAAGTATAAAGTTCTTACATTGCTTAAGTAGTCTTATTACCACGACACGACAAGTCCCCTTTATTTCATGGACCGTTAATTTCAAGTACTAAGCGAGAGTGAGTGAATAGATCTATTGAGGGTGACGCCTCCATTCGTGTTTGGGTTGCTCCAACGGGACGAATGCATTTCATGTCTTATCAAGTGAGTGTCTGGTAAACACTCTGTTGGGGCATTACAAAGTCTAGCTTCGGGGCCATGAGCTTAAGAGACAATGTGGGTTTCATTATTGAAATCTTAGTACTTTACTTTATACTTGGGCTATTGTACATACAAAATTACTGATAAATTCCTGATACTTTTGCATCAAGTCTTACTACTGAAATACGATGCTTTTGCATCAAGTCTTACTACTGAAATACGATGCTTTTGCATCAAGTCTTATTACTGAAATACGATGCCTTTGCATCAGCCTTATTACTGAATTACAATGCTTTTGTATCAAACTTATTACATTTGGCAGTGGGTTGTAAACACACAGGTTACAAGTCTCTTATGGCGGGACTTGGAACTGAGTGGATTTACGATGCCTTTGCTGGGGAATCTTCATTTCAATGCATTACATTCTTTTTCACAAGACTCTATGAACTCACCAACCATTGTGTTGACACTTTAGCATGTATTTTCAGGTTTTAAGCTAAGGCACACTACTGGAGGTTTTGGCAGGGCAGGGCATGGTCATAGAAGACTCTGATTTAATCATTTGGGGACCGTTTTTAACTATTTTAATGGCCTACTTCCGCACTACTTTTAACAATGTAGATTCAATAATTTGATTTAACTATTTTATTTTAAATGATTCAAGTGCAAACCATTTTTGAACTTGTGTTGTGATATCAATTGAGTTACACCCCAGCTACATGTATGCTTCCGCTGGACCCGATTTTGGGGGTGTGACAGATTGGTACCAGAGCTTTGGCTATAGCGAACTAAGTGTTTTTAAAACCTAGACTATAGCTACTTTCAAGAAAACTTAACCCTATGACCGTCACATGCCTGCCTGCCAAGCTGAAGCCTCATTTGTGGTTAGTTGCTGACATAGGTGATGAGATTTGTGTCTCATTATCTAATATATTATATTCATCTATTATAGTTGATTACTATAATTGTCTTTCATATAAGCATGTTCACGTATCATATATGTCACCGTATTATGTTTTTCCTTGCATAGTTTCATCATTTGACCTTGAGTTTGGTCACTTGCTTTTGTCTTTCAGAACGTCTTGGTATTTTTGAAGGACATAGTCTTAGTATGACTGAGCTGAGTATTTCAAAATTCATGGAACCTCGGTGGAATATAGACTGGTCATCTATATTCAACCCGGGATAGTGAGAAATAGGCTGACCACCTATGTCTGACTCAGAGATGAATTTTGCAACACTGAGAATAGTTATAATAAAATTCTGTCTGGATTGAATCCTTTACTCATTTTCCAAATGTTTCATGCATGTGTGTGTATACCCTCGTTGTCAGAACATTCATACTTTTTATCACTTCGTGGATCACCGATTGGAAGCATGTCAATTGATCATTTCATCTCATGAACATTCACGTCTATGTATAATACACTTACATCACAGTATTTTCTTTTATTACAATATCATTTTGTCGCAGTTGTCACAGTCTCTTCCCTTCTCACCATCATTATTATTTCCTTTCCCCATCCCCATATATATATAGAATTAGCTGACACTTTATGGATTCATATGCCACTCATCCCTCACTACCACCAATATTGTTAAGTGGATATTATCAATGACCTCCCTAGGAAAGACTTTCCATACCATCTATAAGGAGAATCTCTCGGTACATTAAGACCATTCAAAACTCAACAGAAATCTCAGGATATCACAAAACCATTCGAAACACTATCATTGGCCTGATCACAAAAAAAAAAAATTCCATCATTTAGAAAGTATTGGCTTGACTGAATTACAGGATTATTTTAGATACGATTACTCACAAAACAACACCATAGAGATAAATTCAACCTCTTAACCGAGACTATAGATTGAACATGTCCTCACCAATAGACTTTATCCAAACCTGTTAGACACCTATGCCTTTGTGCAGATATACATACCTGACTATTTTATCCTCTTAATACTTTCACTTTTAAATGGATTTTTTCTCCAAACTACAGTTATACAAAACATATATCTTGTAAGAAATACTTTTCTGAGGCACTTATTTTGATAAACAAATTCCTTTTGGTTAATCCTTTACAAAACTACTGAATTGTTAGGAAATTTTAATCATCGATCTTTCGTAAACCATTAAAACTACAAGTTGGTAAGCAGAGTTATACAGAAAGTTCTGCCTAGGAAAGGCATGATACCATTCAGAAAACTTGGAAAGTTAAACTCGAGATATACACTAGACCATGTAATATTTCAAACAGAGTAGGCCTAGTGGCCGTCAGACTTGAGCCTTGTTAGAGAACAACAGGACTACACAACCATGTATTATCAGCTTTTCAGAATTGTCACCCATAATCCCATTTGGAAAGGAATCCAACCCATAGTCAAACATAAACCTTGTAGGAGAACAAGTAGAAATCATGGACCGTGTGGTCAAACAGTAGAAGCAGAGTCGAATTCCTATCGTTGGAGTTCGCTGGAATTCTAGAATATCATCACCTTTTCACCAATATGTTTTCAGAAACCAACATAAACTGAACTTCGGGACGAAGTTCCTTTTAGAGGGGAAGACTGTCACAACTCACAATTTCAGGTCATTTCAGGTCATTTCCCAAACTTTGGAAAAACACTATTCATTAAACACTATTCATCAAAACACTATTCATCGTTTTACTATTCATCATTTTTGAGGTCATTTGGATATTCTGAGAAACATTTGGGAAAATTTACTATTCACTAAACACTATTCATTCCGGAAAAGATTTCATCATTCACGTGCATTACTCATTTCATCGTAAATTTAGTTTACGGGTATTCAAATTCGCGTAACCGGATTGGTTTAGGTGCGAATTCATTTCATTAGTGTTAAGAACACTGCATACGGACTGGAGATAGTCTGCATATCATCATAACAGCATTTTCATGTTATACCACTCTTAGGATTTTCAAATTTCTATATTCAGTACATTTAACGTTTTTACGTATAAGTATTTATAGTAAACGTTAACACTCGGTTTATACACGACGAATATATCTAAATATTCCCACAATGGTCCCGACATATTTTTATATCCATTTTATCATCATAAAAGTTATTACATTCATTTACCCAGTATTTTGGAAATTTATTTTATTTATAACGTAAGCTTATGAATATTACGACGGTTTTCGTGAAAACTAAACAATAATCACCCGAACACTCAATACTTATACCCAACATAATTTTAACATTTTTATAACTCTATTTTGACAAGTTTAGTCATTATTTCATATTCCATATTTTTACGATACCCAGAGTTACGTTTCGCGATTTAAAACTTTACGGTTTGCGATTAACGGAACCAAAACCGACTCCGTGAACCATATAACACCAAGCTTACTACATACTCTTCTAATTTTCACACATGTGCAGCCCCCCATCCCAATGTTACTTCAACTTGTCCCTTTATTTACCAAAATGCCATGGAATTTAGATATTTCATACTTAAACACATTTAACACTTTGATACTTATTTTTATAAATCAAAAATGAAGTTTTCTCTTGTTCTTCCTCCTAAGCCACGACCAAACCACCATATCAAGATCAAGTGATCATTTTTCATAAGTTATAACACCAAACTTGTTCCTTTTACTTGTCTAATCAAGAATCAATCAAGAAAAACACAAGAAATCCAAGCATAATCATCATCTAATCATCTCATTTTATCAAGTAAGTTATCAACTTTATTTTTTCATGGATCATCTTATATTTACATGTATTTCATGAATATCATGCTAAAAACCATGTACAACTAGCTATACCACCATTTATTTTGTCAAAAATGGAACATACAAACCCTAACTTCTTATTTATGAATTCCCTTGCTATAAAAACTTGGTTAGGAGTCCATGGCACCTTGAGAAGGTGAATGGTAATATTAGATTAGCCATGTGGTGATTACAAGAGGTTTGGTGATGGTAGAAATTAGTTTTAAACCTTGAAAACTTGATTTGGAACATGTTTAGGACATGCTGTCCCGTTTTGTAAAAATCTGGAAAATCAATAAACACCAAGGAAACTTTGGCAAAATTTTTAGAAAATACTTTCAAAAACGAATCCGTAGGCGAAAGAACGGATTAAAAAGAGTTTATAACGAAGAAGTTATGATTTTTGCAAGATTGTTGACGAAAAGTATTTTCTGGAAAAATAGTTGCTGTTGGACGTTTTTCGTCGGTCAAAAAGAGGCTTTAGACGTAACCCGGAGGAGCCGAGCTTTCCAAAATATATTACTACATACTAAGACGTAACCGTGGACATAAAGAACAAGTAAAACGGACAAGTAACGACAAAGATATACACGTTTGAAAATCGGCTAAAACCATTTTATATTGACAGCTTTTATATAAATTTGGCACAAAAACTACGAAGTACATTTTTGAGCTAGAAGTAATATTAAGTACCGAGCTTTATAACTAATGTCGTATTAGTTATTACGAGTATATTTTCATCATTTCAAGGATTACAACCCGAGTATTTCAACGCTAACATGGAAACTTACGATATATATATATAAGTATATATATATTACAACTAGCTTATTATATTTCTAATAGCAATATTTTTTTCCAAATTCTTGGAATATATATTTTGATAATACAAGTGTTTTTCCAAAGAGTAGAGTGGTATAGAAACATGAGCATGGACATTCATAACATCATTTCATGATCTAAAGTAGATCGTACATCATTCATTTTAGGTTGCGGCTAGTGTGCGCGCCTTGTTTTTCAGCTCATTACATGTTCATGGTACCATCATATCAGGTGAGTCATAGCCCCACTTTTACTTGTTTAATGACTTTATAAACTCTTTGGGGGAGGTACATGCTTCAATACTTGTTTTATGCTGTTATACGATTTGAATTACTTATGGGGAAGAATACGTTGCTTTAACTATTTTTGTACAATGCCAAAGTATAAAGTTCTTACATTGCTTAAGTAGTCTTATTACCACGACACGACAAGTCCCCTTTATTTCATGGACCGTTAATTTCAAGTACTAAGCGAGAGTGAGTGAATAGATCTATTGAGGGTGACGCCTCCATTCGTGTTTGGGTTGCTCCAACGGGACGAATGCATTTCATGTCTTATCAAGTGAGTGTCTGGTAAACACTCTGTTGGGGCATTACAAAGTCTAGCTTCGGGGCCATGAGCTTAAGAGACAATGTGGGTTTCATTATTGAAATCTTAGTACTTTACTTTATACTTGGGCTATTGTACATACAAAATTACTGATAAATTCCTGATACTTTTGCATCAAGTCTTACTACTGAAATACGATGCTTTTGCATCAAGTCTTACTACTGAAATACGATGCTTTTGCATCAAGTCTTATTACTGAAATACGATGCCTTTGCATCAGCCTTATTACTGAATTACAATGCTTTTGTATCAAACTTATTACATTTGGCAGTGGGTTGTAAACACACAGGTTACAAGTCTCTTATGGCGGGACTTGGAACTGAGTGGATTTACGATGCCTTTGCTGGGGAATCTTCATTTCAATGCATTACATTCTTTTTCACAAGACTCTATGAACTCACCAACCATTGTGTTGACACTTTAGCATGTATTTTCAGGTTTTAAGCTAAGGCACACTACTGGAGGTTTTGGCAGGGCAGGGCATGGTCATAGAAGACTCTGATTTAATCATTTGGGGACCGTTTTTAACTATTTTAATGGCCTACTTCCGCACTACTTTTAACAATGTAGATTCAATAATTTGATTTAACTATTTTATTTTAAATGATTCAAGTGCAAACCATTTTTGAACTTGTGTTGTGATATCAATTGAGTTACACCCCAGCTACATGTATGCTTCCGCTGGACCCGATTTTGGGGGTGTGACAGATAACGAAAAAGGACACTGGTCTACCTCAGGATAGTGTTAGTATGGCTGTACCAGATGAGGCTGTCCTAGTTGATGGAGGGGACATGTTGGTGAGGGCTGTCACTACTGCTTCTAGCTTAGCAGCAGAGTAGGATAGTGATAACATAAATAAGACCCAAACCAAGGCAACATCTAGAGATGATGATTCTTCTGAATCAAATTCTCAGGATGGTAACCCTAGCCAAATGGCAAATATAGGGGGCTCAGATGATCAAACTAGGTTTGATACTGAGTTTATGTCCCAAGATTCACCTCTCGGACCAGGTTACACAGGTCGAAGTGATGAGGACAGGCCAGTGACCAATGAATTGACGGAAAATCTTGTACATAATGATAATGTCCATGATTCACCTCTCGGACCAGGTAACACAGGTCGAAGTGATGAGACTACTATGCAACTCATTCAAGAATTGATGGTTACATGTACCAATTTGGGGTTGAAGTGTACTACTTTGGAAGATAAGGTTCTTACTCTGTCTACAGTGGTCACTAATCAAGGCAAAATGATCACAACGTTGAAGAAACAGATTAAGAAATTAAAGAAATCAAAAACTTCAACCTTATTGAAAAGGCTAAAGAAGGTGGGCACTTCTAAAGTTATTACTTCACCTGAACTTTCTACTCATTTGGAAGAGGATGATGCTTTCAAACAGGGGAGGAATGAAGATGTAATGGGTTCAGGGGGGGCAAATTTGGAGAAGATTGAAAGTGCTCAGGTTATGAATGAAGAAATGGCTTCAGGGGAGGTTCCAGTGATTGGAGATATGGATGTAGAAAGTCCTGAAGATGCTGAGAATTTTGTGGTTGCTAATCAATCAGGGAATGAGGTGGTAATGGAACAAGTTATTGTTACTCAAGAAAAGGTGGTGGAAAAACTTAAGACTTTGGAGCCTGAGCAATTAGTAAAGGCAACAGGGGTAATGGGTGGAACTTTAAAGACTTTGGGGGATTCAATGGTGAAAGAGCTTGAAAATGCTGCTATTGCTGACAAGACTAATGACTCTACTGCTGCTCTTGATTCTGCTGATAAGGATTCTGCTGATCCTGCTGCTAGTGGAAAAGTGACTTCTGCTGATGCACCAGACTCTGCTGCTGGGTCTAGTGATAATGCTGCTGCTGAAGCAATGGTTTTGTTAAGTAAGAAGACTTCAGAAGTTCTATGTGAATCATCTTCAAAACATATACCACTACCAACACCATCACTACCACAACAACCTACAATAACAACAATATCATCCACACCAAGTTTACCTCTAAAAGGAGTTGTCATTAGAGAACCTGCTGCTCAACCAAAGAAGATAGTATCTTCATCTACTGACAAAGGAAATGGAAAGCAAGTTGCAGAATCTCAATGGATGTATAAGGGTTTTGATTACTCTGTATTACCTTTTAATCTATGGCCTAAGGAATTACAGATTAAACATTACTCAGCTATTGCTTTGAAAGAACAAGAGATGATTAATCAAGAAGATCAACAGCTGGCTCAGAAAGAAAAAGAAAAGATTGAAAAGGAGACAGAAGATTTAAGGAGGTATGATGAATGGTTGGATGAGAAAATAAGAATAGAGGCTGATATTGAACTTAACAAGTTGATCAAGATTGAGGATAATGAAGATCAAACTTTTGATGTCAAATCTTGGTTAAGTAAGTTCACAGATAAGAAAAAAAAGAAGATGCTGCTGCTAGAAAGAATAAAAAGGTACTTAGAGGTCCAACTCCATTACAAAAGGGAAAAGAGAAGATATCTGAAGAATATGAAAGGATGGAAATTGGTGCATTTAAAACCTAAGTCTGATCAAGAGGTTTATGATTTGTATCAAGTGGCTAAAAGACAAACATATACTTTTTATCCTATGGGCTGTGCTGAAGACTTGGAGTTTATTGCTCAGATGAATAAGAAGTTGGTACCTGAAAAAGTGGTTGAAGCAGAGTATGTTCAAGAAGCTGATGTTGTTAAGCAGTTTGATGATGCGGCTAAGACTACTTCTTCTGTGCAAAGTGGTAAAAGAAAAGGTGTAGTTCATAAATCATTTGCAAAGAAGAAAAGGAAAACAGGGGAAGAAAGCAGTTCTAAGCCAGAAGGAGATGAGTTCAAGAATGATTGTGATCATATTCCTCCTGAGCATTTAAAAGAACAATTGAAGGTTTGCACTATGGTTGGCAAGATGGAAGATCCTGAAGTGGTTGATGCCAAACCAATAGGAATCAAATATCCTATTATCAAAGTAACTACAGGATATGATACTAACATTGGAGCATTTCATGATGTTGAGAGATCTGATGGAAAGACTCACAGGTTTCTTAGATTTCAACAGATGTTATACTACTTTGATAGAGAGGATGTTGATGGCTTGTGGAAGTTATACAAGGCAAAGTTTGGAGCAAAGAAGTTTGATGGTGAAAAATATGAGAAAGATCAAATTGATCATATCATAACTAAGACTGATAATGTGCTATGGAGAGCTCTAAAACTTATGTATGAACCTTCATTGGATGATTCTGAATGGACAGAGATAGTAGATTACAAAGTAAGAAAATGGAGACTTTTTCAAGATTCTAGAATTCATATGCTAGATATTGGACCAATTACTTTGTATATGCTAGCTGAAAAAGATTACCCAGTGGTAAGATACCGGAATATTGTCAATCAGATGGTTCATGGTAATAGGTCACTTAAGTTGCAGAAAGACTATGATTCTGATGATCAAGCATTCAATTTGCTGTCAAAGTATAAGAAGATATTTGATCAACTGAATTCTCAAGGTTTGAAGTATTTGGAAGCATCCTCCTAGTGATTAATTGTGCTTAGAAGAAACTTATTTATTTAGAAATAAAAATAAGTTTAGGGGAGGATTGTTGGGTTTGAAACTGCTGCTAAGTGAAACTGCTGCTATGAATGAAACTGCTGCTAGTGGTAATGATTCTGCTGCTGATGTCAAAGTGCTGCTGAGGTTAAATGTTGCTGACAGAATCTACTGCTGAAGGGATAAGGATGTATACGACTTAGATAATTATAGAATAGATTGTGTAAATATTTTAAACGTCTAGAATATTCTTATCGTGTAGAGAAAAGTATTGTAAACCTAGTAGGATTCCTTGGTCTATAAAAGGAGGAGCCTAGGGTTAGTTTATGTACGTATTATTATTCACTTCAAGGTTGTAAAACCCTAGTATTGTTGAGTGCTCGTATTAATAATATTGAAGTGTTGAAAGAGAATCATTATTCTTTTTAAGTTAAGCTTTTATATTCCGCATATTTGCTTAAGTGTTTAATTAAGTTAACTTCTATACAAGATCGTTTAAGCTCAACTGGGATCAACATGACAGTTGACTGATACATACATGTATACATTATTATAGGTATATAGATTAAACTTGGAATGACTGGGTGGAAACAGAGTTACAATGAAAAGAAGTTTTCTGCAAAGTCTCCAGAAGATCTTGAGTCGATACAGAGAGAAGTTGTAAGTTGCAAGTTTGATTTTAGAGTTAATGAGTTTCTTCATATTAATCAATTTCCCTTTGAAAAAGGAGGTTCAAAGTGTTTGACTATTTTTCAAATGTCAATCAGAGATTCAAATAGGTCTAGTATCTTTATGAATACGCCTATAAACCGAATTTAGATAAGGATTTTCAAAAGTCTATCTGCTTATCACTAAAGATGAGATGATGGGATATTAGGAGAGTTAAGGTCAATTTGTGCGCACTATAAATAAACACAAGTGAGTGAGAAATTGTTAGTTTTTAGAGTGAAACATTGAAGTTGAAATTTTTTGGAAATTTATTATGTGTTTAGGTTTGTTTTGGACCCAGTGAAGAAATTTCGTAAAATGTCAGAAACGTTTGATATACAACTATATAATTATGTTTTGACTGTGGGCACTCAAGTTGCTGCTCATTTTCATAAGTATTTATCTAAATTTAGGTAACATTATTTTCCACCAAGCATCTTAACATCATCACTATGCGTATTGATAATGAATTATTCTAAGCGTGTCATCTTTCTATAGCATGTTCTCTTTTTGGTTGGTTCCTTTTTTCTGTAGCATGTTACAACTATATGTGCCACACTTTCTATTGGAGTGGGAACAGTGTTGAGAGGTGTTTTTTTGGCAAGAACTTGGTTGCAGGAAAAGGCACAATAAAGGGATTCTAACTCTTGATTTTTAGGAACTTGAAGCAACTGCTCAGTTGTTTAAAAGTCGTTACGTATATGGTGATACAAGATAAAACATGGTTGTATTAAATTTTGGACAAATCTTCCCATATATACTAAAAATTATGCATGTAATAGATATTATATTGGTTTTTACTTATTGTCATTTTATTGAGATTAACAAGAAGCTAGAAGGAAAACATGACAAAATAGATGTACAAGCCAATCTTGGATTAGAGATCCAAGAAATCCATTCAAGATTATTGAATTTCTATTAGGGGTGAGCATGGTGCAGGTTGGTGCGGGTTTTGACTAAAACCGAACCGCAACCGCAATTGCGGTTTCTATAAAAAATAGAAACCGAACCGCACCACATTTTATGGTTTCAGTTTTGCGGGTTTTTTGCGGTTTATGTGGGTTTTGCGGGTTTTAACCGCACCGCACCATCACTTATGACTTATAAAATTAATATGGGTTTTTACGGTTCCTGGTTCACAATGTTGATTTTTTTTTGTTATAAAAATGCAAATATTTAATTTAAAAACGCACATCACTTATGACTTACAAGAATATTAATCATAATATGCACTAGAAGCCTTATAACACATATTAAATAATGAATGTGCTGTTTTTTGGTTTTAAAAATCAAGTGCGGTGCGGTGCGGGTTTTGTGGTTCGGTTTTACGGGTAAAACCGCAACCGCACCGCATTTTGCGGTTTTTCTTTTTTCTTAAAACCGATCCACCGGTTTTTGCAGTGGTGCGGTTTTTGTGGTGCGGTTTTTTGTGGGTTTTGCGGTTTGCGGTGTAGTTTCTGCTCACCCCTAATTTCTATTCCTGTGAAGCAACCATTTCTTCTCCAAGTGTGTTCTTACGGAGGCAACTTTGGATCAAATGACACACGATTGTGATATCTCTAAATAGATTATGCAACAAACTTTGTTTTAAAACACAAAGATTTCCATAAAAAATTGAAATAGTAGTCTTATTCTTCTATATGTATAGAAGTAACACTAATAGAAATAAAAGTTTAATAATACATAAAAAGTGCAAGGTTTTCTTGACACAACGTGTGTACAATAATAATGCTGATAACAGGATTTTATAATATTCATCAAAAAGAAAATATTCCACTCCCGGTTAGCAAATTAAATGGTGATAAGCTTCTACATACGCAATTTATTATTTAACTTCTTAGGATATTGTTTGAAATAGTTCTTTTTTGAGATAATGAAAGTTCCACATATTCAAGTTTGAAGTATTTTATTTTATGAGCTGATTGTAAGTTGCAGTTGCACGGGTCATAGCATAGTTGTCTTTTATTTTTATGATCTCATAAACAACATAAATGTTATAGTATCAGTAGTGGAACGTGCAAGTTTGTGGTGCTTAGCTATAATATTAATATTATTACTTCTCATTATTTTTATGGTAATTTATCAAAGACTACTACAAATATAGTCTACAAAGAGGTTCTTCATGGTCTATGATCAAGTTTCAAGAGGTATGTACGGATATTCATATGATGTCATTTATGTCATTTTTTTTATGTATTACTTAGCCTTTATTTTTATACTTATTAGGTGCTCAAGAAATGTTCATTGGCTTATCACTTCATCAACTTCCCCACTACATACACTTGCTTTTTAAAGGCGGTCAAGATTGGAGCTCACGTGCATGGACGTTTATTACATTATTAGTTACAAGCATTGTACTCTGTACTATCATTGACTTATTACTTCATATTCTTTTCGAATAAATGATTCACCCTGTTTACTTTCGTTCTTTTCCTTATTTTGTTTAGACACTAATTTTTTAATCTTTTGCAACATCTCTTCTAAACCCGTGGATTTCACGGGTCTTATAAGCTAGTTAAAGATAAGTACTATCTCTCATAAAGTCTATTTGATAATGAGATCTTTGATTTAGACAAGTGCATTATTGGAGGCAGGACCATTCATATTTATTCAAGGGGCACTTACATGCATTTTCATATACACATCATTATTACATATATATATATATATATATATATATATATATATATATATATATATATATATATATATATATATATATATATTCAAACTTTATTTTAATAGTCTTTTACATCATACATTAAAATTTTGTTTTTGAAAAAATATGTAAATATTAATGTGTAAATGAGGATTGTACGTAAATTCTCCTTTATCTAATTAGGAGATTATATATTAGTTTCTGGTTGTTTATTTAAGTCATTAAATATATTTCAATTTATATTATAGTAAAACCCCTGTAAATTAATAATATTATGATTGAAATATTGTATTAATTTAGCGAGATATTATTATATTGATAAATTAATAATTTATTAATTTAAATAAGTTTTACATATTACATTTAAATTTTAAAGTCTAATATACTAGTTAGAGATAAAAAATAAATTAAAAAACAAGTTCCAATTAAAATTTATGACCAAAAGGCAGTGAAGAAATTAATGAATGTATACTAATAAATGTTACGAGGTTCAACGCATTCAAAAAATTGTGATTTTTAGTAGTTATTAATTTATAGTTTCGTTGGGACTAATATATGTGGACTATAGTTTCAAAAAATATATTATTATATAATTATTTTATCAATTGAGGTCCGAATTTGTATTAGTCCCATATTAGGACCAGACAAATTATTAATTTTGTAGAAATTATTAATTTATCTAGTATTAATTTATAAATATTTTACTGTATGTGTTATCAATCAACACGGCCAAGTGCAAGGTACAGTTGTACTTTATAATTATTATAGGCACTGTCACGTCAGCCCCATAACATAAACACTCTCCCTAATAGAATTTCTATAACACATCACAAAAATACACTCAAGAAAGAAAAAAAAAAAATGGCAGTACAGTCATAACGATTATAAAAAAGTTATAAGTACCATTTTGGTCTTATAACATGCCGACGGTGCACTGCATCATGCACTCTAAAGTTGAGGGCAGTACTTTATAACATGTCTATTTACTAACCAAACAATAATCATTCAAAAGACAAAAGCAAGTGTAAACCTTCTGGAATTCATATACCAACGTTTACAGTAAAATGTTATTAAATATTAATATATTATACTTTGAATTTTCCATGAACTCAAGCAGCGTATATATGCACACAACCATGATTAATCAAAACCCATAGTTGCATCATGTATATTCTTCCTTTGGTAGAAAATTACACTTTCATATTTGAGTGTTTAGCTATAATTATATTTCTTTACTGCCTCTCATTCCTTTATAAAAACACTAAAAGCACTCCCACTGCACCTCAAGCAAGTGGTAGTTGGCCTATAATAGGCCATTTCACACTTTTTAGTGGTTCATCTGATCTTCCCCATGTAGCCTTGGCATCCCTAGCAGAACAGCATGGACCTATCTTTGTTGTCCGGCTTGGCGTACGCAGAGTCTTGGTGGTGAGTAATTGGGAGATTGCTAAGGAGATCTTCACCATCCATGATGCATCTGTTTCCAACCGTCCCAAACACCTTGCTGCCAAGATTTTGGGAAACAACTATGCTTCTGTATCATATGCTCCTTTCGGCCCCTATTGGCGTGGAATACGTAAAATCATCTCCTTGGAGCTGCTATCTAATAGCCGGCTTGAGAAGCTTAAGGATGTTCGAATGCTGGAACTAGAAATTGCCATTAAAAGTATTTACGAACTTTGGAGGGATAAGAGAGATGGAGAAGGGAAAGTGTTGGTGGAGATGAGTAAATGGTTTTGGGAATTGAATATGAATACAGCGCTTAGAACGATTGTTGGAAAACGATACAGCGGAGCTGTGGATGGTGAAGATGAGGATGAGATGAAGAGGCGTCGTGAATTGATGAGGGAATGGTTTCACTATTTGGGAGTGTATGTGGTAGGAGATGCTCTTCCTTTTCTAGGGTGGATGGATTTGGGAGGACATGAGAAGTCCATGAAAAGAATCGCCTCGGGACTGGACACCATGTTCGAAAAATATTTAGATGAGCATCGCCAAAAGAGTGCTTCTCCTGGTGAGACGGAAAATGAAAAAGATTTCATTGATATGATGATGTCGGTGGTAAAAGATGATGGCTTGGCGGGCTATGATGCTGATACCATCATTAAATCCACCTGCATGGTGAGTAACGTTAGAGCAAATGATGTAAATTGTTGGTTTTGTAATAATTTGTTAGAAATGGCTTAACTTTTAAGCTCTTTATGCATACTAACTTACATGTTTTGTAGACTCTTATAGTTGGTAGCTCAGATACAACCACAGTCATGCTAACATGGACGCTCTCTTTGCTTTTAAACAATCGTGACGCTCTGAAAAAGGTTCAAAAAGAACTAGAGCTGCACGTGGGAGATAGACAAGTAAGCGAATCAGATATAAAAGATCTGGTCTACCTCCAAGCTGTGGTAAAAGAAACATTGCGCCTCTACCCAGCTGCATTCCTAGGAGGTCCAAGAGTCTTATCAGAAGATTGCACAATAGCCGGATACCATGTCCCAAAAGGCACGTGGCTATTAATCAATATGTGGAAGCTCCACCGTGATCCAAACATATGGTCTGACCCATGTGAATTTAGACCAGAAAGGTTCTTAACACCGGACCATAAGGATGTAGATGTTAAGGGGGCAGATTTTGAGTTGATCCCTTTTGGAGCCGGCAGAAGGTCTTGTCCTGGGACTGGTTTGGCGCTTCAGATGTTGCACATGGTTCTAGCCACTTTGATACAAAAGTTTGAGCTGTCAACTCCAAATGGGGCAGAAGTTGATATGACTGAAAGCGCTGGATTGACAAATGATAAGGCAACTCCGCTTGAAGTGCTAGTCGCACCACGCTTCCTGAGACAATAGATGGCGGAACACATGTACCATACATGCATTTGTTAATTCAGTCGAAAAGTATTTCGGCTGCCAAAGTGTTTATATTAGCGCTGTACGTGTATTGTATTAATATGAAATTCCCTGTATGTATGTTCAACACTTTTGTATGTTTAATACTTTAATGGGCCAACAATTAATTTAAAAGATTCAAACAAGAAGTTAATTAGCTTCTCATCAGTAATTTAATTTAGCATGTTATAGATCTAGCATATGTATATCCTGCAAGATAGCCCACTCCACAGACCGTGCGTAGAGAATCCTCAGAAGGGTAACATTGATTATTTGATAGATGAAATCACTATGAATGTAAAGTCTCGCATTAAAAACTAAACGAAAGATAATGAGTCTATTCACATAGTAGTAGTCTAGATAACCAGACTGTTTCCTAGAGATCAATCTTAGATATGGTTCGAAGATAGCATGGACCTGGCCTCTCTAAATTGTGGCACAGTTTGATTGGCACACTAAGAGTGGAAGGTGCAGCTCTTCACACCCCCTCGCCACTCCTACGTGGCTGTTTCCTTTGCTTCGCCGTACCTCGCCGCTGCACCCCCTCGCCATCCTTTGCCATTTTGGTGCTACTCGTCTGCACGACGAGCCAATGGTTTGACAAAAAGGACATGTCTGACATTTGTATTTTTTTTCTTTTTCTTTTTGTAAGTGGAAAATAAAATAAAGTTGTAAGTGGTAGGCCCCAAATAAGTAAATTGATGTTAGTTGTTGGTGGGGGTTAGTTGTGAAGAGAATGTAAGGTGATGTGTCATCCGTGGGCCCCAAATGAGGAGATTCATCTCCACCTTCCACTCTAAGGGGACGTTTGGTTCGTTGTAATTCATTGTAATCTAATGTAATTGTAATCTGAATTACATTCCAATAGTGTTTGGTTGGCAGAGTGGAAGGAATTGTAATTCAGATTACATTACGGTGACTGTTTGATTTGCGTTGTAATTGTAATTCACCAATTACAATTACACCAAATGATGGAATCTAGATTACATAAAAAGTTGGATGGAAAGTTCTGAATTACGTTGTAATTCAGAAATTTTTTATATTTTAAAACATCAGCATATATTATTATTATTATTATTATTATTATTATTATTATTATTATTATTATTATTATTATTATATAATAATATAAATATTAAATAACAATAATAATAATTTATTATTATTTTTATATTATTATTAATTATTAAAATTAATAATAATAATAATAATAATAATAATAATAATAATAATAATAATTATTATTATTATTATTATTATTATTATATTAAATAATAATAATAATTTATTATTATTATTATTATTATTATTATTATTATCACGAATATTAAATAATAAAAATAATAATTTATTATTATTTTTATATTATTATTAATTATTAAAATTATTATTATTGTAATAATAATAATAATAATAATAATAATAATAATAACAATAATTATTATTATTATTATTATTATTATTATTATATAAATATTAAATAATAATAATAATTTTTTATTATTTTTATATTATTCTTACTTATTATTATTATTATTATTATTATTATTATTATTATTATTATTATTATTATTATATAATATAAATATTAAATAATAATAATAATTTTTAATTATTTTTATATTATGATTAATTATTAAAATTATTATTATTATTATTATTATTATTATTATTATTATTATTATTATTATTATATAATTTAAATATTAAATAATGATAATAATTTATAATTATTTTTATATTATTATTAATTATTAAAATTATTATTATTATTATTATTATTATTATTATTATTATTATTATTATTTTATAATTGTTATTATTTATTATTATATTATTTTTATTATTCTTATATTACATTTTTATGTTTTATATAAGAATAATTGAATTACATTACGTTGCGCATCAATCAAACACATCGACAGATTTCATGAATTACAATTACAACACATTACAATTACAACACATTCCAACTCTTTGAATTACAATTACATCAAATTACAATTCATTCTAAAGATTACAATTTCTTTAAAAACATTTTGTGAACCAAACACCCCTAAATGGTTTAGTAACTGTTTCCATCAATATAGAAAGTCCTAATTCCAAAAATAGTAAGGGCATGACACGACACACAACATGTCGTTTGATCTCCGCGGTTTTTATCCCAGCCCATTTGTGTTGTCCAGGCCCGACATCTTACCCGTTTCTTAATATTCTGATAAATCCACCGCCTGCTGATAGTTATCTTCTCTGTCTTGATCTTGTGACAAATCCACCGCCTCTTCATGTTTTCAGAATCTCTAAAACTATCGACTTTTCCATAAGATCAAGTGGACGATTATTGGAACTTGGGAGTAGAAAAGAAATATCTTTACGCTTCAAGTAAGTTTGTTTTTTCCTTTTTTTTTTTTTTTTTTTTTACATTCTTCCGTTGTTGTTCCGTTTTTCTTTCTAAAGTTTCGGTTTTTGTGTTTTTTTTAAGGCTTACTTATGATTAGAGTCAGAGAATTGTTGTAAAAAGGAGTGCTCATAGTAGATCTGAATCAATAACCGCCCTTAACAAATTGTCTACAAATTTTAGAGGGTTTTGAACTTTGTGAAAAGGGTTATCTAGAAAGAACATAAAGAACGGGGTACATGCTGTTCTTTGATTGTGTTTTTCTTTTGTTGGATTTTATGTTTTGATTGTGTTTTGTTTTAGACTTTTAGGCCGAGCTGGTAGGCGTGCGGGTTCTCACAGGTATCGTGCCTTTGTTAGACCTGTAACTTGAGTAGTAGATATGTTTAAAGAATTTATTTATGTAAAGTTTTATGTTTGTTTGATGGAACTTAAATGAAGCCTTTCAATCTATCTTTTATATATTACGCATATGTAAAGAATATATTAAGGAGACAACACTGATTTGTATGCTCAGTATGGTAAGCTCAAAAGCTACAATAGACTGAGCTTTTCCACATTGAAATAAGCCTATAAGCCCAAAAAATACACTTTAGTGTCTTTAGTAGTTGCAAATTTTGATTTCATTTTTGGATTTTTGCAGAAACTTGACTTAGATGGATCTTGGAGGCTGGATATCACCAACCATTGGTATAGTGAGTTGATAGCAGAGATTGTAAGCGTGTATTTTTTAACCTTTCAGGCTAGTAGTAATTCTAAACTTAATAGTTTATCGTGGAACATATGATTTTGAAGTATGAATGTTTTTGTTTTTTATCTGCATGCACTGATTACACGGTGTTATTCCTAACGAGATCAGCAAATGTTTTGGGCTCAGGGCTGTGTCGGGTTCTTAACAACATCAGCAACAAGATTAAGATCAAAAGAAGAAGAAGATCTTGTTTTATCATTATTCAGTGTTTGGTGTTTGAACCGGTTTGCAGACAATGAGTAAACACAATAGTTAAGGTTTCGATTTTTAGGGTTTTTTTTGTGGCACGAGATTATTTCCTTTATGCTCGATTCATGTTCGATTGAGTTGACAAAGCTTACATTGTGTTTTGTAAAAATGTCAGGGATTCAACAACTGGTATTTCTATAGGGCTTCCTTCATCTGGCGACGTTGGCAAGTTATCAGATATATGAGTGGTTACAAATGTAACCAAATATCACTGGATACATTATTTTCGTTATCACCTTCATGGGTAAGCTGTGTTTTTAACTATGTTTTCTTTTGACTATCCAAGGCCTTTGTTTGTTTGTGGCAAATTATATGTGATTTAAGTTGTTCATGAAGTTTACAAAAGTCAATGGGATATATTGGTGGATGTAGATGAATATATGAATTTGGTGTTAAGCAAATACGAAAGATTATCAGTAGATGGTAAAGGGGAAAAATTGTTGGCAGGTCAGAATTGTGGAGTGGCTCGGGGGTAGGTCGTGCAAGCATGTTGAGATTATTTCACTAGCTCAAAAGAAATAGCCGGAGAGGAAGCAACGAGAAAAGAAAACCAAAGTAACTTCTAAAAGTATAATTGCTTTAAGATTATTTGACATTAATAAACATTTTAGAGTTTGGAAGGGCTGGATTCAATATTAATGTAACTTAATGCTATGTTATGTTTGCCAATTTGATGTTTTCATATTACCTTATTTCTTGGGTTTATGGGATTATTTTAGTTGGGAAAACTGAAATACTTTAGTTTTCGGTTTGATAATTGCCTTATGAGCAAAGTTTGATAAGCTCATAAGCTTACTTTTTTTTGCTTATGAACTTATAGTTTATTCAAGTTCTTTAACTTAAGTTGATAACCTTATAAGGCAAACAAAACCAGCTTTTAGCCTTCAGATAAGCTACTGACAAACACCAGCAAGAATAAGTTCAGTTTTAAAATGAACTGTGTGTGTCCTGTAACTATAGTCAACATTGACGCAGGTTCGAAGCCGAATGGTATGCAACAAGTTTTATTACTGATGAGACTAACACCAATATACGTACGTGTAAGTAGATGTTGGGATCATAATTTTCACTATTTTATCAAGTTTCGGTCATTTGTAATAATGTTAGGTTGCTTAACTTTTATTTACTTTCATTTACTAAATGTATTAAGTTTACTAGGCTTAAGGTATGTAACCCATGGGTCTCAAAGCCCACGAAATGATGAAAGGAAGGAGAGGGAGTGTTGCCCTAGCTCCTTCCCTATATATAGAAGCCTTAGGTCATTTGTAAACTTGGTTGGTTATTTGATTTCTTAAGGAAACTCTTGCACTTATATTTATCTTATTCATATAATCACCCAAATCTCCTTTCTCATCTCATTTATATTGTTATTATACTTGTGTTTACAAAATGGTGACCTAACAAGTGATATCATTCGCTAGAAGAAGGTGTAGTTATTGTTTTCATTGATTTTTGATCTTAAATTGTTTTTAAATCGAATTTTTTGTGAAAATTTTATACTTTCTTGTTTGTTTCTTGTTTTTTATCACATCTTTGCTTACAAACTTGTGTTAAAAATCAAAACAAACCAAAAAGTTCCTAACTTTTATCAAAAAATTCGACTTGGTGATTTGTACTATTTTCGAAATCTTTTTCATTTTTGAAAAAGTTAATAAAGTTTTCAACTTTCTTAAAGATCTCATCATTTTATACTTATAAGTAAAAGAATCTTGAAATAAAAACGAGTTTTGGTTAAATTTCTTTGAAAACAAATTCTACCACAATTTCGCAATCTTCTACATACAAAGTTTCGAGATCTCTTGAAAAGTGCTCTATATCGACTTCGTTTTGTGGACTCAGTATTTTCTTTCTTGTATAAGAAAGAAAGTTACTTCGACATTTGGATAAGTTTCGAAATTGTATAATTTCGAAACTTTGCTTTTGAGGTTGTGTTCTCGAAAATATTATAATTTTCGAAATCACAAAATCCTTTCGCAAACTTTTACAATTTCAAAAACTTCTTCAGGTTTCGAAATTTCAAGTTTTCGAAAATTTCTTAAGTTTCGAAATCCTTAAAGTTTCGAGAACCTGATTTGTTTCGCAATCCCAATATCTTCGAAATCCCAAATTTCGCAATCACTGTTTTCGCAATCACAGTTGAAGACAACTTTCGCAGTCCGAAGTTGAGCACAGTTTTTCGAGATTTGGCTAAATCTATACCTTCTACAAGATCCATTTCTACACAAGTGTTCTAAGATGTCTCAACCACCTAATTACTACTTCCCTCATACTCAGCAACAACAACATCACCAGTATCAGCAACAACAATACCATCAGCAACAACCGTATCAACAACCTTCACAATCACACGTTCAAAAACAACCGTTTAATCCACTACATCATTACCTAATGATGCAACAACATCAAATCATTCCTCAACAACAACCATATCAAATGCCACAACAAAACACTCAGTTTTCCTCCAAACAACCTCACTGGTTTGACAGAATGTGTGATGTTATTACAACTCAACAATCCAGACATGAGGCAGGATCACTTGAAACACCTCCAATGCTTACACCTGGGAACTATGTTCAGTGGTCAAGTCGATTCTTACGATTTCTTGAACTTAAGAAACCTCATGGAAAATTCTTGAAACAAGTGATACTTGAAGGACCATTTGAGTGGCCAACAAGATTTGAAATTGGTGATCCAAATGCTGATCCTCCACGTCCTCCGGGTGATAGACCTCTTCCAGAATCTGCACTCACAGAAGAACAGAAATTACATCGTGAAGCTGATGAGTACGCAATGGCTTATATACTTCAAGGAATACCTAATCCAATTTATCGAAGTGTCGATGCTCAGAAAATAGCTAAAGCTATGTGGGAACATATTCATCTCCTTATGGAAGGCACTTAATTGAACAAAGATGATATGGAATCCAAACTCTAGATGGAATACACAGACATCACAATTGAACCAGGAGAGTCACTTGAATCCTACTATCATCGTTTCACAAATGTGGTCAATGATCTGGAACGTCACAAAATCACAATACCGAGGATAGCAGTGAACTCCAAATTCGTCGGTAGTCTTGGTCCAGATTGGCATAAATATGTGACATTTGTTTGTCAAACCAAAAATCTTCATGATGCTCCATATGGTTTGTTGTATGATTTTCTGAAACACCATGAACCTGAAGTGGAAAAAGATCGAGCTCTACGAGGAGGATACACACCAACACCAACACAAAATTCTTTGGCTCTCGTAGCTCAATCTCCCTATGCTCCACCACCAATGTCAAATCATGCATATGTTCAAGAGCAGAACTACTTCAGTTATCCACAGTCTTCCACCTCGAACCAAATGGTCCCTTATGATTCATCTCCACAGAATGCTTCTACTCAACTTGTTCCATTAAACAACAATGATGCAGTGTATTACTCAAATTCCAATGTCGATGACGATGATGACTTTAACACGTTGAATCAGGGACTTGCTCTTATTGCTCGTGCTTTTAGCAAATACTCCAACAAGACAAACAACCATCAACGTTCATCTTCTAACACAAGGAATCAAGCTGTTGTCAATGATGGAAGAGTGGAAATTCAGAATCGTAGCTATGGTCGATCTGGTTTAGGAAGTTCTTTAGGAAACTTTGGGAATGATCAGAGGTTTAGTAACAATGCGGGGTTCAGGAACAACTCAAGATCTTCTCAGCAAAGGTCTGAACCAGTTGCAACCAGGAACTCCAACTCATGGAATGCAGTGTGGTGCTATAACTGTAATGAACAAGGTCATATAGCGACAGCATGTCCCAAATCGAGAACTCGGGTTAGTAAGTTTCACAAGCAGGCATTACTCATGGCTCTTCAAGATGAAAAAGATGGACATTTCCCTGAACA